>OZ038435.1:32759296-33959296 GCA_964036275.1 Litoditis marina
AGTCATAGTTTTTGAACATAATAGCGAAAAGTTAAGTCATTCCGGAAAATTCAAACTACGATACGTTGATCTAGAAGTTCGCGAAGATCACTGTAGAAGGGTACAAGTGCGTGGAACAGACTATAGGTTCACTTGTAGTCTGATCGATAGCGTAGTTTATATCACGGTACAACCGGCTGCGGTTGGTGTTGAGACGTTAATTATAGGATTTTTCAAACCATTGTGGACACCGTACCATCGCTTTTGTAAGGGGCGGGGTTTTACGAGAAATCAGGCAGTCTGCGTATCGTTGATCTACACACTCTCTCGAGCGCTGGCAAGTAATCAACGACCGCTCGACACGTGCATCGCTCAATCAAGGAAAAATGGCGACTATATAAGCGGGAAATAAATATGACACGAGCCCATCACGTGTTCCACTTGTGACTTTCCACATCCACAGTCTGATTTTGAAACCTTGATCACTACAAAATGTTGTGTGTTTGTTCATTTGGAACAGGCTTTTGTTAAATTAGTGAGGGACCAAGATCAACTCAGAAGAAACTGCTACTACAACTATCTGTGACATGTATGATGATCACCGCCTCGTAACGAAGCGACGTGAAAGAATAAATATGAAATATGAGTAACCGTTTAAACTAGTAGTTAAGATAAAAGTAATATAACTGCGTACATTTGTTATATATATATATATATTTTTACGGCAACTATTTCAGCCGTGTATTACTTTATTGAAAGAAACACATAATCACACAAATCACCAATCAATCGCAGAAGGACTGTCCGTAGAGGGGGTGGAGATTGGCATGGGTGAGCTTTGTAACCAGCTCATGCGGTCCGCCATAAAGATACCGCGGCGAGCGGGGATCGAACCCGGGTCTATGGAGCGACAGCCGAACGCTAACCACTTGACCACTCGGCCACCAAAAAAACTTGGAAAGCTTCACGAATTTGCGTGTCATCCTTGCGCAGGGGCCATGCTAATCTTCTCTGTATTGTTCCAATTTTAGTATATGTCTATTGCTAGACATATACTAAAATTGACTCTACTTCAACTGAGTAGCACCGTTCCTCATACTACCAATTCTCTCGAGAACAATGAAAACCGTGCGGCAATGTGCGCACATGCCGTGTGCGCGCAATTAGACGCGCGTCCTCCGTTATTTCGCAGACATTTACATGTTATTGCTACCTACCGGCTGTCTTCGAGACTAATTAGGAAAGAGGGGAATATAGGGTCTAATCGGGCTAAATGGTCGGGACAGATGGATACATGGCTTAGTACTGTAGAGGGGTGATCTTGAGAGGATGAGAAGGAGGGAGAGAGAGAGAGAGAAAGAGAGAGAGAGAGGGAGACGGAGAGGGGGGGGGGAAGAGTGTGTGTGAGAGAGAGAGGGGGGGAGGGGTGTGTGAGAGAGAAAAGGTGTGACAAAAAGAGTGGGAGATATGAGAAACAGAAAAAAAGAGCGAGATGGATGACAAGTGAAAGAGGAAAGAAAAATGGGAGGACAACCAAGAATCAGTGTGAAACGTGCTAAATATCTCGAATGTCATAATCTGTATCAGTCAAATTCAATCAACAAAACACACACATTATATATAAGCTCTCTGTCCACCTCCTCTCTCTTTCTCTTTTTTTCTCTCTCTCCTTTTGTCTCCAACGCAATTTTCCTCCACATCATCTTTCCCTCTGTTTTCACACCATTCCTCCTCTCACCTCTTTTCCCAACCGAGAAACCCCCTCAAATAAGACGACATATGTGTCAGATATATCGCGTGTCGGCCTTTTCTCGAAGATGGCAATCAAATAAAATGTTTCCCTTCTAGTTGACCGAATTAGTGTCTTCGGATAGAATCAACTGGCTTCACTTCACGTATCTGAAGGTTTAGTTTTTGAATTTTCTCATAGTTTTCCTTTATACTGTTCCGAGTCCAACCGTAAAAACCGTGCATCAGAGCAGAATCGAGCCAGAGATCAAAAATCTGACCAACCACTGCGTAGATCATTTATACTTCACGTCATTCCTGTGAGACTTTACCAAGTCGTTTGGCTCCGACCTGTTGCGTTTGTAGTTCGATCTCACTGATTTTCAGTCATTATTCAGCTTCCTGTGTTCACAGATCAAACTACAACTCAGTCATGTGCAAATTCGTGCCGCCATCAACCTCATTGAACGAGCTACTGTTTTCACAGATCGAAAATTCGAACTACCATTCGTCCATAGTCCTTGGCCCACCCACCCCTCCAACCATCCTCACTCATTTTGAACAAACAAGTCGTACACAAGGTGATATGAGTAGTTCCCCACTCATTTTGCCTTGTAGACGATCTGCTGCGGTCGGTTCAGTTCTCCAGTGACCGGTTCGCGGTTCGGTTCCGAAAGGACCCGGTTCTCCAGTGAATTGCACCCTTCCCCCTCCCATCTCCCACATTCGCATTGTAAACCTGAAACAATACTTTTGGTCCCAGCCCCACTGTTGTTTTATAGATCAAACTACAGATCAGACTACAACCTATCTATGGTCGTGCCCTCACCCCCACAACCAGATTTGAGCAAGTTAGCCCTCGCGTGACCCCGTCTCACCGTAACCGAACACCGGTAAATCTCTCGTGTCCAGCTTCTACCATCTGATATTTAACCGGGCAGCAGCTTGTCTTTTGTGACCCCAGGTCAAGCAAACATTTGCTTAGCTGTATGTATGGGCAGGGAATACGATTTCAGCGAGCCATCTCGTCCCTTTTTGGCAGACCACGCCCCTTTACCCGTGTGGCATCGCAGAAGCTCCGCCCCCACCGCTCCAGCCACTTAGCAAATCTCTCCCAGGCACCCGCTACTTGGAAGTAACCCTATCATGACTCGGATACTAGCTGTGTTGTTGTTCTCGGTGAGATTTATGATCTATTGTGTTTGGTGTGCTTACTGTGGTTGTGAGTTGTTCTGTGTGAAGTGCCGTGGTGGTGTCGAGCTTTAGAGTACTAGAATTGAAGAGGTGTCAACGAAATGTATTACGATGTCACGTGAAACATGTTAAACACAGCACAATTCAGAAACGTGCACCTCATTATAACGCTAACTTTACGTGACTATTCAATTTACTTCTAGTATATTTCTGCTGTGTAACCCACATTTTTCAGATCGTTTCCACCTACGCGAATGTGATCAGTTACCACACGGTTCCGGAAAACGGTGAGTAATAGCTGTTATTTTTATAGTCATGTAAGATGTAAGAACAATTATTTTACTAATAAAACACAACAAACATTTGAAATCATGCACTTTTCTATGATTTTTTGGAGCATTCTCACGTTTCACTTGACTCTGTTCTTGTCGATCGACTCCTTCATAACTCACTGTTCCCAAATTCTCTTTCTACCACAATTTCATCCTCTTTTCCGACTTCATCTACCTATCGGAGAATGTCTTCTGCTCCTCAAGATCATTGTCTCTGAAACATTTTCTATTCTTCTGAACACATTTCATAATATATAATGCTTTGAAACATGAATCTTACCTAATTTGATGGAAGCATTCGTTCCACGACCTGTTCGTTCGAGAATGTTACCGCCCGACTGTTGTATTTCGTTCAAAATGAGCCGCGATCAGACTACAAATACCCAAAGCGGGGTCCTAATAGTCGCCATTTTCCCCATAAAGACAGCAGAGGGTTCAATTGATTGAGCGATGTGGGGCGAGCGGTCGTTGATTATCTGCCAGCAGTTGAGAGAGTGAGTAGATCAATGATACGCAGACAAACTGGCCGCTCGCCAAACCCCGTCCCATACAAAATCGATGGTACGGTGTCCACAACGGTTTGACGAATCCTATACAGTTTTATCACCTAGATCTCACCTTCACTGGCAGCTGCCAAACTTTATTTGAAAAACATTCAGAGTACTTTAATAGTGCCTATACTAGAAAGTAATTTGAATAGTCACGTAAAGTTAGCATTCTAATGAGGCATCGTGCACTTTGTAGTTGCACGTTTCTGAGTTCTGCTGCGTTCAACATGTTTCACATGACTGTGCAAATGACCAACAGTACACTAGAGTGACAACTGACAACTATATCTTGCCCAAACAAGAATGTGCGCGACAACGTATACCCAATTACCGTTCGCACCTTATTACCAGATATTTGTCTCTCGTTGAGTGTTGTCAATTAGCAGTTGTTTCCAGTAATTACTGTAGTGAACGGCCTTGGACGCACGGAAAGAACTTTCCCAGCCTAATTTAGTTCCACGCAATATGCGCTAGATCCTTTTGACCTTTCTTATACGGTTTAACACCTTAGTTTATTGACGTTAAAGAAACAGTTCCACGCAAACGTACGTGAACCAAATAGTTTCACGCAAACTATTCTTTCGATCTTTGTTATATGGTCTGACACCCTTTCCGTCTAGTACCAAACACAGTGGAAGAGTTTAGGTTGAAACACGTGAGAGGATGTATGGTAGATCATGCTGGTTCTCAGTTCTACCTCTCTTCTCTCTATCTACCTCCTTCTCTTTCTCTCTCTTCTCATTTAGCTCTGTCGATCTCTATGTCTCTATCTACCTTTTTCCTGTTTTTCTAGCTCTGTATATATCGTTCGCTCTCTCTCTACTTCTCCCTCACTCCTCAATCCCCCCCCCCTCCAAAAAGTTCATCTAGTTTCTAATTTAGTTTATCTCCGTTTCCACTTTTCCGTGAATGTAGTATATCCGTTTTTGCTGATTAGCGACCACTTTGGAGGATTTCCCCCAGGAGATGTACATCATAAACGGTCATTAGACACGGACAAAGAGACAAATGGCGACTTCTTCTGGGGAGAAATGGAGGGAGAGGGGAGGGAGAGAGAGAAAGAGGAAGAATGGAAGAGGGAGAGAGAGAGAGAGAGAGAGAGAGAGAGAGAGAGACAGAGAGAGAGAGAGAGAGAGTGAGAACATGGGAGAGAAAGGAAGACAAAAGAGGGAAGGGAGAGAAGGGAAGAGAGAGCGAAAAGAGAAGATAGGGAAGTGAGAGCGAGGGTTACACAAAGAAAGGTGAAAGAGAGAGAGAGAAAGAGAGAGAGAGAGAGAGAAAGAGGTATAGAGAGAGACAAAGGGATTTGATCGTAACACTTTTCAGACCCCGAAATCAACGACTGTGTGGAGAAGGCGATAGAGTCTCTCATGGATTCCACCTGTCTCTTCTTCCGACAAAGTATGCCCGAAGAGGCTACCGTAACCTTCATTCAGTCCAGGTAGACCTTTAACACTTACTTTCTGAGTGGATTGAGGGATTTTCTGTTGAAGAATGTTATTTGTCAGGGTAGACCTTCAATTTCAGTTGGTTTGAAAAGGGATTCTCTTTCTCTTTTTTGGTTCAAAAACATTATTTTTCAGCCATTGCGCATGGCAGAAGGAGAACAGGACAGTACACCTAAATCCAGATTGCATCACGGTAAGTAGCTTCTCTCTGTCTTTCTCTCCTTTTTCTCTCCTCTCCCTCCATCTTTCTTTTCTCCACCTCTCTTTTGTTTCTTTTCCCCCACTTTCTCCCACTTTCTCTACTCTCTCTCTCTCTCGTGCCTACCTCTCTTATCCACCTCTCTCGTTCTCTCCCCCTCCTCTATCCCTCCTTCTTTCTCTACTCCCTCTCTTGCAGGATGATCTCTGCTTCGAACTCGTCGGTCGCGTCCTTTCCGTAGATCAACCGAAGACCCACATCACTCGCCACATCAACATTCATTACAACTGCACAGGTGAGATGTACAGTATATACTGTTAGTCATTTGCACATGAGTACGTATGCTAGAAGATCCCGGCATCCCATCCTGCGTCTCTCATTCTGCCTCACTATTTCTTGTCTCTTACATACCGGCGGGATGTGAGAGCAGAGAAAGTGCGTATGTTTGAGGAGACGCAGAATGGGATGAAGGTTCCGTGGTCTTCTAACATACGTACTCAGGTAAAACATGTTGAACACAGCATAACTCAGAAAACTGCAATGACAACGTGCAAAATGCCTCATTCGAGTACTTAATTTACGTGACTATTCAACTTATTTCTAGTTCACAGCTAAAAGTGAGATATACCGTACTTTTCTCTTGGTGAAGAGTCTGCCTTCTTGGGTTACCCAATCTCCTCCTCTGGGATAGGGGGGTAATTGGGAGGCAAGGGCTTCCATTAGGGAGGAGTAGCAAGACGACACTACAGCTCACATTTCACCCGATTTAGCCATATTCCTGATTAGGGGGTACGCAGATTGCCGTCTTGCGTAACTGCTTCACGCAAGACGATATTTTATAGAACAGCCCGGTAGAACTATAGACAAATCACAAATGCGACAATTTAGAATGGGTTTGCTTTATTTCACCTTTCAAAGAATGACGATTATGTGCTACAATCTCGACGCTTCAGTCCTTTAAACTGCAATACATTTTTCAATTGCAATTTCAAGGATTCGCGCTAAGATTGGAGCATATAATTGTCTTACTTTAAGTCGAATTCCTATAGAAGCAAGCCAATTTGTGATCTACGAAAAAATTTGATGTACTAAATAGAGATTTTTGACTATGATTCACCAGATTACAATGTCTCAAAGATTGGTTTTCAAAGGTGGCAGTTAGCGATCATACCGTTTCCGTGAAATCGTTCTGCCAATTACTCAAACCAATCAATCAATGTACATTGTTTGCGTTTGTGGGTGCACCTGACCACCGGCCCAGTGCCGCCTTTAAAGGGGACGGGGGTAGGAGAGGGAGAGGGTCAAGTACCTGGCAGGTCCCCTTTAACCAACCGAAGTGGCACCGACTGTGTGTGTATGCCAAGATACACATTCTCCAGCTACTAGTATTTGCCGGCTACTGTAAGGGGGTCACGAGGTCGGTCACTTGACTTTGAAGAACTGAAAAGTGGTTTCAATCAATAAATCAATGAATGAGAAAACATTGATTCATATCTTGGCCTAATTTTTCCAATAAATCAATCTCGTTAACAGCTGTCAACGCTCTCTCACTTTCTCTCTCTCTTTCTTTCTCTCTATTTCTGTCTTCTCTCTCTCACTCTCTCTTTCTCTCTCTCTCTGCCCTCCTAATCCTGTCAGCGGTTCTCTCAAAGAGTAGCTCATCTCCGGAAGGAAGAGCAGCAGTGCCCGACAAATAAACATGTTCATGCGCAACCCGCAACAACATTCGAATATGCACAAGAACAGCCTAATTAGCAGAAACGGACCATTCTGATAGATTTCGGTACAAACCAGGTGGCAATCAACCACATTTTACTACCTTTTGTGTTTATCGGGTCAGCATATAATTCTCATAGAACTACTTCAATTGCGCTTGCGCGTTTTTTCGATCAGGCAGTTTTTAACAAGAGCTGGAGCCCGCTACTGGGGAATGATATTTCCATTCAGCTCGCCTTTAAAGCGACAAAAGGGCGTTTTTGTAAATTCTTAGTTCCGTGAATTGGGTAAAAACTATAGTTTATCACATAACTATCAAGTAACTACTCTCAACTTTTGCACATCCTGAACCAAAAAGTTTAAATCTCCTTGATAATTCCATATTTGGTTCATCTCACACGTTTTACGTCACTTTTCACAGCGAACACACGTTTTACATGACTTTTTGACCACAATAATGCCTTTGCTTTATTGACAATCGAAAAAAGGGCAGCCGGTGCGAGACACCTGAACCGTCATTCAAATGTGGCTCTTTGACAAAGAAAACACGTTTCACGTAATTTTTCTGCAACGAACACGTTTTACCTGACTTTTGACTACGAATGCACGTTTTACGTGACTTTCCACAACTGGTATGTCATTGTTTTATTGTATTGACATTCGAAAAAGAGGCAGCCGGTGCGAGACCCCTGAACCGGCCATTCAAATGTGGCTGTTTTGTGGGCGAGAGCTGCGGTCGTAATCCTATATCCATAAGGGGTCATCCCGGTCAAACAACGAAAGGTGTTTGCACTGTCAGAGTAGGAGGGCAGGACTGTGAGAAAGAGGGGAGGGGGAGAGAGAGAAGAGAGAGGAAGAGAGAGAGAGAAAGAGAGAGAGAGAGAGGAAGAGAGAGAGAGAGAGAGAGAGGGAAAGAGAGATTATTAACTGTTTCAAACCAATTGAATCCAATTTAGTTGTCCCTCCATGTACCAGGTGTCCCCCAACTGGTCCGCGTACTCCATCACCCCCTGTCCCCCCAAATAGCTTTCGAGACACCGCGACAATGATGAATGAGCTGCACCAATTTGGACATACGCGCGAATCAAGCTGCACAATTAGGCAATTTGGAACGGTTTAGGGAGAAATATCTGTAAACATGAGATTTCGAGTTAGATTTTGGTTAAGATGGGTTTATATAGCAGCACTGATTTGGAAATGCACGCGAAAGCTGCACAATTAGGCAATTTGGAACGTTTTCGGTACAAAATGTAGAAAAAATTGAGCGAAGTTTCGGAAAATGGTAGAACTTAAGAAGTGTTTCGAAAATTAGGTCAAAACTAGTTATTACCACCAATATTATCTTCAATATAGTTATCTCTTCTGGTACCCTCAAATCGTTCTAACCTCACATTCAAACCAATCGGACATATGTATTTCAATCAGTGACTAGTTAGCCGGTACCAGTCAGTATGCTGACTCAGCATACTCATCTACAACTGTGACTCAGACATAGCGACATTTGTACACTAAAATGGCAAGGGAGACGAAAATGAGAGAATATTTGCCAAACGTATAGCACAACTCATATAATAATAAGAGCGGATATTTATTGAACCTGTGATTCAAACTATAGAAGAAAATTGAATACAACAAAGTACAATAAAAAGGGCTAAGCAAGACTTTTCACGCTTTACGTGAACGATTTATCGACTTTTAGACACTCTGAAAAAGCGTTCAATATTGATTTTTTCAGAAAAGTGCACGATCGGTTGCGAAAACGGTGGAGAAATCGAGGAACTGGACTGCTCGTGCAAATGCGGATACGGCTTTGGAGGAGAAAGGTACGAAAACTTGAACGTAACTCTGTACTTTGTAGTCTGGTCTAGTTTGACGAGCGCGAGCATGTAGGATGTAGGGAAACTACAGAACTTAGAAGTGATTTCAAAAGGCGAAAAATTTTAAGTTGTAGTGTGATCGCTCATGAACTACATTGTACAACAAAACCTAACAGAACGATTGTACTCAACTTGTTTTCAACCTAGTTACAACAAACATTGAACAAAATAAGTAAACAATCCCTTTTGCAGCTGCACGGAACTGACCAAGTCTTCGGCCTTCACCGATGATTCTTGTGGTACGATCGAAGCCCAGTCGAATGGTCACGTCTCCCTCTCCACGTACCCGTCGGAAAGAGTCAAGACCACCTTCTGCCAATGGCTCATCAGAGTTGGTCGCCGTTTTACTAACATTTTCGGAGACACACCGGATTTCGAGAATAACAAAAATAGTGCTTGTTGAACCTTGTAAGTAAAAGTAAATTGGAAAGAAAGAAAGATTACTTCCCGATCTGTGAAGAATTGGTGCAGGTCTCAGTCATTTTGTTGGTAAAGACCGTCGGATAGTTCAATGCACGTCTGTTGCTATTCTACCATACACAATTTTGATGGAACCTTCAGGTAGTGACAAAGCGTAGTTGAGTATACGCCATTACTTATCTTATTTCTACCGAAATACAACGGGATCGAACTACAAACACAGCGGAATAGATGACTTTACATCCTGTTGACCTGCTTTGGAAAGAGCGAACCCTATACTTCACTACTGGTTCATCATGCCGTTCCAGTTTCCAATATGACCAATAGGCATCGTATAACCGCGCGAAAGCGAGCCAGATATATCCATTCCAACTCATCAATCTGCGCTCTAATTTGAAACCGGCGCTCCGATTCGAATTCAATTGGCGCGAGAATCAAATCAAGTGTACTCTATGAGGCTGAATACGCTGGATGAACGGGCCGCGTCAGATTTTAGCACCCTATTTGGAAAGGATATTGGGGGTTCATCAGGGGAGGGAACCTAGATTAGAATTTATCCCAATAAGAATTTTATAGGTGATCATAGATAGAGGGAGTAGGATTGTCCGAATATTGTGCTTGATTTTCCATTATGAAAGAAATGGGAACAAACAAAGAGAGAGAAATATAGAGAGAATAAAAAATTATTTTTCTTCAGTTGCCTCTCTTTTGTATTACGAGAAGTGTAATGATTATGTCCGGGAACACTTTCATTATTACATGTAGAAATGATAGTAATCACCACAACACCGCGAAAAACACAGCTACAGTAATCGATCTGTGTTGCACAATGTTTGTAAAATCAATAAACAACAACAAATAAATGAATGTAAATAAATGAACTTCAGTCGGACGACCCCTGGACGGTGATTGACGCCGAGATCGAGCATCTTGGTCTGGACAACATTGACGTGAACCCCGGAACCCGGTGCAACGACCTCCTCACCGTATACGGTACCGAGGACATCAAGGCTCCGTACGTTTTTACTTGTTATTTTTTTGTTTTTAGAGGTTACTCATCAAGTAAAAAAAACACAAGGCTTCGTATGTTTTACTTGTTATTTTCGTTTTTATTGGTTATTTATCAAGTAAAAAACATAAGGCCCCGTACGTTTTCACTGGTTATTTTCGTTTTTCTTGGTTACTCATCAAGTAAAAAACCAAAGGCTTCGTATGTTTTTCCGATAGCGTAAGAGAGATAATAGTGTCGAGTGTAGTTTCCAACCCATAACTTAAAAGCTATTAGATAAGTGAGTTTTCGAAGTTGAAAGGTCGCGAGCTGCTCAAGGTTTATCAACTTCTAAAACTTCAACACTCGTACCATTCTCCAATATCTAGTCGGATGAAACCTGTAAAACCCCCTAAACGGTGACTATTTCCCTATAACCATTTTAAGGTCACCCGTTAGGGGTTACCCTCACCAACCTACAAAACTAGCTGCTAATCTCAGCGAACAGCGTGAAAACGATGTGTCATGTGTGTTTTATGCGTGTTATTCCATAATTATGGTGGTTGGAACCCATAATCAACATGCTCAATCAGCACACTAATTACATGTAGAAAATAGGAGACAGTCTTCTAACCAGCTGTAAATACTTATCGTAACCGGATTGATGTCACATTAAAGCGCCTTAGGTAACAGTGTATGTAATTAATAACAAAACTAAAACTGTTGTCTTTCATATACGAACTACGAACTATATGTATTTTTTATAAGTGTGGAAAAGTGTATCACCAAAACTATGCAATTCATGATTCGTTATTTTTCTAGGGTGAGATTTATTAGCTTCAAATCAGAACAGTTTGCAGTAATCTTTTTTCTTACGTTCTGTGAATTCGTTCTAGGGGAGCACACAACTTTTCAAAAAACACTGTCTATTTATGAAGTTTCGTGAATTTTTGTACTTTTTCGTACATTTCCGTACCATTTCAGTATTCCCTGCGACAACTCTGCCAACATCACCCAACTCCATTCCACCAACAACTGGCTCCTGATCGAGCTGCGAACGAACCCCTGGTCCGAGCACTCGTTCAAGGGACCCTCCATTCGGTACTCCACTAGAAAAGTACAACCAGGTGAGTATTTTCCATATTTTGGATGATGACTGTGAGAATTTATATAAAAATAAATGCAAGAACTGAAAATAGAGGCTGAGGTACTGAAAATCATGGATCTTCGTTTGATTCATATCTCTGCGTCTCTGCTCTCACGTGCTCTATCACCACCCATTTGTAGTTTGTATTTTGTAATCAATCAATATCACCCGATTTGGAAACGTTTGTAATATGTGGAAATGAGCCTCTGGCCTAGTCATTCCGCTGCACGGTAATCGAGTTGCGTCTGGCTCGTCTCCAATTTGGCGCTGCTCCAAATTGAGTCCCACAACGACTTCCCCCGCCCGCCAGCCACAGGAAATACTTGATGGTCCCCACACGACAATTAGGGGGATGAGACACGGGCTACTTGGCTTAGAGCCAATTAACTTTCGACCTAACCACTCATCAGAATGTCATATAGGGCGCAGGGATGACGGATTCCAATACTATAGCCGTTGTCTTGGTTATGGGGTTGGGTACGGTCACGGTACAGTTCTTACTTACCTTTAACTAAATCGCTAAACGTAACTTAGCTTACCTTAGTTAACCTCACCAACTTGGGCGCGGGGTATTGTATCATTGTTTCTGTATAAGCCCAAAAAGCCCCCCCCCCCTTATCTTTGTAGTTTGATCGCGCTACGTTCCACCTCAATGTTAATTGTATACGCTGATCAAACTACAAGCCACTTATGATCACAAAATTTCTACATAAAAAATGTGAACCAGTACAGAGAGTAGCAAATGAGGAAATAAACTCGATACTCCGCCAACCATAATAAAATTCGATATTTCAGGAATTCGAATTTTCTCCGAAGGAATGACCACCGCGAGCTCTTCCGTTCTCTTCTCACAAATGGTTGTTCTAGCCGTCGCAGCAAGATTCTTCTGAGAAAATAGGCTAATATAAATCAACATGAGCTCTGTAGACTAGTTTTGTACTTGCATCAAACTACAAATGCGCTCAATGCTAGACTACAAAAGTCATGTACGACCAAGAGCTCTCACTCAAAAATCTCTAGATCCACAAGTATTGCATAGAAAAGCTTCCCTTCTTCTAGACGGTTCATACTTCAACTATAAACTATTTTCACAAAATGTTACATCGCAAAAACCACTTTAAACTTAGAAGAGTTTTCTGTACTATAGTCAAACGCGCTAGTTGAACCAGTCAGTGAAAAGTGTTGTGACTAATTGTTATAAAACGGGCTGTAACCCGATATTATTCTGCATTTTTATATCTCTTAGCAATTATATTTAACATAATAATGTACTCTACTTTGTTGACAATACGCTCGTTATGTGTTGGGTACCCGTAGTTGCAGCCAGATTCTACAAAATACAAAAATCGATATACATCTAAACTACTCCAATATAATCTATCTGGCTACAAACTACAAAGTGATCCTTGTTCAGCCTAAGTAACTGCCAAGTTGGTATATAGAATGATTACAGTATATCGTATACCTGTTTACATTCTTCTACCTCTACCATTGTTCTATATAATTTATTCATGGTGATTTGATTCTGTTCTCAAAGTATAACAATAAAATGTTCTCAAAATACTTGAAGTAAGAGATAAGAGAAACAACAGATGAGAATATCCCAATGATAATATGCCATGCAAAAATGAACGAAATAGACAAAACAAATCACTGAACAAATTATAGGAGAAAAAATCTACATTTTTCACACTTCAAGAGAGGTTTCGGGGTGAGCTAAATTACCAAAAAAATCTATAAAAACGTCGATCACTAAAGTGCATATTTTCATACCCATTTGACATATACCAAGTTGAACCAGCACCCCCCTTCAATCAAAGTTCCTAACAAAATACAAAATGACAACTATTTCACCAAATTCAACACTAGTGCAAATTATTAGGCGAAATCAGCTAAAGTGCAGTGAAATTGGGTCGAATTATGCTTAGGGCTGCGGACGAATAGGCAAATTTTCGCCTGAAACACAAAAAGTTGGCGAAAGATAATTCCATTCTCACAAATATGATTTGTTTTGCACTGTTCCATTTTCTATGATTCGCCCAATACTTTGCTAACGATACAAAAACACCAGTAACAGAGACAAGCAACAACTAAAATAAGGCAAGAAGGGTACAAATTGAGCAAAAATAAGCAAGTATTAACTCCACTACATAACAACCGAAAATTTCTTTAGACCCAATTACAGTAAATAGGACACGTGAACACGTGAGGATACGTGATCTTCGAATGATAGAAACATGCAGAATAAACAGCTGTTCCCGAGAAAAGCTCTACTTTCGCGTCGTTTGTGAGCTGAACACGCGATATTTGTCCAGGGACGAATGTATACGAAACTCCGAAACCGAGTCCAACACCCAATCAGCATTCACCACCTGAACAGTTAATATTATCTCCATATTATATAGGTAAAACGGACATGACAGGCTTGATCTAACTCATAGACTCGCTATCTAAACGTGACAGACAGAATTTAGAAGAATAGCCGCTGTCTTTCTGAACAATTCTGTTCCTCCAACATCCAGCGCTCTTTTGACGTCCACAACCCCGAGTGAAGAGGGAGAAAAATCATTACTGTATTGAATGGCTAAAAAGCCATGAAAACTTCTGAAGGAAGAACTGTAAAATTATCAAGCGAACCCCCAGCCACCTACCGGCACTTTGGTGTCGTGTTCGTATCTGCGTGCCACGTCAACCTCCTTGGAATCGGGCGAGAAGATGATGTAGGCGTTGGGAGGGTGCATCTCCCACAACTTGGTCTGAATCGTGCCACCGCAGGCAACGATCAACTCGGTCAGCTTCTGAAGATGCATTAAAGTTGAAACCCGTTTTACTTTACAACCAGAAGTATGAGCAACCCCACCCCAACTTCGAAAGTACTGACAAGTTGGGCTTTTAATATCCGGACATTAAGACCACCCAACTTCATAACTTCACAAAACAGGTTCTCCTCTGCTATATTCTTATTATTACACCATGTGAAACATGATAATCACGTCATATGACACCCACTTGTAAGATAGGTCAAGGGGGCCGAGTGGTCAAGTGGTTAGCGTTTGGCTGTCGCTCCACAGACCTGGGTTCGATCCCCGCTCGCCGCGGTATCTTCATGGCGGACCGCATGAGCTGGTAACAAATCTCACCCATGCCTATCTCCACCCCCTCTACGGATAGTCCATCTACGGTTGATATTGATATTATGTAATTGTAAGAATGTTTCACAATAAAGTGACCAAACGGATGAAATAGGTCGTACACAAATTTATTAAATTTATAGGGAGAAAGTACATAATTTTGTTGTAACTTACAGCAACTATAGTACTACACTACTTTGGAGCGATAACTTTCCGAAAAATGTTATCACATCAAGTTTTTTCAGCGCTAGCAATGGCTCTGAGCGCTGAGATAATTTTGGGAAAGTTTTTTTTCATTTGCCCCATCACCTAAATATCAATTGACGAAAGTGTCGACAATTGCCGCCAGACTGCTGCATTTTTATTCCTAATTGACTGCTATATGTTCGTTCTAGATGCGAACGCTAGGGTTTTCGAGAAAATGTTCACATATGCAGTCTTGAAATTGAAACACCAATAACTTCCCACTCCAACGGACTCGTCTGAATAGAAAACGACCCCCGCCCGTTCTTAATTCCTTTCCAGATTAGGGACAAAAAACACGTTCTGCTCTCCCGTGAGCACAGCTGGCAAAAACCACAAAAACTGACCGTTCTGGACATCAGGTGATGTTCACTGTACCGTGTCGTTCTATTTGTACTAGCGATATGTGCTAAGATCAAACTACAAAACTAACCGTTCTAGATACCAGGTGGTGTTCACTGAACCGGGGTGGCAGCATGAACTGTTTCCCCTCGAACAGGGCACGGGTGGCGGCGCGCGAACGTTGCCAGGCGGCACCCTGCGACGACTGCGAACTACTACTCGACCCCGACTGAAGGGTGAACGCATCCTGTAATTAGAGGGGGTAACTTTTATCGATCAAACTACAAAGCTCGTAGTATCGCGCCACATACATCGTATAGGCTTCCTTTCACCAAAACGAACCCTATAAATACTCCGCCCAGGCGGCGAATTCACTCGAGAACCGAAGGAACCGACCGAATCGACATTGTAAACCGACCGGTTCTCCACTGCAAGGTTTGAACCGGGCCGACATTAATCATGATTTAAACAAACAAGTCGTATACAAGGTGAAATGAGTGGATCCCCACTCATTTTACCGTGTATACGATCTGGTTCAGTCGGTTCGGTTCTCCAGTGACCGGTTCGATTCGGGAAAGACCCGGTTCTCCGGTGAATTGGCCGACCCAGACTGAAGGGTGAACCCATCCTGGAAGCTGAAGAGGTGACTTTTATCGTCACTTCACCTACTTTTGGTCGTGGTTACTTCACTTACTCTTGTCGTTGGTTTCTCTGTGGTTCTTCAATGAAATGTCCCATTTAACATCAAAACTTGACACAGTAAACTAAAACAACCCCTCTATTTTACTGTAGATCAAACAACACATTTACAAAAGGAAACGTTCTTCAAAACCGCCAAAAAGCCATAAATAGGTGATAGAGCACGTTATTGAACAAGTCTTGCGCTCGCTCATGCTTATCACAGTTTGCACACAATGTTCTTACCGTTCGGACGATTTTCTTCTGAGCGAGACATTCCACCATCCAGTCTCTTCCCAATAGTTCACAACGATAGGCGACCGCAAAGGCATATTTCAGGGAACGGTTAGAACAGATTCGACCTTCTGAAAACATTCACGCTCACACATGAAGAAGGAGTTACTATCCTACAAAAAGGTGGCGAAACAGGCTCAATCTCTCAATTTTGGCAGGAAAAGAGAGCTTTTCTAAATTCTTTACCGGAGTATGTTCACGCTAGCAGCTATGATCCAGTCGCGAACAAATAAAATGTCACAAAATATGCAATAGTATATGCTACTATTCATGAATTAAAATGAAATGGAAGCCCACCAGGACTGCATATAGGGGGTTTGGGGTTTCAGAGGTGTTCGAAATAAGCCTATGAAACATTTTCCCACCAACTGTTTGCCGATTTCATTTTCAACTATGCGAAAGTTCCACGATCCACGCTATTCATGACAAAACAGACGTGTACTATTTTCTTTTCAACTCCCAGTAAACAGGAACTGATCCTAACGCGTTTCTTCTCGCGATCCTTAAATAGTTTTAATTTGCCCCGGCTCATCGCTGACACACGGTTGGTTTATTTTTTATTTATTTCAGGGTAAAAGATTTATTGGAAAAGATTGGTCGGCGGGGGGCTTGAACACCTGAGCTTGGTTTTCGGCTACCGAGAGAACCAAGTAGGTTGAATTTGCAATTCCAGGATGCTCTTGGAAACGCTCTTGAAAGCTCGAAAGTATATTGAAGCATAATGTTACTGTATAACCTTCCCTAATTTGACCTACTTGTATTCATCATGACCAAATGAGTGCAGTCCGGCGTGACGTCGTCAACCAATTGAATGGAAGGGAACGAAATACGGAACTCGTGCAACAGATCCTAAAAATAAATATTCAAATTAACTAAGGGACCTATATAACTGGATATTAAGAGAGAGTTAATTAATTGATTAGAACACACTGAAAAATTGATATATATATATTCACTCCTGCTAGGACTGTCACAATGGCTAGTTGACTAATTTCGAAAGACTGATTGATTTTAAAAGATGCTTGGGCTTTCCAAATTGGTAGATACTGACTATTTCTGAAATTTGGTATACTTACCTCATCTGCCTCTGACTGTAGTCGAGAGACACTGACAACCATGTTCTCCCTTCTTCGCTCCTCAGACTGACACACAAGATCTCCATCACTCAACAGCACACACTCTTCCACACCTGGGTAGAAGACATTTAAGGATACGAACAATAATGTGTATTGAACCGCGTGATTCAAAGTTATTAGTGAAATTGATCAATATGAAGATTCTTCAGTCCAATAGGACGTATTTGACTGCCTTCCTTCATTCGACCTTACTCACTGTAACTGAGGGTGTCAAAAAAGGCAAGATGATTCAAGTGGTTACCTCTAGAGACAGTACGTATCACTTTTTCGTTTCCCTTTTGCGCTTTCTTTCATTCTCGAAAATCTATTTAGAAAAGAAAGCCAATTTATCGTTCGGCTGTCAACTATTTAATTCCCATTTTCTGCCTAATTCCTAATTATCCAAAATTCCTCTCAAATACCCTATTAGGTTAAGCGGGTGTATAATATACTTAATTCATCTGATTATTACTATCAAATAAGTGATTCGGTCAGGTGAGCGTATAATCTACTTAGTTCATCAGAGAATTACCCACCAACGTTTCCACCATCAAACTGGTCGTTGGGGTTTTCCACGAGGTGCATCGTAACATCGGCATCGAAAGAATCAATTTCCACGTTCTCCTTTCCATCCACAGGGCTAGCCGCCTTGCAAGGAGTTGTAGTCGACGGAGTACCCGGCACACACTGAAACATTCTGATGAACTTCCGAAATAAAATTCGTGTTCGTGACACCCCTAAAGGGCAAAAAAGAAAAAACAAATTAGTCTGAGTGTGGCAACTTGCGAAGAAGTTTCACAAAATTAGGAAGAATATTAATTGTTCGTCGGGTAAATTCCAAGTCATTTGAGAGGGAGGTCGCGCTTAACGCATGAGGACTGAACGAAGCACAACACTAACATCCTCCTATTCATCAAAAGGGAAACACTTTTCCAATGGATAAAGTCCTGTTTTCAGGGTTTTTTTTAAAAGAAAATATATTAAAGGCTATGTTTGTATTTGAAAATGAACTCACATCAATGACATCAATATCGATGAAGTTCGTCTCGTCGTATGGTTCTTCCACTTCGCCTACTTCTTCTTTGTTCAGCTGGAAAATCATGTCTAGCTTTGTCTAGCTTTAGAGTTCTCTTGTCTGCTTTAGAGTTCTCACTATACTACTAATACTAGTGAACGTGAGTCACGTGAAATGTGAGAGAACATAAATAACGAATAATTCGCTTTATGCATACTCTCCCATGTGGAATGGCAAGCCGTAATTTCTTCACCCAAAACATCTCAGACTATTCTTTATTTCTGTATGCTGTTCCTTATAAGGAGTTTGAACTACTTAACTACTATATATGTTTCATTTCTTTCTAATATATTATAGAAACCGATAAAAACCCACATTGGCCTTTCTTGGGGACAATATTCTCTTGTCAACTGGCAGCACCAGGGTGTCCGCGAATTCCATCATGGGCTGCGTCTCCATCAAGGCCTCATCTTCTTCGGTTGCATTGTTGTTGAAAGGTGCTCAAATAGAGAGGGTTGAAAACAAATCATGAACTGTGAATTCCTCCCCTACGTCAGGAAGGTGTGACTATTTGACGGAACCCGTTTTTTCGATTTAAACATTTTTTGATGAAAATCATGACCTTTCATCAAAAGGTCATGATTTCCCATCAAAAACTGACAAAGATTCCCGATTTAAAAAAAGGGCCCGTTTTCTAAATTCACCCGGCTGTTGGGACAGCTTGACTGGCGTTTGACAGAAATGGCCGCGGTTGAAAACGAATGCTTCAAGCTGCGTGCACACTTGCAGCCAGGTTGACTGATATTTTGTCATGTTCGCGCCTGCGTCTTTTCATATTCACGTCTCCCAACTTAGAGCTACGACCATGCGGTGCGATCAAACTACAAACAAAGGAGCTGATCTTGTGTATCTTGTACATTGATGTGTATCCTGTCTTCACTAGAACGTCCCCATAGACTCACCGACTACTGGTTCTGGGCAGTATCTGGCGTTGTTCGGCAACTTTTGACTCGATCTTTTGTTCATCCAATTTCTACTCGTCGACGTAGACCGGCCTGTAAAAATTGATTAGAGTAGAACGTTTATGTGGACCAATCCCAACGTATCGGTCCTTTAAACTGGAATTGAAAAATGTATTGCAGTTTAAAGGGCCGATCAGCTTTTTGGTAAACATAATCGTCCTGCTTTAAATAGGAGAAAACGATAATGACAGTTTTCTTCTTTTGAGTGTAATATAGAACAAAAACTATATAAGTCTTCGAAGTTGGTACATACAGGCCTACAATAGTGTGCTAACATAGATACATTTAGAACTCAAACATACAACTGAACTCAAAAATCTATGAGTTATGGTTTACTAGATAGAGGACATTTCGAATCTAAGATCGATTGTTGAATAGTTGTTGCGAACTTGTAAAATGAATTGAACTTTTTATTGTGAAAGGAAAAAAAACCTGAATGGATGAAAAGAAATAACCAATAACCTACCAACGGGCTGGGTACTACTAGTTGCATTGTCATTGTCGACAGTGGGCGGGCAGTAGAGCACATTGCGGTCGAACGGTAGAATAGACGACTTGGGAGTACAGTAAACCACATCACCTTCGAATGGTTTTGAACTTTTAGAACCCTGATGAAAATAAAAAGGGGCCGACTCAAATTCCTTTTCTTGCGCGTTCTAGTCTTGCAGTCTTGCGCGCACACTATCATTATCTTATTATCTTTATCTTGCCTTACCAATGTAGCCTCCAAAACTGGGGCCACGGAGTGTGAGCACAACTCTAGTTGGCGTAATTGCTCTTCTCTTTAGCTAGAATTTGGAGTGTTGGTGATGTCTATTAGCATCACGTGTTTATTTCGGAATGAGACAGATGTAGCCGGTAAACAATTGCTCATTTTGCAATTTTCATCCATTGGACCTTTTGGTTATCAAAAGTTAAGGTCAAGAAGATAGAATGAACATACTAGACGGTTGGGTAACAATTGGTGAGCTGACAGTCGGTGGACAATAGAGTACGCTGCGGTCAAATGGTAGAATAGAGGACTTCGTCTTCGTGCCAGCTTGAGAACTCCCTAAAAATTGAAAAGTTCATAAAAGCGTATATTTAGGTTAATATGTAACACCAAAGAACGAAAATATATAAATATATGTCTGGAAAACTGATAACAGTGAGCAGAATAAAACATTGATTGAAGAAAATCAACAAAATGTTCTCAGAATTTTTCGGCTTTGCACTTAGATACCGCAGTTCAATGAGAACTGAGATGCGTGGGATTTCAATATGTGCTCAAATTTCAATTTCTGGATAACCGAACAGATGACCGTGGTATTCTCAGATACCAAAGGTTTTGAAGTCTGACTATATTCCTGGATAGAACATAGAAAACCGTAATTCCATTAGAGAACGTGAAATTTCAAAATTTTCAATCAAAAAACCAAATTTGCTTTCTCATCAGTAGAAATAGAGGTGTCTTTCGGATTTCGTTCACATTTAGTATTTAGACCAGATTATACCAATATGTGTATACCTACTTTTCTCATCTGGGACAAAACGGGCTTCGACAAAATCGGGTTGTGGTTTCGCCTCTTTCACCGCCTGTGATGGAGCTTTCGGTTGAGGCCGGAGCGGCTCGCGAGTCTGATCCTGTAACAAAAAGGCAAACTTCACAACGAACCGCGAATTTCGTTAATCCTCCCAGTTAACCATAAACCGGGTTTTCTTTAACCATTTCGCAACCGACAATCTGCCGACAGTTATCTAAAAAGAAACGTGATTGTTTTTCGGTTGCATGCAACCGTGTTGCGTGTGTAAACCGCCTCGAAATACAGCTATTTTAAACACTTGTGAGATCTGACTACATTTTGAAAATTGACCGCTTTTTCGACCATAAAAATCAACTTTTGATCATAACGTAGTCCAAAGTTCTAATATTTTTCCCTCGTGACAACCTTTCCCTCGTGACTTTAGCTCGAGAACGTCTGAAACAACCGGAAAGACAACTTACTTTCATCAACAGCGCGGCTACTCCAGGCAATAAAGTGAACAACGCATCCATATTCGATTGAAGTGTTGGTTGACGTTCTGAGAAAATAACTTTGATATTGTTGCTGTTCAATCGGCAAAGAACGTTCACTTACAGAACCTGTTATTACAAGCAAACGCAAACAGTTCAAATCCAACCAGTTCTGGTGTTATCACTGGTCTGATTTTGTAGGCCAATTACACAAGCGACCGGGTTGCATGCAACATGCAACCAAAACGCAACCGGGTTGCATGTGTACGAAACTATTGGTTGCTTTCCAAACGCAACCAAAGTGCATTAAAACAGGAAAATGTTCAAAAATTGAGTGTTTGGTTGCATGTGAAAAGTGAAAAGCAACCGACAGCAACCAAATTTTCTTTACACATGCAACCCGGTTGCATGTTGGTTGCAAGTGTAAAACGCCGATCGGCCAATTTTTTTCCAGAATAGATCCGGCCTAATCCTGAACTTACCTCTTCTGTGCGCCATCATATCCTGAATAAATATATCGATTGTTGATAGCTCGGGGGGAAGATTGCATTGAACATCCTTGTTCACGCTGGCTTTCGACTGTTGAGAACTTCGCCTAGTTTGCAATGACGGCGAAACTTGCACCTCTTCGTCCTGGAAATCAAAGTAATAGTCAACACATCGTGATTTTGCATTGTCTGTTTCAATTTCCACGTGATAATGAAATTGACTATAGTCCTCGACGTGCCTACGTCGACTATATATTGTCAAAAAATTAATGATTGTTTTCCGAAAAAATTGCTTTCAGCTCCGATATGACCTATTAGAAAAAGAGAATATAATGGTTAAAATCATTCGCTAACCAGCTAATTAGCTAACCCTATAACTAACCAGAAAAGTCTGAAAATTTGGTCTTCTTCTTTGATTTATTGTCCAACTAGAAGCTAAGCTTGTTGATGAAAACTCATTTTAGTTTGTACAATCATTTTTTATGAAAACCTAAATGTATTAACGCACCCGTTTTTTGGGCTTGGGCTTTTCGGTCACAACTGGCGACCTTCTCGGCATGACGCTACTCGTTGCTGCGATATTCGGCTCCGGTGGTGTGTTCACGAGGGGAGACTTTTTGGACATGATCTTAGAATAGAATAATTTATTAACTTTCGATATTCCAATTATGTCTTATCATATTATGAGCGTTTCACGAAGGAATCTTTTCAATCTTCTTTGTTTTCTCTCATAAGCAATTTTACAGTGTTTAAAGATTAAGGCGATGATTGTACCTCGAAAGTTTGCAGGACAGTAACAGTAGTATATTTGAACTGCTGAGGAAATAGAAATAGAATTGTTCTTATAGAGATCATTCAGAATTCAGATTATCAAGTTTGGTTATATAGAGATCACACACCGGTAAGGTGTGACCATGCAACAGGCTACAGAAAGACCTCGTTTAGCGAGTGTTTATCATTTCGCATTGAAAACGGCAAAGTTTCTCATACAAAGCCAAAAAGCAGTCTTTTTTTCGAATTCATCTGACTATTCGTACTTTACCGTATGATAGATACTACCTTGGGTGGAATCGGTTCATTTGTTGGCTCTTCCTCCTCGGCCAATCGACTCAACTTCGATGGTCTATTCATATTACAGAGAGACGACATAGGCAGTTTCCGCTTTGCTCGCTGAAAAGGTTAACATTGACACTAAACAACTTGAATATTAACAAACATCTGCAGAAACTCGCGTACTCCACAAACAAAACGTAAGGGCACAGGTAGATCTAGAATGTTTATTGACCAGAGCTAATATACGGCCACGTAGATGTACTTATCCTGGGAGCGCTTCTTCATGAAAACGTCATTTGCCGAGTTTATTCGCTTTTTTCACACGTGATTTATTTTGTTCCAATCGATCAAGTTGATTTCATTTACTCGATCATGCTTTCTACTCGGTTCATTCGGTACTATTCTCTCACGAGGAGATCTGCATACCTCTGGGGTAGGTTGCGGACTCATTATCCTTATTCAGCATCAACACTTAATGCGATACCTTATACCTACCTCTTTTTAAAGTCGCGACCCCTCCGAAATAGTGAAAAATTGCGATTTTCATCAATTTCTGTTCAATTCTCACACTAATTTTGTATGAAATTTGTTGATTTTCAACTAGCGGCCCTGCTTTTGACAAAAACTACATCGCAACTCCCCATGTTATAAGAGGCCTTGACGGTGTATGTTCAGCAGTCAGCACTTCACACTTCTTTTTCGAGAATAGACTCTTCTAAATCCCCAAAAGACCCTGCTAATTTCATAGCTATCCTATCATTGCCATAGTAGTATAGGAGATAAACCCTACCGTAGTGATGTTGGGACGAACGAATAATGGTTGAGCATGAAAATCTCGCATAGGACTATCTGCCATTTGAGTAGAAACAATCGCCTGAAACAATTTCAAATGAAAATAACACTGAAAACATGGAATACTACTTGAGCGAAAAATATTATCAACAAATCAACGCTTTGCCAATAAACATGCATAAACTATGTAGTTCAGTGAGCATTACAATCATGTTCAAAAATTCAAAAATTATAATAATGAACAATGAACAAGTCAAGTTGTAGTATCTATATTCACATTCGATTGAGATTATAATCAATGTGTTAATACCGAAAATAACTAATAACTTGTTTATTCACTGAAATCGCTTAATAAAAAAAACTACTATTTTTCGCCACACAATCGAGATTATTTATCTATTTTGATGCAATTTTGACTCAATTGAATGTGAAAAACGACGAATTCCTATTCGTAGCATAGTCAGAACTGGTTACTGGTGTGTGCGACCAACCTGACTTTCCATGAAGGCCAATTCCTCCGGAACTTTCATCGAATGGTCACGCCAATCTCTCTTGAACGCACGCGCCAATTGTAAATATGCCTGTACCAAATCGTTCTGATTCTCAGAATCTACACAACTCCTGAAAATAGAGAGGCTTGATAACATACAGATACATTGCCAAATGTTGCTAAATACACATAAAAATGAGAGAAAAACATGTGAATACACTGGTTGCGATCGGAACATGGGCTTCTTCTCCATGCATAGTTAAATATTTCTGGTATATGCATGCGATGTGCACTAGAAATTTTAATTTTAAAAAGCGAATAACATACTTTTCCAGTAAAATCCTACCAAAAGAAATCGGCGAAGTGGTGAAAGAATGAACTAACCGTTTTTTTATATTTTTTCTGCACAGCGGACAGTCCATCTGACTTTGTCTTTTGAAATAAGAGACAATACAATCATTGCAGAACGAGTGATTACAGCTGGGAACCTTTGGATGCTTCAAGGTTGAACAGCTGGAATATTGCCCATTATTTTAATAATTAACATAAACATTACTAACAAAGTATCTCGTAAACACAAACACTAACAAAACATAAACATACAAACATCTCCCGCGGAAAATCAGGCCAAAACAAGCACGGTGTACATAACACATAATGCAGACTAACTAGAGATCTAATTATTTTGAATGAAGTTGCGGAATGCGAACACAAATATACAAATATATAGCCAATAAGATCAGAAGTGCGGTCAAATTGTTTGTGATCGCTCTCCACATTGAAGCAAGAAAAAGGAAGGTACAGATTTCACATAGTTCGCAAGGTAGAAACCTTGTATCCAACCGGGTACCGGGTTTTTGATAACCTACCCTTTTTGATAATTTTTTTTCAGGGTTACCTCAGTAGGTGACCGCTTGATAACCTAAAATGAAAAACCGGTCACAGATTACCTGTTTTTCTAAAGCAAAGTGTGGTTTACCGTTAGCTTGAACGGTAAGCGGATTTTAGTTTCCGGTTAATTACCCACCAAGGAAACCTGAAATATATGTTACCTAAAAAGGGTTAGGTTACCAAAAAAACCCGGTTAGTTGTAGAACTGATATGTTTTTCGCTTGACTCACCATATACTGCATCTGAGTTCGGCTTGAAGATCCTTAGCAAGAAGAGCATGAATCTCTTCGGATAGTTGTTGTGCCGATTTTTCGAAAAACATCTTTATACATCAATAGAGTTCAGTTTGCCTGAAAAATATGCGTTGTCGAATAAAATAAAATTACAAAATATGAACCACGTTGGAAATATGGGGGATAGGAACTAGATTATTTGGAAAAAGAACCTAAAACACATCGATCATACAAACTATTCCAACAGAATAAACATCGATAATAATCTAGAAATAAAATCGATATTTCCGGAAATTGATTAAAATCTGCCGAACTTGCTTCGAACAATTTGAATCATTAACGTTCGCGCCGAATTGTCCCATCCGGGGGAGTATGCACTCTAGACATACTGCCCTGGTGGATGCCCCGCCCCTCTCGGATCGCTCGTTTCCCATTCGACATGTCCCGACCGGGCGGCGGCTGCCTCTCTCTAGCTCTCTCTTTCTCTCTTCTTTCTCTCCCTTTCCCGCACTCTCCAATTATCAGTGTTCACTGACCAGTTTGCACCCTCGGCGCTGATTCATCTATATGCGGGCGGCGATCTCTGTCAAACCGCCTGAGATATACGTTTTCTGGTTAGCAAACGATGCTGAGATGAGAGATCCGTTAACAGACAATGTGTTGATGACAATTTAGAGTTGTTATAACAATACATGCATACACTATAATATCATACAAATTTCTCGTTAGCTCAACTTAAGTACAAACAAGTTGTGGATGAAAGTTTGCTAAACAATACGAGCATACAACATCTAATACTTCTCTACTCAACTCTTTTCCATTAAAAGAATTATCTTACAGTTCGCTTTTGCCCAGTATCCTAACATGGGATTTGAACAGAAAGGGACACGCACAGATTCATTTCAGGACAACGCGCAGTCCATACGCCCTCAATGTCTGACGTTCACGTGAAATTTGACCTAAAAGGTCCTACTGGCCCAGGCGAGGACGCAGAGGTAAGCATCGTGGTGTGGACTATAGATGATCTGGAGGGTGTCAGTAAGAAAACAAGCAAAGGTGGAAATCTGCTAGAATAGGATGAATATTGCTGTGTTTCATCAGCTTCCTGCGGTAAATTGCGAAGTTTGAACTGGAATCTTGCTATACCGACCAGAAGCTCACGAAACACAGAAAACTCAGAACGTCAGTTTGGTTGAGGTGTCTCACTCGAATGATGCACTATTATTCTATTCAGATATTTTCCACAGTTCAACATGAGCTTCATTTACAGGTCTTCCTTCCTCCCGCTCCCCTCCTTGCTGGTGCTCATGTTTCCGGCCTGCCCTCCTACCACGACATGTACCGTAGCTCCATCAATGATTCGGATGCCTTCTGGCAGACGGTCGCCAAGGAACTCCACTTTGAGACCACCAGCACCAAGGTACGTTAAAGTTTTTACAAAAGTACAAAGTTGTTGCAGTATCAAAAGTATCAAGTAATTGGTGTTGCGATACATAACAGTAAGGTGTGTTCTACAAAGAATAACTCGTTTTTTTATTTGAATACGGAATACGCGAGAAGTCATTATGTCTTGTTCTCTCAATTTAACAGAACAATATTACTGAAATAGTGGTTCTGATCCGTCAAATATTCAAGTTTTTTGAAGGGTCTTGAGTACAACTTCGATGCGAAGAAGGGTAAGGTCTTTTGTCGTTTCATGGACGGAGCCCGCACTAACATCTCCTACAATTGTCTCGAGCGAAACATCGAGCGTGGTTTCGGAAACAAGGTTGGTTTCGATAATTCTCAAACACTTTTTTTAATGAGAACTTGGCAAGTATTTGATCAAAATGCGCGTAACTTCTCGCATACGAATCGACAGTCGAGACAAGCGTGTCGTGTATGAACTCTCGGTTTTTGCTTGTTCTCTGGGGTCTTATGATAGCATTTGCACCCGTTCTTATCTGGTCTGCTGAACCGTGTGTGATTTATCTTCTCACCGTAGAACGAAGGTGGGATATCCAGGTTAGGTGACCGTGGATAATCTTTTTTGGTCAAGGGACCCTTAAGTTTTGGTTTGGTGAGAGTGTGAGCACTAGTTCGAGTTTTTTAAAGTATATTCCGATAATGTAATAATTCGTTTCAGGTAGCCTATATCTGGGAGGGAAATGAGCCATCCGACTCCTCTCAAATCACCTATAGCGAACTCCATCAAAAGGTATGTGAATTTTTGTTTTGGTTTGGACGCTATGAATGAAAGCTTTATATGCTTTGTCTTTCTCATTTTTCACTTTTACGAAATTTGATGGTCTGTCTGGTAACATGTAATAGTCTAATGAAGCTCTCTTAAAGAACATGAACATTATGTAGCGTTTCTCAACGGGGTAGTGAATGGGTTCGAAAGTTCTACTCATTCATCACTATATAGATTGGTAGTTTATCTGTCTCGCTCAGGTGGTGAACTTCTCTGCCGTTCTGCGTGGACATGGTGTGAAGAGGGGTGACGTGGTGGCCATCTACCTGCCCATGATCACCGAACTAGCCGTCGCCATGCTCGCCTGTGCCCGTATTGGTATGTTGTTTAATCATTGATTTTTTTAATCGATGAAAGTTCTCCAATCTGTCTGGGGAGATACGTTTCCTGGAATTAAACACACATTAGTAAAAAGTGGGTGACCAGGAAGTGTGTGAGTTCTGTTCGGTTTCACCGTTTTCAGCAAAAAGTGAACAATAGAGGTATAGGAGTGTGCAACAAAAATAGAACAATACATAGGTTTGCACAACGGTTCACAACGTACGTACGTCAAACCACTCTTACACTCACGCTAAAATCAGGATTTGTGTAATAAATGTTTTTGTGAACCGTTGTGCAAACCTATGTATTGTTCTATTTTTGTTGCACACTCCTATACCTCTATTGTTCACTTTTTGCTGAAAACGGTGAAACCGAACAGAACTCACACACTTCCTGGTCACCCACTTTTTACTAATTGTTCTCTTTTTGCTAGTTGTACTAGTACAATCACTCGTAGATCAGAACAATCAGAATGAAATTTGAAAAATGGTGACTATAAAACTTCTCTATAACTGGGCGAAGTCTCGACTTCTCAAACGGTGTAATGCTTTCTTGAGATATTTTTGGCGTCAATTGACCTCTAAAATTGGCGTGGTTGGCAAAACTAGTGAAAAACCGTAGTTTTTTCGCCTATTTTATTCAAATCTGAGCTTTGTGAAAAATCTGAGTCATTACAGTACAAACCATGCATTTACTGATTTGGCGCCAACGAGCGCCAGCGTTTGGCGCCAATAATCATGCATGTTATACTCCACTTGATGAAAAACAACTGGAACGGACGACTTTGACCAATTAGCGCACTTTCCGACGATTTTTTGTTCGGAAACAATGGTTTCAATTTTGGCGCCAATGGGCGGATAAACGGGCTTTTCGGCGCCAAGTGTCGAAAAATCGTAGTTACCCAAGCCGCTTGTCAACTAAATGTATAGTTCTGACCTCTGTGAACGAATCCGGTCGTTACCCTCTTCGCTAGCGTCACTCTCATTTGGCGCCAGTAGGCGCCCGCGTTTGGCGCCATTTGAAGTTCATAGTACCATGTTATGAAAAATAGGTTGACCCCACTATTATGACCTCTGTGCGAAATTTCGAACATTTTTACTCATGGGAACACATATTTCCCAGCTCTTGGCGCCATCTGGCGCCAGCGCCAAGCGTCAGACATAACGTGACATCACCAAACTTCTGGGACCGCGCTAATTTTGGGGTTTACACATGTGTGCCAAATTTTAGCCAAATCGGCCCAGTAGTTAAAAAAATAATTTTCTATGCGGACATCGGACGAGGGACAACGGAAATTTTCATAACGACACGAGACCACAACTTTTTTCAAACTTGACCGATTTTCCTAATTTTTTCACACAACATGTATTTAATAGATGGCTAGCTCTCTCTTTCTTTAAATTCCGAAAAAATGTATTATTTGAAGACTTTTGGGGTTTGAAAGCTGAAAACGGGTGCGCAATGGCCAAACACAACTCACACGCAGCGCTGCGCGCGATACCTTCAGTTTTGCAATTTTCTTGAAAATACTTGTTTTATACAAGGTAGGTAGGTGATTGTGTTTCGTTTCATAACATAACGGAAGTGCATTCCAGGCGCCATGCATTCCGTAGTTTTTGCTGGCTTCTCCGCGGAATCCCTAGCCACTCGAATCCTCGATGCCAAGTGGGTTTTTTGTTGTACTTTTTCCATATTAAGCGTATCTTTCACATCCACAGTTTTTTATTACTCAGTTTTTAAGAAGGACGATTATGGGAAACAATCCCAACGCTCCGGTCTTTTGAACTACAATACATTGTTCAATTGAAATTGCAGTTTAAAGGACCGCCACGTCGGGATTGGTCCACATAATCGTCCTACTTTGACCACAATGTTCAGAAGAACTGAAGAACTGTGAAATCCCAAGTTAAATGAAAGTTTAAACAGTGGGTATATCGGTTTCCACAGCTAGTGTGGGTGGTAGTTCCCAGTCTAACCCATTCCTATTCAGATGCAACGTAGTTGTGACCGCCGACGGCTTCTACCGTGGTGCCAAGAGCATCGTGCTCAAGTCGATTGTCGATTCGGCCATCGCTATTTGTGCCGCCCAGAAGCATACTGTGACCTCAACCATCATGGTCCAACACCTGGACACTGTCACCCTGCCCGTTGGAGCTCAAAAACCAAAGGTAAGCGTGTTCCGAGATCAGCATTAATCACATGACCACTCGGCTGATCTTTCAATACTGTGTGCTTATGTCGCACCTCGTATTCGATCTCAGTGGGGATGCTTAAATGCATTCCAGGGTCCAGGCTTATTATATAATAATATAATGTTTCTGTACGGTTTTTCTCCTTAGAACATAATAGTGTTCATCGAAGTTTCAGAAAGTACATTATGTAAAACGTGATGCTTTACGTGACTGTACAACAAACATTCTGTTTCGCATGGTTTAGATTAATTTGTTCTTTTCAGCCCGTGTCGACATCTGCCACCGACTACATGTACCAAGCTGAAATGGACAAGTACAAGGGAGTAGATTCCCCGGTAGAGTGGATGGATGCCGAAAGCCCTCTCTTCATTCTCTACACCTCGTGCGTTCAAATTTATATTTAGATGATTTGGTTATTTCGTACACCTATTTGGATCGTGTAGGACAATGGAAACAACTGAAATCATAACGATTTATTGGAAGTCTGCTTTCTCCTTTCTCTTTATGATTCATTCTTGATTTTTTAGTTCATGGTAGAAAAGCAGAATAGCATATGTTCATAACCTGTTTTCACAGCCGATATTCTTTTTTGAATATTAGGTGGCAGCATGTGGGGATGTGATTGCAGTGACAGCTGAAATAAGAGCTAGATTCTGGATGGTTGTATTTGTCTTCTGTTTTTCTGGTGGCGCGTTTTAGCGCCAGCTGGGAGCTAGTTCTGTCAACACACAATGCTCTGTTAAACAGGGTGTATAGAAGGTCATGTATAAACAGTTCTCAAACTTCATTGCATCAAAATACGATTTCCTCTGGGGTTACTTACTTCAGTTAAAAAAGAGGTTGGTTCTAATTAGTTCAATAATAAGAGTTTATTTTGAGTAATTTCTGCCATTCACATACATAGTCTCTCTCTCTATACTCTTGTTATGTGGGCGTAAATCGCCGAGGATGGTTTGGAATTCCATTCTTTCCCATTTCCGTGGAGTTGGTGCATTTCTATGTGAAATCAATGGTAATGCGCTAGCCCGGAATGCGCGTCTTTAGTGCAAATTCACCGCCCGCGAAATCTTTGAATATTCAATTTGCGTGTGGACGATTTCGACAACATGCTGGGGAAGCGAGGGATTTTTCTTCGGTTTCAAACGGAATATTGAAGACTAAAACTTGGTTTAAAGCATACACCGCCAAGGCCTCTCATAAAGGGGGGAGTCGCGAACAAATTCTTGTGAAAAGTAGGGGTCGCGAACTGTCAACTAACGATTTTCGTACAAAATCAGCTATAATCGTACGGAAATTAGTTGAATATCGCCGTTTTAGGGGGTCGCGACACGAGAAAACACGGAGGGGTCGCGAGAATTTTGAAGGAATAAGAGGCCCTTGGCGGTGTATGGTTTAAAGTTTCAGGCGAACGTAATTCAAGTGGAGTAGAGGCAAAACCGCAAAACGTTATCTATATCGAATCTCTTTCTAATAGCTTCTTTTATTTGGTCATGTTATCTAAAAACTGGAATGGCATCGAATCTCTGAACGACAACATTGCTCATTAATAAAAGGAAGGAAATGATGGATAGATAATAATTATGGAATCGGTTGTGTTAGAGCTATTGCTGGGAAAATATTCAGAGAATGACGTGAGTAATTGCTGGCTTGTCGGAAAGTGATGTGAAATACATCTTGCGAATCTCATGGGGTAGTTATGCAATTGATCCTGGCAGAAAGCTGGCAAGGGGGATATGTATTCCGCCCAGGTTTTTGGAATGTTTGTGGAGGGCGAGGGAACATGGAAACCTACACCGCCAAGACTAATCATAGAACGTTTCCGAACTAATGGTGTTCACGGATGTGTCCCACAAAACTACCATATAGAAAGTTAGAAATATAGAAATCGCACGTTTGGTCTCAGAAGGCCGCTTATGCATGGGAACTGTTTTTCAGATCGTGGACCAAACTTGGTATTGCCTGAATACTTTGAAGTACACAATAATATACTCATTGTTTTAGCGGATCGACTGGAAAACCGAAGGGAATCCAACACACGACTGCCGGTTACATGGTCTACGCCTACTATACTACCAAGTGTACCTTCGACGCTCAACCCGAGAAGGACGTATTCTGGTGTACGGCTGATTGCGGATGGATTACCGGACATTCGTATGTTTTTTCTTCCCTTTCGATTCAAGAGAATATGTTGCATGCTGAAGAAGTCTCAACAGGACTTACAAAATGACAATTAATTTGTCATATAGTTATGATTTGTGTCTTCTACAATATGTTGTTGGAAAACCTATTCAAAATGTAGAAATACGGTCGATTTTACAGATTAGATAAATGATTGTCAATGTTTGAATTAGATTATTGTTGTTAGATTCCAGCTACCTACTTTATGGACCTCTGATGAATGGTCTGACAGGCGTCTGGTTCGAGGGAGTCCCAACTCATCCCAGCCCAGCTCGCATGTGGGAAGTTAGCGATAAGTATAAGGTTGGTGAAAAGTATTCTCTGATTAATCTGGAAGATATACTGGCCCTCAAAAGCATTGGTAGATTAGCTTTTTCGTAAAAAAAAAATAGTTGGATTTCTTGAAAAGGAGCCTGTTTCCACATGAAATTTCCAAATTTCGCCTTATACTAAATTCCGACAGCAGAAATTTAAAGCGCGTTGTCTACATTTTTCTTGTTGAGTCCAATGTTCAAGAAATATGCTTGTATCCTTGTATGAACATAGTACTCATCAGTCGAAAGACTAGGGGTGCATGGTGAGACTATCAGTTGATGTTGCCATGCGTGGGGTTATGTCAGTATCTCATGTTAACTGCACCCTTATCTATGGTGTGATATTATACGACAAGAGATAAGGTTCGAGATCGTGTTCTCTGAAGGCACCATACGAAAAAGAAAGTGGCTTCCCGCATTGGGTCGAAATTGGCGAACTTTACAACACATGCTAATTGCGATGCTCTTAAGGTTACCAAGTTGTACACATCGCCCACCGCTGTACGTGCCCTCATGGCTTACGGAAACGACTGGGTCACTAAGTGAGTCTTTTCTCCATTTCCAAAACACAAAACAAAGAGAGAAGTGGGATCTTATTTTTATGTAGTGGATAGTGTGAAATCCTGTATCAGATTACAGAACACAATTTTTCTGTAAACCTTTCCAAAATTCTCACATTGTATGTATTTGGAGCTGTCCTACAATCAGTATTCTATAAATTCTAAACAAATGAGCACTCTTATTACCCAATTCTTTTCAGAACTTCTCGTGCTTCTCTGGAGATTGTGGGTACTGTGGGGGAGCCCATCAACCCAGCTGCCTGGAAATGGCTCCACAAGGTGGTCTGCGAAAGCCGTTGTGCGATTGTCGACACTTATTGGCAGACTGAAACAGTGAGTCACAGTTACCATTGAAGGAAAGTATTGGCATGTATTGTATTTTATCGTATTGTGTATTGTACATTTGTTCATTCGTAGCAATGCTACCTATTGGTTGCGAATCAAAATTTCTCTACAATTTTAAATGAGTGAAAGGTATTAGTCATGGCATGTTTGTGCAGATTTCTGAGAATGCGGGCTTCAGTTGCTAATGGTGGTAATTAGCACGAAATATAATATGCCGCATCTAACCCGTAGCTTGTTTCCTCTCACTCCATGAAAACTATTTTGAATAATCCGAAAATAGAATGCGAGTAATGTTTCAATCGATACGCATATTACTATTGCGAGATGAAACGTGGGACGTGGCTATGAAAAGTTTAAATGGAGACTCGGACATCAGACTACAATTTGGTATGAAAAGTATGCACATGTATCGTTTGTTCTTTCGAGATCAAACTACAACTCTACCCTGATCACCTCTTCAATTGCATTTCCAGGGAGGTCACATGCTGTGTCCTATGCCGGGTGCTACCCCGACGAAACCCGGTTCTGCCACCTTCCCCTTCTTTGGGGTGAACGCCGTGCTATTGGACGGAGAGGGCCGTGTCATCGAGGGACCGGGCGAGGGAAATCTGTGCTTCGACAGGGCCTGGCCCGGAATGATGCGTGGAGTCTATGGAGATGAGGAGAGGTGGGTATACAATACATACACCAGTTACCAACTGTTATTCGAAGAAGAACCAAGTTATTCGTTGAAAAAACACAGAATGACTTTTGCATAGAAACATAGCCAAAAGCACAGCCTGTTCGTTCTTTGACTGAAAAGATTTATTTCAATTTTTGGCATGCTGGTTCGTCTGTGACGCAATCGGAATGTGTCCCATGCTGTTTTCAGAGTCTTTATGTTGATAAATTAGTCATTCGCCCCTACCTACGGTGATAATTCCATTATTTATGGAACGTGACGTTGTTCTTGAAGATTTCTGATATATTCTCACGAATATGAATAGTTGAATATGTTGTGAGAGTGTTAGCGTACATTATAACCGGGTCCGGAAAACTTTAATCTATTTCGAACTCGGTTTATCACAACTTGATTATTCTAGATTCGTGAAGACGTATTTTGCCCCGTTCAACGGCTACTACTTCACGGGGGACGGAGCCCGCCGTGACGACGATGGCTACATCTGGGTGACTGGTCGGGTGGACGATCTGATGAATGTATCCGGTCATCTACTGTCCACAGCCGAGATCGAAAGCGCATTGGTAGCTCATCCCAAGGTATGTTGAAGAACATTTTGGGGTTTCCACCTACTTTCTGCTTGCTAGTAATTCATTGATATTAATAGGAATCTTAATTGAAACTTACGATCATTTCGCGATCGAAAAGACCCAGATATGGGGGAGATATGCTGAATTTTTCCTCTCACTAAGTGTAATCGAACATAAAATATGCAAATTTGTGGTTATATAGGTTTTGTTTGTTTGATTAGACGGTGGGAATAGTCTGTGTTTCCTGCCGAAATCTGTGGGATTATGCTATATAATTGGTGGGCGTTGGACTATTTTCCGAAATGGCCGATACGTAGATTTAAAGGAAATATTTAATGAACTTTTATGATACATTGTGATGTGATGGATAAAACTTGATTAAATTGAAGGCGTATCTGTCATTTGTTTTTGGAAAGGTTCGATTTGAAGTGTATTTTTTAGGTTGCCGAAGCTGCTGTTGTATCTGCACCCCATGACATCAAGGGCTCCTCGCCATACGCTTTTGTGACCCTGAACCAGGGAGAACGTCTCTGCAAGGAGACTGTACGTTTATATTTCCAATAATCGATGATTTATCATCGAATAGGTTTACTTTCTCCTGTTAATGGTAATTACATTTTTGTATATACAATACAATACAATAGTTTCTTACAGAATCAGAATCTGTACAATTCGCCGCAACATAACATATGTTTATAACGTTTTGTTATCTGGGTGTTATTTGTAATTCACTTCAGGTGACTGAACTGAAGGCCATTGTTCGTTCGAAAATCGGCGCCCTCGCCGTGCCAGACGTCATCCAAGATGCACCTGGTCTGCCCAAGACTCGTTCCGGAAAAGTTGGTTTTAGCTTGAATCTCTAAAACGTAATCTAAAATACCAACGTTACATTTACACAGTGAGGCCATTACTTGTAGTACTCGTACTCAAGGTTTTTGACTGGTGGAGAATCTTATTTTCGGTAGTGATGGGTTGTTTCTTGTAGTATGCAGCTAGAAAAGTTCATATGAGCCCGAGGGCCCATGTTAGGATGCTTTATTGATATACTTCTTACGAATTCCAGGTTACTCGTCGTATCCTTCGTAAAATTGCGGAAGGAACTGAAAATGGTATCGGCGACACTACCACTCTCATCGATCCGACCGTCATCAAGAGTCTGATTTCGGGTCGCGACTTCAAGGGATAACTTCCATCCCCCAATAAAAATCTCATTCCACCCAGCCCTTTATGTGTTTGTTCTCACGCTACTAATAGTCTGTGTTGTTCTCCGCTTTTGTGTATGTGCCAATATACTCATAATTATTTATTTTCTGATCCATTTTTCTCACTAGTCGGTTTCTGTGAACTTTTCTCATATTTATTTCACCGACGCAATAACAAAGTCGCATTCCAATGTGTAGTTTTGTACGATGACCTTAAAATACTGTACTACTGTACTATAGATATTTATTTAGAAATGAAGTGTCGTTCATAAATATATCTATATATCTACTGTTGCGAGAATTTAGATTCACACGGTCTCACAAGCTTTAGGATTGTTCGAAATTTTGTATACGAAATAATTAACTCTAGTTGTTACAAATTCTTCTAACATTTACTCCAAAATTAACTTTTTGCCTGGGAGTTATCAAGAGGGGCTTATCGAAATACCAAACGAAACATGTTTTCTGCTTGCCGTCAAGGAAGACCGGAAGATACCGTTGCACGTTTTGAAGATGTTCTTTCGGAAGTTTCACAAATCAAAAGACGGTTGTCTTACATTCAATTGCGAAAAGCTGGACAACATTCCTCAAAAATGTATGCTACTATATAGGGCTCGCTGTATGAAAGGCAGGTTGATGGCGCACAATTGTGTTATCTTTAGTTTGATCCGGCTACGTTTGAGGGTATAACTATACTTTCAAAGTTTGGCTGTCTATTAGGGTTGTTAGTCGAGTTCAAATTTTCGAGTTTTGGAAAATTTCGAGTTTCAAAAATTTTCGAGTTTGGCGAAAAGTCGAGTTTTTAAATTTTTGAGAAAATCGAATTTTCAAGTTTCATAACCAAAAATTTGAATTTTCACATTTTACCTTCAAAAACCGTTATTTTTCGAGTTTTGGAAATTTTCGAGTTTTCCAGTTTCAGAAAAAAAAATCGAGTTTTCGTGGAGTTCAGCTCGACTCGAAAATTTTCGAATTTTTGCGATTCGAGTCGAGTTTCGAGTTCGTCTTTAACAACCCTACTGTCTATGCAGATTGAACTCCAACAGAGATATGACTGTCCTTTGGTAGGAAGAACACATCAGTTAGCTGATGTGTTCCTGCTACCAAATGACATTTCAGCTCTTCCCAATTCTACAGCGGGGGAAATTCAACAAATTACCTGTGTTTCTTCTGGTAATTCAATCGAAAAACCGCTTGTCAGCCCGGTTACCGGTCCAGGAGAATAGGTTATCCAAACCATCATTATCACAAATATTGACCAACAAGTAACAAAACCTCGATTGCAATGTTCGGTGTCTGTGCTTCCTCGGTCAGTTACATTAGCTAGATGAGAAAGGGTTATGAGTGTACCAGGAGGGTAACCCCGTCAGAACCGGTTACCCAACCTTTATGTTAGGTTAGGTTACCAATAATACGGGTTGGATTTTTTCAGGCTAGTCTGCCGTTTAGTGAGTCCTGGTTGAAACGTTGAAATGGTCATGTACGATGATGAAAATTAGATAAATTGGACTGAATTGGGCAAATTATATGTCCATATAAGAGCGGACCTCCCTTAGTCAAAATGATTCGCGGCTCCATATTCTGAAATGAACACAGTCTATTGGAACGATAAAAGAAAGGCAAGTTCAAATATATTGTTTTTATGTTATATTATAGTTCATCTATAGTTAATTTATATTGAGAGTCAATTTTATTGTATTAGGTAATTTTTGTCATCGACAAAAGCTGATTCTTTCAGACGAGTGTCTCATATAACTGTGTGGATCGACATTTGCAAACTGATGAAGATAGAGAGGAAGAAGGACTTATTTGGTAAGAAGAGTCGAGCGTAGTTTGTGTATTGTAGTTTGGTGTCCACACATATCACGTCTCGTATCCAGACTGAAGTGTAATCAAACTACAAACACACGAAAGTCATGTCCAGTTTTCACCTTTCCTATAATTATAGTTCTCGCCATTCCTATTGCGACTTTGGCAGTGCGCCAATGCAACTCCGAACGAATATATTTCATAAGAATGACAAGTTCTATGAGGAGAATCTTCACCCACGTACTGTTACAAAGGTTAACTACCGCTCAGAAAAAAAAAACTTTTACTGTTTTGAAAAACATCAACATGTGGAAAAGCCGCCTGAAAATTTTGCTTGCACGTTGCCGAGGTCTCAGTGGGAACGATAGCAACTATAACTATATACCTATCAGGGAAGCTATTGGCGGGCGGAGGCAATGCGTCTCGAAGTGTTTTGGTGTGTTTGTAGTTTGATCCCGCTTAGGTCTAAGAGATAAAATAATCTACGTTTTCAATGTGTAGCGGTATGTGTACTCCTTTCCGTACGAAAACTGGGGGTCGTTCTCTTACTTTTCGGGGTTTGCAGGGAGGGTAATTACTGGGACGACAACACCCACGACTGTGCCGAGTTGTCATGGCGGACTGTGGAGACGCTGGTCAACAAGATCGGCAACTTGTTCAGGAAGTATTGCGAGAAGGTATTTCATTATTTCTCAGTACGTTACAGTAGTGAACAAGGAAATACCAGCATTAGTGTAACTAGGTCTACCCTGTGTAAGTCTTTTGTTAACCAAGTCATTGCTTGCCTGCATAGGTTCATCTGGTACGTGTTGAACTCGTTAAATATTTTGAAGAAGAGGAAACTGTCCGAAACTTGGAGAGTATAGATACATGGTTATGGGTTACCACAGGTCACTCAATAAATCAACTTTTTTCAGGGAGACCGGATCCTCCTGCTTCTTCCGAACACAATTCAGCTGCCGTTGTCGCTACTCGGAGCCAGTCGGATGGGAGTTAAATCCGTGGTCATGGTATAGTTTAAATCACTGTCACGTGAACTCCAGAGTACGCACGCTAGAAGATCCCGGCACCTTCATCCCATTCTGCGTCTCTCGCTGTGCCTTACTATTGCGCGTCACTCGTAGTCCGGCGTTCACCCACATGGTTCCTAGAAGTATCTAGACCACGCTTGCAGAAGTTGAATAATTGGAATTACTGCTGTAGCTTCTAGTTTTGACACTTTCGACTGTTTCTCATTTTATTGTATTGATTTTGAGTTCCTGGAGTCTTATGCGTCTTCCTCAATTTTTTTTGCAGTATCTAGTATTTACAGACGAACAGTAACGTCGTGAAGGAAAACTGATACAGATTATCGTTGATTCAGAATCTTCAAAATTTACCTTTATCTACGTATGCCTCATCTACATTCAGGACCCTTCCTCTCCATCTCTAGCCCACCACCTGCCCTCTGTTCTCTCCGAATCCTCTGTTTCTCTGATTATTACCGTGGATGGATTCTGGCAGGGTGAAACGCTGTTGGAGACAAAGAAGGAACTGGACAAAGTTCTGGAAAAAACAGAGGTTCGTTTCTAGTAGGCCTTGCACAGTTGATTAACTGTTATGTGAACGGGAAATATGGTTGGATTTATATGCTCTCATAAATTATTCGGAATCTAAATAGTCTGAAAATTTGATTGCGTGGGTCGCGAAAAACATACAGCTTGCGAAACTGTACTTTGTATGGAAGCATGGAACATTGAATCAAAGACACCAGAAAAACCACGCTGTTTTTTTAAGAAACTAGAAAAAATTTCAGCTACTATAAGTAATAACTAAGTCTCCGTGGTAGTTTGATCTCAATACGCGGCATAATTTACGAATTAAGACAGAGAAGCAACGGAATCAATTTAAATCCACAGGTTCCGTCTAGCACAGTCAAACGGAGCGGGCAGGTTTCTTTCGTATTTCTAGGTTCCCACATTGCGACACGTGTTCGTCGTTCGCCATACCGCTCCGAACGACGGTGTCCCGCCGCCAGAAGTACACCTCCCGGCACGACGATCCTGTTATAAAATGGAGGTGAATCCGGAGTACCGGGAATCGTAAGAGGAACCGTGACGAAAAATCAGCATCTGTTCATTTTCAGAGTTCTCTTGTTGTTGAAAGTTAAACTTAACATCAGAATTACTGCACTAATATCTTCATGATGTATCTTTGCAATTTTCTCGTATCTACGAAATCGTCAGGTAACTTCTTGCAACTTAGTTCCCGATGACTACGGACCGAGACTTGGAATGGAGTAAACTGATCCGCTTCGCCGATACAGTATGCCCGATCGAATGGGTACCTGCACATCATACGTTCGCTCTGCTACCTTCATGGTGGGTGGTGGGTAAAGTAGAAACTAATGTGTTAGGAATTTGTGATACACAAAACATAAAACACACAAAATATTGATTTCGATAGCTAAACTCTGGTTCTAACGGTTTCAGCGATTCCCAGTAGGAACGGAAATGGCTCGGGAAACTTCCCGAATTATCGACCTAAACTTCGAGGAAGGATCCTACTGGGACGATTTTCGTTCCCAGGTCCTCAATATATGTTGCTGTTTGCGGCCAGAAGATAGTATGTTTGGCCCTTATGAGAGAGTCACATACATTAAAATCTTGTGTGGAACTACACGAGCATTTAACTTGCTCTTTGCACACCTGTTTTTTAACCCAAAATCGTCCCACAATGCCCTTTCGTTGAACGTGTGCCAGAAACTGTACTGCCCTAGTCAAATGCATCGTCACGTAAAACGTGTGACACACCATGATGTAGAATGTCAGAGTGCTAATGTGCACAATTGCTGGGTATTTCTTCACTTTTGACGTGACAGTTTCATCTAATCCATCTCGAACCGAACATATTCGTTGGTCCCTTCAAAATGCAGTCGTCCTTGCTTTTTTGGCGGTGTTCGTTTTCACGATGGGAGGTCTTTTGTGCCTAGCACCTACTCGCTCTCGCCTTCCACTGCGCCCATGAGTAGTTGAACGGGCGTTCTGTTATTAATATCATGCACTCCCGAACAGACGGCAATTAACTGACTGGGTGGTCTCGTCGAGGACAGAAAAAAGAACAATGAAAAAAGCGGTACCAAACACAACAGTGATGGTGATAACACATGTCGATTATGTAGGGAACCTGTAACGAGAACTACTCTCATGGGAACCTGAGTTCATGAGATCCGGTAGATATGTGATGATCTATTCTCACGAGTTACCCAGGGATATCGTTTCACAAGATACCGGACATCGTAGCATAAAAATGACAGTCAGTATATCATAACATACTCGCCAAGTAGTTGTGAACTCCATATGCTCTCCTGATTAAACACTTAGTTGAGCTCGACGGGGACCGAATCTTCAACACACTGCCTGATGTACTATGACAAATCCGGTCAATTAATAATGAGTCAGTCAAGGTATAACCCGTTTCATGGTTCTATTCTATATTCTATTCCAATCTAATATTTCCCCTATACTTGATGATTGCAATTCTTCATTCATTTCATTTCCCCTATTCTTCATAGAATATGCGCTAAGAGTGCGTTTCAAGTGCACAGACCTCCCAGTAGAAAAAGTAGAAAAAGGGCGCGCCGAGAGCCGACACGCAAAAAACACCTACAAATCTTCCCCGCTCCAATTTAGTATTACGACGTGTGAATGGGATGGACGATTTCAACTAAGATTGCGAAATTGAAAGCGAGACGTGAAACGTGTAAAACACGTGAGAATCAAAAACGTGAAGTGTTAAATGCTGCACATTGAGCAGCTGTTCGTCATGTTTAACTTGACTATTCCATCCCTTTAATTGGGTACTGACATTATCTTTGTTGTAGTTTGATCTCGGTTCACGCACTAATTTACGAACTGTGACGAAAAACGGGATATACAGACAGATACAAATACAGACACAGTGGGCTAGAGCAACATCCACCTATATGCTTGATTTGGAAAGGGCGATATAACATGATATTTTAATCGTTCCAATTGGGTATAGTCGTCAACATCTGCATTGGAAAATATTTTGTTTCATCTTAAAGTCACGCGTTTCATCCAACGTCACGCGGAACGTGTGAAACACGTGAGACTCAATCACGTACAATGGTAACAAGCCAGCTTTAGGTGTGTTGTGTCTTCACGTTTCACGTGACTTCGTTTACTTCTCGTAAACATATTTCTCGCTCCATTTGAGTAATGGGACGGCGGACCGGTCCATGATTTTCGAATAAGATTAGCTGCATTATTTCGTGACGCGAATTTCAAAGAAGCAAGTTTTCCAGTTGTTCTCGATCTGACAAGACTGTGTTTTCTTCTATTTTTGCTACACTAATTTTTTTGTTTGGGGGACAATCCGTCAGAAAAGAGGGCTTGACCGATTTAGAACGTGAAGTAGTTATTGGGAAGTAGCACATCAGAGTTGTAGTTTGATCTCCATACACGGTACAGATTGCAGATAACGACTAAATCAGACTACAAGCACAGCAGATCAGCCAAAAATGTTTCCGTTCGACCTTTCATAAGGCGACTCCTATGAAGTGGTCTCTATGTGAAAAGGCGAATACAGGATTTTATATTTTATTTTCCGTAAGCATGTATGCCGTATGCCCTATCCTACCGTGTCTGTAGTTTGATCCCGTTGATTTTTGGTGAAATTCGTAAATTATGACGCATATCGAGATCAAACTACGACGAGGACTTGGTCGTTCCCTTCACCTTGAATTTCATTGATACGCTGCAAATAAATGTAAAGCTCATCTAAGCAATATCGATAAACGACAGAAGCATATTCGAGAAAGGAAGGAAATGAAAGTGGTAGGTTTCGCCTCTACCGCAGACGTAACCACCAAAAGTAAAAAAACTGAATATGGGAAAATTTACATATCAGATTAATACTAACTTACCAACCGTGTGGGCCGTGTTTTTTCAAAACAGTTTTTCGAACTTTGAACTGGTTGCTGTAGAAGTCCACCGTCCATGTAGGCATAAACAGACCATAACTCATTTCAAACTCACCACAGCTCGTCATTCTTCCTCAAACTCAACAATTCGGTCCCTTCTTGCTAATATGTGTCTCTCCTTGGTATTATACTGTGCGTCGTGCAAAAAACGGGATCCGCAAATAGTTTCCTCCGTTTCAATCTATTTGCCCTCTTTTTAACCATGCGTTGCGTCAATCGGGCACAGGCTGGTTTCCCCCGTTTCTCCTACAGAAAAAGAACAGAAGTCTTTCATCGGAACTGTGCGAACTGCCGAATGGTTTATACAGCTTTTCCAACGAATACGTGAATCATGCTCAACGCAGCAGAATTTAGAAACGTACAATTATAAAGTACACGATCCCCGTACACAAGTTTTATTTTGAACAGGAAACAGAGCTAGAAACAGAGCTTCATTCATTCATTCATTCAAATCTAAAAATGGCTGGGTCAGGAAATATCTGAACCAGCCATCAAAAAGTCTGCGACTTCTGAGGAATACCACGTCACCTAATTTTGGTCGTCGCTCCCAGCGCTGCTCTGACATACCGACTTCAAAATGAACAGCTCAAAAAATGTTTTGGACTGCTAATAGTGTAACCCCCCCCCCTCGACAGAACAATGTTCAGAAACGGTTTCTTCAACTTTCACAAAAAGTTGACACAGTTGCGGTATGAGTGGACATTGAATCTTCTATTCCGGAAGATATACTCTGAAATCCAGAAACGCTGGTTCATTTTTTTTCCCAGCTGTCAATGTTAGCGCACAGCTCATCAATCTAACACCCGTCTTAGTGTGCATAAACAAACAAATTCTCCGATTCTTGAACTATCGAGGTGTTTATTTTTTTCCAATTCAATATAAGTCACGTAGGACGTAAAGAAATATCAACAAATGATAATTATTACGACTTTTCTTGAGCTTTGACAATGTTCCACGCGTTAAACCTTACTTAAGACACGTTAAACGTGGGTTTTTGAAACGCCTTAAATAGTAGCTGTAACAGCGGTTGTTGATTTAGGGGGAAGGTATCTTGATTTAAGTGGTTACGTCTGGGGTAGAGGCGAAACGTACCACTTTCTATACTCTTTATCTTTCCGTTTTTCTAGTTTATATTACTTCTTTGAGTTTTACCTTTATTATACAAAACGTATGGACGGAAAACTTGTGGTTCAAACTTTTTTCATCGGTAAATAACTGTTTTCCGTCATCCGTCATGTCTTCAGGGATTCCTCGAAACTGCAGCTACGGGCAATAACTACTGGCCAGGTGCTAGAGGCAGTCCGTGAGTTATTCAAATTAGGTCGAGAAAATTGTCAATAGTGAGATCGGATAACCTGAGCTTCACCGCGATCGATGAATATGTTTTGCGTGGCGTGCTGCTATACTGCAATATGAACCTTGATATATTATGAACCGTAGTTATGAATTTGTTTTTAGAGAATATGCACTAAGATTAGTAGGTTCCGATGAGTACAATCTAATTTAATTTTGTAAACATACCATGGCGATAGACTGCGAAGTTTATTTGCGTAATGCTTATTTGGTAGTTTTTCATTTCAGACTCGATCAGTTCCAAGTTTCCCACTGAATCTGCCTCACCGGTCCTTGCACTAGGACATCCGGAGGTCCCGTTCAACTTGTTTTCTCTGCTCTCACCGTGGTTCGCAGGACAATCACTCGTTCAGGTAAATGAGAGATGACCAAAAATGAATTGTAGTTTGATCCGCATATACTACACAGCACAACGTTCGTATTACGACGCAAATGCGGGGTGGTGTGCACACTACAAACACAGCAGAATACTCCAAGATCTAGGTTTTCTGTCAGTCTGTCCTGGAGTGATCTCTATACTACCTTTCACTCAAGTGTAACGGTCGGATAACGCTGCACTATACTGTTAGTCAACTACACAGTCACGTGAAACATGTTAAACACAGCATAAATCAGGAACGTGCGATGAAAAAGTGCACGATGCCTCATTAGAATGCTAACTTTATTTACTTCTAGTATACCGTAGTTCTGTTCGAAATGTTCAAACACCAGTCCCTCATTCGAATTCATGCCCAATGTTCTATTACCCGGCATGTTGCAACGCTGTTGTTCATATCCATGCAACGAGAGCCTTGAACTTTTCAAAATGCCATCTATTAACATGTCAACAATAGCTCAACTACACAGAAACGAAATTTTAAAGTACATGTAACCTGCTATTTGTGAAAAAATAGTATCGATTAGGGTTCATGTATGAATTAGTAACGACACATTCTTGTACAGATGAATATTTGATAAAAATTGGTGTGAATGTCGAAAAACAAAATTCAAGAAACAGGTGTTGGCTCTATTATTGCTTGAAACAATTTGAAATATAATCACTTTTCTGAAATTTTCATTTTTATCTACCAGGACTATGTCTTCCCAATGTCTCTTTCGCATCCCCACATCTACATCTATCAATGTTTGTGTACTTTTTATTCCCTCTCACATCCGCGAAATCTGAGAAATGAATCTCGAAGCGATTAGCCTGCTCTCGCTGAAAAAGCGATCCATTACGCTTTTTTTGCCTATCACTAGCCTGCTCTCTCTGTTTATCTTGTTCGTTTTTTGCTCGGCCACCCACGACGAAATCGGGCCACCCGGGAGCAAAGAACAAAACACAGTCGATAATCTATACGTGACACCGCCTCGTACAACTCTTTGTGAAAATTTGTAATTTGAGTTATGTGTCAAATATAGGAGAAGATTTTTTTATCGTGCCAACACTTATATCATTGAGCGTAGATTGAGTCTACACTGGGAGAGTTAGATCACACATGCTAACTTTCAGAACACGTGAAGCTCGGAAGTCGTTATTCGCTAAAACGTCAAATATTATGTTTGCTCACGTTTTTCATGAGTCTCGAGTTGGTTCAGATTCCTCAAAAAACAATCAGAACTGAACAAAATGTATCGCAACAGTCAAAATAATAATGTTACACGTTTTTCACGTATCACTGTTCGTAGTTTTCTGGGCCAACAATCATTGAGATACTGGCAACTAACGTTGTAACAGTACGTAAGGCTTCCGCGTTTTCATTTTCGTGAGTGGAGGGTCTGCTTCTTGTTTAGTTATCTTGTGACATAGAGATACTGACAAACACTGTAGAGTGTAGAGGTTTCACATGGTTTTAGTTTTCTAGGATCCCACAAGGAACTACTCCAAGAAAACGTAACGTAGAGCAAACCGGCTGAATCCCGGGGAGACCCCCCGGGGAGTTATCTCTCGCAATCACAAATGGACGGGGATAACTTGTCTCTCATAACATATCATAATCAATCAATAATGGTGAGATCCACTTCAACACATGCTTCATAGCACGTTGAATTGCTGGTTTTTGTCCTCCAGCTACTGACAAGTCAACAAAAGAGAGAGGGGGAGTATAGTCTGTTTCACGCAATAATAGCCCTCTACAGTAAGATTGTAAATCTTTCAAGTACATTATTCATATCTTGTAGGTATTATAAATAATTTAAACTGTGTTATTTTGTTTTATACATTGTTTAATACAAGCACAGAAAACAGTGAAGCTAAACGTCTGTTTGTTGATTAGATAAATTTCCTTCTATATTCGAACGATTACTGTAGAAAGTCACCGATTGGTGAAACGGAGTATATGACTGTTTGATTTTTCTTCAACAACCCTTATGGCTAGTAACTCTACAGCTCTACACGTTTGCCAGCGTACTAGTCAACCACAATCATAATGAGAAAAAAAAGAATTACTTCAAACCTCGTCTTGAAATTGGTTCAGTTGAATCAACTTTAGTTCTTGGAGTTAAATCAACTTGGCCAATTCTTGGAGTTGGATGAAATTTAGAACCCCTCCCCCCATGGGGTACACTTCATACTTTCGGCCCTTCTGTTGCTTGTGATGCGGAGGTGCCGAGCGTAAAAAACATGCTTATCGATCGAGCCTACCCTCTCTCCGCAGTCCTACATCGAGGCTCAGCCAATATTCGTAGTTTGCACATGCACATGAAGGAAGAATAATATTAAAAAGTTTTTTGTTTAAGAGAACTTTGAGTATATCATTCAAGAGGAAGCATATTATTTTGACAATCCGAGAATGGAAGGATCTTATTTTCAGTTCGAAGGAACGCTGGATTATCCGGATCCCGCTCGCCTCTCTCATCTCATCAAAAAATACGAGGTGAACGCTTTTATGTAGCAGGAACCAAAGTCTGTAGTGCATGGTTACCAGAAAAATGGATAACTGATTGGTTGGGACCCGGTTAACTTGTGTGGATTCAGGAAATACCCAATTCCTTGTGCCTGCCAACAGTATGCAGCGTATAACACACTCCATACTTGTTCTCTGGAAAGTTATTGGTGAACAGAGTAGTTTTGGCACGTTTCAAAAGATTCTTCAACAAAATAATTTTTGATGCTTGAATGATGAGTTTTTCAACAACACCAATAAGTTTAAAGTTACAACTAAACTTCTAGCAGAAACATTTCCTCAGTCGAGTCATGTTTTTGAAAAGAAAAACTGTCCACCTGAAACACAGCCGAATCAAACCACAAACACACCGAACAATCTAAATCGAGCGCGTCCCTCAAGCCGTGTATCTACACTTCCTCAGCAGAAATCGCCGTCTATTTTTCATAAATGTTCAATCAAGCATCTCATTTAGATCCGAACCCTCGTTCTGTCTGCGTCTCCTTTGGACCCACACTATCTCCAGCTGGTACCTGTTCCCTCGCTCCACACTATAGTCACCACCCCGCAGTTTCACCAACAAGCCCGATCGATATTCAACAACAAAAAAGTTGTCGTTGCTGACGAAAAATTCACTTCTTAGAAGATAGACAGTTAGCCAACTAAACGATCAATTCCTGAATACACATTTTCCGCTGCTCATTTTTTCTGATTGTGACATTTAATTGAAATCGGATCTGGTACATAATATTCCAACTTCCCTTCCGATATTCTTCAAGGTATTTTGTGTTGCAACTTTCTTTTCAGCTGTTTCGAATCTCACACTGTCAATAAAAGATTTCGAGCAAATGTTTTAGTTTCTTGATTTTAATGTGTACAGAAAAAAATACAAACGCATCTTTTTCAAACAATTTATTTCAATGATAAACAGAAAAATCTAGGGGACAATTAATAACTGACAAAAATGATGGACTAGCGCACAGGACGGCCGCCGCTCGCCAACGAGACGCCAAATGGCGCCCGCGTGGCGTAGGAAACCACCGCAAAGCCTGTGACGCCAAGCCATTACTCTTACACCACTGGCCGGCAGTCGCACACAAACAATAACCAACAGAGAGCAACAAGGGAGCGCTCAACGCCCCGCGCCTAAGCACCCAAGCGCGCCTAACTTACATTATTAGAAAACAACGTTAAATAAATATGTATGTATATGTGCATTTTACAAGTGCTTAACAGAGAAGGGGGTTGAGCCCGCGATAACAAAAAAAGAGAAGATGATAAAACGTGTATCGACATTCGGGGGGTTAAAACCGGGGTGGGTGGGTAGTAGTGGGAGGAAGGGGCAGAGAAGGCTGCGCTTAACGGGGCTTGTTAAAACCAACAACAAACGGCCTACTACACGGCAACACGCGACCAGGCAATTCGCGCGCGTGCGCCACGTGACACGGCTCCAGCTCAACAAATCAATAGTGGCCAAGCAACAAGTCGCCAGCGACGAGTCGCGAGTCACACGAGAAAACAGAAACACCTCCATGGGTGGTGGACCGCGTGTCACCGACACACACCGCCGCGTATACACCCTAGTCGCGCGTACACCCTACAGCACGTGACCATACGGGTCCTACCACACACGCACAAACTCACTCACAATCAGATAGAAAGAGCTATAAACCAACCAAACACTTATAACAAAAAGGGGTAAACAACAGAAGATGAAAAAGAGAACACAACAAGGCGCAGCCTGGCGCGTCTTCTATGGCGTTCCGACGCCGACGCATCCGAATAGACGGTGATGTCGACGTCTCGACGCCGGACCAGCCCAGCGAGGGGTGGGGGAACTAACAGCTGGTGCGGTATCTAGTGTGTGAGAGGGGAGAATCTACTGGGAACCCTGTTGGAAGCGGTACAGGTAGAGACGGTAGTCCTTGGAGGCCAGCACCACGGAACCGTCGTCAACCAGAGCAACGTCGAAGCACTGAGCATGCTTTACCTTCGACTCCAGAGCACCGATCATCGAGCCGTCCTGAAACAGAGAGATGATTAGAAAGAGTTTATAATTACAAAGTTGATCTACACTACATGATTTGGTATCATTTTCCATCGAGGCAAACTCTACCGCTTCTCATTCCGCAACAAACTACGTTATGATCCCTTACAATCGAGAGAGTCGATTGATCCCCAACCCGAAAATCCCCCGTCTTTTTAGGATGTTCCGCTGTGGAAACGGTCAGAGCTAATCCAACTACCGAGTCGAAGGGCGAGGGAGCGCATAAACCAGTTTTTGTCCCATTCGCACAGTCACTGTAGCCGTCAACCACTATACAAACGTAATGCACGATCTGTCCCCATTTACGCGCATGACCAGAGAAGCTACTACATCATGTCACATACGTGGCAATTCCCAGAAAACATGCGCTCAAAAAAGCAGGTGACTGGTTTCGGGAAAGTATTCCAATTTCTCACAAAACCAGATGAAAACTGACTTCTAAAAAGCATAGCTGATATCTCACAATCGAAGTTGCTCGGGCTAATGGAAGATGATTTGCTACCCTACACTACCATGCATCCCTTCCGTACTAACTTATATCGATCGATTTGCTTACGTCAGTCTGTTTTCCCACATTTGACCACGCATCATGACATTTCATCATCATTCAGCAGATAGGAAGGGGGACCACTCGCCGCCTGGCACGGGGCTCGCGCGGCCAACTATCCCCCCCCCCCTCCCGCTCTCCCCTAATAGGTGGTGAAAGTACCGCACTGCCAAGGACGATACTTTCGCGCGCACACATAGTCGCCCCCCGATACAAAGGGAGGCGCGCGCGACCCGAATCGGCGCGCCTCTTGTCATATACATCATGAAAGACGAGTAGCACGATTGTAAAACTGCGAGATGACCATGACTTTATTCCGACCGATGAATGACACCAAAGACCCCGCTGGGTCTATTAAAAACCATTTCAGCCAATTACCCCCTAGTATAGTATAGTATCCAAAACGCGACCAACCTGAGAGAAGACGGTGAGATTGAAGTTGTTGTGGTTATCGGCGACCACCACGTCTCCAACAGAGTTGATACCAACACCGATCGGATAGTTGGTCACTCCTTCGCCACCAATTTGACGCAGGAATTGACCCTCGTACGAGAAGACCTGCAATAGACCGGAACATGTATTTGTATCGATACATAATGTCAATCAAAATCGTAAAATGCTCGTACCACACGGCGATAACCACAATCAAAATCTCATCCGTTAGGCAATCAATCTATTCAAAAACGGCAGAGTCTATCACAACAGAACAGTGTTTTTTCAAAGGATAAACAGCGCTGTAAAACATGTCACTACCAAGGTCCAAGGTTACACCACCGCCGCGCTCTAAACGGATACCGCGGGTGGCGTAAAGTGTTCGACACAAAAAACTTTTTCCGATATCACAAATTTCGACTGCAAGTTTAGTAATAAAAAAACAATGTCAGAAGATTCCAGAACCCAAAATGTCCAGTTTTCAATCAAGAAGAAACCCAGTGACCGTACCTTAATGCAATGCGCCCGATTATCCGAGATGAGAATCTCGTTCTTGTCGTTCGTGCACACTCCGTTGGGGAACTCGAGATAACGAGAACAGCTGAACTTTTGCAGAATGTTTCCAAACATGTCGAAGATGATCACACGCATAACCTGAAAAGAGAAAAACGTAACCAAAAAGTGGAGTTGAGAAATTTCCTTTTAGTCTTTTGGTCTCACATGTTCTTCTACTCCTACAACTATTTCAATAGTAACACTAATATATGATGCACAATTCCCTTTCTTCTTTTCTCCCATCCTGCTGTTCCCTATAAACCGGTGGTCCCATACACAAGAGCAGGCAAAAATCATTGCGGGAAGGCAGAGTCAGACATGACAGAGCGCGGCTAGACACACAGCGTAGGCTAACTGCGAGGCAACCCCCGAGAGCTAATTCTCGGCCTAAAACTTGGCCTAGCAAGACAAATATAAAATGAATTCCCGTTATAAATGATGAAGCTAGTTCAGCTGGTACACTTCTTGAACAAGTTACAAACTTTTAGGTTTATATATTAGTGTGAACTCGATTATCAACAACTCCTCCAAAAACGTACCTTGCACTCGACGACAACAATTCGTCCCTTGGTGTCAACACAGACGCCGCGAGGGTGCTGCAGAATGTTGGCTCCGAACTTGCGCAGAAACTGTCCGTACTGGTTGTACACCTGAATCTGGTGTGTGGGCGATCGTTCAGTGACCACAAAGTCGCCAGTCATCTTGTTCACTGCCACTCTGAAAGTTGTGAGAATTAGAAACACATGGAAAAAGAAACAACGATCTCTATCTACATTCGAAAACTCTTAATGGTGAAGAAACGTCAAAGAAAACCGCAAAGCTAAGAGTAGAACTGAACAGTGAACTGAACGAACAACACCGAAACCCGAAAAGTGATTGATCACCTATAAATGGGTGACAACATAAATACCCTGAGCCGATCAAAGACCATCTACCGTACACTAGCTATATAACCCTTGCACCACTAGCAATTATTTCGGTGCGCAGTAGAAAAAGATATGGGCCCATAAATAGCGGGACCAAAAAAGAGCGAGAATAAAATGAGAATGGGCCACATACCTATTAGGATAGAGCAGTTGTCCGTCCCTCTTTCCACATTCTCCGAATTGGAACTTGAAACGACCCTCCTTGTCGAAGACCTAAAAACAGCATCATCAGCGATGATCAGATAATTTTCGTGCGAAAACGACCGTGGTACTTTTCGTGAAACATGTATACTGTAAAATTGAGCCTGAAACAGATCAAATGACCAAACATACGTATTTTGGAGATAGATGAGAAAACTTTCTGACAACTTACTTGAATTCGATGATTGTTAGTGTCGGCGACCACAATGTCTCCCTGGGCGTTGACGGCAACTCCAGAAGGCTCGGTGAACTGTCCTTCCATCACGCCGAACTCGCCAAACTTGCAGTGGTAGATCATCTTCTGACGCTTGATTTGGGAGCGGCTGAAATAGAGAATATCAATAAATGAAGATTGGAAACTAACTATAGAATTCAACTCGAGTAGTGTCAAATGTGGGGCGACTTTGTTGTCAACAGAGATTTTTTGGAAATCAGGTGTTTTACCTTGGTGAATATACTATGAAAATGGGTGAAAAGTGAGATTTTCACCAGTAAAGGTGAAATTTTCTGAAACTGGCTCAGTTCAAAGTCTTTTGAAGAAAAACGGGTGATTCAATGTTCAATCCAACAAAGTCGCCCTACGTTTGAGTAGTGTTATTGATTGAGGTCTACATCATCAATCGATCCCATCTAATCCCAGTTTCCAGAAAAAATTTCCAAGACCATGTAGCTCATTCTCAGGTTCTCACATCAACACGCGGCCATTAGGCATACGATTTATGATGATCATGTGCTACGACGCTTCGCCTTATTTGCATTGATTCACACGTCACAGCCCAAGGCATTCGGCCGTCCACGGCCCACATAATCAGTATGCAAGTCAATCGACCAAACCAGCTAACATATAAACAATAAATAAACAATGACGCTTTCTGCTTAAACGGAATAAATGCAATCCACGTATGCATTTTGAATATAAAAATATTCAAGAGTCAGCCCACCGTCAAATTCTAGTATTAATATGATCTAATCACATTCAGAACTACATTGTATTCTCTCCCTTTGTCTGTGCTAGAGAAAACACCGTTGCTAACTATGAAATTCGATTTCGAGCACCGCATAGTCACATGATGACGTGACAACAACAGAGCAGCCCTGCTCCCAGTTTCAATGAGCATAGATCGATACACGACGCCCCCAAATGACCAACAGAAAGCATACTTTGCACAGCATGTTCTCGAAACTTTCGTTGGCTTGCATGAGACAAAACTTGCTTTTTCTTTCATTTTAAAACACAACATGACTCTCGCAATTGTTTTCAACTTAGGGAATACCAACCTATTTAGAACTTGAGTATATAATTCCCTAAAGACACATTCCCTTTTCTAATGACAAGTAAGTGATAATTGCAACCCCGAGCATCTCTGTTCGGAAGCGAGTGCACAAAAAGCAACCCCATCACCACCTGCAACATGCAAAGAAACGCCACAGCTGCCACTAAGAAAAACCACTCGCCACAAAACTGCAGCTTGACAAGCCGTGACGCTTGCAGTTTTGATCAACATCATATAGTTAGCGCAAAGGCACAACGGTCACCGGTGCGCGCACATTGCCTCACAGTGTAATAGCCGAGCTATCCGCAAGACTAAAGAGCAGTATGCCACAGCATAATGGCATGTGCCACATCCCCCGCAGCTCAAGAGAGCGAGAGAAAAAGACGAGTAAACAACAACTATCAGCAGAAAACAAACCTAGGAGGATACATGTTGTCCGTCTTATCATCAACAACATTTCCGGCCTCCATGACACCAAGGCTGGGCTCCACACCGATGGACCATTTGTCGTACTGGTTGAATGTCTGAAAAAGTAGGATATAAACATCACACTTTGCCACACTCGGCTATATAGCCGGAGAAAATTTGAGCCAAACTGGGAACATTAGGCCAGTTTTGGACGCAAATCGTGAAACTTGACGTATCTCGATCAAAAAACATGTTACTATTCGCGTAAATAGAAACTTCGAACCACCATACCTCGTTGTTGAAGGGTCCGAGTGACTGGCTTGATCCGCCAAAGTCGTTCTTGGGTCGTAGGAGGTTAGAGTCGGAGAAGGTGTTGGGCACCATGGTGCTCATCGTGGGCACGCTGTGGGCAAGGGGCGGAGATCGAACAAGGGGAAGTTGCTGAAATTCACAAACTACTCAGTAATATATTTGCAAGTCGGGTATATAAGTAAACTTCCGCGGTTTCCGTTCACTTACAAGCAAAACGGGTGCTCGCTTTTTGCCAAATTCGAGAAAATTGGCCTATTTTGATGCGAAGACATAAATTTTCACGAAGCTATAATGAAAATGTGGTACTACTTTCAAGACAAGCACATATGACTGGTATGTGGTTGAACTACGAAAAAGAAAAATACAATATAAATCTCACCTGTCTGCTGGGGGGACGTCCGATGGGTGTGGGTGGCATGACGGAGGTAGCCGGCTGGGTGGCGGGCACCGCCGCAGTACTCCACTCGGGCACCGTGCCACGAACATGTCCCATCATGCTCTGCACAGACTGACGGATCATCGACGAGTTCAGGGCAGGGATCTCAATCTCGGCCGAGCTCCCGAGGGCACTGCTTACTTGCTGAAATACCATACATTAAAAAAGGCGTTACGTACAATTTAAAAAAATTCTTTTCTTATAGTTACCGTACCTTTCTCGTGCTTCCACGTATTACAAAGTTTTAGCTCTGCAATATCCCGAAAAGGATCGTAAGTTCCACAACTACTTCATAAACGCCCCATGAATGCTAGGGAATGTACATAAAAACCGAGCTCACCTCAGGGTTGTAGGTGAGGAAGTACTGTAGCCGGGTGTCCAACAGCTGTTTGAAGACCATCACTTCGGTGGGTGATGCGTACTTGACGAGTCGCGAGGTGAACTCGATCGTCTGACCTAACTTCTCCGACATCTGTTGGATGCGCTTGTCGACCATGGTCAGCTGGACCTGCAACATACAAATGATAACATCTCAACCCAATTAAAACTCCGAGCACTCAACTGACCCCTTACGTAACATGGAGCTAAGCCGAATTACGTCACTACGCAACTATGCCAACAACGCAACAACAATAGCGATTTCCTCTCGCAACATTAGCCTACTCTAAGCTATCAACTAACATTGTACCCCTACATGCACCATTAGGCGTTGACCCTCTAATGCTTGTGCAAACAGTTCAGATTCACACAAAATGTCTAGAAGAATAGGTTTTGTGGGCATCGCGCAGGCACTCGCTGGCTAGTAGTCCCCTTTCACCCTACTCTTCCTTTGCATACACAGGGCACACACTGAACGCACTCAACCGTGAAGGCTGTGGGTGTTGCTGGATGATTCGGGTCACTCGGTTCCATTCAATAGATACATAAGACAGAGACGCGCCACACCAAATAACTATACCAAAACCGCTAAACTACAATTGTATCCAAATAATGTGAAATGATACCCTATATTGATGTCCTCAATCATTTGACCCCACTTAGCAAAGCATAAGCTACCAATCTGCTGGCTGTAATATTAGTAGGAGTTTGCAACCGGATATCTCACTGTACGAGAAGTACACAAATCTGTCTAGACGTCTGCTCTAGCAATCTCAGAAATCACTGAACAATGTTCCACTTGTTACCCAAACGCTTATATGGATACACATTTTGTTAGAAATTGGCTTGTTTTTTCGACAAAAATTAAATGAAATGAGATTACTTTTTAAAAACGCTTGAACACTCGAACTACAAAGACCACCGCTGATATCCCCATTCGTATGCATTCTTGATCCAATACAGCCCATGAGGCGCTGGCCCCGAGCCAAGCAGGTGACAGGTGTGACCGCGCAAACATGAGTGGCCCCCACATCACCTATTGAGAATCGACGGGGCCAATACAGAGAACAATCATAATTATAGGGTTGCAATACGGAGCTAATCAATAACTGCGCTCTATCGCGTTAAAGAATTATGTGCTAAAGCGCTAATCGTGTGGGAATCTCCACAAAATCCCTGCCTAATATTTTGTTTACTCACTCAATGAGACAATTAATCGTAAGTTGCGGAGGATGAATGTCAGTGGGATAAGTATGGAGGATTATCTGGTTTTCCCAAGAAAGCTCTAAAGGAGATGAAAAGACACGAACCTGTTTGGCAGAATAGGCCGCATCGATGTCTTTGGCAATGGTCTTTCGCTGTTCGTCAACCATCTTCATGATGTTCTGGATGTTTTCTTCAAGCTGAGCATGTGCTCGTTGCTGAGAGGCAGTCAAACGCTGTTGAGCACCGTCGACCTAAAAAAGTTATCAATTAAGATACTTTCCAATCGTAAATTACATCATACATTGTTAGGTTATGGAAATCCGGTCGGCTAGCCCAACAAATGAATTGAATTCTGCATAACAAGCTTTTTCGACAGTTTTGTCAACATCAATCATAACCGCAACGGTTGATCACGAGATCGTGCCATGTTTGTTCATCAATCAAACTCGGCCCATATTTGTCTAGATACATAACAATTATGGAGCGGCGATCAGAACCGGAAACGACTCCATACCAATACGTGCTCCAAGTAATACGAAGAGTAATCGATAAAAGACAGAAGCGTACCTGTTTGAAACCTTCGAGCATCTCAGAATGCTTCACACGAGCCTCCTCAACGAGACGATCCATGATTCCAATCTGCTTCTCCGAAACCTAAATCGTCGCATGAGAATGTTTTCCCTTTTTCGCAGGGATGGTAAAACATTCTGCAACGTTCAACTCTCTCGTTTCTCACGTAAACACACTATTTACTTCTAATCTAATTTGAATGTTTACTTTATAAACTTCTTTTTGATGAATCTACAAAAATGTGAAAGCGTGATCCAAAAAGCGAACTATCACTGTCGCAGCGGTCTCGGATAAGAACTGGTCATCGGCACGGTTAGTGAATTCCACCTTTCACACACCCACCTCTCTTACCCATGTACGACCGGTTAGCGTGGGTCACGCATATATCACGTGACTAGCTCGTAGGGTCAAAACCGTTAAACGGCTCGCCAACTTTATCGGGTCATAACCTGTCATCAGGTCCGTATTTCCCCCATTCACCGAGAAGACGGCACAGCCTCGAGCTGAAGCGCCCCGTTTATAGAAAGGCAAATAAAGTTTGAATGAATGAAAATGTGAAAGTAGAATTTCTGGCTAAAATGGCGGGCGGCCCAGCTCTAGTGCTTGTCTTTGTGCTTGGTGGTCGGGGACTAGACCTGTGGTGCAGGCTCACCTCGCTGATAGGTTCGTACTGATGGGCGGGCGACGCGTGGTCCACCAGCGTGCACTCGCGACATATGGCCAGATTGCACGAAAGGCAGAAGAAGCGCAGCGGCTGCATGCGGTGCTGCAGACACTTGCACGAACGGTCCGTGGCCGTGATCGGTGTAGCCGGCGTCTGAATCGGAACAAGGATCGAAATCTTTCGTGAAAATGTTCACAAAGCGATAGTCATCCTCTGAGATATGATAGCCATCCTCAAAGGGATATGCGATTTTAGTTGCCTATGGTTAGCGTATCGTACATTCGACTCAAACCGCGTGTGTAACTACATTTGCGCTGCATCTAGCTGCGATTGGGAGAGTATGATGCTCTCGGGTGTGGAAAAGTATGACGCAAAAGTAAACTAGACATAAATATCCCCTAAAACTAACCGGTACGGGAGTTGATGGAATGGCTTCGACACGATGACCCTCGAAGCAGTGCATATACTGATGAGCCATGGTGCAGTTGGCACAGAGGAAGTGCGAGCAGTCCTGACAGAAGGCGGAGGCACGTTCGCCCGACTTGCAACCGGTGCACGGATTACGCACGACCGCCGTAGGGGTCTGGAGCTGGAACATAGAAGTATGAATGACAGCACATATTCGCGTTTTCAAAGGAAGTAAGCTGGTTTTTACCTTAAATGAGAGCAAAAGTAGTATAGGGAGTTTTCTTACTGTTTCCCAGCATATTACGTACAAGACAAGACATACTAGCAGGACAACAACAATCTTACCATATCGGCTAGCTGGCTACCGACCTGATCGCAAGGCGACTCAGAGAGCGGAGGAGAGGACGAGGTGGAACTCGGAGACCCAAACAGCAGACTCTTGTCATCCATGCTGAGCTGGCGGGACAGCACCGATTCCAGGCCATAGTCGGAGAGCAGGGAATCAAGGCCGAGATGCACGCTGCAAACAAGTTGGTTAAATAACATGAAAACATATGCGTGTACACCGTCAAACAGCCTATTGAGTGCTGACTACGAGAAAATACGAGTGGAGCCTCACCTCAATTGGGTCTCCATGTGGCACTGAGGACAAACTATACGTTCGGCTGAATCAAGTTGTCTTTCGAGGCAAGATTTGCAGAAAGAGTGAAAGCACGCTAGAACCTTCGGCTCACGATAGGGCTCCAGGCAAAGAGGGCACTTAACAACCTGAAAGAGATGCGAAATTGTTCAATGTCCGAGAATCATGATGAACACAAACTTTACCAGAGGTTAAAAACTATGATAAAGAAGCTGTTTCACAGAGATATACTACACTGGTAATATGAAATGTTGATTAACGAACTGAGATAGTTGGCATAGCGAAGCTCGATATCGACTATTTCGTGTGTCTATATTTTCCTTGGTACTAGTTTCCGGAAACCCAGGCGGCAGATATTGAAAATACTGGGAAAATGCTGGAATTATGAAATGAATAGGCCACGTCTGATTTTTTTAAATTACCGTAACCCATCGTCAGCGCGAAAATGTGAGGAATTTCAGGAAAACCACCGTACCACTTTTAATACGTTATCGATTTTTCAAAATTGTAGGACGGTTTTTTTCTTATCACGTTTATATTAATTATTTCTATAGTTTTGCGAACGTTATTGTTGATTTTTTTGTTCATAACGTTCTATTTATTTGAAAAGTTCGCGTAGGTAGTGTCGATAACGTAGTTTACTTGTATTATTGAGTTGCGGGCAGTGATGTCTTCTAGAGTCAACAAAAAGGGTGGTGCGGCGTAGCACGGGGCGATATATCGTAAAGGCCGAATTCGCGCCATTCGGGTGGCATAACATAAGAAAGAAAGCGGTAATCTTGATTTGGGCGGGAAAACAAGGATAGTGCGCCAGAAACATTATGCGATTCCCATACATGTTGGCAGTTTGAATCTTATTATTGTTCCTAGTGTTTAAGAATGAAAACTATTATCGCTTATGATAAATAGAAATTATGAAAGTTGTTTTTCAGGTCGGCTCGTTTACGATGAATAAAGAAGTGGCCACACAGCGTCGACAAGGTAATACGTTCTGATAAGCAATGGTCGAATGACAGCCGCGGTGTTTGTGTGCGGCCGCGAACATTCTTTCAGCCCGAGAGCTGGACACCCACAAGTGCCACGTGTTAGTTGTGGTTAGTTTCTTCAAAAAGCGCGAATTCAAAAAGATGCTCCATGCTCAGTTAGATATAGGCTATTTTCAGAAAATGATTCAAATTCTTAATACTTTTCACCAAATAAGAACTATTTTTTGAAGCTTGAACAACAGCTAATTGTTCTAAACGCATATACGGAGCACTACTGTACTACCAAGGCTTCGCGATTTGAAAGTGTGTTAAGATACATGAGAGTCTTGCTTACTTTCTAGGAGGTGGTAGTAGATATAGATACTAGGATGTTAAAGACTCATTATAGACTTCTTACATTGCCATTTAATGTATAGTAAAAAGTAAAAGCACGAAGAGGAGTACGGTTAGTAAGCCGTCGCTCACTTCTGAACGTGTATATGTGACCCGAATCGATTCCGCCGCCTCTATGCGCGAGGCCCCGCCCCCGAGGAAAAACCATTTCCAGATACTGGGGTTTTCCCTGCGTATATATCGATTCTGCATTCATTTCTGTTCATGACAGCAATGATTCCAAACTAATAAGCAAAGCAAATTTGGCAAAATAATTGAAATAACTAATAAAGTATGAAGTTGAGGTTGAGAAATACACAAACTTAGAAAGCAATTCTAACTGCAACTTGAATTGACCACTGAGGCAAACGCGAATTCAGTCGGTAGAGGAAAGTTAATAACATGTGTACAAACTACTAGTCCAAGTGCCTACTCCTTCATGGCGCCGGTCGATAAACTGCATTTCAGATGTCGCTGAGTAATACACATTACGCAACCGGCGCTAAATATCAAACAAAGTATATAGATATGTGTTTACGTTACAGAGTCGTAAATAAGAGTGTTCTGCGGAGCAGAAGGCTGGGAATGAAGTAAAGACCAAATGGTATACCACTGCCTTTAATACACTTGTAATATCCGGGGGTTATAGTCTCACCTGTTCAGTAATAGGAGGCGGAGTTGGAGCCAATCCGAATGAGCCTCCCAGCATAGGCTGAGAAACCGCTGTAAACAGAAAGTAATTAGCGGAGATACTCGAATGAGAGAACAGTTTTGTGTCCATGAGTCATGAAACGATGCAAATAAATCTAACCAAACTTATTACTCCATCTTATTTGATGGTTTTTAGTATATTTTCATTTAAATGTTTTAACTATATTTTGTAACACACTTCCTTTATAAATTACAACTCATATTATTACACAATAAAACACACCTTTCCACCTTTCTAATGAGTAATTTTCACAACGGAAAGAAGGACATTCTAATCAAGAAATTCAGTGTTGAAAGTATCAGAACAGTTGACATTTCACAATTTCAGTTTTTGTACATTCCAGGTTACAGGTTCTTTTTTCTAGGTCTTGATGCGCAGTGTCCAGTGTCATTGTCATTCAAGGCTCAGCGTTCTAACATCTGTCGTTTTTGCAGCAGCATGCCTGCTGTTCGTCAGCCCTTGATTTATCGCACAGAATCTATTGAAAATATATCATGCCACAACTTCATTCACGATTGGCTTTTCAAATGCCTATATATTTCAGCCATTAACTTATTTTTTCATCAGCCGGCTGTCAATGTGATAAGACTAGTTTTAGTGTTGATTACCGCAAAAAAAAGTTCTTATGGGTACCATTTTCCCTGGTTCCGTACACAGTTAAATGCGTGTTCTTTGCGAAACTTCACCAGCGCGATGATGAATTTCAATGTGAATGTGAATCTATGAAGCAATGACTGTGTCCGCGAACATTGAACGGTATCAGCACAATCTCACGCAACTAACATCTAGGCAAATTGCGTCACAACCACTGGGTATAGCAGGTGGATCGCACCTGATTCACAGGACCCCACTGGAATGATAGTCTCAACACCATCTCACTAGCACTCATGGTGTCAATGTTAGCTGAGATACCACCCACAGGCCCAGGTGCGATAGTAACACATATTTCCTGCTGTGAAAAGTGTTTGTTTTGTTGCTCTTAGCATACTTAGGGTGGTGAAGTATGAAACCCAATTTTGTGGCATTGGTCATTTTGATGGAACAATGCTCTTTTACTACCGATAACTATGACTAGGACTGGGAGAGGGGAGCGTGTGCGTGATAGATATCCAAATCACACAATTATAAACATAAGGTTCGAACTCATAGAGGTAAGGATGACTTTAGAGCTTATTTTCATTGAATGCGGGTTGTATTTGAATCGCAATGTTTTTCGTCGAATGAAAGAGTGGCGCTCGCATGAGTTCTTTTGGGAAAGTAATTGTTCACCCGCTGTTCAATTATCCCTACAGGTCTCTGTTTTTGATGGTACGATTATGATGGAGCGACTCCCGCTGAGCTAAACCAGCAGGTGAGCGAATTATCTTAATTTAGTTCAAAAGACCATTATCTGATGGTTTCGGTCCTTTTAAGATAATATGTATTTGTAATAATGGAATATCAAGTAATCACTCACCAGAGCCCCATGGAGAGGCAGCAAATGGTTGCGGAATGGGCCGTGCAACTGTTGCTAGTAGTTGTGTGAAGGCGAATTCATCAGAGCCACTGCTACTTCCGAGTGACTCGGATTCACTCATATCAGGTTCCCTGCAAAATGGAAGAGTACTAAAAGACAAATATATCTAATGGATCATGACAATAGTTGGAAAGTGGTGTTGAAATGGTCATAGAACTTGGTGAATTCAAAATAAGACGGTATGTAAAGGAGGGGTGATGGTATTCTGAATTTCTCCCACTCCTACTTCCTGTCGCCTATTATCGGCCTACCGATCTCTCATTAACCCGGGATGTCAATGTCGCCTTGAATGACAGATGGCAGACTGTTATATGGAGGATTAATCCAAATCGCACCAACACAACAATTGATATCACGGGAGAATGGGAAAAGATGTTATAGCACGATTAGGATTATAGAACCGTGGTGGCTTACCACGCACACCACTGCTCGCCTAATTTCAAGGTTTGGTAACAACAAGTTTATAGTGTTATCAGTTACGTTACATCTATTCGGAAGATAAAGACAGTTCTCATTTGGCTTTTATCCATTATTATATTGTTGAACACAGCTATCTTCAGCGAGAATAACATGGATAACGAGAGCGAATGTAGGAAGGCGACAGATGGCTCGAGTGAACTAGATAGTATGACAGGGGCGGAGAACGTAGAGAACATCTATTGGACAGATGGGCGAGAGAGCTTTCGCGCTGGCAGAGAGGCCCGAGAAGCAGATTGCACATTGCGCCGCCCATGATGCGGGGTCTTGCATAGAGCGTGACTATAGAGAAAAGAAAGATCACAGAATCAGTTGGTGTTATCAGAATCGAGGGAAGGTTTGGGGGCTTACTGTGGGGTCCGATGAGTAGGAAGTGCTTGTTTGAGTTAAGACTGTACAGCTTGGCAGCGGTTTCTAGGCTTAATATCTCAATAACAAGATTATTGGGAATGAAGCAGTGTGATTATCTTTTGAGTATAGTTTTTTTCGCTCAACTGCATCACTTGAATGACACACAAAATGAGAGCCATCAGAACATCTAATCAATAATAGAGCTGAGAGCAGCGCTCTAGATGCAGTGTTATTATGGATTGTGGGCGCAACGAAATTTGATAACCTAGCCGAATGTAGCCGTCAGCTTCACCATCTATTGTTTCACTTTCGAAGCCGGGTTATGCTATGAAAGAGAGCCTTGTCGTCGGGTTGAAGAGACGGGTTATTTATTCAGCAACGTTCCGAGGGTGCTGACAGATCAAACAACGATGGCAGCCTAACACAGGTAGATTATCACATCAGCCAAATCGGGGTGATGTGCATCAAATGGATGGAAATCTATGAGTTAAGCAGAATGTTCGAATTATGGCCTAGTTACATCGTACATACTAACTTATCTCTGGTATACAACATTCTCAACAAAAAGTTCAAGCAAATATGCCAGAGCCGGCACTCCGGCAGAAAACTAAGGTCCGGGGTGAAATATCTGAGATTGGACTAGATGAAAATAGAGCTGCCGATCGGTCCTTTGCCGGGGGCGTGGGTGGTCGTTAGTCGATATATGCCAGCTCCGCAGCAGTAACATGCTAACATATGAAATTGAACGAAGTATGAACAGCGATTGTTCTCTTCGCTACTCGTTATTTTCGTGAATGTTGTGAACGACCAAGAACCTGTATCTGGTACAAGAACGCATCAGGAACTAGTTTCCTTTCAAGTCAAGTAAACATCGCGCAGTGATCAAATCTTATACGCAACGCAATTGTGTACGGTGGCTGGTTTGGCTAAAACGCTAACTAGATGGGGTGACGGGTTTATGCGGTCGATGATCAAAATTCGCGCACTGTGTTGTGTTTCCTGGTTACGAGCGTGACTGTTGCAGTCATACTTTACATTAGCGGTAGTCAAGAAGCCGGTTATGATTCACAAAAACATGGTGGTATAATAATGCAATACCGAATAAGTAGCTTTTTTCTGCTACTTTCTAGTTTTTCTGTAGTTTAATGAGTAAATAGAACATCCAATTACTGATATTTACTGTTCTGTTCATCGTATTTGAAATGTGTGGGGTTGTCAAATCGATTACTTACGGCGGCACAAACAAGAAGCAAACAACCTAATCAACTCGTCTATTTCAACATGCTGACGACAGAGTTTGTCAAAATTGTGACTAATACTTACTTGGTACCTTCAATTTACGAGAATTTATATGAACAATAACAGTTCTAGGTCTAAATAATGGCGTATCTTTAGAACATTCACATCTGTAAGTCTTAGCTTTCGTTATTCCCCGGAGGAGTGAGCTAAATTTTAGAGGATTGCAATCAGGGTCTTCGAATGTGAGAATTGTCATAAACGAGAGTACTTAGCCGCTGGCAAATTGTATCTGGTGCAAGGATGGCGCTCTGCTATGTGTAAACCGCAGTTATGAGTTGTTCAGCCCAGTTCCAAGTGTACACCGTATCTGGACGTTTTCCGATAATTTATATCGAGCCCGAGGAAATTATGTTGCATAAGGGAGAAGAAGGTCATTGTTCCTCAGCGCAAAGGTCGTGTACTCGCGGCCTTTTAGCAGCGAAAGAATCCCGTGATACAAAGAGATACGATGAGATCCGTTAATTGAAGCCCGATTTGATCGCTTGGGTTGCTCCCATTTTCTATACGCAGCCGCTTACGAAAACACTAATAAACTAATATAGATAGTTTTTTCTACTGATAACATTTTACATCTTCTCATTGGTTTGGATTTGTAGCATATTTTTCATTCAAGGCAGGCACAAAAAATAGGTCAGTTGTGCTGTATTGGAAAACAGTTTCGAGGGGGTGTTTCGGAAAAATAATCTATGGTCGCAAATCGATTGTAAGACCGACGAAGGATTAGAGAATAAGAAGGCGTATTGTTTTTCGACACCAAACTAGGCCACTCACCTTGTGGTCGTCATTTCTAAGTAGGGTAGCATCGTGATCATTCAAATAGATCTCAGTCAGAGTTGTAATATTGCTTTGTTTCGGCTGGAGTAGTTTTAAGCACTTTTCGGGCCGGAATTGTAGCAGGTAGAATTTCGGGGTGCGAGCAAAAGGGGGTGGGACACTTGACGAACTATCTCTCTCACGTGATCCATGATGCGAACAGGCCGCAGCTGCGGCCAATACATACAAACAACTCGGGCCCCGCATACCTATGCGAAAGAATCAAGAGTTTATGCGGCAGTGTAATACATCCTAGGAATGAAACTTGGGGGGGGGGGTAGAAATACTCAATACAGATTTAAGCAATACACTGTTGCACAAACTTCAAACTGATTTTACTTCAGTTCTTAAAAAGTATGATAGCGAGAAGTATGTAAAGATATTGGGAAAATGCCTGAATAGCCTGAATTCATCCTTAGGAACTAAACGTGATTCGTTAGAGCGTACTGGGAATCGACTACATACATGGGGAGTGTAGTGATTCATGTGAAATGGAGTGACGTGGCCCGGCGAATGCGCGTGACCGCCTCTCGCGGACTACTATCAATAGCCCGCAGGGCACAAGGTACAAACACAAACAGAGATGGACCAAAGCCATTGTAGCAGAATACGCCTTGTTATCGCTCTGTGTACGAAAGATAACGTTTCTGTACAACCTTTGGTGTGAAGGAAAGGTAATGCTAGGTTCCCATCGTACTATACTAGTTTTCTTGCCTACGTTTTTGCCAATTAGTTGCCGTTTCCAATAATACTGATTATGAATCTTTTCCAATAATACTGATTATGAAGAGATTCGGGAGAGGAACCGTAAGCGAAGAATGACTTTTACTTTTAGTTGGCCGCTGCGCAAAAAAGGTAACATTTGGCTAAAGGTTGCTGACGTTGGGACCGACTGTCATCTCTGCGCCAGATCCTATCATATCACAAATGTCGCATAACTACAGCGCTCGCGTCTTGATTTGTTACTGTAGAGCTAATCAAGACAGAGAGCATCATGCGCGTAGATGGACATGAGTTCAAACGCGGCGCCGATGATGGACCCTTTTATTAGGCACCAAAGACGGGAGGCCCGTTGCATAACGTATTGTCCATAATGCCGTGTTGCGACATAGGTGAAACAAAGGAATAGGTGCCGTATAGCATGGTAAACCTAGTAAACAAAGGCATCCTCAAAACTACCGTACCATAAAGAGAGAAAGAGAACTACACAAACATGACCTGTAAAACGGGGCCATACACCACATACCACATGGCGACCGGATATTGGACACATGTGATAGTCAAACAAGTTTTATTTACAGTTGACTCAAATGGTGGTTGTGCTCGTTCTAGTTCCCATTGGTTGATTTTGGTTTTATGCTGTGTGCGAGCATTGGTATAAACACGAAATGAACTTCGGTCTCGTTGCGCTGTTTATTGCAATTAATCGATGAAATTAGCTGAATCAGCAAATAAGTCGTGGCCGTGTTGATAACCAACTGTTGTTGTACAGATTAGCGAAGCAATGACATATGCATATAAGACGGTTCCAACTAAATTTTTTTCAAAATTCAAAGTAATTCACGGAATTCTGTCAATCTGAGAACGGGAACTTTTTCTCGCGCCTTACGGTCGAAATGACACAATTTTAGTTTTCTTGTCAACGCGATGTTGGCATTTGACAATGAGATTCAGATTCTTTTGGCAAATGCTAAGTGAACGGAGTTCGCTTGTCACTTGTCACCCAAAGGGATCAGCTTTACCATTTGCCATTCGCACTGATTCATTTTGACACGTGCCAAACCGTTGAGAGGATTCGAACCCTTGGCCGTTGGGCCAAAAGCAAGAGCACTACCATTACACTAAGGGAGCACCTGCAGTTGAAAGGAAAGGACCGCGCTATAAACAACAACGCCGCAATTGATTCCATTAATGTTGTCACACATAAGTGTATTAAAAGGGATGAGTTTATAAAAAAAAACAATTTTCATAAATAATAAACGTGAAATTTAATTAAACGTTCACATAAAAAAACATTTCAGCTAGTTAAAAGCCAGTAGCAACTTTTTGCTTAACATCGCAGGTTTAAGTGTTTACGATATTCCCTTTTCCGCTTCTCGTTTTTTTCTTTCAAAGATTCGCACCCATAATTCGATAATCTATCCTCATCCCGTTATGAATATGCCCGCCCCCGGTGTGTGTGTGTACGAACTGTTCGCGCTCTTGAACGTAACCGGCTTAGTATAGTGGCAAGCGTCTCGCTTTTGGTGTGGCGGGGTCAGGTTCGATTCCCGCATGAGGCAAAACCTTGTTGACACGTGTCAAGAAAGAGGATAGTTCTTGGCAATTGTCAGTGTTGAGCAGTGATAATATCACTTGCCAAATGTTGAGCAGTGATAATATCACTTGCCAAATGTTGAGCAGTGATAATATCACTTGCCAAGTGTTGAGCAGTGATAGTATCACTTGGCAGACGTCAATATCTATGTTGGCGCTTGTCATTTGGGTTGGCTCTAATATTTCCCAGATACATCAGCAACTTTGACAAGATAATGGTTTACTTGCCACACCCACTCCGTTGACAACATTTTGGTTAAAAAACGAGAATTTGAGAAAAATTTAGTTGGACCCGTCTTATATAAAGCGATGAGGGAGCATAAAGTTAGCAAAAGGTGGAAGTAAAGTTGATAGTTGTACCAATAGCATTAACTAGTTACGTCATAAAGCAATTTATACGCTTTCGATGTTCTCAATATAATACAAACATCACAAATTCCAAATGGATACTGTAGGATTTCACGTTGAAATGCCAAGAACTATACTCACAAGCACGTTTCCTCCACGGTCGTCTCGACCTGCATGCTGCTGACGTGAGAATTGAGCCTGAAAAAAGCGGATGGTTGAAGCAGCAGCAACAGCAATCTTCGTACGGCAAAAGAAGCAGTTTAAACATAATGGCGAAGCAGCAACGTCATGCACATCACGTGATCATTATGCGCACACAAGGAAGCGAATCGAATGCGTACGGCTAGAGGGGGCTCAACAGAATAACATCCTCCCATGTTAGTGAGCAGTTTTGCATAATATGTCGTTAGTAACACGGAAATTGGTTAATTGGGTAGGCATTCAGATGCTTTTTTTCTCAATTTAATCCATATATACGAGAATTTAGTGCCATCTTGTTTTTCTTTTGTGCGCTTCAGAATGTTGTTTACAGCGAAACCTCTACTTTTCAGGCAACTATTCCAATCGTGACTGGTTCCACCTGCCTACATGACAGTCGCACCACATTATTGCCAGCCGGTCACAGCAAAGAAGGAGAGGAGTCCAAAGAAGAACAGAAAAGAAGGAGTTTGCGAGATAGTGAGAGAGAGATAGTATAACGCGATTCATTATAGTTTCCACACTTTTCCCTTTTCTCAATTACTTAGTCAACATTCTGTTTGCTTCAAGGCTAGAGTACATTGAAATATCTGTCTAGCTGGAGCTACTCTTTCCAGTTTGTTGCTCTTAGTGCTAGTATCCTTGGGCAACCAGGCTAGTACATTTGTACTATATTCCTATAAATGCATCTATGCGCTAGACTCGTGGGCACCACTCAGTAGATAAGCCCCAAGACAGTGAGGAGCCACGACTTACACAAAGAAACCTTATTAACTACATCACATGATCGAATCATGGTGCGTTGTCGTACAATTCTCATTTCCTAGTAGTAAATATGTTACTTTGCATAAATGTAGTTCATGCAAATGCTGCGCGGAACGGGTATTTCAGTCACAATCATTCCTGAATAGTTTTTTGGGCTTATCGACTAACTCCTGTTTTTTTTTCAGATCTACAGTGTGTGGAACGCGCCCGCTAATCTTCAAAGTGCTGGGCGTGTGAACTTAATCCGAAGGCTAAAATGCAAAAAAAGTTGGGGATGGTTCGATGTCAACTGGTGGCTGGCTATACAGTGCATGACTGTATGCAAATGTGTGCGTCCTTGGCGTGTTGCCTATATGACAATGGTGCGATTGGCGGCTTAATTGGAGGAAATTGACTAAATGCCCCGATATTTGGGTGACTCTTGAATAGAAACGATGGTGGAGGGACACTTTTTCGAACTAATAACGAACTACAGACCAGAGCAGTTCAGAATGCATCTCGAGATGTTTTCACTTTCTCGGTATGTATGGGGTGGGTGTATTGACCATAAATTTGGTCTTTAGTTGGCCCCACAATAGCTTGAAGTAGTTTAACCAAAAAGATATAAATCACTACGGATATGGAAGCTGTCAGGAGTAGGCAGCTGTGCTGTATGATCTCATGAGTGAGATTGAGACGAGAGATTTTACAACCCTTGATGACAATTACGAATTTGAATTTTTTCATATTATGTCGTGCTAAGATGGGTTATCTATCGAAAAACAGGGAAATCTTCCGCATTATGGGGATGTTGATAGGTTAACGAGAGATCAGATGGGTTGTCAAGGAAGAAATCTGCAGTCGATGTGAAAATCCTGAAAACTACAAAACGGGTGGGGAGCTAATTGTAGATTAGGGGTTCACAACTGTTGGAGTACGGTTAGTTGTCGGTGATTCATGGTTCTCTAACATGTTTGGGAGAGCGTTAAAAACTTTGGGTATCAGGAGAAAAAGACGAATAATTGGTTGAATTTCTTGAGTGATGCCATTTATGTTTTCCGCCAAAGCTGGGTGGCAATGACGTGGTAATGAGAATAGTGAAAATATCGAGCAAAACAACTGCCCTACGAAAGGGGCTCGGCAGAGAAAGAGTATCAAAAGGCGTGGGGGAGGGGGTGGCAATTAGTAGGGGGATTGAGTAATTTTGGGAAAATTGAAAATTAGCTGGTTCATCACGGCCTTTATTGGTCGGCAACGTAATCTAATACTACTGAGTTGTAAACAAAATACTATGTTTCAGGTGTTTGCAAGATAGATTCGAAAAAATTGAAGAACTGTTTATTCAGTTCTTCGAGTCTTCGTGTTGTCGTGAAAAACTGATTCTCTCTACACATGAAATATAACAGCTGTTTCAATATTTAAGAACTAACGACTGGTATTGATTAGGCATGACTAACATTCTTGTTTATGTGAGGCATTTCCTGATAAACTTGATCGTAAACAAACTTGTTTTCTGTTTTAGATAGATGTAAACAGGTAGTTAAGAGATTAAAGAGTGGTTGTCTCTTTATGAGCTATTTATGAGCCAGTTCTGTAAAGTTTTCTCGCGAGTTTTCTCGTTTACCTTTGAAAGAGAGAAGATCGTGATAGTAGGGCAAAAGCGGATTGTTTATTTTAGCACCATTATTCACTGGGCAGGCACTATAAATATGGTCCGAGGAGTCAACAATACAAATTGTGGCTCACGTCACAAAAACTATTGACACACTAGTTGCGGCTGTAAGGAAAAAGTATCCGTTTGCTGTGAAAAAGAGAGGGGTCGTTTGGAGTTCATTTAAATTACTGGTTTCTTTTTACTTATTACTGCAGTGGCGTACTGCAGTTACAGTAAGACGGTAATACAACTCGTGATTGCGTGAAAAGTTGCATGTCAACTTGTGAACACACATCAAATTTGTACGTTACGTGAGCTATGAATTCAAAAGTATATAGTTGAAGAGATACATCTATTTGTTACGTCATTCGCGAAAACATGTGTGTTTTAGTGAACACCCGGCAAAGCGTCGTTTTACGCTGTGATGTTTAGTTTGAGAACTCAATCAATACGTATTCAGCGCATTCTGAGCATTTCCTACAGGTGACTTTTGCAGGCAGGCCTCAGTAATTATGCGCTCAAGCTCAAGATTTAATGAAAGGGCGCGGCACCGAACATGATTCCCAACTGCTTTTGTTTTTTCCGTGACCGTCAGTCATTACTCGGAAGTAAGAGTTCAAATCGGGGGTGGGTTAACGATATTTGATATGGAAGGTTTCACTAAAAGTTTTCAAAACGAAAAGCATATGGGTTAGGGATATTTGATATGGAAGGTTTTGCATAAACTTTTCGAAACCAAAAAGATATATGATGGGAAGAGAAATCTGAAGAGATTAATGGTTTTTCGTCTGGATTTGGTTACAACCTATGGTTTAGGTCGTAAGTCCAACTCAGCATTAGACCACTTCTTTATAAATTGAGCACTCTCTATGTCACACTGTTTATTTGATGTCCAGTATTATTGGTTAAAATCTATAGTATTATAGTATCACAACTCTATCTATCATCGAAAACAAAACCGAAAATCTTTTATACATACCGGTCTTTTACTACTTCCGCGTAGAAGTTTTATACCTTCAAACATTCAAGGGACACTCAAGTTCTTCAATCAAAAGAAAATTATTTCTTTCCATTTTCGGTTTATGACCATTTGTCTTGGTTTTATATTCAATGAGTCATCCCTGATACCTTTCTATTCTTCACAACACCTCCACAACACAACTTTTTCGGATTATTCACAATTTCAGGCCATTCTTATATGTTTGATACGTGCAAGAGTTCGAAAACCAGTTGGTAGGCAGGGAGGAGAGGGCAAAGATTCATGTCGAGCGGCCCATTGTTAATGTTGCAAAAACAAGGCAGAGCTGGCGCCCTAGGACCGCTCGATCACGAGTCAATTATAACATGAAATATGAGCTCGTTTCGGGGGCAAACTGGACAGGTTTATTCGACTTTCATGAAGGCGTGTTGTAAAGTAACTATTATAGAAACGAGGGGTCAAAGTACAAAGTACATGTGTGAGCTGCCTGCAGGGACCTTGAGTTCCGTTGTGAGAGATCGAAAGTTAGATAGTGAAATGAACTTGTTGAGCATAAAGGAGATAGAAGAGATATAACAGAGAGAGAGGGAGCACGTGATAGAGAGAAAGTGATAGAAAGAGAGAGAGAGAGAGAAAGGGATGAAAAGGTTACTGGGTTCATGAGCAGTGTTTTGCAGTGCGATTTGCGTGCTGTGCACATCGCGAATGCATCATATCAATTGCGGCAGCGGAAAAAGTGACAAATGAAAAATGTAGGCGAGAGAGCGCAGATAGAAAGAGGGAGAGGGAGAAAGGTTGAGCAGAGAGAGGCAGACAAGCAGAGAAATGTGATCGCATTAGAGAAAACTTTATAAGAAGCGCAAGTTGCATTAATGAGGGGGCCAGCGAAACTTGACCAACGATGGTAAACAGCGTGCAAGCATGTTTAAACTGGTTTAGGTCGGGATTCGGACACGAAATTCGGTTCTATAATTGAACAAGACAGCTAATAGCGCGGGGGGTTTAGTCCCCCGGGGAGAACGGTTTCACGTTTTGGGGACAACAACAGTTTCGTGGAAAGTGGAATCACACTAGGAACGGTAACTGAAACGTGCAGAACATGCATATTGATTAGTGAAAAATTTCAACCGCGTCTTAGTCAACCGCCGGTCGCTGCTGCGCTGATTTGATATTGGTTCGTTAATAATCGGATAATTGCGTATTTTTCTCCGAAGTTCTAAAGGTCAGGAACAGGTTTGTTCCAGAATTGGTTTTATGAAAGCAAGTCACGAGAGTAACGATCGGATGTAAAGGTTAAGTGTACATTAGATCGAAGGCAAACGTTCTGAATGAAAATCGTGCAGATATTATTTTTACCATTACACACGTTTAGCGGTTAGAAAATATGCTCTCAACTTTATTGAACTGTTTCTCTATTCAATGAGACAAAACATGTGTATCACGGTGTATGCTCTTTCTGCTGTGTAAGGCACAGCTTCGATTGGTTAGGGTAGTCAACTATCGCACACTTTCAATGCTCACCTTTGAGTGGGAATTGGGAATGGTGTCAGTCGGCTGGTTACACTTGTCCTACAGTAATCCTAGACTATCGATCGAGTGGTGGGAGATCAAAGAATTGCTGGAGGGGGGCTGTGTATGTGTGATTGTTGACTGTGAGAGCGGAGAAAGAGCTGAGAGGCGGGGCGTAGGGACTACCGAAAAACAACATCGATATCGACAAACTCATGGTCCGCCGAGCAGCAGAGAGAGAATTGGGAGAGAAAAGGAGAGAGAAAGATGTTTTCGGAGGAGAGAGAGAGAACGTGAGGAAGAATCGAAGAGAAAGGGGATAAAGAGAGAGAAAACAAATGTGGTGGGAGATAGAAGAGAAAGAGAAAGGTCGTTTGACAAACATGAAAATAAAGAAAAAAGTTGAGAAAAACGAGGTGCTGAGGTTGAGGGCATGTAGTGAGGAAAGAGAGAGACAGAAGATAGTGTCAGGAACAAGAGTTCACCTCATTACATGAGAATTCGCAGAGAGAGAGAGAGAGAGAGAGAAACGACAAACTGGTAAGAAAGTTATGAGAAATATGAACCATTCGGCATTTATTCATTTTCTGATAGTATCTCTCTTCTCAGAAGACCTCCCAGTAACCTCGTTTCCAAGTTTTCCGTTCAGGACCCCTGAAATGGGTCCCGTAGCAAATCGATTCAGGGGCCCACTACGTCATATGCGGCTCCATCGAGACCAAACCCCACCAAATGGTCACTCTGAGGGGTAAACTAGATGCACAAATGACGCACCGATCGATACACATCCTTTGCATTGGATTGAAGTGTTATCGAAACACAGTATATTTTTTCGATATAGTTTGTACACGTTCCTGAGTATTGCAGATCACATGTCAAGGCATGCATCTATTTAAGTACTGTACCTCTCAGAACTATTGTTATATGAGAGGAATTTCGGTACTTAATCACCTTTCGAGAACACAGAAGAAAAGCGATCATATTCCTCTGCTAGTTATGCTGTAAAACTCCAATCTGTGCACATTTCTGTGACGTCGTGGAAGTAAAAGTTTTGTGATAAGCGGGAACTTTGCGTGCCTTAAGTTTCTTTCTTTCTTTTTAAACATCAAAATCTTGACTCGTGATTCAAAGAATTCGAACGACCTGCTGCTATTTTTAGAGTGCGCTTATCGATCAATTGAGAAATATGTCGAATTTAGATAGGATTGGACAGAATCAGTTTTCAAAGGAGTTTTAGATCATGCTTATACCATTACTTCAGAATTCAGGCATTTTATAAAGTGTTGTATATCTATGATCTATCACTTCCGGCGCCGTATACTCCATTTTTTCGATCACCGAATCCTAGGCTTATCAATAATCCCGACAATCAATACCATATTAGGAAATACCGAAGTAATCAATACCAATCCAAAGAATACTTTTTTAATCTCAACCTATTTCCCCCTATATTACAATGTTTATTGGACCGTGGTATTTTTATACAAGGCGCGCTGCCGCCCGATGTAAGGAAAGAATAGTCGCCATCTGTATTCGATTATTCCGGTTTACGGTAACAAAAAGAGTACGCAACTTATGATGGAAGTTTTCGGAAAAACGGCTACGGGTTCTGGTTCTAGCAGTGGCGAGCGGCTGCGCCTATGGAGACATCAAGGAGTCGAGGGAAATAATCGGCGAGAGAGAGACCGAAAGTAAGAGGGAGAGATATCAAGAGGGAGAAAGAGAAGCAAGTGAGAAATAACGAAGAAGATAGAAATGGGTTTATACAAATACTCTGGCGAGGTGACTACTTGAGGCAAGATTTGAGGCTTAGGTATTTGTATTCCAATCAACTCACATTAGGTATTGCATTGTGCTGCGCAATTGACACGTAATCGTTATCTAGAAGAATGGTTTTAGGGTGTTTGCTGGAAAGTCAGTTTTCAGGAAAAAAGGATGTTTTAGATAGTGGTCTCTTATCGCTTCTTTGGGGTCAAACCACAAAAGTAGATTGTGCCACAATTTTCGAACAGGGAAGTGGCTCTAGTTTGATTTTCGGAGGGAAATACTACAGAGATAGAAAAAGAAAGAGAGTGAAGGGTAGAGAAAAGACTATGAAACTTATGAGAAGGTCAATTCAACATATTTCTTTCCCGACTTCTTTTGGTGGCATAACCAGAACTACATATTTCTCTTAACGTTCTCCTTTAACTACCTGAATCACCAATGACACATTAATATAAGAAAACTAGGAAAATGACACATATAGGACAGGAATCAATATGTGACAGATTAGATTTTCTTCTTTCCCGAGAAAGAGGGGATGGTGAAACTACTCTGGGATCAAAACGTTCGGGAAAATTACTTTTTGACTTTTATTCCAATAGCTAGAAGTTTTTGATGTGTAAATCGTTTTGAGAATGTTTGAGATTAGTGTTTGCTGTGATTCAAACATACAACTTATGTGCAATTAATTTTTTATGGAAACAATCATGAGAAAGTTGGACTGAACAGGAATGAGGACTTATGTATATGTATACTCATACTGGCTATACATAGCTGAGTAGAAACGTTCCACCGAGGAACATTGATGGCCGATGTATCACAATGAGTGCATTTTGAAACTGATGGAAAAGTTGAAACATGTTCGAATACGCTTTGACATCTAGGTAAATCCCGAGTGTAGATATTGGAATCAAACTCTTTGTGTTTGAACTTTCCGGGGTTCTAATTAGGTTTCGTACATTTCGCCGCGAACACAAAAGATGGACAGAATATAAAGTTCACAGATTTGAATCATCACATTTGAATAGCAAGAAGAATGCGCTGCTGATAGATGAAAAGATTAAGTTAGTTCTTAGGGGGATGTTCCGCGAAAAAAGATGCAAATATTGAAGTTTTTATTAGATTATATTTAGAGTATTATTGTTGGAACAGATGGCGAGTGTAATTTATGGAAATCATGCATTTCACGACTATCGGAAAGGGCAGACTAATACGGCATCGCTATTTTACATGTTATGTTGTTCTGATGTGTTTGTAGTTTGGTATCGCCCAGATTTAGTCGTATATTCCTATCCCCTGAAGTGTTTGTAGACCTAACTAGAACTCAGATATTCAACTTCCAATAGTGTTCAGTTCAAACTACAATTAATTAAAATATTTTGTCGTTTTCATGCTCCCAGTTGACACGAAGCAAATTTGTCGACGATGGTTGCCATTAACTACATCTTGACACATTTTAGATTTGCTTGAAAACAACTTGGTTTTGAGATCATTTAATCGGATACATGAATCAGTAAAGAAATATAGAGAAAATGGGGAGAGGCCTAGTGATCGTTGAGGCGCGCCTCAGCTATAATTGCTAGTTGCTATGTAGAATGAATATAAATATACTGTAGTTATATAACATAACTTTCTAAAGGGAAACTCACGATTGTTCAGAAGACATGGTGATACGACCGGCGACTTCTAGAGCAGCTGCTAGAATAACCGTCAGCTCTCAATGTTCGTTGAACGTGCTCGCCAACGCGGTTTATGCTAATCTGACGTAGAACTGACACGTTTGAAACAAAGAGGAAAAGAGTGTTGCTAATGAAGAGACGCAGAGAAAGGCAGTTGAAAAAATACCGGAAACGCACAAAAAAGACGATCAATCGCTATGGTTGGGCTGGTTTTTGTAGGTAAATTTCAAAATTTCTGGTCAGAGGTGTCACTTTTTTATATCATAGAACGTACATTTTTTGACTTATTTTACATAATAAATAGTATATTTTTTCTCATAGTATTTGTGTTATACGCGTTAGACAAGGAAATGTTGACAAATACTTTGTTGTAAACATGCACAAAACATTGTGGAACACAATTTTACGCGTTACAACACAACAAACAGGATGTTTATTTATTTAATTATTCAGTTATTCAATGCACATTGTTATCAAGTTTTCAACAACAGTATTTCCTGTCGAGATAAATTTCGGGGGATATTTTGCTCAATTATATTCTACTGGTGATGATATAAGTTATAAGCTATTACTCCTCTGAAACTACCCGTAGGTAATGACACTAAAGATTCTTGTTCTTGAAGTGGTCTATCAACCGGTTGAGTTACCAGACAATAGTTAAGGCCGAACACCTATATCCGTATTCATCATACATGAATATATATAAATTTTCAACTTACCTTTTTCAGGGATCAAATTTGTCTGCTGATAGGTCATAATTCCATTTAACATGTCTTTTCCACTATCTTGTAGTATATTATTAATAATTTTATTATTATTATTATTATTATTATTAGCCAATTGGTCGTCTTTTGGCATGATCGTTGTCCGCCCTTTCGCAAACAAAACGTTGGCCCGCGGGACGAAAAAACGGTGTTGGCGCACTGTTTCGGAATGCCGCGAACTACTTTTTCGGACGGACTCCGGCCACCTGGGATTGGCTGTCAGGGAGAAAGACACAGCAGAAATTCTGGAATGGCGAGGGGAGAGACACATCAGAAATTCTGGAAGGGCCACTGGAGAGACACAGCAGTATACCTTGAGAAGGAGAGAACTTATACCCGTCATCCACCTTTCTCTGCTTAATTATGGACCCCCTGTCCCACTCCTCATCTCATTCTATTTCGTCACCTCTTGTTTCCACTCTTTTGCCCTCCCCCTCTCTCTATCACTCAATCTCGCTTTCTCCTTCTTTCTCTCGTATTCTCCTCAAAGGTTTTCCCATTACTTCTCCATAGCTCTTTTTCCAAGTAGTTGTATCGCAGTGGTGCGGAAACAGGAATGCTTATTACCAGTTGCTTGGCGAAAAAGACGACGAAATAGCGTTCCAGGGAGGAGGGTGCAGACAGTTTGTGTGTTTACAACATTCACTGATAAACAACAGGATAGGACAACAAAAGCTGGACGAAAGACCGGGGACAACGTGTATTATACTAGTAGTAAATGGGACTGTTACGTGAAACGTGAGAAAAAGTAAGGAAGGGTGTTTTTTGAATAAAAACTTGTTTCACGTGAATTTCCAGGTCAGAAAACATAGGTCAGAAACGCATTCTTCAGACCATGGCTGAGTTGTAGTTTGAGCTCGATACATGAAATATTTTACAAAGTCGACCGAAAAAATGAGATTAAACTACAAACACAGTAACCTGCAGTACACCGTATCGGCCCGATTCAAAGAAAAGACAAGTCGCATATTTGGGAGTTCATCGAAGTACCACTCCAACACATACTATATAACACCAATTATCATTCATTACTTTTTGTAGAATGTTCCAATCTCTCATTCTATCCTGCGCTGTTCGAGGTCTAAACACGACCGAGTACGTATGCTAGAACATCCCGGCAGCTTTATCCCATCCTGCGTCTCTCGCTTTGCACACTATCTCGCGAGACGTGTATCCCCACGGGATGTAATAGCAGGGAGATAGCGTTTGTTTAAGGAGACGCAGGTAGGTATCAAGAGGCTGAGATGTTTATGAATGCGACCAAAAAACCCTATGAAAACCATTTACGGTTCCACGTTCCAGTAAATTGGTTCCAGTACATTTCGGGGTATTAGGTTTTGATCATAGATGAATGATTCAGAATCAATGGCCATCATTTTGCAGTCACCTGCTCAAACAGGTTTGGAAGTTTCATAGCTAGAGGTTTCTCCTTTCTGTCGGGAACCCGGAACCCATAGTATGAGAGAGAAACCAGAATAACTGAGAGCATAAGAGAGCGAGAGAGAGAGAGGGAGAGACAGAGACAGAGAAAGGTCAGGAAGGAAGTATATAAAAGGTACACTGCTTCAGTGTGAGCAAAGACATTGCTGAACATAACATCTGTTTATGGTACAAAATGAAAAGCTGCGTATTCGCTTGTCTATCATGAAGGTTTTATCACACTCTGCGTCTCTTCATTTGCACAGTCTCTCGCTGCGTCGAACCTCCCAACGCTCTGGTATTTCAGCCGGATTAGATTTTCAAAGCACTGATTTTATAGTTCTTCCTAGGTATCATCTCACGGTGACTATCGAGACACCAGCGAGATATTTTTTTGTTATTATTAGTTAGTGGGTTATTTCAGAAGCATTGAAGAATAATCTCAATCACGAACGACCTCGCAGGTTCCCGTGAGATCTAGCAGGTTTTGGAGATTGAGCAAACACGGTTTTTCTAGTTCTTTCTTCTACTTTCTGTTTTCTTTCCATTCATACGACTCTCTAGTTGTAGGATTGAGGCAGATACTGAAAAATACAACAGAATAGTTAGGCGTTAGGGGACTAAACTACAAAAACTACTAACACAACAAGTTGAACCACACAAAAATGCTTTGTTTCCACCTTGTTTTTTCCTGGTCAGTGCTGTCTCAGACTCCAGGCAGCGTAGCATAAGCAATATCAGGAGAAATTCGGTTGAGTTTCTCATGAGATACCTCATGAGCTATTTGCGAACTCTCAATGTTGTAGCGTAGCAATCAATAGAATCTCATGAGAAACTCATGCGAATAGCTCATGAGGTATCTCATGAGATTTTCGAGGGATTGCTACGGCGCCAAGTTTCACAAAATAGAACATGTGTACGTCATGGTCGCCTTTATGTTCTATTTATTGAATTTGAAACATCAAACACCGGAAAACACTGTCGTACACTATTTTCTCCTTTGTATTGGTAAACACATATGAACAATCTAACAACAACACAGCGTAGTAGGGACGTGAAAACAACAATTAACGATTTATGGAAAAACTCAAAAGTGAATCTCAAAGCGTCCTAGTAGTTAATAATATACTACTAAAAACGTAAAAAAAGACTGCTTGACCGAACGTGTACGAAGTATGTGCTATATGTTCTCCTCTCAGTTTCTTCGGTGCATTAAAAACCTGAAAGCTAAAATGGTAAAATAAAGAATTTCGGAAAAAAATACGAAGAATACTTTCAAAAAATACTTCGAAGCCTAAACAAGGGTTTCCCACGGATTACATCTGGTTTGAGAACAACCTGTTACACGGCTTATTCCTCCAAAACTATGAGAGAGAAGCCAGACAAACGAGAAGTGAGAGATAGAAAGAGGGACAGAAAGAGAGACCGAGAGAGAGGGGAGAGATAGAGAGAGAAAGTTTGAGAAAAGAAAAAAAGCGTGGGAGGAGTGGCTTCTCTCTGTTCTGTTTGCTTTGTTTGTTCATTTTTCTGGCGCTCGTTATTTTTATGCGTTGCGGAGTTCTTTACCCTCTCTATGCAGTAACACAGCATGTGCACGCAGTGAGCATGAAAGTTTACCTCCGAAAATGTTTGCATTTTGTTCCGTAGGGATCTTCTTCGAGTCTGAAAAGAAGTTTAAAGTTTAAGCTTAAGCAGAGTTATAGGTAATGAAAATAGCTGAGTTGTAGTTTGAACTCAATGTACTCCCAAATATATTAATTTCGATGGCATCAAACTACAAACACAGCCTGTTGGGAGAAAATATACAGTAAAAGCTTGCTTTAGAATGAATGAACACTATACACGATTTCATCACTGTTTACTTCATCTGCTGTTAGGTGAAGAGCGAGGTTTCATTTGTAGTTCAGTCTGCAAACACAACATACTACATACCTTTCACGTTTGCCAAAATCACACCGATCTCGCTACAAAGGCAGCACAACGACAAATTAAGCGTATCTGATATTTTTGCTTTCTTCCTGAAATCTCACCAATGACCTGGTTTTGTAGAATACTTTTCTAGTAGTGGTACGGTGCCTTTAAAGACAGATGTCAGTTAATTCCTTGTTTGAATTGGCGCCACAGGGGAGCCAGCTGAGTCAACTGCGGTTAGGCAACACATCTGTCTTGTAAGACGGACGGAGCAGCTACTAGATTACTACTATCAATCAGGGGAATAGGGACCACTTCTCTCTCTCTCTCTCTCTCTCTCTCTCTCTCTCTCTCTCTCTGTCTCTCTTTCTCTCTCTCTCTCCCTGTCTCACCCTCGGACTTTCAAAAGGGATGTTGATCAAAACAGGTGAAAAGTGATGACTTAAAATGGAGAGAAAAAGAATAACATACATAACATACTCTTAAACAAACAGCAGCGACTTTATTTGTTTTTTTCCACTTTAATTTTAGTTTATTGCGCTGTGTTCACAACGTTTAAGTGACCATTAATCCTGCACAATGCCGGAAATATTTCCAGTTTTTCATAGATGTTTTCATAAATCTCGACTCTCTTTGATTCTGAATTCAAACGGTTAAATGGACCATTTGGCTGTATACACAGAGCGAGAGCGGGGATCAATTGTTGTTTATTTATTGTGTTGTATATGGCTGGTGAACTGACACTACCAGGCAGCAATCAAGTAAACATTTCCAGTTTAGAATATATGGGGACTTTTAGGAATGAATGAATTTGCAAAGTTGGTGTCTTGAATAGGATCCGAACCCGACCTAGAAAAGGTTTAGGTAGTTGAGGAGTTTGTTGTTGTTGGTTCTCTATACTGATTCACGAATTGCTCCCAAAATACAACGGGAAAAAACTACAACATACAGCGGGATAGGGCAACATACAGCGTATAGTGAGTGCCAAATTTATGAATCTCGGTCTCTCGCCGGAATCGAACCTGCGAGCAAATGATTTGTAGCAGGGCGCTAACCACTGCGCTTTTAGACCACATAACGGCAAGCTCTGAAATCGAAGATATGTGTACGTACACAGCGGAAATTGAGATATACAGTACCCTCCCGCCTTTCCCTTGGCAACGACTATATAGGATTTCTTAGGGACATAGCGAATGTAGAGCACAATTAGTCGCGTAGCCTTTCTTTTGGTCTTCATTGAGCTAGAGTAGAAAGTTTAACTACCTCATTAAGGACACAAAATTAGTAAGACTTGAGTTATGCAAAGAATCCTTCTGTCAATTTAGGACAGAACATTGAGAGAAAAATCCAGTTAACGTTGCATAATCTTTTTTTCATAGAATACTTATGTGATATCTATATGTGATATCTGGCTTTTTGATTGAGGTTATAGTTTTCTTGTGAGATAGTTTGAGCAGTTAGGTTCAACTGAAATATGTTGGTCGTATAAATTTTTATTGTCGAGCCTCATAAATTATTGCAAAATCACCGGACAAATGAATAAATAAGTTAATAAATAATAAACTATACATAGTATAAAGAACTTTTCAAGAATAAAACAACAGTATTTAGAATGATCTGAATATAAGAATATAATAAGTTATCTTGCTCGCAAGCTGCACAGCCTAATACTGATTAGAATTTTGTGGTAAAACACTTTGTTGCTAAGTTTTTGATAAAATAAATAAACGTTCCTTGAAGGATAGCTGTCTGTTGAGAAACATTATTTCTTCTCTCAGCAATAATTTCTTATTTAAAAACGAATTCCGATAGTTTCTGATTGACCGAACTTCTTGAATTTAAGTTGTTGCTAAACTGCAAGCCAAAATTAACATGAAAACTATCAGCTTTCTGAAAGCTCTACAAAGTTAACTTATTCTGATGTTTTTACGTTTTTTTCAATTCCAGTTCCAACTTACAGCTAAAGTTCAGAATAAATCACTTATACTACTTACACACTTGTTGAACGAAATATCAAATTCCTATTTACTCTTCTGTAATTCCATTACCACTGCTGATAGTTGGGGTTTCCGGCCACCTGAAAAAAGCTCGGTTTGAAACATTGCAACTAAAATCTGTTGTAAACATTATACGAAATTTCCGTAAATAACGAGCCAGGTGTTTTACATAGTATAAAATGGAAAAATTCCACAAAGTAAGAAAACTAAAGTTTTTCGACCAGTATCATACTGATTTCCATTGAAACTCTTAACTGGTGTGTTGGATTGTCATATCACAACAAAATGAATAGTTTTCTTAAGAAAAAAAGTTTTCGTAAACTTTTGTATTAAGTTTCATTGAATTTCTTACCTGGTGTGTTGGTTGACTGTGGTCATCCCATGCCGGGGCGAATGGATTAGACGCTGATGGTACCGCCTGGTACCCGGGTTGGGAGGGAACCGGAGGGGCTACGTGACCTACGAAGACAAGATTTACTGGGTTCATCAACAAGATGAGAAGAGCTTGATAACTAAGGCCATATTCACGAATATCTCAACCGTCAGATACTTGAGTGTTGCAAATCTATCCAATATCTGAGGATGGAGGTTTGTGTCGTGATTGAGCGTACAAACCTAGTGGAAGCCTACGTTCTTGATAGTTCAAAAAACGCTTCTGAGTTCCAGAACGATCTTCCCTCTCTCTATCTCTCCGCTCTCTCTCTCTACCTTTTGTTATTTGCTCCGTCGTAGGCATGGCGGCCATCTTCACACCCGTGTCCGGACCAGCAGCACCGTAGCCTGAAATAGAAACGCAACTATATAAGGAGAGCGTATCCAATTGGCTTTTTAGACATCGAAAATCATTAACATTCATCTAATTTTGAAATCTACATCTTCGGTTGTTTTTACGAAAATGGTGCTCGAGATTGCCGATGTACGTACCGGATACACTAGTTTCACCTTCGGAGATTTAACCGTTAAAGAAACCGTTCCGCTATAATTTACGTTTCATGAAAATTTTAAAAAGCTCAAAAAAGCTTCTTAATGTCTTTCCATAGACCATGAAAAAACTATCTGATTGCAAATTTGTTAAATTTGCATAACATCAATCAATAAAGAAGGGGTCCTGAACATTTTCACTGTGACGCAACTTGACTTGGGTCATTTACTTCCAGATTTATTTTTATTTTGTAGTCTCTAATTATGTAGTCGTATGTGGTAGAGTGTTTTGAAATAATTTTTACACTACTATAGGCTATTTTGAGCATACCCCGTACGCAACCCCCCTATCGGTGTCATTACGTAAGCCGCTTTTCTGAGAAAAAGAAGCAAGATAAGGATATAAAAGTATATATTTTTGACAATGGTTTTTCATTTGCCGTAGGGTCAGATTGTCAACTCAAAAGTCAAAATTAAAGCGGGACGGATTCTTTAATTATTGGAACCTGTTCGAAAAAATTTTAAATTGTGAAATATACCGATTGATTTAATCGTAACAATGTTGTGTTTATGACGTAATTCGGGAACCCTTGGCCTGATATATTGTATCGATCAGACTACAAATATATCCTGTTCACTTAATAACATTGTTTTTACAGTTTCTCCAACCTGTTGTGTGATTGGTCAATCCATTGGTGTTCCACGGCTCTTCCTCAGCCTTTGGCTCCGCCCAGTCCTGAAATACAGGGAAAATGTTAGAAATTTTTCCAGGAATTTCCTAAATAAAGGTCCCGTCTCAACTCATGTGATATTCTGGTGAAGTTTCAATTAACCATAAAAAATCCGTAACCGGAGTAAGATACAAAGACGATTCAGTTTAACACAACACTAGTTTGACGCCTCACGGGGTTAGAACTTCCTCAAATGAAGGGTGGAGAAAAAAAAGAAAAAAAAATAGCGATTGCGCACAATTGGTCAAACAGAGAAAAACATTGATAGACAGCTATTTCTGCTATTTGCCTTTATATAAATACGGCAAAAAGTGATTGATCAAAAACGTTCGACAGTCTACCTGCAGCTCTCCGGAAGCGTAGACGGCATAGAAAGTGACACCGGTGAAATGAATCAAACTCGCCAGTAAGAACACCTGAAAATAAGTCACTTTCATAGAAGAATCGTAATTAATGAAAAGAAATGAATCATCAAAATGTTCAACAATCTTTCAAAGAAGTTCTAGAGAGTGTCGAGTAGTATAGGGTTCACTCTGCCTAAAACTGCTATGTTTTCAGTTTGATCCCGTTGCTTTTCGAAATTCGGGAACTTTGGGCTCGTATCAATATCAAACTACTGGGACGATTTGGTCACCGTCAATATAATATACGGACCGGAAAATCGATTCTCTCACCTTCTCCCAGCCGTGAGCTCCCTTGGAGGTGAACATTTGAGTGACAAAGGGACAAGTGAGCCCTGCCAATGTACCTATTCCATTGGAGAGACCCATCAAGATGGCCGCGTACCGGGGAGCTATGTCCAGGTGGTTCACATTGAAACCTGTAAGTATAAATAATGATTAATGTACTTTAAATATTTCCAAATATCAACCTAAACGTAGATTTCTTTCCGATCACAAATAATAGGCATGTAAGAAATCAATATCCGTTGAACCTAAACAATAGGTTCTAAAACTGAGCATTTAATAGTCGGGCTGAGCCGGGTTTCGAAGAAGGACGATTATGTGGTCCAATCGCAACGCTGCAGTCCTTCAAGCTGCTATAGATTTTTCAATTGCCGTTTAAAGGACCGTTGACACGGGATTGGTCCACATAATCGTCCTGCTTGAAATTGTCTAAATGATAACTTTTCTTTCCCAATGAACTTTGATCTGCTGAGGTCTATGACGTTTTCGAAAAAGTTAACAAAGTCTTACCTGAAATGGCGAATCCAGAGCTGCCGACTGCGCAAATAAGGGCGAGAATAGCCGTGGACTCCTTGGTGGTATAGGCAACCACCAGCAGAAACGCCGCCTCGCCACCAAAACCTGCAAATTACACAAATTTCTAGAGAAAAAAAGTCTTGCAGGAAAGTCTTTTCAACTGAGTGCGACCTGTTGTGAGAGTGATTGTGCAACAGTAAGTGAGGTTCGTGAATGCATTTTGTAATGTAGGTATAGATTCTAGTACGCAAACCCGAGAATCTACGAAAACAGTTTCTCAAAAACGAACTACGGTAGTAGTCCACGTGGTATTGTAAATAAATCATAGTTTGACAGAGTTTTTTTCTACCTCCGCAGTTGAATATCTTCCTGACAGCAGTCGTTGAGAGAATTTTGTTCGATCTCAAATAATCGGCCAGTTGTCCTCCGAAAAGAACCACAATACCCATGACAGCGTGTGGTAGGGCGGCCAGAAGACCCGACTGAAAACCAATAGAAACATAAATCAGAATATCTTTATGTTAACAGTGGAGAAAACCTTGTTCACACAAAATGTACTAGGTTTGTGGAAACCGTGTATCCCAAACTCAGATTGGAGAATGACGAACATTTGTCAGTAAGTGGACCATTTCTTTTCAATGTACACCTGCGGTCACGACATATTCTCATTTGTGCAATTTCGTTGTGGTTTTCAGCTAGCAGCTGGCAGTGTTTCATTCATTTCACCTTTACATTGTTACTCTGAGGCTAATAAATGACATTCATTCCCGTTTCAATGTTCACGTATTTTCAAGTGAATACTAAACTCACGTGATCAATATTGATGTCTAGCGCCTCTCTCATGTAGCTCAGTTGATTTTGCAGAAGGAGATAAAAGGTCCAGGAACGGGCGAAATTGGCCACAATGATGGCTAACACGGGCTTTGAGGTTAGAATGGCTTTCCAGGGGATAGAAGAAAACTGGAACAGTGGAAAACCATCTTTCAAATTTCATTCAAGAGTGTGAGTTCATTTTGCCTTCCACAAAAAACATTTGTTTCCACGAGATAGAGGAGAACTTGAAGGCTATGGGTCAAATAGGAGTTTGGGTCATATTTGTGTTTCAAGTTTCAAACTCTATTTGTCACATCCCGATGTTACACAGTGGTGGTTCCTGACCGATCTCCAGATCTTTTTGTCTCTGCATACTCTGAGGTATATTCGTGGCCCTCTCTGGACTTCTCTTTGTTCGCATTATAGCAGGAATATGCAGCTAGTGATTAATAGACAACCATGTGTTGAGTCACAAAGGAGTACCATATTTCTCAATTTGAAAGGTGAGAAAATTACACACACACAATCAACTCAAAAAGTCTCCCACCGTTGGATGTGTGTTGGAAACCGTGCCGATTGAGTCTTCTATGAACTTCTTCTCCTCCATTGAAATAGTTGGATGGTAGGCTGGTTTCTCGAAGGTCAGAGAAAACCAAAAGATTGTCCAGATCACACCAGCCACTCCTAAAATCATGTCGTAGAATTTTTCTCTAATTCCATTGTCAGACTGATAGACAGGAACAGCAGAGAAACGTATGAAACTTCGTTTTCCGAGTGAAACACCTTTTAACTAACTGTCTTATAATTTGAAAAGCCTGAGTAGGTTGAGACCAAACTATGAAAGTTCTATGCTGGTAATGTACTTTCGATTCATAGATCCCAGATATAATGCAAGTTTTTGACGGAGCTTCCGGACCGGATATTCAAGTTATTCTTGCAGGATCTCGCATAGGGGATGACAGCATCTAAGTTGTATTTTGATCTGCGTACACTTTGAACAAAGAGCAATAAGGTGTATGATGTCCAAACTACAGGCTCTGACCATCAACTGTATATTGATTGATTACGGTGTGTTTCGAGATCAAATTACGACTCAGATATTGTCATTTCCTATATAATTATTTTATACCAGCAAAAGAATGCGATCAAACTTATTGTCATTTCCTATATAATTATTTTATACCAGCAAAAGAATGCGATCAAACTACAACTTAAATAGTGTTTAAATTACCATATAGATAGAATGGTGATCCCCAGCTGACGTATGAGACTAGGAATGCGGATATGGGCAGGCCTAGTACTGCCCCCGCGTAGGACCCAGTGAAGGCAGTTGTCGCCAGCTTGGATCGCTCCATCGGTGGCGCCCAGTACCGCCACACACCGTGCATCGACGGGTAGGCTACACCCTGAAATCATTTATTTATTTTGTTAATCACATGCAAGCATGTGAAGAAGTAAGAGAGGTGAGAAATGAGACAGGTGAGAAGAAAGTTATTCGTGTTTAAGTTTCAGTTTGTAGGCAAAGAGCGACACACCGTGCATCGACGGGTGAGCAACACCCTGAATAAGACCAATCATTTTTCATGATAATGTAAACGTCAGAAAGTGGTTTACAAAACTTATAAAAATATGATATGTTCATCATGTACAACTTATAACTTGACTATAAATTTGAACGCCACACCCTGAATCAGACAGGACAGGTACTGGCAGTCAGTCGAGAACTAACGTTATGGCAATTAAGAATGGTTGCTATGAGAGGTTGAAGTTGGACTCAAAAACTGAAATTTTCTCGCAGATTCAGCCCACTCTCTTAATTTCACACCTCTTCTGAAAAAAGAAACGAAAAAGCCCTGAATAAGTGTCATATTTAGGTAACAGTTTGAAAGTGTTACATTGAACATACCGTAAAAAGTCCTTGGAATATCTGCAGAACCGCCACGAGAGTGTCGTTCTTGGTGTTAAATGCCATGGGAAGTAGCATATTGAGGAAGGCGCCCATGCCCACCGCCATTCCGAATAATCTGAAGTTCAAGGGTCATAGTAAGTTCAGCAATAGAACAGAAAACGACCTTATCGATTATACATCACGCATCACGTGGTCGTCAATTGGTCAACAACTGAGATAATGAGTAGATCAAACAAGCGCAGATACGCTAATCGCTGAAATGATTTGCGTTTAGTACAAAATTGGTCGTTTGGTGTTCACAACGAGTTGTCGAAGTAGAAGGATATTAGGTCGGCTCCTGGCTGTAAATTTGGTGGCAACCTGAAACACCGGAGTCATTCATACAAGTCGTTTTTCCGGTATTTTAGGTTCTTACAAGTTTGTTGGAACTCTGCGGTTTTTTCAGTGCTACCGTTTTGTAAGCAGTTCGGTGTTTTAGGTCAAAAAGATTTCTTAAAGAGAACATGAAAAGTTCATCGCTCACTTATTGGGTGGGAATCTGGCAGCAAGGAATCCGGCTGGTAGTTGGGTGACCATGTACCCGTAGAAATATGAACTCTCCATAACACCCAACTCGGTCTGCGTCCAGTTGAAAATGTGAAGCTGGAATGTTTCGATTATCTACTAATATAAATGGGTAGTTTGGTCTGTGTGTGTGTGTGAAGGAAAAAGTGTGTGATTCCAATGATGCATTTGCCCTTTTGGTCGAAAAATAAGCGAAAAGTTGCACTTTGTAGTTGGTTTTGGGAAAAGGCGCGTGAGCGATACGTGCTTTTGCTGCTTTTCATTTTTGCCCACTTTGAATAGGCTGCGGCTGGGTTGCAGTTTTGGCTGTGAGCCTTCTCAATAAAGGACGAGTTTCACGTCAGAGTAGACTGGAGAGACGGGTCTAACAAGGAGTGCACATGCGTGGAAAAGTCAAGCATATAAGCGCGGCGCTGAGCGGAGAGAGCCATTCGAACGGTGTGTTCGCTCGAAGGATGGCTGCTCTGGACGGGACTGGGCGGATGGACGAAGACGGATCTACTCTCGGAGAAGCTGCTGAGCCGGTCGCCCGTGGAGAGGAAAACCGCTGTTCAAGACCGGAGAACCAAGAAGAACCTCAACACCCAGAAACAAATAGACAAAAAAGAGATTTTTTCCATGTTATTACTGCTCTATGATTAAGCTTACGGTTACGGAATATGGCTGAAAGAGGTGGTGAAAGGTGGAGAAAATCATTTCGAAATCATAGTTCAGACCGTTGCATTGAAAACTTTTCGGGAAATGTTTAGGTTGTCGTGCTCATGTCATGTTAAAAAAAATCGTCTCACTCTCTGATATAAAGGGGCTCTCGCGCTTTATGTTAAAGATAGCTCGCGCGCTGTATGTTCAGGTGAACTATGGTGCAAAAAGAGCTCTATGTTGAGAAACTAACTCACGCTCTGTTAGGTATAATTGTCGCGCTCTATGTTAGGAAGAGATGTCGCGCTCTATGTTAGGAAGAGATGTCGCGCTCTATTTTAGGGCGAAGAAATGTCGCGCTATACGTTAGGGAGGATGTCGCGCTCTATTTCAGGGTGAAGAGATGTCGCGCTCTATGTTAGGGAGGAAGTCGTGTTCTATGTTTATTAGGGAGAAATGTTACGCTCTATGTGAAAGAAAGGTATCGCGCTCTATGTTAGGGAGAGATTTCGCGCTCTATGTTGAGGAGAGCTGTTGCGCTTTATGTTAGGGAGAGCTGTCGCGCTCTATGATAGGGAGAGATGTCGCGCTCTATGTTAGGGAGAAGAGAGGTCGCGCTCTATGTTGGGGAGGAAGTCGTGTTCTATGTAAGTATGTCAGGGAGAAATGTTGCGCTCCATGTTAGGTAGAGTGTGGCTCTAAATATTGTAGAAACTATTGCGCCCCACGTTGAGAAAATCGTGATTTAAATGGTTGATAAATCGTCGGCAAATAGGGTGAAAATTGGACAAATACTCCGAGAAGCTCTCGCCAGCCTGGACTTAAAACAAGGGAGGAGGAGGCGGCTTTAGCCGCCGGCGCCTACCTTGTAAACAACTATAATAGTATTTAATTTTGTTCGTTATTACATTATTGAGAAAGAGGAAGAATTTTAATCTTCGCCTACCAAATTCATTTCCCAGAGTGACCACCCTCGCTAAATTACCTGTGTGGTCGTCAGCTAGTGAGAATTCTCAACAGGCTCATGAGAGCAGCGCGAGGACTTATACGTTTGAACGGGTCGCGATATCGCAACCGAAATAGTTTTACTTTGAGTACATTATCTCTTCACGTGGAAATCACGTGCAGAATCCCGAACAATCATTTGATTGGTTTTGTTTCTAATACAAAGAGTGTGTAACTCACATGTTCCACCCCCTGGGGGTCCGTGTAGTTCTTGAACATATGATTCTTGGCGGCTCCGAAGTTGCACCGAATGCCGAATGAGATCATGAAGCCCACGTTGGCCAGAATGGCAAGTTGCCAACGTTTTCGACAAGAACAAAAGTTCGACTGCTCCACCATCTGTAGAATAAACTACCATAGTCTTTTCCATTCTTACTGAGAATCGTACAGTATGATCAGCAAACTCTGGTTTGTTTAATTTCGTGAATTTTATTAAAAAGGTTACGGACTAACTTGCTAGCTCAAGATCTAAACAAGGTTATACGAGACAATAACTAGCTCTGTCAAATCATTGTTTGATTCTGTAATGCCTGTGATTGAATTTCTAAATACCTGTAAAATTTTGTTCGAATGAATATGTCCGTTGGCTTTCTGGTCGCTGGAGTAAACATTGCTCGTTTCGGTGTCCTGCGAACCGCCGTTCTGTCTAAAAGTACTGTTGTTTCAACCAGAAGTAGAATGAACTGATCATCAAATCATAACCGCGTTTCAAAGTACTAACAAAACGAAATTCGAATAATTACTAGCCACCATTCATGGACAACAATTGATCAATTCAAAGGATTCGCAATCAATCAAATTTTTTTTTATAAAACTTACATTTTTTGAACTAACAGTGAATCACTGCCTTTCGTACTTGTCGGTAATACAAAGCGAGGTTTAAAGTTTAAGATTTATGATTTTAATAGAGCGCAAATCTGCACAAAATAAAACTTGTTTTAAGATGTCTGTCTAACCCGTGATAAGGCTCGTCGCTCTCGTCGCCCAGTCTGGATGCACCGCCATTCTCATCTTTTGCTAATAATCTGAAAAGAAATATGTAAACAGTGAGAGTTTGCTAGGCCTTTTCCATCGTTCCAATATGGTCTCCAACTGACATTTTATTTTCAATGTCTTACATATCATGCATGCGTTTTTACATCAATTATGTTAAACACGCTATATTTTAGCTGAACTAGGGGTCGGTAACACATACCCACTGTCATATGTAAGTACTCGACAATACTTTTGGAAAAAAAGTTTGTTTCAAATGCAAATAAGCCTTTCGTGCCAGCTCACTTGGTAATTGGCTGTTTGTAGTGGTTGAACTGTTCCTTGCCTGACTCCCACACATTATTGAAGGAGTTTGGAATGTGCTGAGCCATCGGCTGCAAATTTGCCGATAGAAAGGAGATTGAGAGAAAAAGAGAAAATAGAGATACTATACAAACTACAAATGGTCAACATGAGAGTAAACAATGATACACAAAATGCGCAGTGTACTTTTTACATAACTTATATTAAAAATTTATCAAACACAAAATAGACGATAACATCAGCATATATGATCATGCTAATTTGAAACAAAATAGTAAATTTGAAAACAATAAAGTATTCACAAGCATAAAACAATAAAGTATTCATGAGCAAATTTCAGGGAACGATAAAATCTTCATATATATAGCACAGAGATCAACCAGAACAACAGCAAAAGAAGACATTTTCAACTTCTCTTTGCAATAAGTACGGTTTCCTAAAAATAGTACATAAAGTTTATTTTCGAGTTGAAATCATATGAAACGTCATTTCGGAGCCACTGAATGACTTTTCACGTAACAATAGCAGACAGGAAGTGGGGCCTATAATTGAGGGGAAATGGCGAAAAAGGGCCAGAGAAAGACAGGAATTGTGGAATGAGCCATGAAAGTATAGTGTATTCCGAACATACTCGGGGCAAGATTGGCAACTCTCAAACAAAGTGAGTAGCAAATTTCAGATCCCTCACCTGGCGCGGTAGCAATCCCTCAAAAACTTCATGAGATACCTCGTGAGCAATATCTCACGAACTTCTCATGAGATTCGATCGATTGGTAAGCCACAACCTTGGGAGTTCATGAGTAGCTCATGAGGTGTTCACAAGATTCTCATGAGAAACTCATATGAACTTCTCATGAGGTTGGACGGATTGCTACGTCACTAGAAAACCTCCAAAATCTAGCAAAGTCGCCACAACTCAGTCTTCATCTCGAAAGCGCCACTTACTCTTCAAGCCGCCTAGCCTGAGGGCGTATGCAGAAAAATCCCAACCGTCAGGTACATATCTGCCTCTCCTAGAACATTTCAACTCTTGCCACTAATTGTGCAGAATAGTGCGCAAGGCGCGAGAACAATGTCAGATGAATGATACTGAAACGTAACGTTATTTTCTGTGTTTCACTGTATCTAGCTGGCTCGCCGGTTAGCTGTTTATGAAAATTTCCATATAAAAGTACATGTATGTGACTGAAGAACTCTTCCATGCGGTATTTCCAGTTGATGAAAACTTTCTATAAAAATGGTATCGGCGAGAAGAGTCCTGTGATACGAATCGATTTCACACTATAGTCGTCGCCAACGGAAAAGCGGGAGGATACTGTATATCCCACTTTCCCCTGTGTACGCATGTCTTCGATTCCGAAGCTTCTCGGTTTTGGCTCTAATAGCGCAGTTAGCACCCTGCTACAAAACTTTTGCTCGCAGGTTCGATTCCGGCGAGCAGCAGAAATTTATGTTTTTGGCACTCACTATACAGAAGATGTTAGAACAGGACGGAAGTTCAGGGTGCGGGAGATATGCAGATGAACAGTTTGGATAATATTGGGAATGTCACATTCACCGAATTCAGTTCAAACATCTAACTGATTAAAGAGCAGGTGCAAGTTTCGTTCAAGGTACATTTCAGAACGTATCAAAAAGTGACTAATGCAATTATCTGCATACTGCAAACATTTTGGCTTGGGAACAAGTCCCCCAGTCTTTTGAAAAGTTAACATGATCTTTCTCCGCGTGTATACCTCATGATGAGCAATATCTCACGCCCTTCTCATGAGATTTGATTGAGGGGTAGGCTAGAACATTAGAAGTTCATGAGTAGCTCATGAGGTGCTTATGAGATTCTCATGAGAAGCTCATATGAGTTTCTTACGATGTTGGATTGCTACGCCGCCAGAGGGTTCACGCCTGCACCTCACGAAGTACTTTCGAACAGGCGATATCATTGAGAATCAGTAGAATATGGGGATGAATTGGGTACCAGATGTTCTTATTAGGTTCACTAAAGATTGTTTTCGCCCCGGATCAAATTATCATGAATATTCGTATATAGAATCGTTTTTGGAATAGTTTCGACATCTGGGTTACAACTTAAGTTGTTTTATGAAAGTTAGGGTTTCTGTTTCGCCAAACTTTACTTATTTGTTCTTAGTAATATTTCAGAATTTCTTCCTTTCTACGAAATTCGATTAGCGGCCCGTGGATGTAGAAAATAAATTGGACCGATAAAAAGAATACGAAGAATCACTGGCAGTTTCAATGAAAAACTCGAATCGGAAAGTATGTCAAGCCCCACTTGAAAACATTACTGAATAAAAAAACTTTTACCAAAATAATGAGCTGAAACTTAGAAAAGTTGTAGCCTTAAATCTCCACCTTCTTTAATATACAACCAAAACAATTTCACCTCTTCAAAATGAACGATTTAGAATTATAATAACTCAAAACTATCCAACATGTCATTCTGAGATGAGGCAGGTCCGAGAAATATCGCGCGCAGCGCGAAGCGGTGTGCGAGATTTGTCTTTGGTCCGGCTAATGCGCGCTTCCGTTTTTTTAGTTTCTCCTCAAAAAGGCTGAAAATTGCAAAACAAAGTTTTTATTGATGTACATGTTTTCTATAGCTAATTCCCTAACCGTGTTTCAAATTTCAGCGAAATCGGTTAAGTTTGAGCCAAGTTATGACCTCATGCGCTTCATCAAGAGCGCCAACTTCCGTCGTGTGTGGGTGGGTGGGTGTGTGGGTGGGTGGGTGGGTTGTGACAAGAAAAGTAAACCCAGTTCAAGAGTTTATACTCAACCGACTTCGTTGAAAATTGTGGAAGACATGTGATACCTACTCAAACACTCGCGGAGCAAAAAAAATTCAAGAAAAAATTGTTTTACTCAAAGTTATAGACATTTTTCGGAACGTGTCTGCGTCTCTCCATTTAGCACGCTCTCTCACTCTCTCTGTTCGGTCGACAACTCAAACTGTATTGTAACTTAGAGTAACAATTACCGATTTGCTCGAAAATTGAAATATTATGCCATCGTGACTTTTATTTGAGTATGAAGTTTTCTATTCCTGACGTCCTTCAGGATTCTGGAGACCGGATGACGTCATTTTTGAAAAGTGCAAAGTTAACGTCACATATATTTTCAAATGATGATAATATCTTAGAAAGGGTCAATCAACGGAGAAACTCAATCTAAAAGTGACGTATTCTGAGATTCTGGAGACCAGATGACGTCATTTTTGAAAAGTGCAAAGTTGACGTCACATATATTTTTAAACGATGGTAATATCTTAGAAAGGGTCAACTAACGGTGAAACTCAATCTGAGAGTGATTTATTCTGGGATTCTGGAGACCAGACGACGTCGATTTTGAAAAGTGCAAAGTTGACGTCACATATATTTTCAAATGCTGAAAATATCTTAAAAATGGTATATTAACGACAAAACTTTATCTAAATATGACTTATTCTGGAAATCAGAAGGCCAGATGACGTCAACTTTCAAAAAATTGACGTGAAATATGTTTTCGAATGCTGAAAGTTTCTTAGAAATGGTTAATTTACGATGAAACTTCATACTTCATTCAAACATGACGTATTCTGGGAATCTGAAAGGCAGAGGGCAGAAAGTAAGTTCTCAGAACTGCAATGGTGACGTCATATTTTTCTCAAATGATAGTAATACGTGGCAAGTGGTTCATTAAGAAAACAATTTTATCTGCACCGTACAGATCAAACCACATACCTACGGCATGTTTACAAAAAGAGAAAAATTCATGAAAAAGTGGGGGCCCAACGACTGTGAGATTTGTCTTCTGCTGTGCGCCCCTTAGACAACTACTCTCAAATGGAGCAGCTAATGCTACAAAAACCGAAAAATACTCATGTATAACTGTTAATTACAAACATACAAAAGTCGTAAAATATTTTCTCAAACCTGTAAACTAGAATCTACAAATCACAGATGTTAACTCAATGTAGTTAATTATAGAGTTCCTGGTTTTGTGCACAATGGTTGGTGTTTTTGATCATTACTTCAATTCTAGGTGCTATAACGTTCGGCATATTATTCAACAGTTGTTCTCTATTTCGCAGCTGTGACTTGTAGATTCTAGTTTACAGGTTTGAGAAAATATTTTACGACTTTTGTATGTTTGTAATTAACAGTTATACATGAGTATTTTTCGGTTTTTGTAGCATTAGCTGCTCCATTTGAGAGTAGTTGTCTAAGGGGCGCACAGCAGAAGACAAATCTCACAGTCGTTGGGCCCCCACTTTTTCATGAATTTTTCTCTTTTTGTAAACATGCCGTAGGTATGTGGTTTGATCTGTACGGTGCAGATAAAATTGTTTTCTTAATGAACCACTTGCCACGTATTACTATCATTTGAGAAAAATATGACGTCACCATTGCAGTTCTGAGAACTTACTTTCTGCCCTCTGCCTTTCAGATTCCCAGAATACGTCATGTTTGAATGAAGTATGAAGTTTCATCGTAAATTAACCATTTCTAAGAAACTTTCAGCATTCGAAAACATATTTCACGTCAATTTTTTGAAAGTTGACGTCATCTGGCCTTCTGATTTCCAGAATAAGTCATATTTAGATATAGTTTTATCGTTAATATACCATTTTTAAGATATTTTCAGCATTTGAAAATATATGTGACGTCAACTATGCACTTTTCAAAAATGACGTCATCTGGTCTCCAGAATCCCGGAATACGTTACTCTTAGATTGAGTTTCACCGCTATAGGTTGGGTGGCTTGGAACTGCCATCACCGAAAAAAGGAACTCCCATCTTTAAGAGAAATTGAAACTCGTAAAATAGTCCCTCCTGGAATCTCGTGGAAAAAAGTGTTTTTCCATATTAAAAATGTTTAGCTGTACCCATTTTAGCGCGAATACGTATGCTGAGTTTTCCGGTACCTTATCTCCGTATCAACTTTTTGGAATATTCTGTGTTTGAGGAGACACATGTAATGATCTTATTATTTTTTGAGTTACTACCGGCTACAGAAACTTCGGTCTGTTTCCATAAATCTCGACTCTGTTTTATTCTGAATTCAAACGGTTAAATGGACCATTTGGCTGTATACACAGAGCGAGAGCGAGGATCAATTGTTGTTTATTTATTGTGTTGTATATGGCTGGTGAACTGACACCACCAGGCAGCAATCAAGTAAACACTTTCAGTGTAGAATATAGGGGGACTTTTAGGGATGAATGAATTGGCAAAGTAGGTGTCTCGCATAGGATCCGAACCCGACGTAGGAAATGTATAGGTAGTTGAGGAGTTTGTTGTTGTTGGTTCTCTATACTGACTCACGAATTGTTCCCAAAAAGCAACTGGATAAAACTACAAACATACAGCGAGAAACTACAGTGTATAGCTACTAGATACATACATAGATAGATACTATGTATAGATACAGCGAGAAACTACAGTGTATAGCTACAGTGTATATAAAACTATAGTGTATAGGAATTTTTTGGGACATAGCGAATGTAACGATACCTTCGCAACAGTGAGAAAATATAGGAGGTTGGAGATTTTTATGAAAAAAAAAATAAAGCGCCAGCACGTGCACAATGAGTTGCGTAGCCTTTCTTTTGGTCTTCTTTGAGCTAGAGAAGAAATTTTAACTACCTCATTAAGGACACAAAATTAGCAAGACTCGAATTATGCAAAGAATCCTTCTGTCAATTAAGGACAGAACATTGAGAGAAAAATCCAGTTAACGTTGCATTATTTTTTTTTTCATAGATTACTTATGTGATATCTATATGTGATATCTGGCTTTTTGATTGAGGTTATAGTTTTCTTGTGAGATAGTTTGAGCAGTTAGGTTGAACTGAAATATGTTGTTCGTATAAATTTTTATTGTCGAGCCTCATAAATTATTGCAAAATCACCGGACAAATGAATAAATAAGTTAATAAATAATAAACTATACATAGTATAAAGAACTTTTCAAGAATAAAACAACAGTATCTAGAATGATCTGAATATAATAATATAATAAGTTATCTTGCTCGCAAGCTGCTCAGCCTAATACTGATTAGAATTTTGTGGTAAAACACTTTGTTGCTAAGTTTTTGATAAAATAAATAAACGTTCCTTGAAGGATAGCTGTCTGTTGAGAAACATTATTTCTTCTCTCAGCAATAATTTCTTATTTAAAAACGAATTCCGATAGTTTCTGATTGACCGAACTTCTTGAATTTAAGTTGTTGCTAAACTGCAAGCCAAAATTAACATGAAAACTATCAGCTTTCTGAAAGCTCTACAAAGTTAACTTATTCTGATGTTTTTACGTTTTTTTCAATTCCAGTTCCAACTTACAGCTAAAGTTCAGAATAAATCACTTATACTACTTACACACTTGTGGAACGAAATATCAAATTCCTATTTACTCTTCTGTAATTCCATTACCACTGCTGATAGTTGGGGTTTCCGGCCACCTGAAAAAAGCTCGGTTTGAAACATTGCAACTACAATCTGTTGTAAACATTAGACGAAATTTCCAAAATTTAACGAGCCAGGTGTTTTACATAGTGTAAAACGGAAAATTTCCACAAATTAAGAAAACTAAAGTTGTTCTCGATGGAGAAAGATTTAGATGAAGTTTTTCGACCAGTCCCATACAGATTTTCATTGAAACTCTTAACTGGTGGGTTGGATTGTCATATCACAACGAAATGAATAGTTTTCCTAAGAAAAATAGTTTTCCGTAAAGTTTTGTATTAATTTTCATTGAATTTCTTACCTGGTGTGTTGGTTGACTGTGGTCATCCCATGCCGGGGCGAATGGGTTCGACGCTGATGGTACCGCCTGGTACCCGGGTTGGGAGGGAACCGGAGGGGCTACGTGACCTACAAACACAAGATTTACTGGGTTCATCAACAAGATGAGAAGAGCTTGATAACTAAGGCCATATTCACGAATATCTCAACCGTCAGATACTTGAGTGTTGCAAATCTATCCAATATCTGAGGATGGAGGTTTGTGTCGTGATTGAGCGTACGAACCTAGTGGAATCCTACGTTCTTGATAGTTCAAAAAACGCTTCTGAGTTCCAAAACGATCTTCCCTCTCTCTATCTCTCCGCTCTCTCTCTCTACCTTTGGTTATTTGCTCCGTCGTAGGCATGGCGGCCATCTTCACACCCGTGTCCGGACCAGCAGCACCGTAGCCTGAAATAGAAACGCAACTATATAAGGAGAGCGTATCCAATTGGCTTTTTAGACATCGAAAATCATTAACATTCATCTAATTTTGAAATCTACATCTTCGGTTGTTTTTACGAAAATGGTGCTCGAGATTGCCGATGTACGTACCGGATACACTAGTTTCACCTTCGGAGATTTAACCGTTAAAGAAACCGTTCCGCTATAATTTACGTTTCATGAAAATTTTAAAAAGCTCAAAAAAGCTTCTTAATGTCTTTCCATAGACCATGAAAAAACTATCTGATTGCAAATTTGTTAAATTTGCATAACATCAATCAATAAAGAAGGGGTCCTGAACATTTTCACTGTGACGCAACTTGACTTGGGTCATTTACTTCCAGATTTATTTTTATTTTGTAGTCTCTAATTATGTAGTCGTATGTGGTAGAGTGTTTTGAAATAATTTTTACACTACTATAGGCTATTTTGAGCATACCCCGTACGCAACCCCCCTATCGGTGTCATTACGTAAGCCGCTTTTCTGAGAAAAAGAAGCAAGATAAGGATATAAAAGTATATATTTTTGACAATGGTTTTTCATTTGCCGTAGGGTCAGATTGTCAACTCAAAAGTCAAAATTAAAGCGGGACGGATTCTTTAATTATTGGAACCTGTTCGAAAAAATTTTAAATTGTGAAATATACCGATTGATTTAATCGTAACAATGTTGTGTTTATGACGTAATTCGGGAACCCTTGGCCTGATATATTGTATCGATCAGACTACAAATATATCCTGTTCACTTAATAACATTGTTTTTACCGTTTCTCCAACCTGTTGTGTGATTGGTCAATCCATTGGTGTTCCACGGCTCTTCCTCAGCCTTTGGCTCCGCCCAGTCCTGAAATACAGGGAAAATGTTAGAAATTTTTCCAGGAATTTCCTAAATAAAGGTCACGTCCCAACTCATGTAATATTCTGGGGAAGTTTCAATTAACCATAAAAAATCCGTAACCGGAGTAAGATACAAAGACGATTCAGTTTAACACAACACTAGTTTGACGCCTCACGGGGTTAGAACTTCCTCAAAAGGAGGGTAGAGAAAAGGCGATTGCGCACAATTGGTCAAACAGAGAAAAACATCGATAGACAGCTATTTCTGCTATTTGCCTTTATATAAATACGGCAAAAAGTGATTGATCAAAAACGTTCGACAGTCTACCTGCAGCTCTCCGGAAGCGTAGACGGCATAGAAAGTGACACCGGTGAAATGAATCAAACTCGCCAGGAGGAACACCTGAAAATAAGTCACTTTCATAGAAGAATCGTAATTAATGAAAAGAAATGAATCATCAAAATGTTCAACAATCTTTCAAAGAAGTTCTAGAGAGTGTCGAGTAATATAGGGTTCACTCTGCCTAAAACTGTTTTCAGTTTGATCCCGTTGCTTTTCGAAATTCGGGAACTTTGGGCTCGTATCAATATCAAACTACTGGGACGATTTGGTCACCGTCTATATAATATACGGGCCGGAAAATCGATTCTCTCACCTTCTCCCAGCCGTGAGCTCCCTTGGAGGTGAACATTTGAGTGACAAAGGGACAAGTGAGCCCGGCCAGTGTACCTATTCCATTGGAAAGACCCATCAAGATGGCCGCATACCGGGGAGCTATGTCCAGGTGGTTCACATTGAAACCTGCAAGTATAAATAATGATTAATGTACTTTAAATATTCCCAAATATCAACCTAAACGTAGATTTCTTTCCGATCACAAATAATAGGCATGTAAGAAATCAATATCCGTTGAACCTAAACAATAGGTTCTAAAACTGAGCATTTAATAGTCGGCCTGAGCCGGGTTTCGAAGAAGGACGATTACGTGGTCCAATCGCAACGCTGCAGTCCTTCAAGCTGCTATAGATTTTTCAATTGCCGTTTAAAGGACCGTTGACACGGGATCGGTCCACATAATCGTCCTGCTTGAAATGGTCTAAATGATAACTTTTCTTTCCCAATGAACTTTGATCTGCTGAGGTCTATGACGTTTTCGAAAAAGTTAACAAAGTCTTACCTGAAATGGCGAATCCAGAGCTGCCGACTGCGCAAATAAGGGCGAGAATAGCCGTGGACTCCTTGGTGGTATAGGCAACCACCAGCAGAAACGCCGCCTCGCCACCAAAACCTGCAAATTACACCAATTTCTAGAGAGAAAAAAGTCTTGCAGAAAAGTCTTTTCAACTGAGTGCGGCCAGTTGTGAGAGTGATTGTGCAACAGTAAGTGAGGTTCGTGAATGCATTTTGTAATGTAGGTATAGAATCTAGTACGCAAACCCGAGAATCTACGAAAACAGTTTCTCAAAAACGAACTACGGTAGTAGTCCACGTGGTATTGTAAATAAATCATAGTTTGACAGGGTTTTTTTTCTACCTCCGCAGTTGAATATCTTCCTGACAGCAGTAGTTGAGAGAATTTTGTTCGATCTCAAATAATCGGCCAGTTGTCCTCCGAAAAGAACCACAATACCCATGACAGCGTGTGGTAGGGCGGCCAGAAGACCCGACTGAAAACCAACAGAAACATAAATCAGAATATCTTTATGTTAAAGGCGGACAGAAAGGAAAGTTAATATGAAAGAGCTGATCAAGAGGAACCGCTAAGTGTAACTTTTAATTCAAACTAGCGAACCTAATTTGCATACGGTTGACACGTGTTTGCCTGTTTTGGCGCGCGCAACGTTATATTTAGGTACCCCGGGGTACCTAAACTAGCTTTCGTTTTAGCCCCCCTTTAACAGTGGAGAGTTCACGCAAAATGTACTAGGTTTGTTGAAACCGTGTATCCCAAACTCAGATTGGAGAATGACGAACATTTGTCAGTAAGTGGACCATTTCTTTTCAATGTACACGTGCGCTCACGACATATTCTCATTTGTGCAATTTCGTTGTGTTTTTCAGCTAGCAGCTGGCAGTGTTTCATTCATTTCACCTTAACATTGTTACTTTGAGGCTAATAAATGACATTCATTCCCGTTTTAATGTTCACGTGTTTTCAAGTGAATACTAAACTCACGTGATCAATATTGATGTCTAGCGCCTCTCTCATGTAGCTCAGTTGATTTTGCAGAAGGAGATAAAAGGTCCAGGAACGGGCGAAATTGGCCACAATGATGGCTAACACGGGCTTTGAGGTTAGAATGGCTTTCCAGGGGATAGAAGAAAACTGGAACAGTGGAAAACCATCGTTCAGTTTCATTCAAGAGTGTGAGTTCATTTTGCCTTTCACAAAAAACATTAGTTTCCACGAGATAGAGGAGAACTTGAAGGCTATGGGTCAAATAGGAGTTCGGGTCATATTTGTGTTTCAAGTTTCAAATTCTATTTGTCACATCACGATGTTACATAGTGGTGGTTCCTGACCGATCTCCAGATCTTTTTGTCTCTGCATACTCTGAGGTATACTCGTGGCCCTCTCTGGACTTCTCTTTGTTCGCATTTACTGGTTGCGACTCACAAATTTTCTCATATCTGTATAGCAGGAATATGCAGCTAGTGATTAATAGACACCCATGCGTTGAGTCACAAAGGAGTACCATATTTCTCAATTTGAAAGGTGAGAAAATTACACACACACACAATCAACTCAAAAAGTCAACTCCCACCGTTGGATGTGTGTTGGAAACCGTGCCGATTGAGTCTTCTATGAACTTCTTTTCCTCCATTGAAATAGTTGGATGGTAGGCTGGTTTCTCGAAGGTCAGAGAAAACCAAAAGATTGTCCAGATCACACCAGCCACTCCTAAAATCATGTCGTAGAATTTTTCTCTAATTCCATTGTCAGACTTATAGGCAGGAACAGCAGAGAAACGTATGAAACTTCGTTTTCCGAGTGAAACACCTTTTAACTAACTGTCTTATAATTTGAAGAGCCTAAGTAGGTTGAGACCAAACTATGAAAGTTCTATGCTGGTAATGTACTTTCGATTCATAGATCCCAGATATAATGCAAGTTTTTGACGGAGCTTCCGGACCGGATATTCAAGTTATTCTTGCAGGATCTCGCATAGGGGATGACAGCAACTAAGTTGTATTTTGATCTGCGTACACTTTGAACAAAGAGCAATAAGGCGTATGATGTCCAAACTACAGGCTCTGACCATCAACTGTATATTGATTGATTACGGTGTGTTTCGAGATCAAACTACGACTCAGATATTGTCATTTTCTATATAATTATTTTATACCAGCAAAAGAATGCGATCAAACTACAACTTAAATAGTGTTTAAATTACCATATAGATAGAATGGTGATCCCCAGCTGACGTATGAGACTAGGAATGCGGATATGGGCAGGCCTAGTACTGCCCCCGCGTAGGACCCAGTGAAGGCAGTTGTCGCCAGCTTGGATCGCTCCATCGGTGGGGCCCAGTACCGCCACACACCGTGCATCGACGGGTAGGCCACACCCTGAATAAGGCAGATAAGTTGAGTTCTGAGATAATGTTTTTAGTTTTTTTTTCTAAATGAATTATTTGAGTTTGAACTTTGGTTACTAAAGGTGTTGAGTTAAATCAGGCAAATGGCAATAAGCCACACACCGTGCATCGATGGGTAGGCCATAAGAGAAATTTCATTTTTTTAAATGATCATGTTAACATCAGAGAGTGGCTTACAAAAACTTGTGAACGAAAACGCCACATAAAATAAAATATTTGTTGAACTGTGTGACTCGAAGTGTGAACAAGTATGTTAGAACGCCCAATAAAGACATAGCAAAAACCGAAAACGCAATGCGTGAACTTAGTTTTTTACACATTTTTTCCACCGCTCAAAAACCTCAATTCTCCCTGCACTCTGTCACAAATACACGTTTTCCAAACGTGAACTTTACATATCCGTTGATGACGTGGTAGCAGTAAATATAGATGTCACGTGGAAACGAATGAGAACACTCAAAAGTGTGCAATTTATCTGTGCGAATATGGCAGCTTATGACAATAGTTTCTATCAAATTATACTGGAAGTGTACATACGACATACCGTGAAAAGTCCTTGGAATATCTGCAGAACGGCCACGAGGGTGTCGTTCTTGGTGTTAAAAGCCATGGGGAGCAGCATGTTGAGGAAGGCGCCCATGCCCACCGCCATTCCGAATAATCTGAAGTTCAAGGGTCATAGTAAGTTCACCAACCGAACAGAAAACGACCTTATCGGTTATATATCATCACGTGGTCGTTAATGGGTCAACAGCTGAGATAATGAGTAGATCAAACAAGCGCAGATACGTTAGTCGCTGACATGAGTTGCGTTTAGTACAAAATTGGTCGTTTGGTGTTCACAACGAGTTGTCGAAGTAGAAAGATATTAAGTCGGCTCCTAGCTGTAAATTTGATGGCAACCTGAAACACCGGAGTCGTACAAGTCATTTATCCGGTACTTTAGGTTCTGCCAGGGCGAACTTTGTTGAAAATCTTCAGTGTTGGTAAAGGACAGTATCGTAAGAAGGTTACAGAGATTTCTTAAAGAGAACATGAAAAGTTCTTCACTCACTTATTGGGTGGGAATCTGGCAGCAAGGAATCCGGCTGGTAGTTGGGTGACCATGTACCCGTAGAAATATGAACTCTCCATAACACCCAACTCGGTCTGCGTCCAGTTGAAAATGTGAAGCTGGAATGTTTCGATTATAAACAACTATAATAGTATTTAGTTTTGTTCGTTATTACATTGTTGAGAAAGAGGAAGATTTTTAATCTTCGCCTACTAAATTCATTTCCCAGAGTGAACACCCTCGCTAAATTACCTGTGTGGTCGTCAGCTAGTGAGAATTCTCAACAGGCTCATGAGAGCAGCGCGAGGACTTATACGTTTAAACGGGTCGCGATATCGCAACCGAAATAGTTTTACTTTGAGTACATTATCTCTTCACGTGGAAATCACGTGCGGAATCCCGAACAATCATTTGATTGGTTTTGTTTCTAATACAAAGAGTGTGTAACTCACATGTTCCACCCCCTGGGGGTCCGTGTAGTTCTTGAACATATGATTCTTGGCGGCTCCGAAGTTGCACCGAATGCCGAATGAGATCATGAAGCCCACGTTGGCCAGAATGGCAAGTTGCCAACGTTTTCGACAAGAACAAAAGTTCGACTGCTCCACCATCTGTAAAATCAACTACCATAGTCTTTTCCATTCTTACTGAGAATCGTACAGTATGATCAGCAAACTCTGGTTTGTTTAATTTCGTGAATTTTATTAAAAAGGTTACGGACTGACTTGCTAGCTCAGGATCTAAACAAGGTTATACGAGACAATAACTAGCTCTGTCAAATCATTGTTTGATTTTGTAATGCCTGTGATTGAATTTCTGAATACCTGTAAAATTTTGTTCGAATGAATATGTCCGTTGGCTTTCTGGTCGCTGGAGTAAACATTGCTCGTTTCGGTGTCCTGCGAACCGCCGTTCTGTCTAAAAGTACTGTTGTTTCAACCAGAAGTAGAATGAATTGTTCATCAAATCATAACCGCGTTTCAAAGTACTAACAAAACGAAATTCGAATAATTATTAGCCACCATTCATGGACAACAATTGATCAATTCAAAGGATTCGCAATCAATCAAATTTTTTTTTATAAAACTTACATTTCTTGAACTAACAGTGAATCACTGCCTTTCGTACTTGTCGGTAATACGAAGCGGGGTTTAAAGTTGAAGATTTGTGATTTTAATAGAGCGCAAATCAGCACAAAATAAAACTTGTTCTAAGATGTCTGTCTCACCCGTGATAAGGCTCGTCGCTCTCGTCGCCCAGTCTGGATGCACCGCCATTCTCATCTTTTGCTAATAATCTGAAAAGAAATATGTAAACAGTGAAAGTTTGCTAGGCCTTCTCCATCGTTCCAATATTTTCTCCAACTGACATTTTATTTCCAATCTCTTACATATCATGCATGCGTTTTTACATCAATTGTGTTAAACACGCTATATTTTAGCTGAACTAGGGGTCGGTAACACATACCCACTATCATAGGTAAGTACTCGACAATACTTTTGGAAAAAAGTTTGTTCCAATTGCAAATAAGCCTTTCGTGCCAGCTCACTTGGTAATTGGCTGTTTGTAGTGGTTGAACTGTTCCTTGCCTGACTCCCACACATTATTGAAGGAGTTCGGAATGTGCTGAGCCATCGGCTGCAAATTTGCCGATAGAAAGGAGATTGAGAGAAAAAGAGAAAATAGAGATACTATACAAACTACAAATGGTCAACATGACAGTAAACAATGATACACAAAATGCGCAGTGTACTTTTTACATAACTTATATTAAAAATTTATCAAACACAAAATAGACGATAACATCAGCATATGATCATGCTAATTTGAAACAAAATAGTAAATTTGAAAACAATAAAGTATTCACGAGCATAAAACAATAAAGTATTCATGAGCAAATTTCAGGGAACGATAAAATCTTCATATATATAGCACAGAGATCAACCAGAACAACAGCAAAAGAAGACATTTTCACATTTTCAACAACTTTTCTTTGCAATAAGTACGGTTTCCTAAAAATAGTACATAAAGTTTATTTTCGAGTTGAAATCATATGAAACGTCATTTCGGAGCCACTGAATGACTTTTCACGTAACAATAGCAGACAGGAAGGGGGGCCTATAATTGAGGGGAAATGGCGAAAAAGGGCCAGAGAAAGACAGGAATTGTGGAATGAGCCATGAAAGTATAGTGTATTCCGAACATACTCGGGGCAAGATTGGCAACTCTCAAACAAAGTGAGTAGCAAATTTCAGATCCCTCACCTGGCGCGGTAGCAATCCCTCAAAAACTTCCTCGTGAGCAATATCTCACGAACTTCTCATGAGATTCGATCGATTGGTAAGCCACAACATTGGGAGTTCATGAATAGCTCATGAGGTGTTCACAAGATTCTCATGAGAAACTCATATGAACTTCTCATGAGGTTGGACGGATTGTTACGTCGCTAGAAAACCTCGAAAATCTAGCAAAGTCGCCACAACTCAGTCTTCATCTAGAAAGCGCCACTTACTCTTCAAGCCGACTAGCCTGAGGCCGTATGCAGAAAAATCCCAACCGTCAGGTACATATCTGCCTCTCCTAGAACATTTCAACTATTTCCACTAATTGTGCAGAATAGTGCACAAGGCGCGAGAACAATGTCAGATGAATGACACTGAAACGTAACGTTATTTTCTGTGTTTCACTGTATCTAGCTGGCTCGCCGGTTAGCTGTTTATGAAAATTTCCGTATAAAAGTACATGTATGTGACTGAAGAACTCTTCCATGCGGTATTTCCAGTTGATGAAAACTTTCTATAAAAATCATAATTATGGTATCGGCGAGAAGAGTCCTGTGATACGAATCGATTTCACACTATAGTCGTCGCCAACGGAAAAGCGGGAGGATACTGTATATCCCACTTTCCCCTGTGTAAGCATGTCTTCGATTCCGAAGCTTCTCGGTTTTGGCTCTAATAGCGCAGTTAGCACCCTGCTACAAAACTTTTGCTCGCAGGTTCAATTCCGGCGAGCAGCAGAAATTTATGTTTTTGGCATTCACTATACAGAAGATGTTAGAACAGGACGGAAGTTCAGGTTGCGGGAGATATATGCAGATGAACAGTTTGGATAATATTGGGAATGTCACATTCACCGAATTCAGTTCAAACATCTAACTGATTAAAGAGCAGATGCAAATTCCGTTCAAGGTACATTTCAGAACGTATCAAAAAGTGACTGATGCAATTATCTGTATACTTCAAACATTTTGGCTTGGGAGCAAGTCCCCCAGTCTTTTGAAAAGTTAACATGATCTTTCTCCGCGTGCATACCTCATGATGAGCAATATCTCACGCCCTTCTCATGAGATTTGATTGAGGGGTAGGCTAGAACATTAGAAGTTCATGAGTAGCTCATGAGGTGCTTATGAGATTCTCATGAGAAGCTCATATGAGTTTCTTACGATGTTGGATTGCTACGCCGCCAGAGGGTTCACGCCTGCACCTCACGAAGTACTTTCGAACAGGCGATATCATTGAGAATCAGTAGAATATGGGGATGAATTGGGTACCAGATGTTCTTATTAGGTTCACTAAAGATTGTTTTCGCCCCGGATCAAATTATCATGAATATTCGTATATAGAATCGTTTTTGGAATAGTTTCGACATCTGGGTTACAACTTAAGTTGTTTGATGAAAGTTAGGGTTTCTGTTTCGCCAAACTTTACTTATTTGTTCTTAGTAATATTTCAGAATTTCTTCCTTTCTACGAAATTCGATTAGCGGCCCGTGGATGTAGAAAATAAATTGGACCGATAAAAAGAATACGAAGAATCACTGGCAGTTTCAATGAAAAACTCGAATCGGAAAGTATGTCAAGCCCCACTTGAAAACATTACTGAATAAAAAAACTTTTACCAAAATAATGAGCTGAAACTTAGAAAAGTTGTAGCCTTAAATCTCCACCTTCTTTAATATACAACCAAAACAATTTCACCTCTTCAAAATGAACGATTTAGAATTATAATAACTCAAAACTATCCAACATGTCATTCTGAGATGAGGCAGGTCCGAGAAATATTCGACGTTAGTATTGGTCTTGAAACAGTTCTGTCTGATCAGCACGCAGGTAAAACAGTGTTTGTTTATAGTTGAAGTTCTTCTGAACTATATTATGGTTGAACGCGTTTGACCTATAGTCAATTGCACAATCACGTGAAACATGTTAAACACAGCAGAACTCAGAAGTCAATTGCACAATCACGTGAAGCATGTTAAACACAGCAGAACTCAGAAATGTGTAATGACAAAGTGCACGATTCCTCATTAGAATGGCAACTCTACGTGACTATCCAGTTTACTTCTAGTATAAAAAGTTAGTAGCATGTTTCCGTCTGTCAATTACATTCTCCCAAAGAGCCTCTTCCTCTTCCTCTGTCTCTCTTAACAAGAAGAGAGAGATAGAGAGAGAGAAAGTGTGTGTGTGAGAGAGAGAGAGAGAGAGAGAGAGAGTGAGAGAGAGAGACGGCGACGAGGACGACGTAAGAAATAGACAGGGATAGAGAGAGGAACAGAGCGGACATAGAGGGAGACAAGGGTAGAGAGAAAGAATGAGAGGAAATAGTGTGTGAGAGTGAGTGAAAAAATATAAAAATAAGGAGATAGAGAGAAAGGAAAAGAGGGGGAGAGAGAAAAAGAGAGATGAAGAAAGAGGAGGGATTCCGACCAAAAGGTCAGTAGCTGCATTGTGCATTCATGGCTGATTTAGTATGAACAAGGCATTCCGATTGCACCAATTCACAACGGAAACAAGAGAAAAGACACAGACAAAATGTGTGTTCAATTGATCTACTAGTCCTTTGAAAGTAAAAAAAAACACACACGAGAATGAAATCAGATTACGTGGAGACTATAGCCGAACCACCATTTTACAGACAAGGTTGATCAGTGTGTTTCTCTGTACAAGAACAGCAGGTTCAACCTCTTTTTTTTTGTTTCAAAAAAGTTTAAATATTGACATTTCGCTGTAACTGATACAATGTAAACTTTCGACCCCAGTGTTTCCAGTGTCAACTGTCAACAATCACCATGATTGGTTCACTACCTCCTGTTTTTTCTCTTTCTCTCTTTTTCTCTCTCTCTTTTCTCTCTCCTTTCTCCCGTCTCCACCCCTCCACTTTTTCATGTGTTTCTGACATGCTTCACGTCAAATATCTATTAGCCGTCGGGGCAAATTGACAAAAACATTTGTACTGCTTCTGAGTGATGACCGGGAAGGTATTATATTCATGGAAAACTCAATTATGCTTCAAACATTTCTGTAAATAATCCCATAAATATACTAAATAATACTAGTGAATGAAATAATCACGCAAAAGGTAGAAAAAAACATTAGTTACTATGTATTTTTGAATGATGACCGCGAAGGTATAATATTCATGAATGAAGTTTATGCTACAGAGGCTCGTCACCGTGTGAATAAACTTGAAAATACTAAAAGAGAGTAGAAAATTCACGTCAAGCGTGAAAAAAAAACATGAGTTATTGTGCACTTTTGAGTGATGACCACGAAAGTATAATGTAACGTAAAGGAAATGAACCAATTCGATGTAGAAGTCCTTATACAACATTTATATGTGATTATGAATTAAATGTAGAAATAACGCATAAAACACTGGTGACCCGTATATTCTGTTTTTTTTTCATTTTCATAAAATTGCCATTCACTAACCAGCAGCTGATATTTTGATTATGGATAGAGTGAATGTTGCAGCTGAGTGAAATCCCCAGCTCACCTGAGCACTTGGTCTGTGGTTGGATTAGATTAGGTTCACATATTGAATGAGTTGCATGGTTTCACATTTCAAAGTATGTGAGTCAATAACCTCAAAAACACAAATATAGGAGAATACTGAACAAAAACAACAGAAAACCAGGATCAGATAGCGCGAGCGTGGTAGAATGTCATTAGCGGATTGGGTAAATTATTCGAAATAAAAGCGGGGACAGGGCAGTAGTCAATATGGGCATATAGCATGAAATTACAGCCGAATCGGAAGTCACGATTTTTGGCACCGGATCAAGTTTCTACCGGGCCGGGAGATGAGAGTAGGCATGGCTGCCTCGTAGCTATTACCGTAGACGAGGGGGCGGGGCTAAAGGTAGCGACAGCCGGCGAGAGACTATGGTAAAGTGAGAGGATTAGAGAAGCAGTAGATCGATTCGTATCAGGATAAAAAGAGATTAACACAAATAATAGCTAATCCGGGACTGGGGACTGGAAAAGAAAAGCGAAACTATCCAGATTAGTGGATTGATTTTTGAGTACTTGCTCCAGGGATGAAAATCCGTTTGCTTTCACATGAAAGAACATATTAGTAATCGTTCAAAAATTTTGCATGAGCCAGCTGCAAAATTATTTCCACAACTTATAGGTTTCTGGAACAGTAATTTTGCACTGTACTTACAGAGAGTTGTTCGACATCGCACATTGCCAGTTCCACTGGGATTAATATAAAAACCAAGGTTTGTTTTACGACTCATGTTTTCAAGTTTCATGACGCGGTTTTTTTCAACTTTACTAGCAGAGGAGTGGCGTTATCGCTGATTCGTCCCGCAATGTAACGTGCTTTCCATACAGAAGTTTTCATCGTGTTGGACTTCTGCAGTGTTGAAAACACGTTGAAAAATTAGAGAATGTCGGTTTTCGGGTGCAGTCGGTGTTTTTTTGTTTTGTTAAGTTTTGTAAAGTGGTTTTTTCCGAACTTTAGTAGTAGCTCTATTTGCTAATTCTCCACGCAGTGACGGCATCGGAAGCTAGTCGCAGTTTGATTAAAAGCCGGCTGTCGACGGGCAATTTGGAACGATTAGGGGCCAGGTGTCAAGTGGGAAGGCAAAGTGCGAAAGTAGGGGGGAGAGGGAGAAGCTACTTACTTTTTAAACTTTTTTTCTGTTATTCTCTTTTTTTCTCTCTCTCTAGCTCTTACTCTCTCTTTAGCTCGTTCTCTCTTTTTATTTTTCTGTGCTCTTGCCCATCTCTTCGACTAGAGGATTTTTTTAATCAATTTCAGAATGCACCAACTATTCGTGACTAAATGTATCATAGACTCGAACCCTTCATAATTGTAACTGGGCCACACTCGAAGATCCGCGTTTTACTTTTACTACTTGTAGCGTAAGTTCTAAGTACACGTCAATTCAATATATGAATTTAAATCAGCTGCGACTAAATCAAATTAGGGCCGAAAATGAAATTTATCGGCACAATTTACAAACATGATAGTCAATTATTTGCTTGATAAATAAAACAATTACAATGTCAATGTGATTAACGGCCGGGTGCAAAACTGACACTCAGTTGATTGCTTATTTCTATACGGCACACCCAATTCGTCAATTACTACTAGTGAAATGCATGGTCAGGTTAACCAAAAACATGAGAATTCGAGATAATGCAATGGCAAAGTATACATTTGAACGTGTTTTTCCACTTCTAGCAATATGTCGAGAGTGTCAGTGTGTGGGAAGATAAAAATATTATAGGTTACGCGTTTACACGCTGATATAGCAGTGGCCTGGAGGAGACAGTCACAACTGTAGATGTCAATTTGTTATGCGGAATTTGTAGTTCGGTCGCGCTACGTTGCAGTCGTAGCTCCGAAGTGATGATGAGCAGATCAAACTACGAATCAAATATTTGCATTCCATATAGTGTCACATTTGTACATGCTCTGCTCAGTCGTATAGTCATTGTAAGTTATCTGAAGAGTCGATGAGACTAGTGGATGTGGCATAGACTTGGTCGTGCGAGTTCTGGTTACTGGTTTGGTCAGGCCCAGTTTCAAATTGTCTTAGAGATTGGAAGGAATTTGTAGAGAAGTGGGAGGTATATGTGATATAGAATGGGGGTGATGTGCGATGATATGTAGATGAGATTAGTGCTGGCAATGCATTCATGCATGCATGAAGAAGCTATATTAATAACATCTATCCGAGGCTAATGAAAAAATGAAGCATGAAAAACATCGGAATCATATAAAACAAGAGGAAGAATTCATCTAAAAATACGGAAAGCTACAGTTAGGTTTCCTAATCCAAATGAAATACGTACAAAACACTTACTTTGTAGGGTTTAGAGAGATATTTGATGGCCGATCTTTCAAATCCGCGTGAAGTTACTATTGTGTTTTCAGATGCTATGAAAAAGTTTTCTGTGCAAGTTTACACGGCCTTTTATAGTGCTCACGTGTTCTCAGCAGTATGTCTACAAATCTACAAATGTTAAACATATCTGCGTCTCTGAAGATGTTGCAAATTTTCGAGTTGTGAAAACAAGGTCAATTTCCAATATTCCGGAGCTCATCTGAATGAGAAAGCCAATCAACCGGATTGCCACCCCCTCAAGTTATGCATATTGTGGCTATAAAAGGTGGTAAACTGCCATATTTCTTAATTGAACCAGTGATAATTGAGTGTTGTTTGCTATTTAGGTTATTATGTTCATGAAAACCAATAGTTTGATTCAATTTTCAAATAGCTCTTTTGGAAAGTCCGGAAACCTGAATTTAAATGAAAGAAACACTGCCAAATAGGTCCCGCAGTGTAATCAGTTTGCGCGCGAATCATGCGGTTTGAATCGTGCAAGTTTCGCGCCAATTTTTTAACGAACGACAGAAAATTCGAGCATACCACCACCGTTTTTGTTGTCATTTTGTCATGCTCACGACCGCGGAGACGGGATTAAACTCCACAACAGTCAAAACAATCAAGAATTGTGCGATTTCTTCAATTTGCATTCGATCTCACATCCACGGTGTTCTGCGTTCGTTGATTTTTACGCAGTGAAACGCGGCCGGTCGCAAAGACCGCGACGCATGAGATATTACTGTAGATTTCAAAAATATTTGAAATTCGCGGGCGCACTCTCTCGCTCCTCCACACTATTTCTTGCGAGCCGCACGCGTCAGAGCTCCGCGAGGCGACGGCGCGAACATTCAAAAACGCGGCGCACTTGAACTAAAGCGTCAATTGGAGCATTGTAGGGTTCAAACACCGTGCATCCGTTTTCTTCATGGCAATTTTCACCGCTTATTCTTTGTGTTTTTGTTCCTTTGGTATTGCTTCTTTCTTTCAGCAATTTATTTCGGTAAATATTTAGAGCATAACGTCTTTTTCAAGCTCATTTCACTATTTTTAGTTCTGCCGAGAAAAGTTGTGGCAAGAATGGTTGTAGAAGATGGTAGTGCACCTTCGTCGTCGGAAAGGGTGCAGCGGGCCACCACTAAGGTTGGTTCTGGAACTAAGTACCACTGACTTAATAACGAGTGCGAGAAAGAGGGGTATAGCCCCACCTAGGTCATGGCACCCTTAAAATCAATTGATTGTCACTGGTTAACCACTAGCTAGACTCCACTACCGAAACCGGAATATATTTTTGGTCTGGCCAACATTTATCGATTCTGCTTCAATTTGAGTTGTGACACACTAAGTACCACTAACTTTATCACGATCAAGAGGAGTATTGACCCAGATGTGTCACTTGTTTTCATTACCAAGTCGGTTATGTCAAATTAAAATATGTATAATTCAGTTCTTCGGCACCGTGACCAGAGTGCTTGCGACGCTGATCAATTGCTACACAGCTCCATTGCGGCGTCTACGGGGAAAAGAAAATAAGGGACCTCTCTACGATACGGAGTAAGTTTTTTACTTTACGGTTGATAACATTTCAGCAATCCAACACTTTATCAATGACATTACCGTTAACAAGACTGACCAAATTAGTTCATTTCTTTTCTATCGTTTTTGGAACGCTTCAAGTTACATTACATTTACTACTCGTCGATCGTCGATTATGAATATAAGTGTTTTTTTTGCTTACGACGGAAGTTTATCATCTAGCAGATGATTAAGTTTGCAGACTGCAGCATCTGCCGAATGAGGCAGTTCTTCACGTGATTTCCTTCTGTGACTTCTCTTCGAAAATGAACATGCGTGCGGTCAGTTTTTATATTTTATTCCAGATAATTAGTATGCTACCACATTCAGTTTTTTTGTGGGTCTCCTATTCTATCATCACCGTTTGTATGAGGTATGACCCGAAAATCAACTAGTTTCGAATGAATTCAGTACATATTATTAAGGCTGTCTTCAGACTTTTTGTGCGATACAAGATACAGATACACGATTCATTTTTGAATTTGTATCGTCACATTTTGTATCCGTATCTTGGCGCCAACGTATCGGAAAAGTATGAACGTTCCAGGATACATTTTTTTTCGATTTTGTTAGTTTCAAATTCAAAAATAACTTTTCACAATTTTGTATTCTTGATTTCATAGATATTTCTAGGTATCCTTCGAATTGACGTCTATCTCATCGCACGCGACGCGATGCGCGCAGGCGCCGTGACAAAATGTGAAAATGAATGAATTTCCTTAAAATTTGGACATGAAAAACAAAAAAACGCTGATGATCATCGTTACCGATCCCCATGTCATATACTCACTTTTACACACGCGAAGCGCGTCCACGCGACGCGGTAGAAATATCAAGAAGAGTCGATTGATATGAAATTGGGGAAGGTGGAGTAGGTGGGGGATCATGCTGGTTATGAATATATATGTCCGAAACTCGTAATACCTTCTTATCAGCGTAGCCAACCACTCCTAATCCCAAATATTTATCTTCAGGCCCAAAAGTTTTTGTCGCGTCGCGTGCTGCGCACGCGCTTTACCCCAAGTTCGTACCAAGTTCACACCTGACTTCAGAATGCTCGATTTCCTCAGGTTCCCAAGTTTCATCGAATTCCACGGGTTTTCAAAATTTTGTCGCGTCGCGTGCACGCGTCGCACGCGAGAAACAAAAACTTTTGTGAAATCCAATCGGTTTTGGGTTGGGGGACATTCTATCCAATTGGAAAATTTACACAAAAATTATAATTTTATGAGTTACCATCCGAAAACCTAGATGTATCCAAGGTATGAGTGAAGTGTAGAATGCCGGCCGCAATCTTCAAAATTTGTGTATCGTCGATTCAAAATGATGTATCGGACGCCGAGATACTGTAGAAAAAGTATGAACACGAAAGATACATCGCGTGACGCATGTATCTGTCGCCGCTACAAAAATGCAATCGATACACATGATTAGAGCGCGCATGTATCGTGTATCTTGTATCGCACAAAAAGTCTGAAGACAGCTTAACTCGAAAATGGCGAGGCGGACCGATGTACGCTATCAGTTTTATAGCTATTTATGAAATTTCGAAATTGTTGAAATGAAACGATAATAACAAACTTATCAAGAAAGTTGGCCAAATTACGATTTGTATGTATTCAACGATCTAACTGTTTCTACCAACTTTTTAGGTGAACAGGCGGTTCCATTCTCTGGTGGACGAAAGTGCGCACATCCTGACGAGACGAGATTTGGTCGGCGGCGTCGAAATCGGAACTAGCACAGCCGATCTGGATCAGTATGTGGAAAATTTCAATGGTTCGTCTTTTTCAGTCTTCTGTAGCTCTCAGCTCTATTTTTTCGGATCACTAACCCACCTATTCGTTCTTTTCTGGGGATGTTGTATAAACTGCTCCTGCCTGATAACTATCAATATGGAAAATCATTTATTGCTGTCTCAGCTCAAAATCAGTTTTATAGTTATCTAACACTTTACATGATAGTATTATGCTATAATGAATATTGTATGATAATCTATCCTCTCCCAGCCTCTTCCTCCAGCCCGCGCGGCCTTTCATCCCCTCTGCCCCCCTCCGCCCAGTTGACCCTTCGACGACCCCTGAAACGACTGGAAATACTGCTGCCAGCTACTCGTCTCACCAATGTTATGAGGTGATTCGCAGTCACTCCCAGTCTGCTTCCCATCGTATGTTCTTCTTTTTGTTGTTTTTAGCAATGCCACACCAAGTTCACGACCTCAAGGTAGCTGGTAGTCAATTATAGTCAACGATTGACGTATTTTGACTCCTTTTGAGACCAACTAGAATTCTCTACCATTTTTTAAATACGATAACCTAGAAAATGCGTGCTCTCTGAATGGTATAAGATACATTATGAAAATATGTGCTCAGTGAAAGGTGCCACTCAAAATCGTTTCGACCCTGATTCAAGACGATTTTGGTTTTGTTCTCAGAGGGTTGGGTCATCATCAGTTGAACCCCTCTGAGAACTTGAAAAACAGGACGAGAAGACTTACCACCGTCTTCTGACGGAGAATGAGTAAAAATGGCATTGCTTTCACTTCATCGTACATTCAAGCTCGAGAGTTGTTATACGTTTATAAGTTATAAAATTCATGTTCACCAATGGTTTTTCAATTCCAAGACTTCGTTTCAGGCATGTTTGCGTGTGTCATTCGCTGTATCTGCGAAATGTGGCCCTGGATGAGACGCTGGCGCGAGATATTCTCGACGCTTCTTTCCGGGCGATCACTGATCTGATTGTCGATCGAGTACATACGGTAACCGCCGACACCCTCTCGAAACTTGTCAAAAAGGTAAGCATTGAATTCTTCAATTGTTCCTACCGTGCTACCGTCGTGGTTTTTAGTAGTCTTCACATTCTTCTGTGCCTCAATGGTGAGGCTGAATTTATTGATTTGATGTTGGATTATAGGTTTTTTGTTTTTAGTCTTCCAAGGCAAGCGCAAAATGATAGAAACTTGAGCCGTTAATGAAAAGTTGCATACGTTCTACGCGCCTACGCCTACGCATCTTAATGTTGGTTCCATTAGTTATACTATATCGCGGTCAATTCTCTTTCGAGATGGTAAATGCTTTTGTAGTTATTGCATCTCATTAACCTACTATTATCGATTATTCGTCAGGTCTATCCCTCGAACAGTCTCCATATTCACAATCATTCTTCGGCTGACTCAACTGAAGTGATCCGACCAGATCTACTAACCAGCTGTCCAGCTAGACATGTCGCCATCGAATCCAGCGTCAAGTTGGTTAGTTCCTGGGTTCCTGTGTCTCTCTGATCTATGCACTCTCTCGCTCTCGACGACACCTCTGCCATAGTGTCTTGCTAATTGGCAAGGAAATGTCTGAGTACATGTACATTTCTAAGTCAGACTTAATTAATGCGGTTCAGAAACAATAACAAATACCTCTTACTTTGCTCATATTCTTGTTCATTCGAGAAGAGGCAAATTGGTTCAGTGTCTAATAAAGCATTTGGAGCTGAATCTGGAGTCCGGACGAAAATGCTTACGAATCTGAAGATTTTGATCTCAAATTCTGCCATCATCCATCACGAAATCAGGTTTATCAACACACTAGTTGAAAAATTGTCGACAGCTTTTAACTTTCTTGAGTTGGGGAATTTTTCAAACAAAGCTTCTTACTACAGATACATTCCTCGTTCGACGACGAAAATTCACATTTTTTTCACAAGTCTATCCCTTTTTCCCTCTTGGTATATCCCTTTTTCGACGAAAAGTTAGCCCGTTTTTCTAATTTTTTGTGACTATTCTGCCCCCTTTACTGGTGTATTTTTCTAGATACATTCGTCGTTTGACGACGCAGCCCTAGTCCGTCTGGTGGTCTCCGATGTGGCCGTGCGCCGGGCCATTCGCCTTCCCCATTGCGCCATCACACACAATGGAATCAACGAGGCTGCCAGGGTAGGTAACTGATTCTGTACACAGGTCATATAGAGATTAACCGAATCATCGTTGTAGTTGGAACTCAAAACACACTGCATACCACGAGTTTGGTCGAAAACACGGGATCAAACTACAAACACAGTCGGGATATGGCAAAGCGCTTCGTGTCAGATATAATTTGTGTTTGGTGTGTGTGTTCTTATTCCGAGATGTTTCTCTATTCGAAATGGAAAGTTTTAGTTGTGAATACTCGTTTCACTCCAATCAACAGTTGCAGGCATTCCATAAGATTTGCTGTGAGTTGATTCAAGAGATGGCAGATGAAATGCAGGTCCCGTCTTGGCAGGTTAGTTTTTTCTCTCTCAAGTTCAAAGTTAACTGCTTAGATTATGACAAAATGGAAGTCGAACATTTCAAAGTTTCACGGAATCGGGCTTGAGAACTTCATTTTGAGTGGCATGGTCGTACTGGGAGCGTCCACACATTTTTCTGCCGATCCCTGTTAAAACTGCTCTCTTTCCTTACTCTAGTGACAACGATTCTCACATAGTTAGTTGGACTTCCCTGACAGAACAGAGAGAAAAATTTCACTGAAATTTCGGAGAAAAAGTAGGGGGAGAATTGGGGTAGAGCAGGGATAATTCAGGGTGATTTCCCGGTAATTTCAGTGCATTTATTTTGTAATTTTTAGTAGGAAATATCGGAGGTATTTCAGGGATATGTACGGGATATTATAGGGTAATCATTAGCAGGGATGGGGCGGGGAGAAAACAGAGATATCGCGCGCTGCGCACCAGAGTGGCTGGCTCGATCAGCTGTTCTGCACACATAGGAGCAACTCGTACTAGATACGGCGCACCGCCAGACGTGGCTGGGCGCCGTTTCTAGTTTCACTCTGAGTTTTGAAATCATATCGTGTATGATTTATAATGGCAGAGTACTTATTTATCAACTACAAGGTTAATATAAAAGTTAAACCTTACAAAATGTTTTTGATATTATCTTCTAGATAATGAAAGCACTGGTTTTTTTCTAAAATGTTCGTTTATTTTCTGTTCTGAAGCAACTCGTAATTTCTTATCACTGAGATTTCTCTGATTTCACCCAGAAATCCCTCTGTTTTCTCCCTGTCTTAGCAGGGGCCAGACCGCGGTTTTGCCCCTACTAAAACAGGGGCGGTTTCGGGGTGAAACAGAGAAATGTCAGGGGTGAACAGAATCCAGTGTCAATTCAGTACAATATCATAAACATACACCAGCAAGGTTGTCCGAATAGTCAGAAAAATTCGAAAAACGGACTACTCTTCAGCCTAAAACATGAAAATCGGTCTACTTTTGATGAAAAATTCTAAATTTTCACGTGTTCACATCTGAAAACGGGTTACTTTTTGTCGCTTAGGCAGACCTTACTGGTGTATGATCATAAAACTCGGTCCATCTCGCACAACGGGTTATTTCTGAAGTATAGTTGAATTTCTTCAGATATCCGTGTCTCTGCCGCGTTCTCTTCTCATCGACCGCAGTCAGATTTGTGTCCCGGAGCACATGCGGGAACATTGTGCCATTTGGGGTCACCTGCCGCCCCACAGGGAAAGCTTCACCGTCGAGGTATCGTATACTTATCTTTTATTTTGATATAGTGAATCATACATGAGGCGACTTTATTCTCCACAAAAAATTATTGAAAATCAGGTGTTTTATCTGGGTGTGGATACTACGAACCTGGCCGGAAAGCCGGAAAGTGAGGTTTTCACCAGTATAGGTGACATTTTTGAAACTTAGTCAGTTCAAACTCTCGATTTTGAAGAAAAACGGGTGATTCAATTTCCAATCCAACAAAGTCGCTCCACGTTTGTTGTGAATGTACCCATACATCTGAGGCTATATGCATGTAACATTCCGGGGCGGGTTGGGATGTTTCATGCATACGGACTCCAGTAGTATAAATATTCCACAAAAAGGAACCCGTTTTAAGATTGTAAACAATGAAAAAGATTTTGGATCGAAACAGGCGAATTTGCGTGAGATTAGCAGAAAGAATTTTTCAGATTTCTTCTGGTTACCCGGACAACTTTACTGAATTGTGAATATAGTTGCTTTTGGCTTGTTTTCCGAGTACAACATGTAGTAGAGTTGCGAGTTTATCGAGAGGTTTTATATACGAATTTGTAAAAAAGTAACAACACTCTTCCATTATGTGAGAGGCGTAGTGAGTAGTGAACGTATTGTGTAGCACACTGAAGTATAAGTCAACATTTTGCCCGAACTAGTACGAACAAGGTACAAACTAGATACGTTGTAATCTTGGACCTCTTGTGGTCCGGCTTCACGCATTCATAGTTATTGCCGAGCAGTTTATTGGAAGAATGTTATTCGTTTGCAGGTACGTGTGGAGCTAATGAACCTCCGTATAATGATCGAGGCCCGTGGCTAGATGGACAGCTCTTTCTCGACACCATTGTCCCTTTGTCCCTTTGTGCCATTATCCTGTGATCTCATTTTGTTTCAAATATTCATATTCACTCATTTCATATCCTATCATTTTCATAATAATTGTACATTCCTTCTGTGAATTTTTCTCATCTCTCACACTAGTCGTGAATTCATTATGGGTAATAATAATAGTACGTTTTACCAAAGCATTATGGACATTTTTATTCGCATCATAAACGTTTTATCGCTGATTCCAGTTGTTTTATATAGCTTTATAAGTCGGAATGGAAAAATTAGAAGATTATTCAGTTTCAGTTATGTATACTCTCCTTCCTGCAGGATCCGGGAAGTTGTTCTGGAGATGTTTCGGGGCACTTTCAAAGAAATTGCAGGTGATGAAAAATTGTTTCGTTGAAGATAAGTTATGCGTGCGCAGATCAAACTGCATCGTAGAGATTGTCACTGCCTACAGACTAGGGTTGTTAAAAAATAAACTCGAAATAAACTCGAAATTTCGAGTTTCGAGTTCAACTCGAAAATTTCAGAACTCGAAAAACTCGAGAAACTCGAATTTTCTGAAACTCGAAAAACTCGAATTTTTTGAAATCGAAACTCGAAAAACTCGAAAATTTCAGAACTCGAAATTTCGGAAAATTTTGTGTGCGCTCCCTCACACCTCTCTCTTGAGAGACCTCGAGTGTAAGAGGAGTCTCATACTCTGCATTTCTCACTCATTTGTTATTAATTTGATAATGGAGACTTTCCGATCCTCCATTTAGTCGTGTTCAGTTGTTCAATTGGTCTATGAGCTAAGTGGGCGCCGTGCCGCACCGCCTCGTTGGTTCGATTCCCGGCTGACGCGGAATAAAACCCAGATGTCCTGAACCCAGATTTCGGCTGCAGTTGAAACTGACTGTATAAACCGAATTTTGCGTTATAAGGATCGAACGCAACTTATCTTTGGTTTTGTTTGTATTAAACCCGGCTGTTTGGTTAATTGGCCTTTCGTTGCCTCTGCTTATTCCTTAGATACCAATTATTTCCTACTCAACGCTATTCAGAATGTCCGAGAAACGATATTCAACGGAAATGAAGGTCAAAAAACGGAAACTCGATCCGGAGGAAGCTGGATTTCGGTTCATGGAACTTCCGTTCGATGTTCAGTCAATGATCATTAAAAACGTAAATATCATTCACACATTCACGTGAAACTTATGATCACTCATATTTTCGAGAAAAAGGCGTGTATATGTTGTTCGTTGGTTTCTCAGAAGATCGTAATCATAGTAGAAACTGGGTCTTTTTTCTCTTCCTTTCAAGCGACAGTTCCAGACAAACCAATCTCAGCTTGTCTAATATGGAAAGTTGTTGTTGTTTATTTTATTTATTCAACAGCAGACCATGCTCTATTTCATGAAATCATTAGAACAGTTGGCCGTTTTCGACTGCCCACTTAGCTGAAAATAACATCATAAAACATTGGATAATATAGGAGCATCAGCGATTTAAAAAAATGTTCACTAAAATGGACTTTTATTGAATGTCTGTGACGGGAAACAAAACAAGTTGGATGTAAAGAGTTCGATAAGAAGGTTACAATAAGTCAATAAGGGGGCACGGTTATAGTTCGTTTCACCGATCGATGTCCTTCTACAGTAATTCGTCAGATATTCAGAAGGGTTTTTCTAATAAATGGTTCATTATTTTGGTTTCAAACTTTCAGACTTTGTAGTAGTAAACGTGCAGAAGCGTAAACTTAGTTCAGTAAACTTAGTTCAGGAATTATTACTATTTCTACTACAAATTGAATCAAACTGATGTCCGAATCTCAGTGAAGTTCAAGTCTCTAACTTTACGGTGCTTGATCGTAGCTCGACAAATCCAACAGTTTTGAAATCCTTGCAAAAAACTGAATATATTAAACAATAACATAACTGCTGGGAATCGAACCAAGCTGTAAATCTTTCCCGTCTTACAAGCACCTGCTCAGCCAAAACTGATGCCTTCAGTGCTACTTGAGTCCACAACTTTTCGGTGCTTGATCGTAGCTCGACAAATCTGACATTTTTGAGATCCTTGCAAAAAACTGAGTCTAGAAAGCATTATTATCGCTGCTCAAAATCAAACCGAGCTAAACAATATCGAGGTTTTGCAAGCACCAACTTGATTTCCCGTGAAATCTCACACATATGTGTCAAATTTCTCTCTAAATGAGGTCTGCTGCTGATGTGGTTTGCAAGTCTCTACTCTATATCTTGGTGCAGCTTGATTTTATGACTCTTCCAAACTTGATCGGAGCTTGACAAGGTTAACATTTTCAGAAAAAAACTTAGTTCAGGAATTATTACTATTTCTGCTACAAATTGAATCAAACTGATGTCCGAATCTCAGTGAAGTTCAAGTCTCTAACTTTACGGTGCTTGATCGTAGCTCGACAAATCCAACAGTTTTGAAATCCTTGCAAAAAAGTAAATATATTGAACAATAACATAACTGCTGGGAATCGAACCAAGCTGTAAATATTTCCAGTTTTACAAGCACCTGCTCAGCCAAAACTGATGCCTTTAGTGCTACTTGAGTCCACAACTTTTCGGTGCTTGATCGTAGCTCGACAAATCTGACATTTTTGAGATCCTTGCAAAAAACTGAGTCTAGAAAACACCATTATCGCTGCTCAAAATCAAACCGAGCTAAACAATATCGAGGTTTTGCAAGCACCAACTTGATTTCCCGTGAAATCTCACACATATGTGTCAAATTTCTCTCTAAATGAGGTCTGCTGCTGATGTGGTTTGCAAGTCTCTACTCTATATCTTGGTGCAGCTTGATTTTATGACTCTTCCGAACTTGATCGGAGCTTGACAAGGTTAACATTTTCAGAAAAAAAACTTAGTTCAGGAATTATTACTATTTCTGCTACTACTACCAACTACTACTACTACTAACTACTACTAACTACTACTAACTACTACAAACTACATTCCAGTATTTACTTTCCACTGTAGAAAAAACGGTTTATTGAGGTTGTTTACCAATTCGTCAATGAAAATTCACTGAAGTGTTTGTTGAATACTGAATACTGTTTTCATCGTACACCAAATTCAGGAATCGCGTGAGGACAAGAATGAGTTGGTCGCGACCAAAAAAGAGTTCGACACCGTCACTAAACAGTGCGATACCACATCGATTTTGTATCGTCGGGAAAATGTTCACTTGGGCACAGTAGAAAACGAGATTGAGAAATTGGAATCGGAAGTAGATCTTGACGTTCTCAATTCCAAGTAAAATATGAAGTGAGATATTGTATAAAGGAAACAATATTTGCAAACTATGAGAAGTACAAATCGAAGTGAAAGAAGGAAGATTATGAGGACCAATCCCGTGTCAACGGTCCTTTACACTGCAATTGAAAAATGTATTGCAGCTCAAATGACTGAAGCGTTGCGATTGGATATAGTTCGTTTCAACCATCGATAGCAGCCAGTTACAGTAGATTTTAGTGGGCGGAGTCAATTGTGTTGGAAAGTTTCCAACAGCGATCAGCCTAATCAAAATTGTGCACCAGCTGGGTATTGAACTCAGCGGCGATAGGTGGCGCGGCGCCCACAAGCAGACGGCCATCGGAACATGATGGGCAAAAATAAAAACAGTGATATCCAATCACCTTTTTAGGCCGTTTCTCAATGCTTGTTTTATCGCGCAAAAAATTCTTCAAATTACTCCCCGATTTGGTGGTAACCTTTTGAAAACAAAAAATTGGCGAAAATCTTAAAATAACCACTTTTTGAATTTTTATTTGCAATGAAAAGACTGGCAAGCTGCCAGATCATTCGCCTGCAATGTAGGGTGCGCTCGGCCAGCATGGCTGACTGCTATCGATGGGTGAAACGAACTATAATCGTCCTACTTTAATACGCAATGAACCCACCAGAAAGCGTTGGAGCATTATAAGAGGAGACAAATACAGAGCGAAGAACGGAATGACGCATGGTTCTAGTTTGTAAAATTGGCCTGCTAGCCACCATGTGTACTAATTTGGAACGATAAATTCTAAATTATCCAACAATGGTAGACTTTCATTGCTGCTGCTTGTATCAAGAATCAGGATACATAAGATAAGTTCACAATGGTACGAGAATTAACGGTAGTTATTACAACGTTCTAGCTGTTCACTGCTCTGACAATTGTACCTATTCATTTGATCACAAAAACGTTTGTTTCAGCTCACTTCCAAAGAGCGTACCATCGTAGAGCTGACTAACACTCTGGCCCAAGAAGTGGAAAGAAATCGTATGCTGACAGCACAGACTAGAGCCGCCGCGGTTCGTAATCCAAATATGTGCAACTCGTTAGTTTTCGTAGTGTCAAACCAAGAGAAAGACTACTTTAGACATTAGGACAGAAAATGCAGCTCATCGAGATAGATAATATAAAGTTTCTAAATTTAAAATTTCAATAGCTTTGCTTTTGAATACGTGAGTTTTTATAGACATTAGGAGAGAAATAAGGGCAGATGTTTTAAAACCCCAGGTCGCGTTCACATTTTTGCGGGCTGCGAAATAAACATCAAGTGGAGTTATCGGAGCCGATGGTAACATGCAATTTATAAGTGATAGACAATTGAGACTATTGGGACATAATTGATAAACTAACTTTCATTCAGTTTCAGTGTCAGAGACGCCGCCACCTGTCCGAATGAAGAGATAACGTTGTAGAGGGTTTTTTGTGATTATTATGATGTCTCATCAGCCGGCGTAGCAATCCCCCCGAAACCGATCAGCTAGCTCATATCACCTCTCATCGAGGTACCTCACCGAACTCTATCAACTTTCTCCTATCCTAAACCATTAGTATCGATTGTGGGTGCTGGAACTTCTCATGGAGCGTACTTTCTGCTCATAACCTCAAAGAATGGACATAATGTCGATTTCAAGCGAGAGTGCGCATAGAGAGTGCATTAAAACAGGAGGGTGCTCGTGTGCCGAAAAAAACCGCACCTAGTATGTTTTAGATACGTTTACCACGCGGGTTGGCTCGTTTTGAATGACCTTTTTCGGATGATTATTGTAGTTTGGTTTGTACTTTGTTGGAAGAGAATAGAAAACTTATTGGAACCTCGCTCAATTTACATAGATTTTCGCATTCGAGTGACTGAAATAGAAAGCGTGCGAATTATGAAATTAAGACTGAAAGTAAGACGAGCTAGTTTTAGTTCTGTATTAATGTCATGTGTAAATTATATTAGTAAATAAAGTAGTTAGGTGAAGTTGAAAACTTGGTTTTTCAAGTATGATTCCTTGATTGATTAAATTCTTGAATCGCGTTATATAGTTCACGTCATTTCTACTCCAACTCTTACTACACATTCAAACCAGTGCCCTTTCCTGATGCAAACTTTAACTTCTCGAAAAAAAAATGTTTTGCATTCTCTCTCTGATGAAGAATCATAATCTGAAGCAAACAATTCAAACCTCCCCGATAAGTATTTACGTTAGAAAAACGGACTCAAGATTTTTGTCTTCCTGTAGCAGTCTCCGTAGGAATGCAAGTGGCTAAATTTTGGGTTGTTGGATGTTCAGTGCGAATTGAGTTGATTTGCGAAGAATTTTGTGAAAGATACATTTTCAGTTTTGGGTGTTCAATAAAGCACTCAGTTATTTCGGCATTATTTTGATATTATTTAAACTCTTAATTCATCGGTCAATTCCAATTTATACCCTATTTTAAACTTGTTCTCTTGATATCATTTGAAAAATGAAGTGAATCCATAAGATAATGAGCTATCAATTATGCGAGCAACTTGTGTTTTCACCGACGCCCGGTGAACGAAATGCATGTCACCACCCCTCAGCCTGCGCCGTATTTAATATCGGTTTCATGAAAAAGAGTGCACAAACCAGAGACGGAGAGTTTTTGCTACGTTTTGTGACGTTTGACCTCATGTGATAGTCAATTTGGCCATTTGGCACCTCCGTGAGGTACATCAGCGACATATATGTGAGAGTTGGTTGGCTTTGGGGGGATTGCTACTGTCATGATATCCCTGTCATGATATCACAACTCTTTATTAACATCTTTACTTCTATTTACTACAACAGGATACATCAGGATCAACAACCAATCACAGGCGGAGGCGGAGCAGGGGCGGAGCCAGATCGACACAAAAAGGACAGCCGGACCGAGGGAGCCATTCTCTTATCCACCTCGAGTATGCATCGGCATACTGGAATCGACACTTTTACTGTTTATTATTTGAACGCTTAGTAAACTTATATACTGAAAGTCTTTTGTTGTCTCTGCCTATTTTTCTCTCGCAAATACGTCGTGTATTACAATTACAACACTCGAAACTCATGTTATAAGGTAAACTATTCTCTAAAACGTATATCACACAAAATACACTTTCGGACCAAAACTACTTGTACTCAATGACTGCGAGCCCAAAAGGCTCAAGGTTAACATGTAGGCCCGGCTCGAACTTTCGTGTTTTCAGAATCCTAAGTACCGCTACACCCACTTTTACAAGTTTTCTATTATTACCACCCTCCCCATTCTTTCCACCCATTATGTATTTCTTCATTCATTTCCTATCTTATATACTGCATACACCGAAGGATGACACCTCATGCACTTGTAACTTGTAATCCACTCAATTTTCCTTTTCATGGCAAAGGGTCAATAGTTAAGTCATCTGTCAGCAAAACCACCTCTGACAACCTCGGTGATACAGTATTTATCCATTTTCTCTCCAAAGACGAAACGAGTGGTTGACACAGTGACGCCCAAAGCATTTGTAACTACCCCCCAAATTCTTATGCCATCTACCTTTTTCACGGCTAAGGGTAAATAGTTAAGTTCACCTAGCTGGCGCAACCTTGCTGCCACACTGTCAACCATCTCCGCTCGTTTCCAATGTAATTCCCTCATTCCAGTACTGTCGTTGCACCAATCATTCGGGTCATATATAACCATCCTTTTCTACCCGTCAAATAACGTAACTTCTCTTTCATTTTCGCGGAACCGTTATCTTTACGTACTTTCTTTCGTCCGTTATAGTGACAAGTATATCGTGTCCGTTATAGTGACAGATATAAGCCCATGTAGTCCCTCACTGTGCACAAGTCAAACTACTACAACGAAGACAAAAGGTCTTCATAATGGATACTATATCCGTCTCATTATTCTTATCCTATACCTATATTATTATTCATATCTCATATTACTACTCTCATCTTATATAATTACCTCTAGACGGATTTCATGGGAGTCGCGGTTCCGCAACTGTAGTATGTAAACAGACATACGACTCACCATTCATTTTGGGCAAAAAGCGCTAATATTTGCAAAAAGGCAAATCACGGGGGCCCCACTCATTCATTATTCGTTTGTTTTTTTAGTTTCTACTTACTATTTTACCACATGTCCATTTACTCACCTCCCACTTATTCCACCCAGTTACCCACCCCCATTGATATATTCTAATTGATACTATTTCTCCAACCATATCCTTTTCAGCCATTTCAAGTATAATTCAACTCTCCATACTTAGTAGACTATATAGTTTGTTTCGAAACATTACGTGCAATTGTGGGCCCACAATGCGTAAGTGTAATCGTAGGCGGCTCGCCGGGTTGCACAACACAGCAGCCGCGACCTTTTCCAAGAATAGACCCGGGCAGCTGCCCGCCGACACACATGTTTCTTCGAAAAGCCCCAGATGTTACAACTATCGCGTATCCCACGCAGAAAAGTTGCAATATAAGCCGGCAACGGGAAGTGGAAACCCACAGTCGACGGTGGCCTCCACTTCCAGCCACTTTTCATTTTCCATTTTTATCTACTCTCATACCCTCTCCAGTAATAGTATGTAGCACTCACCTCACTTTAAATAAGTATATGAAACAAATAGTAACTTACTTTCACATTACAACCTTTCTTTCAGTTCCATCAAGGAGCCATAGACATTGACCTCTATCTGAAAAACAATGTACTATAGGACTCAAGGCATAAAAAGTGCACTACTCTTTCATCTCCTCATTTCTGTTGTATAAACATACAGACAACTACTTCAAAAATTTGGCCATACAAAGACCAAGTCGTTGATAGTTCATTAGGTGAAATTCTAGTTCCATCACCTAGAACGGTTACCACACCACAGAACTCGCACAGAGTGAACAGAGAAACATCTGCTCATAACAATTTAGGTTTTGAATCCGACGCTTCAGAGTACGAAACTCCTTTGAATACTACTTCTCCTCCATCTAGACAATCTAGCGGTGATAAGACATTTCAACCTGAGTCTAACCCATTGTCATTGTTAAACATCTCGCAGTCTATAGTTCAAACACCACTTTCGCGGTTTTCTGCACCATCGGTTCATATTACCTCACCGTCTGACACTAACAGTTCCCATCCTAACTCTCCTAATACTAGTAGCCCCCATCCCAATCCTATTACCAATACTATCCCCAATAATAGTAGCGTTCCCTCACGCCACACACGTTTCGGTTTTGCACGTTTCAATAAACCAACTAGTCCCTCTCAATCTAATCCACCCCCCTCCAAACCAGTTTCTAAATTAGCCTCAATCCCCAATTTTAATTCAACTTTTTCCGCTCCCACTGCACATCCCCCACCCACCCAACCTTCTATCCCTAGCATCCCTCCCTCTCACGGAATCTCAATGGTTAACACTCCCCCACCAGGTCCTACCGGTACTACCGCTCAGCAACAAAACGCTTTTAATGCGCAGGCATTGCAGCAACAACTCCAGGCATTACAAAATCAAGTCCAACAGCTGCAACACCACCAGCTACCCAACCCGGCACAACAGCCCAATAACATCTCGGCTATACAAATTGCTAAGATACTAGAGAATAGAGTCACCAAGTTCAGCGGTGACGGTGAAGAGATATTTTCGGTTTGGCTAACAAAATTTACTGATGTACTTCAAACTTTCGGTATCCCAACAGCTAACGCTAAAGTACTACTCCCCCTTTATCTTGTTGACGGTGCACGCGTTCATTATGACGCAATTGTTGACCCGCAAAACCAAAGTTGGGCCCAGATCACAACCACATTAGCCACCAACCTGAGAAATAACGTGAGAGTAGAGAATGCCCGTGAAGAACTATTCGACCTCCGCCAGGGAGCGGATACTGTTGGGCAATTTGCCAAGAAAATTAAGGAAAAATGTGAAGTAGCATTCCAGGGACGGGGAGCAGCTGAAATAACTCACAACCAAATAGTTCACTTTCTTCGCGGACTACGCTCAGACATTAGAAAGACCCTTAGACGCATGGACACTAACCCCGCCACTTTTGAAGATGCTATCCAAAGAGCCGAAAAAGAAGCTCGCATCATACAACAAGAGCAGTATGAACGTCTAGAGCGCGACGATAAGATCAACTCAGTTGCCATCGAATCCAAACTCGAACAACTTGAGAAGGATATCCGCACCCAGGTAGAAAATAGTAGGGCCCCACCACCTCCCCAATTCGATAGGAATAATTTGTACGGACATGGCGATAGACAGAACAACTTTCGAAATAGTAACAGACCCAACAATTTCGGGAATAGTAATAGACCGAACTATGGTAACCAGCCACCTCCACCACACCGAAACGGGAACTATGCACCCCAATCTCCATGGAATTCTAACATGAATCGAGACACCAACCAACGTAACTCATTCAATAGACCTCCCGTGAGACAAAATTTTGTTCCTAGAAACAACAATCAGGAAGCAGTATACGATGCGAACTTTAGGAATATGCTCACTAGACCCCGAGATAACAACGCACAATCTGCACGCCGTGAACAAGCAGGACGCACTTTGTGGACCCGTCGCGACGGTTGGGTTGGAGACAATAACCGGGGAAATTTCAATAACAACCGCAACTACCCCAACCAGGACGTTCGCAATAACCAGGCCAATAACAACCAAAATGACCGTAGTTACATACGCTCTTTTCCCATACGGAACAATCTCCCTCCCATGTTCCTTTGTATCGCACTACTAACAATCTGCAGTGGCGCTCTCGGTTCACCCTCGAATCAAAATGGAACTTACCAAATCTGCGGCTTCCACACCAGCGGAACAATCTACCGCCCCCCTAGAACCATCCAGGCACCCATTCTAACTAATGAGTATTCAACGATCGGTTCTCTGAAAGCAGTTATGTATAGAGAAAACCAACATCCTCTCGAAATACGAGCTAGCAAATGCTTCATGACCCCTATTTTGATCCGAGTGAACGCCTATTTCTTTCGTTACGGAATAGCCACACAGTTAGAACAACAATCTTCTGTAGCTCTTTCTCGTGACGAATGTATACGCATTCGAGATACCGGAAAATTTGAGGAAATAGTCCTAGACCCCATTGCACCTGGCATTAAACAAAGTAACGTTACTACTATTGACACTTCCGAATTCCCATGGTTCGGCGAAACCACCATCACTCGGAAACTATACACCATCGAAGAGAGTGTAGTCACATCCATCGATGGGAATACAAGCTCTTCCCCTCTTGGTGACACTAGCACATGCAAATTGGCTGACGATTCTTGTAAGAAAGATAACTATATCATAGTTTGGGACAAAATCATCATACAACCATGGTGCCCCTTTCAAAGAACTCAAGAAGTCCTCACCCTAGTAACCCCTAGTCATATCGCAGTACCAGAACTATCTGCCGTTTACGAGCTCGAGACCGATTACGAATATTCTAATAGTGTAACAGAACTCTGTGAAATGGGAAACACATACCTGACCAAAGAGAATATCATGTTCTCTTTCCCTTCTCTACGCCATGACGAATTCCTCATGGATCACATTTTTGAGACGAGCACGAGAACACTGAAAGTAAAACGTGACACTTTTTCGGTATCTGATTCAAATGGTAGAGTATCGATATACCAACAAATACCACCTCGTAACGAACCATTGTCAGTCCGTATATTCTCTAAATCACTGAGTAAAATCCCAAAATTCTCTACACAACCATTACTGATCGAAAGATCCTTCAAGAACTCAGTTATTGGAATGTGACTAATAGATTGTTGTCAGGAATGCACAACGTGTACCGAAACGAAAACGAACGACTAACTGTCTTGAGAACTATTCGTTACGTAGAATACTGCACCCTCCAACGACGAGAGTTAGAAGCTGTTGCGTTAACTCGACCCCTGTCTTATAGTGAACAATTTTTGAAAACCACCATTGACTCTCCTATTGTGAGCGACAAGTTTGACAACTATCTGAATCAGGAATTCGGTACTGTCCAAGCCAACTATCGAAGACTGAATGAAAACAGTTCGGCCCCACACTTTCGGTCCCCTCTAGGTAAATACCCCCCTATCATTGAGGAAAACATTGTAGAACCTACCACTTCAACAATGAAACCTCCCCTTTCCAGCCCAGCCGCCAACAGAGCCGCTGTCTCACAAGCCGCCGCCAATAGAGCCGCTGCCCCACAAGCCGCCGCCAACAGAGCCGCCGCCCCACAAGTAGGTAAACATCTCCCTATCATTGAGGAAAACATTGTAGAACTTACCACTTCAACAATGAAACCTCACCTTTCCAGCTCAGCCGCCAACAGAGCCGCTGCCCCACAAGCAGCCGCCAACAGAGCCGCTACCCCTCAAGCCGCCGCTCCACAGGCCGCTACCAACATCAATCGAACCGCTATCCGACTCAGATCAACCATCCTCTTCGGCGAGAAAAGTTGAAAAGAAAAGTAGCAAACTAACTTCCAAGAGTAAGAAACAACTACCCAAAGATCAAGTGGTACGATCCAAGTTTCGCCCTAGAATTACCGTCACTGTCCCTGATGCACCAAAAACTAACCGAGCTCCTCAAGTAAAACAAGCTCAGAGCACCTCCAGCGCTCCAATTAGTGATACATCAGTCCAACCTTTCGCTGTTCCTGTCCCCGGTAGTCTGAAATCATTTTCGAAGTCATTCAAAAAAACTTCCCCACCACCTAGTTCCCGTCCTCAAGGACCCACTACCAACAGTCGCTCTGGTACCTTCCAAAAACGTACCGCACCTCACAACAACCGGACGTTTTCACGCAACAGCCCGTACTCTAACAGTTTCAAGGGACGCTCCAACTGCGGTACCCCTCGCACTCCTAGGACCCATTTCCCACGTCAGAATTTCAAACCCCCCTCTCTCTTTGATTTTGTTCCCCCGCCACCTATGCAGTTTTTCCCCAATTCTAATAAGTTCTCATCGTTTTCCCCTCCAATTGTTGCATTTCCCCCTCAATTTCCAACCCCTCAGCCAGTTTTACCACCAACTACCAATTCTCGAGGAATGCCATTATGCTTGCTGTGTTCAGGTAACCACCACGTCAACATCTGTTCTGTACAAATACCATACGGAGAGCGCATGCGCCTTCTCGTAGGACAACGTGGACTCTGCGTCGCTTGTTTGGAACTTAACACCCCACAACATCGATGTAACACACAAGTACAGTGCATGCTCTGCAACGCTCCTAACCATGCTACAGCATTGTGCCCTCAGAAAATATAGTACCCTGAGCAGGAAATTTCCGTAGTTGCAGTTCGCATAGTATTCTCCTTCTTTATACCAGCTTCCGCTTTTAGTTTAGATCGACAATCATAATCTCGTGTGCAGTGTTTCTATTATTTTCCCTTTCATTTAGTCGCTTCATTTCCCATAACCTTCAGAGATGACCATCCCGGACCCATTCTACGTCCCAGAAACGGAAGACCCATTCATGAACATACGTGAATTGTTCATCCGCAGACGACAGCTACAGACTGTGGACATTGAATTGATCTACAAAGAGATCGCCATTCTCACTCCCAACCATCATATCGACGAGATTGTATTAAAATGTCTTGAGAATGATCACACCTCACTCAGTCTTGCCTTCAAAAACGGTCCAAATGTCACTGTCCCATTCGCCTCCCCCCATCTTTATTATGTGCACGGTAGTTCCGGAAACCTACTAACCTACCCCGCTGAGAGTCATTCGGTAATACCTTACAACCAAGGAGATTACAATGACTTCGCCACCATCTCTCCCATTCTACGCAAACTAACCCTCACCGCCAACCGCCTCCGAGTCTACTCGGATTCCAAACTAACCTGCATCCCGTCTTCACTGGTCACGTTCCTCATCTGGAACATATCATCAAAGACCACGCACATCTCCGGTTTCCGACAACATAACCGTTTGCAGGGATTAGTCAGTAACAAACTCGAGCACAGCCTAACCAACTACTCTCCTACCCCACAACCAGGTATCTTCCATGTAGGTTCCCTGGATTTCACCACTCTCTACAGTCGTCCTCACATGGCCCGTTACGGATAACATCACTGTAACCTCTTACCGTAACTCTCACATCATCCTCATTTACGGTAACACTACTTTGTTGTCACCCTACCTCAGCCCTTATATGTCACCTCACAATTGTACCTCATTGACAACAATAAAACCCTTGTTAACATCCCGTGTTTTATTCTTGTCCTATTGAGTTGGGGACACACTCAGCTCTCGAAGAGGGGGGATGTCATGATATCCCTGTCATGATATCACAACTCTTTATTAACATCTTTACTTCTATTTACTACAACAGGATACATCAGGATCAACAACCAATCACAGGCGGAGGCGGAGCAGGGGCGGAGCCAGATCGACACAAAAAGGACAGCCGGACCGAGGGAGCCATTCTCTTATCCACCTCGAGTATGCATCGGCATACTGGAATCGACACTTTTACTGTTTATTATTTGAACGCTTAGTAAACTTATATACTGAAAGTCTTTTGTTGTCTCTGCCTATTTTTCTCTCGCAAATACGTCGTGTATTACAATTACAACACTCGAAACTCATGTTATAAGGTAAACTATTCTCTAAAACGTATATCACACAAAATACACTTTCGGACCAAAACTACTTGTACTCAATGACTGCGAGCCCAAAAGGCTCAAGGTTAACACTACGCCGGCAGAGAATCCTTCACAGGATTGCTCAGCAACATTTCTGATCCAGCATTTATAAAACACTTTTTTGATGTTGAGCCCTTTCTAGACTCTAGACATATTTACCAAAACATTCAAGAAACTGAAAAATCCGAAAAATGAATTTCCGATAATTTGACAAATATGAAACGGAGAAGTGTTTCAAAAATCGGTTCCAGCGTCATTCGACTTACAGGTATTATGTGTAAGGCTGGAGCTTTGTACTAAACACCGACCAACTTCCAATTAGAAATGTCCAAATTACAAAAAGTTTGTTTCAATAACGAACTATACACACAGCACAAAATACTGATAGAACAAAAAACTGGAAATCAGACATTCAAAAATGTACACCAATTTTTCTTGTATGATTTATTTCCAATCCGATTCGACCACATTTCTATAAGCGAAGTATGCTTCTTCTCCGCTGTGTAATGACGTCATCTTGACGATGTTCCGAGACGACGACAGTTTGTGTTTCTTCAGAATTCGCATCGTCACAATCGGAAGAATTAACGACACTATCGGAATCACCTGAACCATTTTAATTGTTATTTTAGTGGTCGCCAACAAAAAGGCGGGAGGGTACTGTATATCTCACGTTCCGCTGTGTACGCACACATGTCTTTGATTCCAAAGCCCGCTGGGCATGTGCTCGATCAGCGCAGTGGTTCGCACCCTGCTACGTATCTTTAGCTTGCAGGTTCGATTCCGGCGAGAAACAGAAATTTAAAAAATTTGGCACTCACTGTACCGCGTGTGAACTCTAATAGATGTCTCAATGACGATCTCACGAAGTTTCTCGCATTTCTTGAAATACCTGGCTAACGCTTAATCATAACAGTTACTGCAGATGCTATGTTGGAACACTAATTTGAATCCCTGAAAGAAGGGGAGGACTATCTGTTGGATTCCCGCCAAAAAGAGATGGAGATATAGGAGGTTTCGGGTGGTTTACTAGATGGTTGAAACAAACATGAGTTGTACTATCAGACATGTCTGTCAACTGTGATCAGGTCCTTCGATCAGGGTGAGCTCACCACTTTCATGAATTTGCTACGGTGCCAGGAGAATTAACCCCCCCCTCCCAGAGTGTAACAACCAACTCACATTGGCGAGATTCTTGGCGGCCGCGTAGGCCCCCACGTTGCTGCCAAACACGGACGAGTTGCGCACAACCATCAACATGGAGGCCCCGAAAACAATGTAGCCAACTGTGGTGATGAAGAGAATGACCACCACATACTCGGAAGAACGAATGTTCTCCGAGATTTGGTAACGAACCGGCAGTTGGTATTGAATCCTGACGAAAATGTGGTTTTGTCGTTGTTTTCTATATGTCTATAGAATTAGCAAAGTTTAATCTTGCAATTAATATAATCCAGCAAAGTCAACTTCACGTAAACTTCACGTATTGGTTGCTTCTCACGCGATCGTACAGTTTGAGCAAGAAGTTGAGTGATCAAAATTTGAATATGTTGGTACTTTAAAACCTGCGCATCTGTCTGTCTTCATGTACTTTCAATCCAAAATCAACCAAGAAAATGTTGAAATGAGTAAAATCTGTTTCTCTCAAAAGATTCACCAAACAGAGCACATACTGTAGTTGGCGTAGAATGTCGAAGACCATACCTCAGCTTCATAGTTTTGTTCCTCAGATGCAGAATGGCTATGATAAGTATGTCGAAGAGGGATAGAAGGACCATCATGGCCAGTTTCTGGCTGTTTCTCGCCGCCACTTTGGGGGGCGGGCTCTGGTAGACGGTTATCCGGTTGTCGAACGACTCGTCCCCATAGATGTAGTGCAGCAGGGCAGCCGTCAGAAGTACCTGCGACGGTCAACAATCAGGCGGCGTAGCAATCCCTCCAATCTCATGAGAAGTTCATATGAGTTTCTCATGAGATACCTCATGAGCTACTCATGAACTCTCAATATTGTAGCATAGCAATCAATAGAATTTCATTTGAAGGTTTGCTACGCCGATAGATTACTCAAAAAGAACAAGAATAAACAATACAATACAATCATTACCAGAGTACGTATGCTGAAAGATCCTGGTACTTTCATCCCTATCTGCGTCTCGTCAAACATACGCTATTTCACTGCTCTCACATACCGCCGAGATGTAAGAGACGAGAAATAGTGAGTCAGAGCGAGAGACGCAGAATGGGGTGAAAGTGCCGAGATCGTCTAGCATACGTACTCAGTTTTATTTTGGTCCCGTGTCAGTGGTTGTTGTGTCAAGGTGTTGTTGGAGTCAAAAGTTTAAAAAAGATCCACGAGATGTATGATACTTCCTGCTGATTTACTAGTGAAACGCGGTTGTATACTGATCATTTCTTGTTTTCCGAACTTTCCATATTTCTTTGCGAAATTGATCCGCGGGAATTGAGTTATACATCATACATAACAGGACATATGACTTTCCGTAAATGTTACGAAGAACAATTTCAATTCTAACTGGAATTGGCGTAATTGTTTGCGCGGTTCTGACTTGTTTTACTGATTAGTGACAAACAAAAACTTCTCAATAGCCTAATTGAACATCAACACAAGTTTTTATGGAATTTTAAGTGAAAAGTTTGCGAACCGTTACTTCCCAGCTTTCAAAGTCATGTCTGTCAAACGTCATACTCTAAAAGCGTTATACACTCTTCACGTGACTGGACGTCTCACCTTACACGTGGCCTTACGCTCAGTTATTACTTACCGTGACAATAAGTCCGCATATCCCGAGCCAGCTCCCGAGCCTCTCGTAGTTCCCCACTTTGAGAGTTGCCACAATCCTCTCAAGACAAAGTATCGTTTGTATGATTGTTTGACTGATCATCGAAAAGTATATGGTTACTTGTAGGGTTATATAAGGAATCTTTGGGAGAAACGCGTCGCATGGATACTGTAGCGTGAAGTAGATGGAGATGACGTGTACCTGAATCAACCAAATTTTTTAGGGTCCCGAAGAAAGGGTGAAAAAACTATGGTTGCTTTCGACTTAGTTGTGTTTTTAGAGTGATCTTGTTACATTCTGAATGTGATTCGCAAGTAATTTTGGGTTTGTTTGAGAACCAGATTATAAACTATTCAGTCCACAAGTATTGTGCATTCATTGTTTGATAAATTCGTTGGCCATAATTTTTCTTGTCTGATTCGAATAAGTTGCGTTCTCTTATTTGTGTTATGAAGAATGTGTCCTGAGCAACCCATAATTGTATTTCTAATTTTATCGTTGAAAGCAATATTTAAAAAATAGTGTATATCACCAAAGATCTGAATGGCGTCATTTAACAAGCGGGGATATACTGTACCGTTGTCATGTTTACGTTTAGGGAAAATGATGTTTTTCTAACTAGTGTTTTAGACACAATAATACACAATTACATATCATCTTTTGAAAAGAGTAACTCAATATAGGGAAATGAACAGTAAAAAACTCAAGCCAGCTTGTAGATAAGCTATATAAATCAAGCATCAACACGGTTGCTAATTATTATATAAATATATGAATGTGCTCAGTGAAAGATGTACTCAAAAATAGTTTCGACCCTGATTCAAGACGATTTTACTTCATTGCACGTGCAAAACGTGCAATGAAGTAAAAGCAATGTCCATTTCTCTCAATTCATCGTTAGAAGACGGTCAGTAAGTCTTTTCGTCCTGTTTTCATTTTCTCAGAGGGGTTCAACTGATGATGACCCAACCCTCTGAGAAAAACAACCCAAAAATCGTCTTGAATCAGGGTCGAAACGATTTTTGAGTACATCTTTTACTGAGCACATTCATATAATTATAACATCCAAAACGTCCTAGTGACACAATATATTTTGTTCAAATAAATCACCTAATTATTATATAGTTGACAGTGTACAGATGAATCTTCACGAAGTTCACTATCACGAGAATCAGTTTAGTCGAAATGGGAAAAGTATGATAATGAGGTAATCAGAAAACAAACTTTGACCAAAGTCTCATGGGAGAGGAATGTAATTAATTAAGATAGCTGTTTCTGTCCCCCACCGGCATACAGTACACTTTACTGTGACGCGTACGTTCTCAATTTGTTCCAACTAAAAGTGTTTTGATGAATTTAGATCTTAACACATCTCAGATGGCTATAGCTTGCATCATTCCCATTGCGACACCTACAGTACTCATTGCCATGCTCCAATAACTGTTTTCCAGTCAAACTTCAACTTTGGCAAAAACATTTTCGAATATTTTTTGTAACAGGGGATCAATCAATGACAGAGTTTCCTTTCTCGATAACATTTTCGTATATAAACCGACACAAAAAGATTTGTAATCATGTTGTAGAAGTCTCAGTAGAACTGGAAAACACTATAATGCCAGCGGATTTTAATATTTATAAAAAGAAAAGAACACTGCTCTTGCTCAGCCATGAGTTTTTCGTGTGTTTTGACTGCTTTCTCTGCTGTCTGAATTTCTAATACGAACCGTTTGACAAAAATACTACGCTATTTTTACTTTTTTTCTCGGCTAGGTCTATTATTATATTATATGAAAAAAGAACAAACTTCGGCCATAAGTGTCCCTAGCGAAAAGAAGAAAACTGTGATGAAGTACGCCCAGGAGAGAATCTGGAAATCTCGGATGTACTTGTAATACTTCTTGTAAACACAAAGTATTTTCACACAAATTGGGGTTACAGTACTCCAGAAAAATCTTTTAGAATCAGAAAAATCAGAAGAAGAAGAAAAAAGGGTGAAGAGCTACAGTACTTCACCCGTATGTTCGCTTCTCTCTGTTAAGATAAAATGACTGTGTTATTGTATTAGAAGTCAGTTGGGAACAGAGAAAAAAGCGAGATAGTACGATAGAGTGGTAGAGGAAGAGACTGAAAAGTGATGAAAGTAATTAACTTATATAGAGTATACTTATATACTTTTATTCAAAGCGATTGTACAGTTATAGAAACTTTACTGCGAGTTAGGGAGAGAATTTGAGAAGTAACGGAGCATTCCGGAACTCACGTAGGTGTCTTTCATTAGATTATTTCAAGTTAGTTTCAGGGTATATGAGTCAATATAGGACCGTCACCTGAGTGAGTAATGCAGTGAGATTTATTAAAAGAAGGAATTGATTTTAATTTAATTTGAAATGGGTGAATTTTCAGAATCTAGTGCTTTACGGGCTTCAAGGTCATTAACGCACCAGTGTGAACAGCCTACTGTTATCATGCATTTTGTAGGGGGCGGGGCCTCGCAGACCTCTGCGTATCCTGGATCTGTACACTCTCTCATAGACCGATCACCGTATCCTTGATCTACACTTAGGCTACACACTCTATATTATTAAGCTGGTTATATGAACGAAATTCTCGTTCATTTGTATTGTGTTACGGCAATTGAAAATGAAGTAGATGATATTCTAAATGAACATTCCGTGACGTAGTTCTGAGAGTCATGACATGTTTGGAGGGATTTTTCGACAGCACAAAGCACATAAGTCAACATTTGAGTTGCACGTCACTTTTAGAAGCATCAAATATTGAAGCAATCCTAGTGAGTACTGAACCTTTCTAGGACTAAAGTTCGTGAACGGCGGATAGATCAAACTACAAACATTGAAGTTTAGGAAAAACTAGAAAGATGGAAACTATTCTGAGAAAAGTACTGGGCGTGTATGAACTAGCGTAGCGAATTATGATATCAGGCTTCATAGCAGAAGAGAGAGAAAAAGAGGGAGAGAGAGAGAGAGAGAGAGAGAGAGAGAGATAGAGAGAGAGAGAGAGAGAGAGAGAGAGAGAGAGAGAGAGAGAGAGAGAGAGAGATACGTGAGTGCTATCGGCTGTTAGTACAAAGAGTACGGTATTTGTTAATGAGAGGTAAATGAACGTTCGGAGTAATAGGGGGTTGTTGCAAAATGTCATGTGATTAGTTGTTCAACCTAGTATCCCAGAGGAATGAGAATACATTCACAATAGCTATTCGCGAAATGAAATGCTAACAATCAGAAAACCAAGTTTGAGAAAGGTGAATCTTGATTTCTCTTTCTCTCTATATCTGTATCTTCCTCAATCTCTTTTTCTCTTTGTCTCTTGTTTCAATCTCTGTCTTGTTTGTTCTAATACTCATCCCCGAAACGAAAATAAACAATCAATGTCATGTACACTGTAATCAACAAACTATCATGTAGCACCAACAAAATATATACCCCCTCAAACTATCTGACTATCTTCTAGTTCTAGGTTAATGAAACAATACAACTGAACAAATATTAAATAAAATCTAACTTAACTTCCCCCTACCCCTAGCCCCCTGACCCCCCTCCGAGTCAATTAAGGCAGCAAAGTGTGGTACAGGTTTAGTCATGTATCAGGTGTGGCTCAATGTCTACCCGATCTAACTGGTGTGATTTAACGAAACTACCACTTTTTTCATTCCTCTTATTATACTCCTAATCATAAATCTATATCTCTTCCTATAATGTCTCTCGCCCTTCTTATAAGAACAATTCTGTGCCGGACATTACGAAATAGTCTCAATCTCTCATTTTAATACTCTCCATCAGTTTATAATCGTATGAATGAACGGCCCTATTATTGTAGTTTGATCCCAAGTTCATCCGACTTTCATTTCATTACGCCGTAGACGTTTGGCCCCATTTTGAAGACTTGGTGAAATAATTTCAACACGATAAGCTTTCGAAACCATAATTACATACTGTTTTGCTAGGTTCTAGTTGCTGCAAATTATAATGAGGATGCGAGTAGATTTGGCGCTTTGTGTTTGTTGTTTTAATATTTAAGGTTTTACTAGGTATGATTGTTTCTTAATGTTTTATGAGGCAGTTACTATTACTATTAGTCTTTCAGTAATTTTTATTAGCTTTGTAATGTTTTATGTCTAAATTTTGTGTTGGTGTATTCTCTTTTCCTTTTCCCCTTTTCCGTGAGTTCATATAATTAGATAGTTTTTTGTTCTGTTCTGAAACATATGAACGAATGAATTATTATTATTACAGTGGGTGACAAATTTATAAATTTCTGTCCCTTCCCGGAATCGAACCTGCGAGCAAAAGTTTCGCAGCAGGGCACTAACCACTGCGTTATTGAAACACATACCCGGAAATCACAAAAAAAAACACAGCGGAAAATGAGATATACGGTACCCACCCGCCTTTTCGTTGGCGACGACTATACCCCCCCCACTGATTTTCGATAATATTGCACTATTAATAAGTTGCAAGTAGGTATTTCCTAGAAGCAAAAGTGATTTAATTTGCGTAGGGAAAATTATACGGCGCCCTCATGCGTTTAGCGGAAACTCATAATAAAGCAACAAACGGCTATTTATGTGCATCTTTGATCTCGATGTTTCAATCTTTGTAAATGGAATGATCACGTAATACGTCGAGGAACACCAGTTTAACATAGAATTTAATTTTTCAAGACAAAATGCGTAGAATAATCACAAAACAAGTCAGGCACGTGCAATGGAAAAGTGCTAAAAGATCACAAACTCTAGAACAATTTTGGAGAAACTAAAGTTTTCTTCGTTTTATTTTGAACGTTCCATGGAACATTACTCATCATATCCTAATTGGTGCCTTTTCTTGTAAGTACCAATTATGTCATCTTTGAGCAGTGACATGAACACGAGGTGAATATTTATAAAAGACGGGATAAGAAACAAAAAACAAACAACTGTAGCTTGAGGGAACTCATGCTGAAACGGTGCAAGTTGGGATGTTGGTCTGATATTCTGTGTTTGTAGTTTGATCTGTCCACTTTCTGGGTGGGAAAGAAAATTCTGCTGTGTTTACAGATCAAATATCAACTCAGTACTATCTGTTTTGTTCTACGCGTCAACTACTAAAACTGTCAATGAAAAACAGATCAAAATAGAAAAAAATGAACAAATACGAAGAGTACTACGTGTTTCTAGTTATTGTTTACTGTATATAGATCAATGTTAACGTGTTTATAACAATAATAGTGTTAGTGAGTCACCTGAACCGTTGTAATCGTATTTAAAATGGGTTTTCATTTGAACAAGTGGACGTCGGAAATCTGGATAGTTCTGAGTGATAAAGATGAAGAAAACATTAGCGAGGTCTCAAAGCTTTCCGAAAACTTATAGGTACTCAAAACGTAGGAATTTTGTTCAATCTAACTGTGAAGGTATCGACTATAACATATTTGTGTGAAGTTAAGATACACAATTACCACAATTACGTGAAACAGACTATAACATTATACTGTAAATGATCACAATGACGTGAAACTGACTATAACGTCACTGTAAAGGGTGAACATTGTGTGAAACCGACTATAACAACCTACTGTAAATGATCACAATTACGTGGAAGATACTATAATGATCAAACAGCCGTGTTGTAGGGGTAGGCGGAGGGCGGTCTCTCCGTTACAGTACCCCCGTTCTCTTCGTGGTTGGACGCGGGCAGAAAGGCGGCAACCTTCAAATGGGTTTCGATCTTTGGTCTCCCAATTCACATGATACAACAACCTATCACTCAATCGGGTTTCTTCAACATATTACTTTTCCCATATAGTTAATATTGTCATGGTACACAAACACGTGACCCACCATTTACAAACTTGACCCGAAATGTATTGTTTGTGTTCATCATTTCGTGAAACTACTTCGGGGAAGAAGCGTTTTTTTTTCACAGAAAACATGGCTTTTCTTTTCTTCAAACATATCGATTACTCGCTGTAAATTGAGCAGGAGCATCACTAACCAAAGTAAATAATGTTTAAAAACTGTAAAATTTTACCAAAACAACTGAGAGTTTTTATGGGGACGTGGCCAAACGCCAAGTTTGAAATAGTGACAACTAAATGATGAGAACTTTACATACCTGTTGTCTCTTGAGTGCTTCGTGGGACTGAGTTCCCGGCTGAGCCACTGCTCCGCCTTGAATCGAGAGTCGAAGTTGTGAGGAAAGAGCCGACTTGAGGTTTTTCTGAAATTACAACTCTTTAATACCATATTGAGCTAATATATGATATTTTCGCAATAATTATCTGGATGGAGACACATAGCAGAAATCATGTACACATTACGGTCCTGTACTACACTCTCCAGGGGCCGCTACGTTAAAAGTCATTACAGTAGTTTGAAAACATTCAAGTTTGAGTTTTCTTACCGCAAAGTTTCCAATGAGTGTGTTGGAGTTCGCTTTCCTGGCCTCGATTCTGGATCGATAGAGGAACTCTCCCAGGGCGGCTATCATGGAAGCTATCATGCCACCCATGAGAATATAGAAGATTCCCGCCACCTTCGATAGATTCAGCGAGGCCGAAGAGCCGTCCTTTAATAGGGAGAATTAGAATAGTTAAGTGGGACACCTTTTGTTTCGAAGGGTGGTTGCAATATGCATGCGGGGGAAAGGAGGGCTTTATCAATTTTACATTAGAAGTAAATTGAATAGTTACGTGAAGTGAGTATTCTAATGAGGCATCGTGACCGTTGTCATGGTTCGAAACGTCAAGTTTTTAGGTTTTCAAGTTTCGAGCGAGTGTCGAAATGAAAATTTATCGGTTTTGAGTTGTGTAGAGTTTCGAATCCCTTTTCCACAACCGTGTTGTTACTTCTCTCAAGAACGTAGCAACTTCTGGTATATCAAGTTAGTGCAGAAATCACGAGTTTATGAGTTTTGACAAAGTCGAGTTTCAAATTATACTTGACTGCGAGGTTTGAGACTATCATATTCTACTCTAAATGTTACAGTACTACTATACAAACTACAAACTTCATGCTCTACTGACTACCGTGATGCCTTGATCGCACTGTCCCCTGTCGTACCACCACTTGTTCTCCAGTTTCTTCAGTTCCCCCCTCTCCTGAAGGGCCAGAATGGCCAGGTTTATATGGTCCTTCCAGTCAGATCCGAAGGGGGTGGCCACACCGTAGCCGATGCTGTTCAGGTTGGCTCCTGGTGAGAATTTGATTAAAGTAGGACGATTATGTGGACAATTCCCGATGCATCGCTCCTTTAAACTGCAATTGAAAAATGTATTGCAGTTCAAAGGACCAAAGCGTTGTGATTGGTTCATATCATCGTACTTCCTAAAACACGCAAAAAAGTTTATTTGAACTAAAAAAATTTCTTTCAGAGAAATATTGCGAAGCTAAGAGAGATGAGAGAGAAAAAAGGCTAAGAGAACGAGAGAGAACGAGAACGAGAGAGAGAGAGAAGAAGAAATAGAAACACAGATACCTGAACGTAGTACCTAGACCGTTTGAACAAATAACAGAAAACACGTGAGGTGAGAGTGGAATGTAAGTTACGTCGTCGAAGTTTCACGTTTTAACATGCCGGAATCTCAAAACGTACCGACTTTCATGGTGTCGCACGGTTTGCGAGTGTTCTCATATTCGTTGGCCGTTGCCTCCAGAAGGAAGGCGTATCGTCCCTTGTGGCTTCTGACTCTCTCTATTCCCTCCGCGTAACTGGCAACAAAAACGGAAGGAACCTGCGACTCCATGTAACGCCACATCCGCTGGTAGATTTGCACCGAGGAGTACTGTAATAGGTTTGACATACTCTCTTTGTCTCTTTGGTGAAAAACTAAAAAAAACTGCAAAGATATGTTAGGTATCTTCGAAAGAGAACCGAAATGGTTAACCTCTAATTGAGTAGATACACTTCTGTGAAACTTTGCTTTATGTGTAGCCCAAAATAGCTGTGTATAACCAGTTTTTTTTTTGAAATATTTCATGACGTCACACGAAAACAAGATAAAGTACCTTGAAAAACGAGGCTGTGGATCCGCCGCCCTGAATACCGTACTTGATCTTGGTCTGTTTCGCCAGATCTTCAACACTTTCAATCGGGGCCTGCAAGAATTCAAGATTTATTAGATCATGTCGTATCATTCATTTGTTTGTTTTTCAAGAAAAACTGCAAACGGCTCGATTGTGTAAGCGATGGGCAAGCGGTTATTGTTCAGTGACCAGCAGACAAGAGAGGATGTAGATCAAAGATACGCAGACGAGCTGGCCGCTCGTCAAATACCGCCTCCTACCAAACTCAGATAGATACCAGCCAATCGGCAAGCTACTTTGACGAGAGTGTGCGCAGGTCGCAGAGACACTGGGTGAACTCTATATTTAACCAGGTTTTCAGGTAACCCAACCCTTTTTTTGTAACCTCTTGTTCAGGTTTTCTCAGTGGGTAACTGGATGATAACCTAAAATGGAAAAAAAACGGTTACCTGTTTTTCTAACGCAACATGTGGTTTTTAGCGTTAATTTGAACGGTAACCGGATTTCAGGTTTAGATTACTTCCAGGTTACCTACCAATGTAACCCGAAAAAAAGGTTACCAGAAACTGGTTAGGTTACCTATAAACCCGGTTAGTTGTAGAATTGGCCGGGACACTGATGTCTGCGGCCTCATTGATATCCAAACTTTTTCGCTTTTGTAGCTCACAACGATTCGACAAAACCTAGCATGGGCCTCTCTCTTCTCACCTGCATTTTCTCCAAAGTGAGGAAGGCGGCCAGATTGGCAGTGTACGAGGAAACAATGATCATGGTGAAGAACCACCAGGCAGACGAGGCGATTCGACCGGAGATCGACCTGGAAGTTTAACATTTTATTGGAAAGAATATAATTTTAATTTGCATGACAAATATTCTCAGTTGACTATCCTCTTGGCCGTTCATTAAGTTTACACACTACAAAATTTCGAATTTCGGAAATTTCCTGGATTCTCGAAGTTTTTATAGCTCTAAACGTCCAGTTTTATGTTTTTGAGTTTCGATAAAAAGTCTTTAAAGAAGGACGATTATGTGGACCAATCTCGTGTCAACGGTGCTTTAAACTGCAATTGAAAAATGTATCAGCAGTTAAAGGACTGAATCGTTGCGATTGGACCACATAATCGTCCTTCTTTAATCGAGTTTTCTATACATAAATTCAACAATCCTACTGACCTCGGTAGAATATCAGTTCCCTGTTGCATGAATGCTGCCAACGTGAACCACAGACAGTTGTAGACGGAGAAGTCATTGGAGATGGTGAAGCCCCCTCGCGCCGTCTCCTCCACCCGCCACTCGTAGGGAGAGAAACGGGACACCAGGAAGATCACCACCGAGACCTAAAAAGACGCAATATCTACGAATCGCGTGGTTTTCAAGCAACCAATCGGTTGTTGTTTTCAATTTTTGGTTACCTGAAAGATCACCACCGAGACCTAGAAAGACGCAATATCTACAAATCGCGTGGTTTTCAAGCAACCAATCGGTTGTTGTTTTCAATTTTTGGTTACCTGAAAGATCACCACCGAGACCTGGAAAGACGCAATATCTACAAATCGCGTGGTTTTCAAGCAACCAATCGGTTGTTGTTTTCAATTTTTGGTTACCTGAAAGATCACCACCGAGACCTGGAAAGACGCAATATCTACAAATCGCGTGGTTTTCAAGCAACCAATCGGTTGTTGTTTTCAATTTTTGGTTACCTGAAAGATCACCACCGAGACCTGAAAAGACGCAATATCTACAAATCGCGTGGTTTTCAAGCAACCAATCGGTTGTTGTTTTCAATTTTTGGTTACCTGAAAGATCACCACCGAGACCTGGAAAGACGCAATATCTACAAATCGCGTGGTTTTCAAGCAACCAATCGGTTGTTGTTTTCAATTTTTGGTTACCTGAAAGATCACCACCGAGACCTAGAAAGACGCAATATCTACAAATCGCGTGGTTTTCAAGCAACCAATCGGTTGTTGTTTTCAATTTTTGGTTACCTGAAAGATCACCACCGAGACCTAGAAACACACGAGTCATAGTAAGAAGAACAAGTCTTCAAGTAACGGTAACCTGATGTGTTGGTCGGTTATCTTTCACTTTGAGACATATTTCATTTTTGGTTATTATGGTCGGTTATCTTGTATTTTAGGTTATCGGAAAGAGCACCACCGAGACCTGCAAAGAAGGTCAATTCTACATGAAACCTGGTGTTGAGGTAACCCATCGGTTATTGTTTTCGATTTTTGGTTACCAGAAAGATCACCACCGAGACCTACAAACAACTTCCTAGTTCTCATTATGATCATCATTGAACCTGCAGAGCACTTCTTTACCGCATGGGATATAAGGTAACACAAAAACGTTTCGTAGTGTTTCAAGAATCCGAATTCAAAAAATAGTTGCTGTTATACATGTGTTCATGGGATCTATTATTTCATGATTTTGGAAAAATTCCAGTGTCAACATCAAATAAGTTACATTGTTGTTCTTTCACACATACTCACAAAATTTACTCCGGGTTTTCAGAAGCGCTTACGAAGTTTGAAAAAAATTGAATTCCCGCTTATTTGCTACCAACGCACTCTCCAAATAACGAATCAGATCCTCATGTGCTCACCCCAATGTACGCGAAAATGATGTACATCCAAATCTCCGTGCTCAACGGTTGCATGAAGGAAAAGACAGAGAACTCCTGTTTGTCCGGTTTCTTTATCATGATCGAAATTCCGGTTGTCATGAACGGTTTTGAGAAGTCCAGGACGCGTTCTCGCTCCTGCAAGAAAACGTACATCAAAAATATGATAGTTTTCCACGCTTCAAATTACACCAATACAACAGGAGCTGTAGACACACACTATACATCTTGGTCTGATCTGCTGTGTTTGTACTTTGATTTTCATGTGCTTTAGTTGTTATTTGCAATCTCTAATGAATGTCCAAACAAACTGTTGTGATTTGGAATGCTAGTTTGACTGGCTTCAGACGCTAGCGAACTTCGTAGAATTAAAGTTTTTACCTACTGTCCCCAAACGCCCAATTACGTGTCAATACGTGACCTACTCGCTCAATCGATACGTTTATATGAAATATAGACTGTACCTGACTGATGGTAAGAGAAGCCACCGCAATGTCGGCTTTGCCGGTCAATAGGTCCCCGACCATTCCGTCCCAACTGCCGTCCGGCAGTTTGGTGCCAGTCTTGGTACCCAGGTACACCTGGAATCAAGTTTCTGAGTCTGACTCAAAAACCCGAAATTTCGTTTTAACTTAAATTCCCAAGCTAAAACTCTCGAAAAGTCATCTCGCCTCGGAGATTGAAATATTTTCGTTACACGAAACTCGGAGAGTTCATTTTCGTGAACTAGCTCTTAAAATTCACGGTCAGATTCCAACTAGGAACTCGAAAGCTTAAAACATGTCAAAGTTGAGTTGCGCTGACCTCAAAGTTAAACCCGTCGATACGGTCAGCGAGCAGCTTGAGAAGATCGATACAGTAGCCCTCGTACTTGTTGTTTCCGTGGCACTCGGTTCGATTGTTCGGCTCCAGACACTCTCTTTTCGTCATCACGAATGGCGCCACCTGAATGTTCGAGTGCGTATGCTAGAACATCCCAGCAGCTTCATCCAATCCTGCAGCTCTCACTTTCCTCACTCATTCTCGACTCTTGTATACCGGCGGGATTTCGAAAAAATAGATGAAAGAACTACAATGTTCAGTTAATCGATCTTTACACGTCTGAGTTTCGAGACAAATGGAAATTGGGATGGTGTAGGGGTTGGAACTTATCTAAGTTCAATACAAAGTGTCGTGAGATTGCATATAACACTATAACACTTTTGTTACGGGTGTTGTGTGCTCTTGATAATCGTACGGTTTTCCATTATGTTGTCTCAGAGCTGTTCGTATTTGAACAAAAGCATTTAATTGAATGTTTCATTTCAGACCTACCCAAACAGTGACCACTCGCACGACACTCCTGTTTCGGTCCTTCAGCGTCTTTCTGGTGTGCTGTGCCATGGTGCGATTGGCAAAAAAGCCGTTTCCTTGTCGCCAAGCCATCACCTTAAATTTTTCCGAACTATTTAAATTCAAGTAATCAAGTAACTAAAGTTATCATTGACTTTCAATCAAGACAAATGGACATATGCCTCTTTTGTCATCAAATAACTTACTTAGAACATGGAAAATTGTGTTGGCGTTGAGCTTTGTTACCACGCTCGCAAATACAACCACTTTGCCAGTCAAGCTTACGGTAGGATCAGAATAAAACACAGCAGAAATACAGGTTCTATTGATTTTTGTGTAAGCGAGCACCGACTAATGAAATTCTAACCAATGATGCACGTGAAACGTGCAAGACACATCAGAATTCAAGAACGCAGTTCACGTGATTATTTCAGTTACGTTCAGTACAGTCAGTTGTCCGCACTTGAGGACGGACACTGGACAATCATCGTGCAAGGTTTGTTCCTTGCAATATCGATTTTTCCCACCTCTTTACTATTGAACGTGGCTCTCGTATTGGAAACCAGATCGATGACTGCCACATCGTAGTTCTTTCGCTGTCCAAATGTGTCGAATTCAATATTGCCCGTCAAAGTTCCTTCTTTCGAATCAATGGATATCTGAATAGACTATTTCTTTGCAAAAAAAGTAACCTTTTTACCGTGGTGTTTAGTCATGCAGAACGTTGAAATCTCTTGGAAATAAATCATAGGTGATACAAAACAGATTAGTTGCTTCCCATCACTGTGTATTATTTGTGAGATAGTGTAATATAGTGTTTTCCCTCTATTTATGTGTGGTGTACATAGTTAACTTCTCCTTACCCCTCTGAGTGCTTTCGCAATCGTTCTTCCGTGTTCGAATGAGGCAAATGGTCGCTCGGGATGAGCTCGGTCCGACTGCGGATCGCAATAGATACCTGAAAAGGGGAAGAAATATTTAGACTAGAAATGACCTATGCACCCACAGTGGGATAGACTACAAACTACAAACACATCTGGATAAGGTGATATACATCATATATGCTTGCTTTAAAAAGAACGAGCCCTATAGTTTCATCTTTGTTGAAGCGAGTGTGAAGCAGACGAGGGCGCAGAGTAAGAGCTCGAGTCTAGAAAATGTCGCGAGAGTTGGCAGCAGATTGTTGCTGCTTGCTGCCGGCAGCAACTTTTGCAGTCGGCAGCACGATCGATAATCACATTTTGCATGTTGCTGTTGCTGCTGCTGCCGGAGTTGGCAGCAAAAAGTATGAACCCTGCTTAATGGAAAGCTCCCAGATGTTTTGTAGACACGGGCACTCATACAATGCAAGATTTTGTTCCCCGAAAATGTTCGTCAAAAAGTCACTCGATCGATCCAGTTCTGACATTCACCTACTTAACTGATTTTCAAAAGGGGAAGATGGAACTTACTCAATAAACCTACCATCTACAATTGGAAAAAGTTTTATGAGTGAAGACTACAGGAGAATAAAAATAATCATAAACCGCACCTGGGTAACCCCGATTGAAAAAAGTTCCATGTCTGAATGTTCCGTGAAAAAGCGAGTCATTTGATGCCAACGAACGGCGAAATCCGTGCCACGCCACCAACATCGCGTCGTGCGCCAGAGCCGCGCGAGTCTGAAAATCTGACTATCAGGAAATTGAAGGCACATTTTTTTTCCGACTCTGTAAAACTAAATTTGGGAAAGAATCCGCCAGAATATAGGATAATTACCGGAGAGATGGTATACGGAAAAGGTGAGAAAACCGAACTGATTGGTCAACTCACATCAACATCATCATAATTGGTTAGGTGGTCTCCGTTCATTTTCTTCAGATGTTTCTTCAGATTCCAATACTCTCTGCTCTCTTTGTTTATCAATTGGAAGCCACTGATATTGATATTCCCATTGGCGAACATATCCACGTCATACGGGAGAAGATCCTGAAACAAACAACACAAAAATGGGGTCATAAAAAGTTGTAGTTTGGTCTGCACGCACGTCATACTTCTTGCAGTTCACCTAGAACTGGCCGGCATCAAACTATAAAACACAGCAGATAGTCGGGTCTACTGCTTTGCTTCGATGGAGCCCCACATAAACAGCAAAGAAGTTTATAAATGAACGTATTGGCAAGTGTACTTTGCAGCTAAAATTCATAATCGTTTCTCTTCTCAACACATTCGATGACTTGGAAGTTTGACAGACAGGACTTTCTCGAGTAACATGTATCTTCAAGGAGTGAAAAATAGACTTGGCTAGAGGTTGATCGCGAATTTCAGACAAAAATTTCTGAACAAACGTGGCTACGTTACTGATTATCTTAGAATTCGAGAAAATACCCTTCAAGAATTCCATTGTGCCCCTTAATTCCTGCTCGCCCAGTGGGAAATTGGAGCCCACCCTGCACTTCCCCCTTCGGTTTCGGGGGTAATTAGGAAATTAACCACTGGATCGGTTGGTCTCTGGCACCAATTACTTTCGCGAGAAAGTCAACTGACATCACACAAAAGCACACGAAAGTTAGTTGTTCATCCCATTTTTTCGTAGTTTAGAGCTGGAGTTTCGAGAATTAGTTTTCTGTTGTTGTGGAACTTGCGTACGAGAATGCTTTATAGTGGGATTTGGTGATTGCACGTTTTCCTGCTGTTTTTTTCTATTTTCACATGACATCTTGGATTGAAACCAAATTTACTTTGAAGGTTGAGCTTTTCACAATACAAGAATATGAAAGTTTGCCTAAACGCGCAAGCGTACACATCAGATAATACCAACATAGCTTTTGCATGGTTTTTCCTTGGCAAATACTATTAAGGGTCACTTTAATTAGGTACTTGGGATTGAGTATAAGTAATTTATAAAGATGCTTACAAAGTTGACCACCACATAGTGGTAGTTGGCCTGGCTGAACTGCGCCTGACGTATTGAAGAGAGAATCTTTTGCTGGCGAGTAGAGGAAATCGTGTCGATCAATATTCTGGAAGAATACCAATTTTTATTTTTTGAGAAAACACCGAGTGTCTAGGAAATGCGAGCTGGTTTTCTACAGTCAACCTCAATTCACTGGGAATCGTTGAAGATTGCCCAAAAATTGCGAAGAAAAATTGCTTATCTTCGTAAAAATGAATAAGCTGTGTCATTCCATGGAAATTGTTAAAAAAGGACGATTATGTGGATCCCCTGTCAACGGTCCTTTAAACTGCAATTGGAAAATGCATTGCAGTCTGGAAAATCTTGAATTGCAGTTTAAAGAAGTGAAGCGTTGCGATTGGACCACATAATCGTTCTTCTATAAAGACCGCGGACTGACTGTTTAAGTAAATGGAAATGGAACTTATTCAAAGGCGTGAGCATAGTTGAGTTGTAGTTTCGAATGCATACACAGCAGACGTTTCATGTGTGATCAAACTACAGAGGTGGCAGAGCAGATTAACATGTACGCCTTCGGCTTACTCCTTTCCTTTCATATCAATGCCTTCACCGAACTTTGGGCAATTATTGTTCCGGTCATTCCTACTGCTATTTGGCAGCGTTCCAATAAATTTTTCAGGCTGTTTTTTACCACTTTTAGGTTTTTGAAAAAAAACTGCAAATCTCTGTTAGCGGTTGATCAGTAAAAGAGCGTGTAAATGAAAAAAGCTGAAAAATACTTATGTCTCCTCTAAGAAACAGTCATCCGAAAGTCTTGGCACGATGCCAATGGGTCTTAGTGGGAATGAAATGAACTATATTCTCCCAAATACGTACCGATTGGTGTGATTTGACCGCTTGATGTTGAAGTTGCGTATGAATTCTCCGAATGTTTGCTCGTCGGCGGGCAGTTCGAGTAACTGGGCACTCACGGAGTTGTTGGTACGCAGGTGGAGATGGTGCCAAAGGGAGGGCATCGACAGACCGGCTGGAAGAGGAGGGTACAGGAGAGAGAGATGGCCAAAGAGAGAGAGAGAGGGGGAGAAAAGAGAGAGAAGAGAGCACGAAGAAGAGTGAGAAAAAGACAGAAGAATGAGAGATACGCAGGTGAAGGTGGTACCAAAGGGATGGCATCGAGAGACCGGCTGGAAGAGAAGGGTACAGGAGAGATAGGAAAAACACATGGATGGAAGAGAGCGCGGACTGAAGAGAGAGAGAGAGAGAGAGAGAGAGAGAGAGAGAGAGAGAGAGAGAGAGAGAGAGAGAGAGAGAGAGAGAGAGAGAAACACGCGAGGAAAAAGAACTGAGAGAAGGATAGAAAGCGAACGAAAAGGCAAAAGAGAGAATGCTGATAGAGTTGACATTTCGGTGTTTGAGAATCTCATCGACTACTTTCCACAACACGACCTCGATCTCGCAGCCATTTTACTACTAGATTTCGTTTCTCAAACTGACATTATTAAAAGCCTGACTGAAACTGAAACTGTCTTACTTACTTGATACCTCCTGATTGTTCTGAACCACCTAATCACGTACTAGATCAGAACACGTATACGGTATGATATAGTATGAGTTTTAAGTGGTATGAGGTTTTGCAGTAGCCCGACTCAGGCACCGTAGCAAAGTCTCCTAAACAGATCAGCTCCGAGATGAACTATCTAGACACTACCTGAGCCAGATTTGAGTAACCCCCATTATGCTTAAACACGGAAAGTTGGCAACTATGTGGCCAGACTGTGATTACGTCCTCAATCAGGTTGAGCTCACCACTTTCATGACTTTGCTACGGCGCCAGATACCCATTCTGCGTCTTCCGCTTGCCGTACCATTTTGCACGAGTAACCCTGGATGCAAATCCGAAGAAAAAGTTGGAATTATTCTGAACTCTCTGAACTCACAGTTCTCGCCGTCGCTGAGTAGAATGATCTCTGTCCACTGTTTGTGTAGAATGAAGTCGGCCAGAAGTTCGGCCGGTGACGGTCGCACGCTCACCTCGAAACTAGAACGAATACCGGTTATAAAACGAAGTCTTGTTCATAGTTCGGGTCTATGCCGTTAATTTCAGCTGTCCTGGACGGTGGATTTTGAAAATAATATACTTTTTTGATGCTCAGTCCGGCAATATATGTTCAAAGTGAGGATTAGATAAGATCTGTGTTCTCACTATTCTGATAATTTCCGAATCGATGTGTTATGTTTTCAGAGATGCGAAGTAGAATCTTACGAGCAAAGTGAAATCCTATGTTTTGAATACGGTTTCTTACATTATACAAAATTACCACAACTCACAAGTTCACATGTTGTCCCTGTGGTTGTGGTGGGTTGACGGTTATCATGGGCAGCTCCAGAGTGTCTGCCAACGCCCTCAGGGCATCGTAGCCACGCCCACTATCGATCGAAATCAGAGACATACCGCCCTCCTTCAGATCTTGACAGACTGGAAAGAAGTTCAGATGCACAATCTAGTTCACGTGTCTAGTTCACGTGAAAATGTACGTCCATTACATATTGTAGTTCGGTCTGCGAACACAGACGAATCTTAACGTTTCGTCGTGTGCAAACTACGAACAGTAAACTATATAGTCACGTTAAACATGGTGAACACATCATAATTAACCGAACTCGCTTAGGCGCTTATGTTTATGGTTGTTGAGGTCTTACGTGACTGCTCACGTGAGAAAAAGCATGCCAGTTCGCTAGTGAATGCAGTGCTTAGAAGTGTAGCCTATGAAATGTCTATGGAGAACAAGAAAACAGCAGTTGTAATATGAAACATGTAAAACGATCTACACAGAATTTAGTGAATCCCCTGTATGCCACCAGCTGACCTGCATTGGTAATGTGCCAGGATTCCGAAGTGCCGACGTCCACCTCCCGGTGTTGAAACGAGACTCTTCAAATACAGTGATCAGGCAATCACTCTAGATCAATAGAACCAAGTTGATTTTCCATTACTTTGCACGTTTCCAGTAAAAAAAGAATGATTGGTATATGATATGATTACGAGAAGTTAGTTCTTGTAAAAGTTTACATGCTAGCTAGTGATATACAAGAAGTAACATCATGATAAAATAGATAAATCTCGTATTGGATATAACAACCTCGGTTCTAAACGGACTTCCCTTTTGACTTACGATTTGGTGTTTTCTGAGGACATATCGTTTTTTCCTTGATTTGGTTTTCGCTGATCATAATGAAAGAACCAGTCAACACAAACAAATATCCTGGTTTTGTCTCCAAGAACTTTCCAGCTGGATATTTCAATTTCATACTGTGGGAGGGAACGTGCGGGAGGAAAGTATTATGATCGTGTCCTACCTGAATGGCGTATCGTCTCTCGTGTTGATCTCATCCGCCACGTACTGCAGCGCTTCCGCCGCCGTGTTGGTCCCATCCGAAGTACGGGTAACCGACTCTGAAAAATAGCATACCATGTTATTAAGGAGTACTTTGTGAATTAAACTTTCGCGGTGAACCAACTCATTCACCAGAGTTCACTCTCTAAATACTTCAGTATTCCCATGACCGATCGTTAAAGGAGGACAGAAAGGAAAATTAATATGGAAGAGCTTTTCAAGAGAAACCGATAAGTATAACTCTTAATTCAAACTAACAAACCTAATTTGTATACGGATGACACGTGTTTGCCTGTTTTGGCGCGCTAGCTTTCCTTTCTGCCCCCCCCCCCCTCCCTTTAAACCTTGTCTCAAACAGAGCTAGGTTCTTGCGAAAACGGCATCTTTCTTGCCTTTTTACGTGAATGGTCGGTTTAATTTAAGGGGGTCTATTGTTCAAATTCATGATTATCAGTATTTTCAGTATATTGGAGTTGTTTTTGAGACACTATTTTCAGATCTCAAAAGTCGCACGTACAATCTAGATTAACTTTTCTATTCATCATTTTCGCTCACCTATAAGTATTTTAGCCGGATAGGCTGACGTTTGCTGTAAAATCGTAGTCAGCAGATACGTAATAGTGAACATGTAGTAGGAATGAAGGAATGACATGGCGACCTCGAGACTCGATGTATCGAGTTATCTCACTTCCGATATACTACTGTGTTGTTGGAGAAGCGCCTCTGGAATGATTTCACTAGCTTATTCACCGGTAACTTTGCTAGGTTGCTACAAACTTACAAATCATTGAAACATGCCCTATCTGAAAAAGTTGTACTATACGGGAAGGATGAAATTGACTGACATGGAGTTTTTAATCGGGCTAGGAATCTCAATCTTGAAAAGGCTACCATAACACGCTTACTTCAAGTCGGAAATACAGCTTCTCTGGTTTGTAACATTGTAACACATCTGTTCACTTCGGACTAAAATGACTACAAACTACGAAAACTAACCATTTGAATAAAACTAGCTGTTGCGATGGCAGCGCCATCGTGTGTTTGTAGTACTTTATGAAGTCACCTCCAAAATATTTGTTGAATAAGTGATGCGCATCGCAAATTGAGTTGGCCAAGCCAATCAGGACACAAGGGGGCCACTGGGAGGGGCGGGGCCTCAGGTTAATGGAGCGCATCCCGGCCAGGGGATTAGGAACGGGACACGCTACTGGACAACTCAACAACTTTTATAGAGGGAACACATAAACAACTTGTAGTTTGATCTGAATTATTTGTGATCAAACTCCAACGAAGGGTGGGACCTCAGGGTAATGGAGCGCATCCCGACTATGGGATTAGGGGACATCAAACTACAAGTTGTTTATGTTTTCCCTCTATAAAAGTACTGGACAACTTGACGACAAACAAGGACTGGCTGGTTAGATAATGTAAGCATACAAGATTAGTCACCGACTTACCATTAACCATGAGTGCGGTAAGTGTGGAATTCGCCATAGCCCGAGAAAACTGAAATAACGGCTAGGGGATTATAAATATGGCACGCTTCTGGAAAACTGAACAACTTTTTCAAGGGCGATCGTCAAGAAATGATAGTACAGTCTGAAATATTCGTGATCAAACCACAACAAAAAGTGAGGCGTCAGGTTACTGCCATTAAACGCGAGATACGCTTCTCGAAAACTCTACAACTTTTATAGGGAGCGCCCAAGTGACTATGAAGAAGTTTTAGTTTGATCAGGGCACCGTAGCAAGTCGTTAAAGAAACCGTTCCGCTACAATTTGAGTTTCACGAAAAATTTGAAAAGCTCAAAAAAATTCTTAATGTCTTCCCATAGACCACGGAAAAACTTTCTGATTGAAAATTTGTAAAACTTGCATAACATCAAGCAATAAAGAAGGGGACATGAACATTTTCACCTATCGGTTTACCTATCGGTGTCATTACGTAAGCCGCTTTTCTGAGAAAACGAAGCAAGATAGGGATATAAAAGTATATATTTTTGATAATGGTTTTTCATTTGCCATAGGGTCAGATTGTTAACTCAAAAGTCAAAATTAAAGCGGGACGGATTCTTTAAGTGGAGTCTGATTGAGGGTCTGATCTAATCCGGGCCAGTTGTCCACGCTTGAGCATAGTGTGTAGATGACCGTCCACCTTGTATGCATGAAACATCCCGGGCCGGGTTGGGATGCCATCCCGACCTCAATTGGTCGGGAAATAGCGCGGGTTAGCATCCCAACCCCAGCCCGGGATATTTCATGCATCACTGGGTGACGCGGCGACCAGGTATTTGACTTCCAAAATAACCCTTTCATGAGACAGTGAAATACGGTAAAGTATATGCATCCTGTGACAATGTATGAGTGTTAGTTTGGCCTGAATACATAACAAACCGCACGAACTATAACCAAAACGGCGTTGCTGTTTTGTAGTTTGATCCTAGCTGTGTCTGAACAAACTTTCTATTTTGTTTTTTCTATATCAACTAATGAATTCGTTTTTCCGAATTTTTAAAAACTTTTCTAAAACGGGGCATGAACTTTGAATTTGTAGTTTAATCACACAGTGTTTCTCGAAATACGCAATCTTTTCACTTTATTAGATGTATCAAGTTCAAACGCCTACTCTTGTTCTCTATAACTAACTTTTCTACAGAAACATAGTGAATACGGGAACTAGCCGCCTTTTTCAGAGGGTGATAGCCGGATAACTTATATCCACACCACTAATCCAATCCAATTAACACCATAAATTACACCGCCCACCCAGTTGGCAGCTTTTAGGCTATTACCACACTGGGTTCAGGAATGGAAGTACGTCAATGACAAGTTCTTGATAAAGGACGAAAACTCATCAAATAACCTTAATTTCAGTTAATAGTTCTACATTCCGTACCACCAGTTTGCAAACGCTTTCACATACTGTGAAAACGCTGGCAGCTTAAAATACCGGAGAAGATGCAGGCTTAAATACTGGTGTCGAATTAGCCTGCATCTCCTTATGAATTTCAAACAGTACAGGCGACATCTGGCTGACCCCGGTATTTTAAGTTGCAAAATTGGCGAGTCCGGTATTTTAAGTTGCAACGGTTTTTCAGAGTGAATGCCATGCTTTGATTAGATAATTGTACCCAGAATGTATGTGTAGGTAAGGTATACCGGACTCGTTCATTGAAACTCGAGTTGAGATAGTTTGACTCGAAAACTACGCCTCTGTGCTCAATAACAAATGAGTACATAAGAAACTGAGGTAACGTTTGAAACTAGAGGTGTTTACAAACCATTCAAAGCTTGGAAATTGCAGAATAAACCATACTCCTTCAACAAGAACACATGTGTTTCCTAGAAGCAAACTTTAAATGCAGCGCACATTACTCGAATGTGCACGTAATCTTGTAGTATATAGTAAAGCGAGCGAAACGAACAAAAGAACTTCATAAAACTTTGAAAAACACGCACGGTCACACGGGGGAATATATGCATCCGGAATGATAACATGACACAATTGACACGTAAATCTCGAATACCCATCACGTGCAAACACACTACTAAAAACGAACAATTCGGTGCACTGAGCTAAACTTGGACAATATTATGTGCGGAAAGGCGTCAAAAAACTACTGATTTCCAGAACAAACTTCGGAGAAAAAAAACGACAGAAATATATTAGCTCAGACTTTTTCGTCGTTCAGCTACACTCAATCATCAAACACACGATTAATTTCACCAAAGCGTCGGATATGAATTTGAGAAAGTCATTAGATTACACAACAATGTTGCAGGATACAATTATTCGCGGGAAAGAAGAAAAGTTATTACAAAACTACCAAACTGATGGAACATTCAGAAAACATCAACTACCTATTGTAGTGTTAACAGAAGTACTAAAACCATTCAAGTTAATCAACGTCAAGGCGCAGCACATTGCTAAAAAGTGAGAAATCATAAGATTGGTCATAGTGAAAAGGTGGAAAATTGAATATGACCACAACTTGATCTACTACTTGTCATCAGGATTGGGCACATTCACCAGGATTGGAACAGAGCTTGGACATCTTATCAGCAACGTCGTCCGAATCCTTTAAATAAGGACTAAGTCTGGCGAATATTTGGGGCCACTCTGCTTTAACAGCATTCCGAATTTCATCCTTGGATAACAGCAATCTCAACGTGTCACCGGCAGCGCACTGCAAAACTAATCGCTCAAAGTTTAGAGTGTGATGAGAAACTTACGGTAGTAGGGTTGTAGTGGCTAACTAGGGCAATTTAGAGGAATCGTATTTCAATTTCGTTTCGAGCTGAATGAAGCTGGGCGCAAAAAAACTTAAATATACCGACGACCAACTTTACCCCTCACGCTCACCTATGCTCGGAAAAGTTGACAATCACATGCAACCGGGTCGCGTGCAACCAAAATGCAACCGGGTTGCATGTGTGAAGAAAATTCGGTTGCTTTTCAAATGCAACCAAACACTCAATTTTTGGACACTTTCCTGTTTTTAATGCAATTTGGTTTCTTTGGTTGCATTTGGAAAGCAATCGAATTTTCTTTACACATGCAACCCGGTTTCGTTTTGGTTGCATGCAACCCGGTTGCTTGTGTAATTGGCCAATACCTCGTTTAAACGCATTTGTAAAATAATCTCACCTCGCAGTCAACAGCAGACGATCCGAAACCAGATCCAAACCCTCCAGAATTAGTAGATCCTGAGCCGAAACGAGAACTTGAACCAAATCCGACAGTCGGAGGACGAATTCCATTGGCAGACTCGGACGTGGTTCTGCGACTAAGGGGAAGGGAGCGGACATCTGAAGTGTTCATCCATTATCAATCAGTATCGGTGGCAAAGACAGTGATTACTCTACCTTTTTAAACTTTTACAGATGCGTAACAAAACGCACAATCATCATACAATGAATAATTAAGCTTAGTACATGAGTAGCTTGAAAAACAAAATTTGATGCCAAATAATGCAATTTGTTTAATGGAAACACTGGCTCGAAGATCAGTCGTACATAAGTGGTGTCTCGTGTGTGGTTTAATCACATTTTTGCAGGGGCTTCACACTGGCGTTGGGAATCGAACATATCTTTAACCAAACGAACCAAATTACTGCCTTTACGAAACATAAGTAATGAGTGAGTAACACTTTTCTAGCTTCTAATTGTATGCACGAAACACAGCGTAAATTCCACGCGAAAGCTCGCTGCCTATATATATCGTGTTTTACTCGGGCCAGATGCGTAATACTACAACATAGCCCTCTAGATAGCCCTCCAACAAAGAGCCAACATTTTTAAGGGTTTTTAAAGAATACTCCCCTTAAACAATGAAGGATCCGGATAAGTTCAGGAGGTCAGATAAATAATGTTAGAGTGGCACGCAATATAATAGCTTTTAGTTACCTGCCCGCATCGGCTTGCCGATTTCCAACTCATGCCCATAACTGTTCTCCATTCCTCGCTTTCCATCTCCACGAACAGAACCGAAACCAGTACCAGAATCTTTCTTACAGGCAGCCTGTAAGCTGTAAGGTTTAGATCATTGACAAAAAGGTCGTGCTCGTGAAAACAGATGAACAATTGAACACAAACATTGCGGAGAAAATAAACTTACTACCACAACTACCATTACCTTCGCCTATCAGTAAGGTTCAATAATTCATGAAATGAAACCAGTTTTTCAATTTGAATATCTTATCATTTGGCTCCAAAACTGGTTAGTTTCGTCCAATTTGGAGTTTGACAGAAACTCTAACTGTTTTATCGATTTACATGACTATTTAGACAATGATAAAAAATATGATTTCAGATCAAATAGCCGAATACGCAACACTTGGTACCACCCCACCATTAAAACAACTATTACAAATATATGTTCGGTCATTGAGTAAATCCATTTGAATATTTGACCGATTACTGTAAAACGTTGCGCAGTGAACGAAACAGTGTATACCAAAGGTGATAGTACGAAATAAAAAGTAACAGGATGTTATATTCACCTGTTGCTCGCCCTTTTTCTCCTTGACACTCTCCATAGAACCAGTGCTAGACGATCTATCGGTAGGAGTACTATTCTTTCTCGATTTCACCTTAAATACCACAATACTCATTGTTTAATCTAAGAGTCGAGGTCAAGTTTCAAAATGACGGAATACTTTAAACGCGTAGAAATAAACAGAAAATGTAACCCTATCTAGATACATACTTCAACGCATTCCATCTCACAAGTGAGGCTGCTGTTTGTTTCCATAGTGAACTATATTTTCGACGATAGCCTTGAACACAACCAAAAATTGATAGACCGAATGCAATATTTTAAGGAAACCCTCTTCGATCCGATTTCCTCAAACACCCCAACCCAACTTCATAATTCTACGGTGAAGCGTGTGGAAGAGAACGCGTTCAGAACTGAAGCGGTAACCTAGTAATCTAGAATAGGCTACCGAAGCATGTTTACATCAAACACACCTTAGTATACGATATCTTTCTCTCCTGGGTTGCCTCCGAATCGTCAGAATAGATTCCTCCATCGTGAATCGAGGAAACGTCGGACATGTACGCTGCAAACGACTAATTAACAAATGGAAAGTGAAGAACTGACGTATGAGCCCCACTGCAGTTGAGCACCCCCGTGACATTTCAGTGAAAACTCAATGTTCCCCAAAACCCAAAACAAGTCAAATTATTCCAATTTCCGCGGGAAGCTGTTTCGACTATTTTCTCACTTAAAGCATTACGATTATGTGGAACAATCCCGTGTCAACGGTCCTTCAAACTGCAATTGAAAAATGTATTGCAGTTTAAAGGACTGAAGCGTTAGGATTGGACCCCATAATCGTCCTTCTTTGAGCGTAGTAATCAGACACCAACCTTCTTCCTCCCTGTCGTCCTCATTTCTATTGGCCGTCCAACCGGCTCTGACCGGTGAAGCGCGATTCTGTCCGCCGTTCAGTCGATGGAACGGCTGTCTATCTCCACGATAGTTGAGGTGGACATAGTCCCTGGCAGAATGCTGAAACGCCGGTGGTGCCGGTTCTGAAATGGAGAGAAATATTAGTAAACATGTAGGAATTGTAATTTGTGGTCACTCAAATTATTAACTTAAGTAGAGCAGAACTTTTACTATCACTACATTTAAATACCTTCAAAAACTAGATACATCGTAAAAATACATCGATCTCAACTTTCTTCACGATAATGAAGAATAAAAAGTGCGCCGCACCTATAACCAGTGAGAAACTTCTCAATTGTTTGAAAATCATTGCTTTTTAGTTTTTCTTGTCTACGCTGGTCTTTTTATAACATTATAACCAGAGTGTACCAGCTTGACGTGGTAACATACTTCTCAGAAACGACCAAAGTTTAATAGCGCTTAGCGTTAACAGATTAAAGGTGTTCAGAGCCGAAAGAATGTTTCCACAACTCTCAACAGACCAAAAATACATGGAGAAAAACGTACCCTGGTAGTGCTTGTTGTAATTTGTAGAGCTCCTACAGAATTCCGGCTTGTGTCCTTTCCTTCCACACCTATTGCACCAAAAAGTATGCGGGTAGAGAGAGGCCGGAGCCGGTGTATTATTCATATCTGAAATGATACTATTTAAAATTCAACTTCCACCTTGACCTAGAGCCCCTGAAATCAATGTAAGTTGAAAGCACAATCCAGCAAGTCTATTAATACGTCACAAGTCAGCGTTTAGCGGTAAGAAAACAAGAACATTGACTGAAAATCGACGTTAAAACCATTGAACGAAGAACGATACCAAAGGAAATCAAGAGAAAGGTAGATCAATAATTGAGAAAAGGGTAAGAACAAAGATACGTTCGGAAATCAACAGGGCCCTACAATCAAATAAATAATTTTGTCAGCAGATTCCGCCTTAAAACTAGAATATCTTACTTAGCACCGATATATCTCGCCCACCCAATATCACTAATTACCCGTGCTCCAGCCTCCAGCTACATTTGTTACTGCCACTTATAGTAGGTGTACAGCACATAGACACTGTGATGTTAGCCTAAAGTGACGTTCATATTTTTTCATTGGTTTTTCAGATACGCAACTCTCAGAATCTCGATTGAGCATCTCAGAGCCATGCATCAATACTTGGCAAAAGCTTTGGAATACCGACATAAGGAGAGCCCACAATCAATCAAGTGATTTTAATTAGCAGATGCAGCCTAAAACTAAAAGTTCTCTCGTTGTACGAATTTATGTCGCCGAACATCAGTAAACTACACGCATCCCAGCTATTATTGCCCACTTTTGGTGTTACTCAGAAACGAAAGTCTTTAGGGCGACGTTCATAATTTGTCCGCTGCAGCCAAATGCAGACTTGATGATCATAATGCTGTTATTTGTTGCAAACCTAACTATCGATCAAACCCTATAGCAGATTCAGGTAAAATTCAATCAATACATGTGTTTTCAACGGACTTTAGGTACAACTAGCTATAGCGAACCCATTCTAATCCTTACTTAGATCACTCTTGCAACAAAAAACAACAGCTCAGCAATAATCTCTGTGAATAGTCCTAGTTACTGTATGGGTCATTCCCTGAACTTTTTCCAGCATAAATTGAGAGCCAGCTCTACTTTTATTATCAAAAATCATAACGGCTGACTACGACTTTTGTAGGGAAAGAAACTATAATTACAGGAACTAGTAACACTAACTACGTACGCCCTTTGGAATATGGTACAATTAGATGACATGAAGACGATCGAGGGGAGCGCGAAACGGGCACGCAACAAAATTAGAGTCTATCTCGAAACGCGCGCCAAAAACCCGCCAAGCGCGCCGAAAACTACGAATTGGACGTAAAAACAGTGCGCCAGAGATGCAATTCCGAGAAAGGGAGAAAATATTTAAAGAAACAATAATCCAGTGATTCATTATAGTTTTGAAGTTATTTTGTTTCTGAAGAAAATTTCTGATTTCTAAAATTTTTTGAAATTGCATTTTTGTTTCTTACCCCTCAATTCTTTTGTTGCTCAACTTATTTCAGCTCAACTCAATAAACTATTCTCATTTTGTTATTTAAGGTGTGGACCAAGAATACCATTTTGACAAACATTTTCGGTTCTTCTACCCAATATAGCAGCAGTCAGGCAAGTTCACCAATATAAAAGATACTTATCGTAATAAGCAACTATTATACGGTTGAAGGAGTATCTCAGAAACTTCATGAGCGTCTCAGATTCTCGATTGGGTATCTCAAATACGTATTTGAGGTGCTGAATTTAAGTCATTCAAGTTTCGACTATTTATATTGCTTTATTTGTAAATTTTGACAATTGCTGGAAAACTCTCATTTTGCGTTTAGTTCCTCAGCGAAACGGTTCAAAAAACACAGTTCCTCGGCGGAACGGATCAATAAATAAGCGTTTGAAGGAATCGCCGTGTTCGACCAGAATCCTTGAAGAATCTCAAACATTCAACTCTTGAGTACGATTTGAAACTTGAACATAAACTCTTGCTCAGATATGCAACAATGTAACTCTTAGATTCTTGAGTGAGTATCTCAGAAAACTGTTTTGTGCTGACAATCGTCGCAGCCCACGTGAATGCGTCTAGAACCACCACACTAATCTCAATCACTGCGCGCCTTTGATTAAGAGGTAATAAAAGCTGTACTCGAGTATCTGATTGTCGGCGGCAGGTGCTATACCGTACGTATAATTGCGTTTTTCCTAATTGCCGTTAAACTAAACAGAATTAGACCATTCACTTCAAATTATACGAACCATTTCGGCGTCTAGGTCCTACTAAACTTACTTTCATAGGTTTAGCACAAACTTTATTATATATGGTAAAAATTATTAAAGAAAAAAATCTTCAAACTCTTCCGAAATTTCATTCTTGCTTGATTTCAGATGAAAATTGGGGCCAACCAACAAACCTGGTCCAGCTCTGTGAAGAAACTGCGGAAAGGGTGATCGATATGGCGGCAGAACGTGCGAGGGCGACGACGAGCAGGAACGAGGCGGCGTCAGAAACTGCGGCAACGGTGTCGAGTGAGGACTGACGGCGGAGCCAGGCAGCGGCGGCCACGCGGCCCCGTCTATCGGATGACCGTGGAGCCGGAAGAGAAAGTCACATGGTCTCGGGACGCCTACTCCCGGAAAAGGCCCAGGATGGATACCATTGCGACTACCCTAGAACGATATCAACGTGAGTAATGTTTGGTTATATTGTCATAACACTCAGAGTAAAATAGTTTTCACAAGCTCTGAAAGCGTAACTTTCGTAGATGATACTCATAATTATTCATTATGTACTAAGACTCGAAAAAGTGTAACCATTCCCATTCGCCTGATCAATAAGTAGAACAGGGTAGAATGCGTTCTAAATCAACGTGACCAAGTTTTTCGATACATCGCTAAAGGACAAATGAGTCATGTTGTGTCAAAAACGCTCCAATTCATCGTTAAACCAACCATTTGGTTCTGTCGGTGTCCTCCGACCGCTGATTGGCCGCGCAGATCTGTCACCTGAACAAAATACAATGTTCATTCTATCAAAATCAATGAATGAACGACACTTTAAGGAAGGACAGAAATAAATCCTAAATAAGGTACCCTGGGACACCTGACTATAACGTAGCACGCACTAAATCAGGCTAAAATATCTGCACAGTACGCTAATTACGTGCATTAGGTCTCATTAAAAGATGCATCAGTCGGTTTTTCGTAGGCAGCCGTTTCATATTAGTGTGTCATATCTGTTTTTCAAAAATATAGCCGTTTTGGTATTCAAACCCTTAAACTCATTCTCATTGATTCGGGTTGTTAATAATGCGCGATGCTTGTCGAAGAATGAACTTAGGACCAACTATTTTCTTCAGGGCAGTCTTGGCCAGCTGTTTCGCCTCCTTCAGAACTTCGGAGGTAGTCGAAGAGGGAGCTTCGATGCGCACATGGAACGGCTCCTGGTTGCGGGGCAGCGGCGGCAGATAAATGTTCTCCGGCGACTGAAACAGACAGGTATGAAGGCATTTTTTTTCTTTTTTAGCTAAAATGTAGCCCGCTTCTGGATTTTTTCTAACTAATCAAGTTTACTGGGGTAAGCATGTTCATCTCTACTGTTTTAGGCAGCATGCATATCAACGTTTAACGTCGGCGTCAGTATTGAAGAAAATAAGCGCGGTGATTCACATCGACATTTACGCCAACTAAATCAATACGCATGTTTTCTTCACTAATAACGCCGACGGTATACATCGACGTAAACAGAAAGAATGTGGCAGAACGATATTTTATAAAGAATTGCTGTGTAAGTCTTTTTGTTGTCGGTCTTGATTGCTTGCATAATCATCCATTGAACATGAGTTCTACGTACTCCAACTGGTATGTCCCAGGAAATACAGGCAACAGGGAGACTGTAAAGCGAATAATGAATGGAAAATTAAGGTAAAATCACCTCCGGTCGAGCACCACAGAAAATAAAGTTGCATCCAGACTCGTTCCGCAAGCTCTCTATACACTCGTTGAAGCACAGAACCGCTATATTCCACTGAAACGTGAAAATTCATCCAATCAGTAGATCTTACAATTGAAGACCAAAATTGCTAAAGTATTAGGCATCCTAATACAAATAATTTTGCGTATTGCAAAAATATTTTGCAGAGCATATAAAAATTTTCAGGTTATGCAAAACTTTTTTGCAACGTACAAATAAGTTTGCGTAATGCACATGTATTTTGCAAAGTACAAATAAGTTTGCGTAATGTAAAAATATTTTGCGAAGTACCAATAATTTTGCGTATTGCAAACATATTTTGTATATTCCAAGAATATTTTAGCAATAGTACATATCAAATATATAACTGACATTGATTCCAGATCCTTTCGGTGGAAAAAGGCGTATACTAATTGTTTCCTCCACCGTCACTTCCTTCTTAGCAGACTCATCTGAATATTGATCGATTCATCAGGTTAGTAATAGATAGAAAGCAGTTTCAACTTATTTTCAGTTATCCACAAAAGCCGAAACGATAACTAGATATTCCTAGCTAGATGAATTTGTTCAATATTTAACACAGTAATTTGCAAGCGTAGCACCAAAGTATTTTGCACTCCTGGCAGTGGCACTTTTGGATTGAGTCTTTGTCTAGACATCGACTAGTGATTCAGACAAAAAAAACACAACTGATCGTTTTAGTCACCGAACACGTAAATCTATTAGTGAGCGATTTTGGTTGGAGACTAATGTTCAGAACAACAGGGCCGAACCTGTATCTGAACTTCGTTCATTCGATGCTTTCAGCGGAGAAACTGTCTTATGTTCATCTGTAGCACATTTCAGATTGTAGTCAGAATTCATGGTGGCGTCGTCGCTGGTGTTGTTGGATCGACACGCGAATCCAGGAGGCGGACTGACGTGGCAGTATGGAGCGGTCAACGTCAGACGAGAGGGTGGCCGACCATAGCTCAAATCGACCACTGCGCTCAGCTGGCCACTGTATCTAGGGGTCACGTAACGATTACTGTAGCGACCGATACCATGAGCAGAGTTGTAACGAGTGGACCGAGTGTGATCTGAAAGTAGTGGAATTAGTGATAAATTGGGAGAACGCATGAGAAGAAATAATCATTAGCTTAGATTTTAAATTTTGTGTAAAACTAGCAGTGATTTATTGCCTTATACTTACAATCTTTAACTGGTACAGTGAAACCGACACCCGTGTGGTAGTATCATTACATCACAGGAAAAGTGTACTTCTCTATCCCAACGATTTTCCCCCAGGCCTAAACAATGCGACAACAGTACTAGAAGTACAAGCTTTCACCTTCGGAAGGCGAAGACCCATCTAGGAATTCTGCGACAAATCGTCCACACAGCAGAATTTGAGAGCGAGGAGTACGGAATACAAAAAGTGTGCTAAGACAATCTCTTGCGTCATACAAAAGATATTACCTGGCCTGCTTGCATTTTCCAACGATGAACTTTTCAGACTGTCACTTTCTGTACTGCTGGTTGAAGCTGAAGGCGACGATGAGGGACACTTCTGGGAGCTGACCCCGTACCAATCCTTCTCACCTGCTGAAAAAAAACAGTTTTGCATTCATTTAGAACGAAAACGTGGACGAAAAGCGACATTATCAATCAATGCTCATTTCATATTGGTTTGAACACGACAATACCTCAGATGCTTGACTGAGTATCTCAGATACTGATTTGAGTTTCTCAGATACATTCGAACTGAAACGCGACAATTAAGTGATTCAGCTGAAATTCTTGGAAACAACTTAAACTGAAATTGCAAAGCAAAATTATTACACAATTATTTTGCGTACTGCAATATTATTTTGTTTATTACTGAACTATTTCGCCTAGGCATCCTAATACAAATAATTTTGGGTATTGCAAAAATATTTTGCAGATTACAGAAAAATTTTCAGTTGTACAAAAATGTATTGCAAAGTACAAATAAGTTTGCGTATTGCAAAAATATTTTGCAAAGTACAAATAATTTTCTCAGATGCTTGAATGAGTATCTCAGATACTGATTTGGGTTCTCAGACACGCATCTCAGATGCTTGCATGAGTATTTCAGATACTCCATTGGGTTTCTCAGACACGCTCAGCAAGGTACGCGACGAATGACAGGTCACCGACTGTCGAAATCACCGACATGTCGCGACACAAACGGAATCGCGGGCTTGAAACTGATAATTACGTATCTAAGCGCATGTTAATGAACTTTAACTCGATGGAGACTACATAGTGTGATATTCTGCAGTGATCAGACTCAAATAGGTTCAGTATAACTTTTATATAAAGCTCTTAAAACTTGCCAAAATGCCAAAATGAGTGAAAAGTCAAACTTGACGAAAAAATACTTCAAAAATGAGAATGGAGAGTTTATAGGAGAATTCACTTTATGTTTATCAAAGTTGACCATTCATTCTACCCCTCTCCACTCAATTGTTCGAAGAATACGAAATTCTAACACTCATAATCGATAATGAAAAACACCACTATTAACCGTTTGGTGATTGCATTGGGCGCCGCGAACCCGTACAGCTTATATTCAGCTTTTATCAGTCAATACTACATACTATTGTGCTATATAAACGTTGATTACATATTCTGTTTACATACTTTCATCGTTAGCAACTACTACTTTCAGAAAAACTGTCAGAAACGAACTACAACCGACTGAAATTCAGTATATAGTAGGGAAATCGTGTTAAATTGAGTGAAATATGTCAAATTCACCTCCAATTATCAAATAAGCTAGGAAGTACATATAAAAATGATCACCATTCCTCTTTTCTCTCACAATAGCGAGAATTTTCTGATAAAGTGAGTGTATAACTGAAAAAATTTGAATAATTTTTCCCGCCGTCGCGACATGTCGGAGCCTGATTCAGGAATTTCGACAGTCGGTGAGTTTTTCGACTGTTTTGGCGTTCACGTCGGTGGCTGTCATTGACACAAAACCTGCCGAGCGCATCTCAGATGCTTGCATGAGTATTTCAGATACTCCATTAGGTTTCTCGGATACATTCGTACTCGTCCTTTTGCTGCAGAAACATTCAAACTTGAATTTACGACAATGTCGACCAAAAATACCGTACCTTGCTCACTGCCATCGTTTGATGTTGTCGACAACGTGGAAGAAGAAATACAAGCACTGCCATACGAATCTGAAAATAGACGATTATAGAAGATATATTATATGATATATACTATTGGGGGGGGGGGGGGGGGGGGGGTTAGCCATACTGCTACTACTGAGTAGTCGAAATACTATTAGTGAGCCAGTGAGCGGTATAGTGAGTGGGGCAGTGGGGTCATTATACTAGTACTCGGTGAGAATCAATTCACCAATATTTTCAGTGTGCTGAAGTAGAGATGGCTCGGTTGATATGAAGTGGCCCGTTCGAGATGCTTTATCATCGATATCAGGTTCCATACCTGCAAATTCCACTGCTGATACGATCATGACGTATTAGCATGTAGCATACAAATAAAACTAGATGAGTTTAAAATGGAGTATTCGAGAGTATAGGTACGATGAGTGTGTTTCCCACAATCCTACACAACGTCTCACAGACAAATATAGTATCTCTGTTTCCTCGGGGAGAGTATTGAGGCATTCCGCGGGGGAACACCGCCGCAGGGAACGCATTCCGCGAAGGAAAGTGTTAAGAGGCTCTTCGCATCGCAAGAGAATACATTGAATACATTTTCAATAAAAGAAGATTACATAGTTTGAGAACACTTCAAAAAAATTAGATCATATCCGTCCGTCTATTGCTAAAATATTTTTGGAATATACAAAATTATTTTGCAATATTGCAAAATTATTTTGTAAAAACTGATAATTGAATGTCTCAGAGTTCGGTCTCAGAGTCTGAGAACGTCGTTTTAGCATCTCAGACACTCAAATCTTGAATATGAATTACAACTTGAATTTGAAATTTTGCACAATTTTTATAATGATTCTTATCATAAAGAGAGCATTTAATAGTCTGGAAACTAATCATAACTTCAATAGTGAATTTTTGAAAAATGCTCATGACCATCATAACTATGCTGGGCATAGATGAGAATCTCCCAGATTACTGAGGAACATGGCCGGACTATATATTGCCTGGCCACGCGGTGATTACTTCCAACGCTCTATCATCCGTTCCGCCGGGAAACGAACTAAACACAGGACCACTTGGTGGTAATTTTTTAACAAATGTCAAAATTATTATAATAAAGCAATATATATTTTAACTTTCTCAGATATATATCTGAGTTACGTATTATACATAAGAAGTTCACAGCACTCTCTCACGGCGAGAGACATTTATAATTTGTCTGAAGGAGATATATATTATTGAGAAATTTTGTAGTAGGTCTCTCAAACATGATAACTTTGATGTCAGATAATCATTAAACTATCTCTAATACACGATATAGATGTATTGGCTAGACCAATCACTCCTAGTAGATAGCTAGACGGTAACCGTATCCGATTATTTTTTGGTTGACCGAGTAACCATAATTACATTTATTATGTTGACTGAACGGGTGAACTTACTCTCAACTTGGTATCCTAGTGATAGGTACATTTTGGCGGTCAGTTGATGGATGAATGTTTTTGTATCGAACAGTTATCCAGTAGAAGTAACAGAAGTGTTAGGAGACGGAACAAACGGCTGTCCGTGTAACCAGTCGGATGGTTCTTCTGGACATCTGGATATCATATATCACAGAGTGTAAGATGTTATAGAGAGATACAAACATATATAATCTTGACGTCGATGTATGATGGCAGTTTTTCCTTTTATTTCAACTTGAGACGAACTCGACATAGTGTACTGACTACTGACCATTATCTCTAGATGAACTGAACAGTGCTTTGATTAGTAGAACTCAGTTTCAGAAAGTTTGAAGATTTGCAAGTTTCCAGTTGAATTCGAACTTGTACCGGTATGAGAGTTGCCTGGATTTTACTTTAGCCAACTTACAAGAAACATGACGAAGCAGCAAAGTGTCACAAAATGTCCACCTACTTGAGTGAGGTTGTTTTGCTCTACTAAACTCAATCATAAAAAGCTTGTAACTGAGGTTAGCTCTCCACATATACTCTTTTCTACTGTGCTTCAATGTGTCTCAGAACTTTCTTATGGGGCTCATTCTAGGTAAGGTAGGTCAAAAAGTAAACTCTGTTGCTGTGTCTTCCAAAACCAGGTATAAACTGGGTTCAACACAATTGGATGTGCTGCGCTAAGTGTCACAAAATGTTCTTATCTAAACGAGGTTATGAACAGCTGTATCAAACCTAACCATAGCAAGCTTGTAACTAGGGTTAGTTCCCCACGTCCATCACTTTCTACTGTGTTTGAAAATGCCCTAATGTGCCTCAGTTCAAAACTTCCTCATGAGGTTCGTTCTAGGTACGGTAGGTCAGAAACTAATCCTGTTGCTGTGTCTTTCAAAACCAGGTATAAAACTGGGTTCAACACATTGTGATGTGCTGCGTTAAGTGTCACAAAATGTTCTTATCTAAACGAGGTTATGAACAGCTGTATCAAATCTAACCATAGCAAGCTTGTAACTAGGGTTAGTTCCCCACGTCCATCACTTTCTACTGTGTTTGAAAATGCCCTAATGTGCCTCAGTTCAAAACTTCCTCATGAGGTTCGTTCTAGGTACGGTAGGTCAGAAACTAATCCTGTTATTACGTCTTTCAAAACCAGGTATAAAACTGGGTTCAACACATTGTGATGTGCTGCGTTAAGTGTCACAAAATGTTCTTATATAAACGAGGTTATGAACAGCTGTATCAAACCTAACCATAGCAAGCTTGTAACTAGGGTTAGCTCCCCACGTCCATCACTTTCTACTGTGTTTGAAAATGCCCTAATGTGCCTCAGTTCAAAACTTCCTTATGAGGTTCGTTCTAGGTACGGTAGGTCAGAAACTAATCCTGTTGCTGTGTCTTTCAAAACCAGGTATAAAACTGGGTTCAACACATTGTGATGTGCTGCGCTAAGTGTCACAAAATGTTCTTATCTAAACGAGGTTATGAACAGCTGTATCAAATCTAACCATAGCAAGCGAGCTCGTTCTAGGTACGGTAGGTCAGAAACTAATCCTGTTGCTGTGTCTTTCAAAACCAGGTATAAAACTGGGTTCAACACATTGTGATGTGCTGCGCTAAGTGTCACAAAATGTTCTTATCTAAACGAGGTTATGAACAGCTGTATCAAACCTAACCATAGCAAGCTTGTAATTAGGGTTAGCTCCCCACGTCCATCACTTTCTACTGTGTTGGAAAATGCCGTAATGTGCCTCAGTTCAAAACTTCCTTATGAGGTTCGTTCTAGATACGGTAGGTCAGAAACTAATCCTGTTACTACGTCTTTCAAAACCAGGTATAAAACTGGGTTCAACACATTGTGATGTGCTGCGTTAAGTGTCACAAAATGTTCTTATCTAAACGAGGTTATGAACAGCTGTATCAAACCTAACCATAGCAAGCTTGTAACTAGGGTTAGCTCCCCACGTCCATCACTTTCTACTGTGTTTGAAAATGCCCTAATGTGCCTCAGTTCAAAACTTCCTTATGAGGTTCGTTCTAGGTACGGTAGGTCAGAAACTAATCCTGTTGCTGTGTCTTTCAAAACCAGGTATAAAACTGGGTTCAACACATTGTGATGTGCTGCGCTAAGTGTCACAAAATGTTCTTATCTAAACGAGGTTATGAACAGCTGTATCAAACCTAACCATAGCAAGCTTGTAATTAGGGTTAGCTCCCCACGTCCATCACTTTCTACTGTGTTGGAAAATGCCGTAATGTGCCTCAGTTCAAAACTTCCTTATGAGGTTCGTTCTAGGTACGGTAGGTCAGAAACTAATCCTGTTACTACGTCTTTCAAAACCAGGTATAAAACTGGGTTCAACACATTGTGATGTGCTGCGTTAAGTGTCACAAAATGTTCTTATCTAAACGAGGTTATGAACAGCTGTATCAAACCTAACCATAGCAAGCTTGTAACTAGGGTTAGCTCCCCACGTCCATCACTTTCTACTGTGTTGGAAAATGCCGTAATGTGCCTCAGTTCAAAACTTCCTTATGAGGTTCGTTCTAGGTACGGTAGGTCAGAAACTAATCCTGTTACTACGTCTTTCAAAACCAGGTATAAAACTGGGTTCAACACATTGTGATGTGCTGCGCTAAGTGTCACAAAATGTTCTTATCTAAACGAGGTTATGAACAGCTGTATCAAACCTAACCATAGCAAGCTTGTAATTAGGGTTAGCTCCCCACGTCCATCACTTTCTACTGTGTTGGAAAATGCCGTAATGTGCCTCAGTTCAAAACTTCCTTATGAGGTTCGTTCTAGGTACGGTAGGTCAGAAACTAATCCTGTTACTACGTCTTTCAAAACCAGGTATAAAACTGGGTTCAACACATTGTGATGTGCTGCGTTAAGTGTCACAAAATGTTCTTATCTAAACGAGGTTATGAACAGCTGTATCAAACCTAACCATAGCAAGCTTGTAACTAGGGTTAGCTCCCCACGTCCATCACTTTCTACTGTGTTTGAAAATGCCCTAATGTGCCTCAGTTCAAAACTTCCTTATGAGGTTCGTTCTAGGTACGGTAGGTCAGAAACTAATCCTGTTGCTGTGTCTTTCAAAACCAGGTATAAAACTGGGTTCAACACATTGTGATGTGCTGCGCTAAGTGTCACAAAATATTCTTATCTAAACGAGGTTATGAACAGCTGTATCAAATCTAACCATAGCAAGCGAGCTCGTTCTAGGTACGGTAGGTCAGAAACTAATCCTGTTGCTGTGTCTTTCAAAACCAGGTATAAAACTGGGTTCAACACATTGTGATGTGCTGCGCTAAGTGTCACAAAATGTTATTATCTAAACGAGGTTATGAACAGCTGTATCAAACCTAACCATAGCAAGCTTGTAACTAGGGTTAGCTCCCCACGTCCATCACTTTCTACTGTGTTTGAAAATGCCCTAATGTGCCTCAGTTCAAAACTTGCTTATGAGGTTCGTTCTAGGTACGGTAGGTCAGAAACTAATCCTGTTACTACGTCTTTCAAAACCAGGTATAAAACTGGGTTCAACACATTGTGATGTGCTGCGCTAAGTGTCACAAAATGTTCTTATCTAAACGAGGTTATGAACAGCTGTATCAAACCTAACCATAGCAAGCTTGTAACTAGAGTTAGCTCCCCACGTTCATCACATTCTACTGTGTTTGAAAATGCCCTAATGTGCCTCAGTTCAAAACTTGCTTATGAGGTTCGTTCTAGGTACGGTAGGTCAGAAACTAATCCTGTTACTACGTCTTTCAAAACCAGGTATAAAACTGGGTTCAACACATTGTGATGTGCTGCGCTAAGTGTCACAAAATGTTCTTATCTAAACGAGGTTATGAACAGCTGTATCAAACCTAACCATAGCAAGCTTGTAATTAGGGTTAGCTCCCCACGTCCATCACTTTCTACTGTGTTGGAAAATGCCGTAATGTGCCTCAGTTCAAAACTTCCTTATGAGGTTCGTTCTAGGTACGGTAGGTCAGAAACTAATCCTGTTACTACGTCTTTCAAAACCAGGTATAAAACTGGGTTCAACACATTGTGATGTGCTGCGTTAAGTGTCACAAAATGTTCTTATCTAAACGAGGTTATGAACAGCTGTATCAAACCTAACCATAGCAAGCTTGTAACTAGGGTTAGCTCCCCACGTCCATCACTTTCTACTGTGTTTGAAAATGCCCTAATGTGCCTCAGTTCAAAACTTCCTTATGAGGTTCGTTCTAGGTACGGTAGGTCAGAAACTAATCCTGTTGCTGTGTCTTTCAAAACCAGGTATAAAACTGGGTTCAACACATTGTGATGTGCTGCGCTAAGTGTCACAAAATATTCTTATCTAAACGAGGTTATGAACAGCTGTATCAAATCTAACCATAGCAAGCGAGCTCGTTCTAGGTACGGTAGGTCAGAAACTAATCCTGTTGCTGTGTCTTTCAAAACCAGGTATAAAACTGGGTTCAACACATTGTGATGTGCTGCGCTAAGTGTCACAAAATGTTATTATCTAAACGAGGTTATGAACAGCTGTATCAAACCTAACCATAGCAAGCTTGTAACTAGGGTTAGTTCCCCACGTCCATCACTTTCTACTGTGTTTGAAAATGCCCTAATGTGCCTCAGTTCAAAACTTCCTCATGAGGTTCGTTCTAGGTACGGTAGGTCAGAAACTAATCCTGTTGCTGTGTCTTTCAAAACCAGGGATGAAACTGGGTTCAACACATTTGGATGTGCAGCGCTAAGTGTCACAAAATGTTCTCATCTCAACGAGGTTATGAACAGCTGTATCAAACCTAACCATGGCAAGCTTGTAATTAGGGATAGCTCCTCACGTCCATCACTTTCTACTGTGTTTGAAAATGCCCTAATGTGCCTCAGTTCAAAACTTCCTCATGAGGTTCGTTCTAGGTACGGTAGGTCAGAAACTAATCCTGTTACTACGTCTTTCAAAACCAGGTATAAAACTGGGTTCAACACATTGTGATGTGCTGCGCTAAGTGTCACAAAATGTTCTTATCTAAACGAGGTTATGAATAGCTGTATCAAATCTAACCATAGCAAGCTTGTAACTAGGGATAGCTCCCCACGTCCATCACTTTCTACTGTGTTTAAGTATGCCCTAATGTGCCTCAGTTCAAAATTACGGTAGGTCAGAAAGTGAACTTTGTTGCTGTGTCTTCCAAAACCAGGTACGAAACTGGGTTAAACACATTTGGATGTGCAGCGCTAAGTGTCACAAAATGTTCTCATCTCAACGAGGTTATGAACAGCTGTATCAAATCTAACCATAGCAAGCTTGTAAATAGGGATAGCTCCCCACGTTCATCACTTTCTTCTGTGTCTGAATATGCCCTAATGTGCCTCAGTTCAAAACTACGGTAGGTCAGAAAGTGAACTCTGTTGCTGTGTCTTTCAAAACCAGGAATAAAACTGGGTTAAACACATTTGGATGTGCAGCGCTAAGTGTCACAAAATGTTCTCATCTCAACGAGGTTATGAACAGCTGTATCAAATCTAACCATAGCAAGCTTGTAACTAGGGATAGCTCCCCACGTTCATCACTTTCTACTGTGTCTGAATATGCCCTAATGTGCCTCAGTTCAAAACTACGGTAGGTCAGAAAGTGAACTCTGTTGCTGTGTCTTTCAAAACCAGGGATAAAACTGGGTTCAACACATTTGGATGTGCAGCGCTAAGTGTCACAAAATGTTCTCATCTCAACGAGGTTATGAACAGCTGTATCAAATCTAACCATAGCAAGCTTGTAATTAGGGATAGCTCTCCACGTCCTTCACTTTCTACTGTGTTTGAATATGTCCTAATGTGCCTCAGTTCAAAACTTCCTTATGAGGTTCGTTCTAGATACAGTAGGTCAAAAAGTGAACTCTGTTGCTGTGTCTTTCAAAACCAGGGATAAAACTGGGTTCAACACATTTGGACGTGCAGCGCTAAGTGTCACAAAATGTTCTCATCTCAACAAGGTTATGAACAGCTGTATCAAATCTAACCATAGCAAGCTTGTAATTAGGGATAGCTCCCCACGTCCATCACTTTCTACTGTGTTTGAATATGCCCTAATGTGCCTCAGTTCAAAATTACGGTAGGTCAGAAAGTGAACTCTGTTGCTGTGTCTTTCAAAACCAGGGATAAAACTGGGTTCAACACATTTGGATGTGCAGCGCTAAGTGTCACAAAATGTTCTCATCTCAACGAGGTTATGAACAGCTGTATCAAACCTAACCATGGCAAGCTTGTAATTAGGGATAGCTCCCCACGTCCATCACTTTCTACTGTGTTTGAATATGCCCTAATGTGCCTCAGTTCAAAACTTCCTTATGAGGTTCGTTCTAGATACAGTAGGTCAGAAAGTGAACTCTGTTGCTGTGTCTTTCAAAACCAGGGATGAAACTGGGTTCAACACATTTGGATGTGCAGCGCTAAGTGTCACAAAATGTTCTCATCTCAACGAGGTTATGAACAGCTGTATCAAACCTAACCATGGCAAGCTTGTAATTAGGGATAGCTCCCCACGTCCATCACTTTCTACTGTGTTTGAATATGCCCTAATGTGCCTCAGTTCAAAACTTCCTTATGAGGTTCGTTCTAGATACAGTAGGTCAGAAAGTGAACTCTGTTGCTGTGTCTTTCAAAACCAGGGATGAAACTGGGTTCAACACATTTGGATGTGCAGCGCTAAGTGTCACAAAATGTTCTCATCTCAACGAGGTTATGAACAGCTGTATCAAACCTAACCATGGCAAGCTTGTAATTAGGGATAGCTCCCCACGTCCATCACTTTCTACTGTGTTTGAATATGCCCTAATGTGCCTCAGTTCAAAACTTCCTTATGAGGTTCGTTCTAGATACAGTAGGTCAAAAAGTGAACTCTGTTGCTGTGTCTTTCAAAACCAGGGATAAAACTGGGTTAAACACATTTGGATGTGCAGCGATAAGTGTCACAAAATGTTCTTATCTAAACGAGGTTATGAACAGCTGTATCAAACCTAACCATAGCAAGCTTGTAACTAGAGTTAGCTCCCCACGTCCATCACTTTCTACTGTGTTTGAAAATGCCCTAATGTGCCTCAGTTCAAAACTTCCTCATGAGGTTCGTTCTAGGTACGGTAGGTCAGAAACTAATCCTGTTACTACGTCTTTCAAAACCAGGTATAAAACTGGGTTCAACACATTGTGATGTGCTGCGCTAAGTGTCACAAAATGTTCTTATCTAAACGAGGTTATGAATAGCTGTATCAAATCTAACCATAGCAAGCTTGTAACTAGGGATAGCTCCCCACGTCCATCACTTTCTACTGTGTTTAAGTATGCCCTAATGTGCCTCAGTTCAAAATTACGGTAGGTCAGAAAGTGAACTTTGTTGCTGTGTCTTCCAAAACCAGGTACGAAACTGGGTTAAACACATTTGGATGTGCAGCGCTAAGTGTCACAAAATGTTCTCATCTCAACGAGGTTATGAACAGCTGTATCAAATCTAACCATAGCAAGCTTGTAAATAGGGATAGCTCCCCACGTTCATCACTTTCTACTGTGTCTGAATATGCCCTAATGTGCCTCAGTTCAAAACTACGGTAGGTCAGAAAGTGAACTCTGTTGCTGTGTCTTTCAAAACCAGGAATAAAACTGGGTTAAACACATTTGGATGTGCAGCGCTAAGTGTCACAAAATGTTCTCATCTCAACGAGGTTATGAACAGCTGTATCAAATCTAACCATAGCAAGCTTGTAACTAGGGATAGCTCCCCACGTTCATCACTTTCTACTGTGTCTGAATATGCCCTAATGTGCCTCAGTTCAAAACTACGGTAGGTCAGAAAGTGAACTCTGTTGCTGTGTCTTTCAAAACCAGGGATAAAACTGGGTTCAACACATTTGGACGTGCAGCGCTAAGTGTCACAAAATGTTCTCATCTCAACAAGGTTATGATCAGCTGTATCAAATCTAACCATAGCAAGCTTGTAATTAGGGATAGCTCCCCACGTCCATCACTTTCTACTGTGTTTGAATATGCCCTAATGTGCCTCAGTTCAAAACTTCCTTATGAGGTTCGTTCTAGATACAGTAGGTCAAAAAGTGAACTATGTTGCTGTGTCTTCCAAAACCAGGTATGAAACTGGGTTAAACACATTTGGATGTGCTCCGCTAGGTGTCACAAAATGTTATTATCTAAACGAGGTTATGAACAGCTGTATCAAACCTAACCATGGCAAGCTTGTAATTAGGGATAGCTCCCCACGTCCATCACTTTCTACTGTGTTTAAGTATGCCCTAATGTGCCTCAGTTCAAAACTTCCTTATGAGGTTCGTTCTAGATACAGTAGGTCAAAAAGTGAACTCTGTTGCTGTGTCTTTCAAAACCAGGGATAAAACTGGGTTAAACACATTTGGATGTGCAGCGCTAAGTGTCACAAAATGTTCTCATCTCAACGAGGTTATGAACAGCTGTATCAAATCTAACCATAGCAAGCTTGTAACTAGGGATAGCTCCCCACGTTCATCACTTTCTACTGTGTCTGAATATGCCCTAATGTGCCTCAGTTCAAAACTACGGTAGGTCAGAAAGTGAACTCTGTTGCTGTGTCTTTCAAAACCAGGGATAAAACTGGGTTCAACACATTTGGACGTGCAGCGCTAAGTGTCACAAAATGTTCTCATCTCAACAAGGTTATGAACAGCTGTATCAAATCTAACCATAGCAAGCTTGTAATTAGGGATAGCTCCCCACGTCCATCACTTTCTACTGTGTTTGAATATGCCCTAATGTGCCTCAGTTCAAAATTACGGTAGGTCAGAAAGTGAACTCTGTTGCTGTGTCTTTCAAAACCAGGGATAAAACTGGGTTCAACACATTTGGATGTGCAGCGCTAAGTGTCACAAAATGTTCTCATCTCAACGAGGGTATGAACAGCTGTATCAAACCTAACCATGGCAAGCTTGTAATTAGGGATAGCTCCCCACGTCCATCACTTTCTACTGTGTTTGAATATGCCCTAATGTGCCTCAGTTCAAAACTTCCTTATGAGGTTCGTTCTAGATACAGTAGGTCAGAAAGTGAACTCTGTTGCTGTGTCTTTCAAAACCAGGGATGAAACTGGGTTCAACACATTTGGATGTGCAGCGCTAAGTGTCACAAAATGTTCTCATCTCAACGAGGTTATGAACAGCTGTATCAAACCTAACCATGGCAAGCTTGTAATTAGGGATAGCTCCCCACGTCCATCACTTTCTACTGTGTTTGAATATGCCCTAATGTGCCTCAGTTCAAAACTTCCTTATGAGGTTTGTTCTAGATACAGTAGGTCAGAAAGTGAACTCTGTTGCTGTGTCTTTCAAAACCAGGGATGAAACTGGGTTCAACACATTTGGATTTGCAGCGCTAAGTGTCACAAAATGTTCTCATCTCAACGAGGTTATGAACAGCTGTATCAAACCTAACCATGGCAAGCTTGTAATTAGGGATAGCTCCCCACGTCCATCACTTTCTACTGTGTTTGAATATGCCCTAATGTGCCTCAGTTCAAAACTTCCTTATGAGGTTCGTTCTAGATACAGTAGGTCAGAAAGTGAACTCTGTTGCTGTGTCTTTCAAAACCAGGGATGAAACTGGGTTCAACACATTTGGATGTGCAGCGCTAAGTGTCACAAAATGTTCTCATCTCAACGAGGTTATGAACAGCTGTATCAAACCTAACCATGGCAAGCTTGTAATTAGGGATAGCTCCCCACGTCCATCACTTTCTACTGTGTTTGAATATGCCCTAATGTGCCTCAGTTCAAAACTTCCTTATGAGGTTCGTTCTAGATACAGTAGGTCAGAAAGTGAACTCTGTTGCTGTGTCTTTCAAAACCAGGGATGAAACTGGGTTCAACACATTTGGATGTGCAGCGCTAAGTGTCACAAAATGTTCTCATCTCAACGAGGTTATGAACAGCTGTATCAAACCTAACCATGGCAAGCTTGTAATTAGGGTTAGCTTCCCACGTCCATCACTTTCTACTGTGTTTGAATATGCCCTAATGTGCCTCAGTTCAAAACTTCCTTATGAGGTTCGTTCTAGATAACAGTAGGTCAGAAAGTGAACTCTGTTGCTGTGTCTTTCAAAACCAGGTATAAAACTGGGTTCAACACATTGTGATGTGCTGCGTTAAGTGTCACAAAATGTTCTTATCTAAACGAGGTTATGAATAGCTGTATCAAATCTAACCATAGCAAGCTTGTAACTAGGGATAGCTCCCCACGTTCATCACTTTCTACTGTGTCTGAATATGCCCTAATGTGCCTCAGTTCAAAACTACGGTAGGTCAGAAAGTGAACTCTGTTGCTGTGTCTTTCAAAACCAGGGATGAAACTGGGTTCAACACATTTGGATGTGCAGCGCTAAGTGTCACAAAATGTTCTCATCTCAACGAGGTTATGAACAGCTGTATCAAACCTAACCATGGCAAGCTTGTAATTAGGGTTAGCTTCCCACGTCCATCACTTTCTACTGTGTTTGAATATGCCCTAATGTGCCTCAGTTCAAAACTTCCTTATGAGGTTCGTTCTAGATAACAGTAGGTCAGAAAGTGAACTCTGTTGCTGTGTCTTTCAAAACCAGGTATAAAACTGGGTTCAACACATTGTGATGTGCTGCGTTAAGTGTCACAAAATGTTCTTATCTAAACGAGGTTATGAATAGCTGTATCAAATCTAACCATAGCAAGCTTGTAACTAGGGATAGCTCCCCACGTTCATCACTTTCTACTGTGTTTGAATATGCCCTAATGTGCCTCAGTTCAAAACTTCCTTATGAGGTTCGTTCTAGATAACAGTAGGTCAGAAAGTGAACTCTGTTGCTGTGTCTTTCAAAACCAGGTATAAAACTGGGTTCAACACATTTGGATGTGCAGCGCTAAGTGTCACAAAATGTTCTCATCTCAACGAGGTTATGAACAGCTGTATCAAATCTAACCATAGCAAGCTTGTAACTAGGGATAGCTCCCCACGTTCATCACTTTCTACTGTGTCTGAATATGCCCTAATGTGCCTCAGTTCAAAACTACGGTAGGTCAGAAAGTGAACTCTGTTGCTGTGTCTTTCAAAACCAGGGATGAAACTGGGTTCAACACATTTGGATGTGCAGCGCTAAGTGTCACAAAATGTTCTCATCTCAACGAGGTTATGAACAGCTGTATCAAATCTAACCATAGCAAGCTTGTAATTAGGGATAGCTCTCCACGTCCTTCACTTTCTACTGTGTTTGAATATGCCCTAATGTGCCTCAGTTCAAAACTTCCTTATGAGGTTCGTTCTAGATACAGTAGGTCAAAAAGTGAACTCTGTTGCTGTGTCTTTCAAAACCAGGGATGAAACTGGGTTCAACACATTTGGATGTGCAGCGCTAAGTGTCACAAAATGTTCTCATCTCAACGAGGTTATGAACAGCTGTATCAAACCTAACCATAGCAAGCTTGTAATTAGGGATAGCTCTCCACGTCCTTCACTTTCTACTGTGTTTGAATATGCCCTAATGTGCCTCAGTTCAAAACTTCCTTATGAGGTTCGTTCTAGATACAGTAGGTCAAAAAGTGAACTCTGTTGCTGTGTCTTTCAAAACCAGGGATGAAACTGGGTTCAACACATTTGGATGTGCAGCGCTAAGTGTCACAAAATCTTCTCATCTCAACGAGGTTATGAACAGCTGTATCAAACCTAACCATGGCAAGCTTGTAATTAGGGTTAGCTTCCCACGTCCATCACTTTCTACTGTGTTTGAATATGCCCTAATGTGCCTCAGTTCAAAACTTCCTTATGAGGTTCGTTCTAGATAACAGTAGGTCAGAAAGTGAACTCTGTTGCTGTGTCTTTCAAAACCAGGTATAAAACTGGGTTCAACACATTGTGATGTGCTGCGTTAAGTGTCACAAAATGTTCTTATCTAAACGAGGTTATGAATAGCTGTATCAAATCTAACCATAGCAAGCTTGTAACTAGGGATAGCTCCCCACGTTCATCACTTTCTACTGTGTCTGAATATGCCCTAATGTGCCTCAGTTCAAAACTACGGTAGGTCAGAAAGTGAACTCTGTTGCTGTGTCTTTCAAAACCAGGGATGAAACTGGGTTCAACACATTTGGATGTGCAGCGCTAAGTGTCACAAAATGTTCTCATCTCAACGAGGTTATGAACAGCTGTATCAAACCTAACCATGGCAAGCTTGTAATTAGGGTTAGCTTCCCACGTCCATCACTTTCTACTGTGTTTGAATATGCCCTAATGTGCCTCAGTTCAAAACTTCCTTATGAGGTTCGTTCTAGATAACAGTAGGTCAGAAAGTGAACTCTGTTGCTGTGTCTTTCAAAACCAGGTATAAAACTGGGTTCAACACATTGTGATGTGCTGCGTTAAGTGTCACAAAATGTTCTTATCTAAACGAGGTTATGAATAGCTGTATCAAATCTAACCATAGCAAGCTTGTAACTAGGGATAGCTCCCCACGTTCATCACTTTCTACTGTGTTTGAATATGCCCTAATGTGCCTCAGTTCAAAACTTCCTTATGAGGTTCGTTCTAGATAACAGTAGGTCAGAAAGTGAACTCTGTTGCTGTGTCTTTCAAAACCAGGTATAAAACTGGGTTCAACACATTTGGATGTGCAGCGCTAAGTGTCACAAAATGTTCTCATCTCAACGAGGTTATGAACAGCTGTATCAAATCTAACCATAGCAAGCTTGTAACTAGGGATAGCTCCCCACGTTCATCACTTTCTACTGTGTCTGAATATGCCCTAATGTGCCTCAGTTCAAAACTACGGTAGGTCAGAAAGTGAACTCTGTTGCTGTGTCTTTCAAAACCAGGGATGAAACTGGGTTCAACACATTTGGATGTGCAGCGCTAAGTGTCACAAAATGTTCTCATCTCAACGAGGTTATGAACAGCTGTATCAAATCTAACCATAGCAAGCTTGTAATTAGGGATAGCTCTCCACGTCCTTCACTTTCTACTGTGTTTGAATATGCCCTAATGTGCCTCAGTTCAAAACTTCCTTATGAGGTTCGTTCTAGATACAGTAGGTCAAAAAGTGAACTCTGTTGCTGTGTCTTTCAAAACCAGGGATGAAACTGGGTTCAACACATTTGGATGTGCAGCGCTAAGTGTCACAAAATGTTCTCATCTCAACGAGGTTATGAACAGCTGTATCAAACCTAACCATAGCAAGCTTGTAATTAGGGATAGCTCTCCACGTCCTTCACTTTCTACTGTGTTTGAATATGCCCTAATGTGCCTCAGTTCAAAACTTCCTTATGAGGTTCGTTCTAGATACAGTAGGTCAAAAAGTGAACTCTGTTGCTGTGTCTTTCAAAACCAGGGATGAAACTGGGTTCAACACATTTGGATGTGCAGCGCTAAGTGTCACAAAATCTTCTCATCTCAACGAGGTTATGAACAGCTGTATCAAATCTAACCATAGCAAGCTTGTAATTAGGGATAGCTCTCCACGTCCTTCACTTTCTACTGTGTTTGAATATGCCCTAATGTGCCTCAGTTCAAAACTTCCTTATGAGGTTCGTTCTAGATACAGTAGGTCAAAAAGTGAACTCTGTTGCTGTGTCTTTCAAAACCAGGGATAAAACTGGGTTCAACACATTTGGACGTGCAGCGCTAAGTGTCACAAAATGTTCTCATCTCAACAAGGTTATGAACAGCTGTATCAAATCTAACCATAGCAAGCTTGTAATTAGGGATAGCTCCCCACGTCCATCACTTTCTACTGTGTTTGAATATGCCCTAATGTGCCTCAGTTCAAAACTACGGTAGGTCAGAAAGTGAACTCTGTTGCTGTGTCTTTCAAAACCAGGGATGAAACTGGGTTCAACACATTTGGATGTGCAGCGCTAAGTGTCACAAAATGTTCTCATCTCAACGAGGTTATGAACAGCTGTATCAAATCTAACCATAGCAAGCTTGTAATTAGGGATAGCTCTCCACGTCCTTCACTTTCTACTGTGTTTGAATATGCCCTAATGTGCCTCAGTTCAAAACTTCCTTATGAGGTTCGTTCTAGATACAGTAGGTCAAAAAGTGAACTCTGTTGCTGTGTCTTTCAAAACCAGGGATGAAACTGGGTTCAACACATTTGGATGTGCAGCGCTAAGTGTCACAAAATGTTCTCATCTCAACGAGGTTATGAACAGCTGTATCAAACCTAACCATAGCAAGCTTGTAATTAGGGATAGCTCTCCACGTCCTTCACTTTCTACTGTGTTTGAATATGCCCTAATGTGCCTCAGTTCAAAACTTCCTTATGAGGTTCGTTCTAGATACAGTAGGTCAAAAAGTGAACTCTGTTGCTGTGTCTTTCAAAACCAGGGATGAAACTGGGTTCAACACATTTGGATGTGCAGCGCTAAGTGTCACAAAATCTTCTCATCTCAACGAGGTTATGAACAGCTGTATCAAATCTAACCATAGCAAGCTTGTAATTAGGGATAGCTCTCCACGTCCTTCACTTTCTACTGTGTTTGAATATGCCCTAATGTGCCTCAGTTCAAAACTTCCTTATGAGGTTCGTTCTAGATACAGTAGGTCAAAAAGTGAACTCTGTTGCTGTGTCTTTCAAAACCAGGGATAAAACTGGGTTCAACACATTTGGACGTGCAGCGCTAAGTGTCACAAAATGTTCTCATCTCAACAAGGTTATGAACAGCTGTATCAAATCTAACCATAGCAAGCTTGTAATTAGGGATAGCTCCCCACGTCCATCACTTTCTACTGTGTTTGAATATGCCCTAATGTGCCTCAGTTCAAAATTACGGTAGGTCAGAAAGTGAACTCTGTTGCTGTGTCTTTCAAAACCAGGGATAAAACTGGGTTCAACACATTTGGATGTGCAGCGCTAAGTGTCACAAAATGTTCTCATCTCAACGAGGTTATGAACAGCTGTATCAAACCTAACCATGGCAAGCTTGTAATTAGGGATAGCTCCCCACGTCCATCACTTTCTACTGTGTTTGAATATGCCCTAATGTGCCTCAGTTCAAAACTTCCTTATGAGGTTCGTTCTAGATACAGTAGGTCAGAAAGTGAACTCTGTTGCTGTGTCTTTCAAAACCAGGGATGAAACTGGGTTCAACACATTTGGATGTGCAGCGCTAAGTGTCACAAAATGTTCTCATCTCAACGAGGTTATGAACAGCTGTATCAAACCTAACCATGGCAAGCTTGTAATTAGGGATAGCTCCCCACGTCCATCACTTTCTACTGTGTTTGAATATGCCCTAATGTGCCTCAGTTCAAAACTTCCTTATGAGGTTCGTTCTAGATACAGTAGGTCAGAAAGTGAACTCTGTTGCTGTGTCTTTCAAAACCAGGGATGAAACTGGGTTCAACACATTTGGATGTGCAGCGCTAAGTGTCACAAAATGTTCTCATCTCAACGAGGTTATGAACAGCTGTATCAAACCTAACCATGGCAAGCTTGTAATTAGGGATAGCTCCCCACGTCCATCACTTTCTACTGTGTTTGAATATGCCCTAATGTGCCTCAGTTCAAAACTTCCTTATGAGGTTCGTTCTAGATACAGTAGGTCAGAAAGTGAACTCTGTTGCTGTGTCTTTCAAAACCAGGGATGAAACTGGGTTCAACACATTTGGATGTGCAGCGCTAAGTGTCACAAAATGTTCTCATCTCAACGAGGTTATGAACAGCTGTATCAAACCTAACCATGGCAAGCTTGTAATTAGGGATAGCTCCCCACGTCCATCACTTTCTACTGTGTTTGAATATGCCCTAATGTGCCTCAGTTCAAAACTTCCTTATGAGGTTCGTTCTAGATACAGTAGGTCAGAAAGTGAACTCTGTTGCTGTGTCTTTCAAAACCAGGGATGAAACTGGGTTCAACACATTTGGATGTGCAGCGCTAAGTGTCACAAAATGTTCTCATCTCAACGAGGTTATGAACAGCTGTATCAAACCTAACCATGGCAAGCTTGTAATTAGGGTTAGCTTCCCACGTCCATCACTTTCTACTGTGTTTGAATATGCCCTAATGTGCCTCAGTTCAAAACTTCCTTATGAGGTTCGTTCTAGATACAGTAGGTCAGAAAGTGAACTCTGTTGCTGTGTCTTTCAAAACCAGGTATAAAACTGGGTTCAACACATTGTGATGTGCTGCGTTAAGTGTCACAAAATGTTCTCATCTCAACGAGGTTATGAACAGCTGTATCAAATCTAACCATAGCAAGCTTGTAACTAGGGATAGCTCCCCACGTTCATCACTTTCTACTGTGTCTGAATATGCCCTAATGTGCCTCAGTTCAAAACTACGGTAGGTCAGAAAGTGAACTCTGTTGCTGTGTCTTTCAAAACCAGGGATGAAACTGGGTTCAACACATTTGGATGTGCAGCGCTCAGTGTCACAAAATGTTCTCATCTCAACGAGGTTATGAACAGCTGTATCAAATCTAACCATAGCAAGCTTGTAATTAGGGATAGCTCTCCACGTCCTTCACTTTCTACTGTGTTTGAATATGCCCTAATGTGCCTCAGTTCAAAACTTCCTTATGAGGTTCGTTCTAGATACAGTAGGTCAAAAAGTGAACTCTGTTGCTGTGTCTTTCAAAACCAGGGATGAAACTGGGTTCAACACATTTGGATGTGCAGCGCTAAGTGTCACAAAATGTTCTCATCTCAACGAGCTTATGAACAGCTGTATCAAACCTAACCATAGCAAGCTTGTAATTAGGGATAGCTCTCCACGTCCTTCACTTTCTACTGTGTTTGAATATGCCCTAATGTGCCTCAGTTCAAAACTTCCTTATGAGGTTCGTTCTAGATACAGTAGGTCAAAAAGTGAACTCTGTTGCTGTGTCTTTCAAAACCAGGGATGAAACTGGGTTCAACACATTTGGATGTGCAGCGCTAAGTGTCACAAAATGTTCTCATCTCAACGAGGTTATGAACAGCTGTATCAAATCTAACCATAGCAAGCTTGTAATTAGGGATAGCTCTCCACGTCCTTCACTTTCTACTGTGTTTGAATATGCCCTAATGTGCCTCAGTTCAAATCTTCCTTATGAGGTTCGTTCTAGATACAGTAGGTCAAAAAGTGAACTCTGTTGCTGTGTCTTTCAAAACCAGGGATGAAACTGGGTTCAACACATTTGGATGTGCAGCGCTAAGTGTCACAAAATGTTCTCATCTCAACGAGGTTATGAACAGCTGTATCAAACCTAACCATAGGAAGCTTGTAATTAGGGATAGCTCTCCACGTCCTTCACTTTCTACTGTGTTTGAATATGCCCTAATGTGCCTCAGTTCAAAACTTCCTTATGAGGTTCGTTCTAGATACAGTAGGTCAAAAAGTGAACTCTGTTGCTGTGTCTTTCAAAACCAGGGATGAAACTGGGTTCAACACATTTGGATGTGCAGCGCTAAGTGTCACAAAATGTTCTCATCTCAACGAGGTTATGAACAGCTGTATCAAATCTAACCATAGCAAGCTTGTAATTAGGGATAGCTCTCCACGTCCTTCACTTTCTACTGTGTTTGAATATGCCCTAATGTGCCTCAGTTCAAAACTTCCTTATGAGGTTCGTTCTAGATACAGTAGGTCAAAAAGTGAACTCTGTTGCTGTGTCTTTCAAAACCAGGGATGAAACTGGGTTCAACACATTTGGATGTGCAGCGCTAAGTGTCACAAAATGTTCTCATCTCAACGAGGTTATGAACAGCTGTATCAAACCTAACCATAGCAAGCTTGTAATTAGGGATAGCTCTCCACGTCCTTCACTTTCTACTGTGTTTGAATATGCCCTAATGTGCCTCAGTTCAAAACTTCCTTATGAGGTTCGTTCTAGATACAGTAGGTCAAAAAGTGAACTCTGTTGCTGTGTCTTTCAAAACCAGGGATGAAACTGGGTTCAACACATTTGGATGTGCAGCGCTAAGTGTCACAAAATGTTCTCATCTCAACGAGGTTATGAACAGCTGTATCAAATCTAACCATAGCAAGCTTGTAATTAGGGATAGCTCTCCACGTCCTTCACTTTCTACTGTGTTTGAATATGCCCTAATGTGCCTCAGTTCAAAACTTCCTTATGAAGTTCGTTCTAGATACAGTAGGTCAAAAAGTGAACTCTGTTGCTGTGTCTTTCAAAACCAGGGATGAAACTGGGTTCAACACATTTGGATGTGCAGCGCTAAGTGTCACAAAATGTTCTCATCTCAACGAGGTTATGAACAGCTGTATCAAACCTAACCATAGCAAGCTTGTAATTAGGGATAGCTCTCCACGTCCTTCACTTTCTACTGTGTTTGAATATACCCTAATGTGCCTCAGTTCAAAACTTCCTTATGAGGTTCGTTCTAGATACAGTAGGTCAAAAAGTGAACTCTGTTGCTGTGTCTTTCAAAACCAGGGATGAAACTGGGTTCAACACATTTGGATGTGCAGCGCTAAGTGTCACAAAATGTTCTCATCTCAACGAGGTTATGAACAGCTGTATCAAATCTAACCATAGCAAGCTTGTAACTAGGGATAGCTCCCCACGTCCATCACTTTCTGCTGTGTTTGAATATGCCCTAATGTGCCTCAGTTCAAAATTACGGTAGGTCAGAAAGTGAACTCTGTTGCTGTGTCTTTCAAAACCAGGGATAAAACTGGGTTCAACACATTTGGACGTGCAGTGCTAAGTGTCACAAAATGTTCTCATCTCAACAAGGTTATGAACAGCTGTATCAAATCTAACCATAGCAAGCTTGTAATTAGGGATAGCTCTCCACGTCCATCACTTTCTACTGTGTTTGAATATGCCCTAATGTGCCTCAGTTCAAAATTACGGTAGGTCAGAAAGTGAACTCTGTTGCTGTGTCTTTCAAAACCAGGGATAAAACTGGGTTCAACACATTTGGATGTGCAGCGCTAAGTGTCACAAAATGTTCTCATCTCAACGAGGTTATGAACAGCTGTATCAAATCTAACCATAGCAAGCTTGTAACTAGGGATAGCTCCCCACGTCCATCACTTTCTACTGTGTTTAAGTATGCCCTAATGTGCCTCAGTTCAAAAATTCCTTATGAGGTTCGTTCTAGATACAGTAGGTCAGAAAGTGAACTCTGTTGCTGTGTCTTTCAAAACCAGGTATGAAACTGGGTTCAACACATTTGGATGTGCAGCGCTAAGTGTCACAAAATGTTCTCATCTCAACGAGGTTATGAACTGCTGTATCAAATCTAACCATAGCAAGCTTGTAATTAGGGATAGCTCCCCACGTCCATCACTTTCTACTGTGTTTGAATATGCCCTAATGTGCCTCAGTTCAAAACTTCCTTATGAGGTTCGTTCTAGATACAGTAGGTCAAAAAGTGAACTATGTTGCTGTGTCTTCCAAAACCAGGTATGAAACTGGGTTAAACACATTTGGATGTGCTCCGCTAGGTGTCACAAAATGTTATTATCTAAACGAGGTTATGAACAGCTGTATCAAACCTAACCATGGCGAGCTTGTAATTAGGGATAGCTCCCAACGTCCATCACTTTCTACTGTGTTTGAATATGCCCTAATGTGCCTCAGTTCAAAACTTCCTTATGAGGTTCGTTCTAGATACAGTAGGTCAGAAAGTGAACTCTGTTGCTGTGTCTTTCAAAACCAGGGATGAAACTGGGTTCAACACATTTGGATGTGCAGCGCTAAGTGTCACAAAATGTTCTCATCTCAACGAGGTTATGAACAGCTGTATCAAACCTAACCATGGCAAGCTTGTAATTAGGGTTAGCTTCCCACGTCCATCACTTTCTACTGTGTTTGAAAATGCCCTAATGTGCCTCAGTTCAAAACTTCCTTATGAGGTTCGTTCTAGATACAGTAGGTCAGAAAGTGAACTCTGTTGCTGTGTCTTTCAAAACCAGGTATAAAACTGGGTTCAACACATTGTGATGTGCTGCGTTAAGTGTCACAAAATGTTCTCATCTCAACGAGGTTATGAACAGCTGTATCAAATCTAACCATAGCAAGCTTGTAATTAGGGATAGCTCTCCACGTCCTTCACTTTCTACTGTGTTTGAATATGCCCTAATGTGCCTCAGTTCAAAATTACGGTAGGTCAGAAAGTGAACTCTGTTGCTGTGTCTTTCAAAACCAGGGATAAAACTGGGTTCAACACATTTGGACGTGCAGTGCTAAGTGTCACAAAATGTTCTCATCTCAACAAGGTTATGAACAGCTGTATCAAATCTAACCATAGCAAGCTTGTAATTAGGGATAGCTCTCCACGTCCATCACTTTCTACTGTGTTTGAATATGCCCTAATGTGCCTCAGTTCAAAATTACGGTAGGTCAGAAAGTGAACTCTGTTGCTGTGTCTTTCAAAACCAGGGATAAAACTGGGTTCAACACATTTGGATGTGCAGCGCTAAGTGTCACAAAATGTTCTCATCTCAACGAGGTTATGAACAGCTGTATCAAATCTAACCATAGCAAGCTTGTAACTAGGGATAGCTCCCCACGTCCATCACTTTCTACTGTGTTTAAGTATGCCCTAATGTGCCTCAGTTCAAAAATTCCTTATGAGGTTCGTTCTAGATACAGTAGGTCAGAAAGTGAACTCTGTTGCTGTGTCTTTCAAAACCAGGTATGAAACTGGGTTCAACACATTTGGATGTGCAGCGCTAAGTGTCACAAAATGTTCTCATCTCAACGAGGTTATGAACTGCTGTATCAAATCTAACCATAGCAAGCTTGTAATTAGGGATAGCTCCCCACGTCCATCACTTTCTACTGTGTTTGAATATGCCCTAATGTGCCTCAGTTCAAAACTTCCTTATGAGGTTCGTTCTAGATACAGTAGGTCAAAAAGTGAACTATGTTGCTGTGTCTTCCAAAACCAGGTATGAAACTGGGTTAAACACATTTGGATGTGCTCCGCTAGGTGTCACAAAATGTTATTATCTAAACGAGGTTATGAACAGCTGTATCAAACCTAACCATGGCGAGCTTGTAATTAGGGATAGCTCCCAACGTCCATCACTTTCTACTGTGTTTGAATATGCCCTAATGTGCCTCAGTTCAAAACTTCCTTATGAGGTTCGTTCTAGATACAGTAGGTCAGAAAGTGAACTCTGTTGCTGTGTATTTCAAAACCAGGGATGAAACTGGGTTCAACACATTTGGATGTGCAGCGCTAAGTGTCACAAAATGTTCTCATCTCAACGAGGTTATGAACAGCTGTATCAAACCTAACCATGGCAAGCTTGTAATTAGGGTTAGCTTCCCACGTCCATCACTTTCTACTGTGTTTGAAAATGCCCTAATGTGCCTCAGTTCAAAACTTCCTTATGAGGTTCGTTCTAGATACAGTAGGTCAGAAAGTGAACTCTGTTGCTGTGTCTTTCAAAACCAGGTATAAAACTGGGTTCAACACATTGTGATGTGCTGCGTTAAGTGTCACAAAATGTTCTCATCTCAACGAGGTTATGAACAGCTGTATCAAATCTAACCATAGCAAGCTTGTAATTAGGGATAGCTCTCCACGTCCTTCACTTTCTACTGTGTTTGAATATGCCCTAATGTGCCTCAGTTCAAAACTTCCTTATGAGGTTCGTTCTAGATACAGTAGGTCAGAAAGTGAACTCTGTTGCTGTGTCTTTCAAAACCAGGTATAAAACTGGGTTCAACACATTGTGATGTGCTGCGTTAAGTGTCACAAAATGTTCTCATCTCAACGAGGTTATGAACAGCTGTATCAAACCTAACCATGGCAAGCTTGTAATTAGGGATAGCTCCCCACGTCCATCACTTTCTACTGTGTTTGAATATGCCCTAATGTGCCTCAGTTCAAAACTTCCTTATGAGGTTCGTTCTAGATACAGTAGGTCAGAAAGTGAACTCTGTTGCTGTGTCTTTCAAAACCAGGTATGAAACTGGGTTCAACACATTTGGATGTGCAGCGCTAAGTGTCACAAAATGTTCTCATCTCAACGAGGTTATGAACTGCTGTATCAAATCTAACCATAGCAAGCTTGTAATTAGGGATAGCTCCCCACGTCCATCACTTTCTACTGTGTTTGAATATGCCCTAATGTGCCTCAGTTCAAAACTTCCTTGTGAGGTTCGTTCTAGATACAGTAGGTCAAAAAGTGAACTATGTTGCTGTGTCTTCCAAAACCAGGTATGAAACTGGGTTAAACACATTTGGATGTGCTCCGCTAGGTGTCACAAAATGTTATTATCTAAACGAGGTTATGAACAGCTGTATCAAACCTAACCATGGCAAGCTTGTAATTAGGGATAGCTCCCCACGTCCATCACTTTCTACTGTGTTTGAATATGCCCTAATGTGCCTCAGTTCAAAACTTCCTTATGAGGTTCGTTCTAGATACAGTAGGTCAGAAAGTGAACTCTGTTGCTGTGTCTTTCAAAACCAGGGATGAAACTGGGTTCAACACATTTGGATGTGCAGCGCTAAGTGTCACAAAATGTTCTCATCTCAACGAGGTTATGAACAGCTGTATCAAACCTAACCATGGCAAGCTTGTAATTAGGGTTAGCTTCCCACGTCCATCACTTTCTACTGTGTTTGAATATGCCCTAATGTGCCTCAGTTCAAAACTTCCTTATGAGGTTCGTTCTAGATACAGTAGGTCAGAAAGTGAACTCTGTTGCTGTGTCTTTCAAAACCAGGTATAAAACTGGGTTCAACACATTGTGATGTGCTGCGTTAAGTGTCACAAAATGTTCTTATCTAAACGAGGTTATGAACAGCTGTATCAAATCTAACCATAGCAAGCTTGTAACTAGGGATAGCTCCCCACGTCCATCACTTTCTACTGTGTTTGAATATGCCCTAATGTGCCTCAGTTCAAAACTTCCTTATGAGGTTCGTTCTAGATACAGTAGGTCAGAAAGTGAACTCGGTTGCTGTGTCTTTCAAAACCAGGGATGAAACTGGGTTCAACACATTTGGATGTGCAGCGCTAAGTGTCACAAAATGTTCTCATCTCAACAAGGTTATGAACAGCTGTATCAAATCTAACCATAGCAAGCTTGTAATTAGGGATAGCTCTCCACGTCCTTCACTTTCTACTGTGTTTGAATATGCCCTAATGTGCCTCAGTTCAAAACTTCCTTATGAGGTTCGTTCTAGATACAGTAGGTCAGAAAGTGAACTCGGTTGCTGTGTCTTTCAAAACCAGGGATGAAACTGGGTTCAACACATTTGGATGTGCAGCGCTAAGTGTCACAAAATGTTCTCATCTCAACGAGGTTATGAACAGCTGTATCAAATCTAACCATAGCAAGCTTGTAATTAGGGATAGCTCTCCACGTCCTTCACTTTCTACTGTGTTTGAATATGCCCTAATGTGCCTCAGTTCAAAACTTCCTTATGAGGTTCGTTCTAGATACAGTAGGTCAGAAAGTGAACTCGGTTGCTGTGTCTTTCAAAACCAGGGATGAAACTGGGTTCAACACATTTGGATGTGCAGCGCTAAGTGTCACAAAATGTTCTCATCTCAACGAGGTTATGAACAGCTGTATCAAATCTAACCATAGCAAGCTTGTAATTAGGGATAGCTCTCCACGTCCTTCACTTTCTACTGTGTTTGAATATGCCCTAATGTGCCTCAGTTCAAAACTTCCTTATGAGGTTCGTTCTAGATACAGTAGGTCAGAAAGTGAACTCTGTTGCTGTGTCTTTCAAAACCAGGGATAAAACTGGGTTCAACACATTTGGATGTGCAGCGCTAAGTGTCACAAAATGTTCTCATCTCAACGAGGTTATGAACAGCTGTATCAAACCTAACCATATCAAGCTCGTAATTAGGGATAGCTCTCCACGTCCATCACTTTCTACTGTGTTTGAATATGCCCTAATGTGCCTCAGTTCAAAACTTCCTTATGAGGTTCGTTCTAGATACAGTAGGTCAGAAAGTGAACTCTGTTGCTGTGTCTTTCAAAACCTCTGTTGCTGTGTCTTTCAAAACCTCTGTTGCTGTGTCTTTCAAAACCTCTGTTGCTGTGTCTTTCAAAAAAAAACAAGATAGAGAAAGAAAAAGGAGGGTAGGGTCTGGCTAGGTATCTCATCCCTCTTTCGCGTGTGATTTCTCCTCTCTCTCTGATCCTCGCCCTCTCCACAAAATTTTGCTAAAATGCACGCTTGCGGTATCAGGAATAAGTCATTAAAAATTGAAAGTCATTAAAGTAAAAGTCATTTAAAAGTAAAAGTCACTAATTCACTTTTAGTCAGAATTTGAAAAAAAAAAATAACGAAAACTTTGGGAAACTTTATTTCTGATTCTCAAATGTTTCTGTACTTAATGACGTTCACTTTCTAATGATTTTTACTCTAAAGCAGGACGATTATGTGGACCAATGCCGTGTCAACGGTCCTTTAAACTGCAATTGGAAAATGTATTGCAATTTAAAGGACTAAAGCGTTGGGATCGGACCACATAATCGTCCTTCTTTAATGACTTTTAATTTTGAATGACTTATTCTACTTTCCACGCTTGCTCACGTTTGAAAATATACAAAAGCTCCGCTGTAGTAGAAGAAGAAAATAGAGCAATAAGAACTCACATCCGGATGTTTGATAGAAGAAGATTTGATAGCATGTTAAACATGAGACTCAATCTTTCACTCACATCATAACTGCTTATTACCGTAACGTTTCATAGTCACCGGCATTCAGCGCATCTGAATAGTAAATATTTCTACGAAGAAACTGAGATGGCAAAGTTTAGAGCGACCTCCATAACAAAGTTTCGGACGAAGGCATATTCAGGTACGATAGAAACATTATGGAAGAGAAGAGGTCACGCTAGTTCAAAACTTGCTAGGTATACGTTTAGGTGAGTTGTACACAACCTCTGTTAGATGTGTGACCATTTTGTGACACTTTGGAGAAGCGATCGAAACTTTTTGAAGCGCTGTTCAAGACCTGGGTTGTAGCATATTCCTTAATATCTATAACAACTTTCGAGGGGAGGGGTAATCAAAAATTAGGAATAAATCATTTTTGCAGAAGGGGTGTCAAAAGGGTATTTGGTCGGGTTTCTTCAGGTGGATTGCATAGGATTCAAGGAAGTGAGGTAAGTATCTGTTTTTTTCGTAAGGGAGTGAAAAAGTAATTTGTGTTGACGAGCGAAACCGTAGGTCGAGCGAGGAAGTCGCAATTGTAGTTTGAGTGGAAGACACAACAACAAAATTCACATTCTTATCTGCCGTACCTAAATTGACCTCCATAACGGAGTTCTAACACTATCAGACACTATCAGGCTCAGCCGAAATATGGTAGAAGTCGAGATGTCACCGTAGTTACAAGCTTGCTATAGTTCTGGTCATTCCCACTGAGACTTGGCGGCGGGCCAATGAATTTTCGAGGCTATTTTTCACCACTTTGGAGGTTTTCAACTTATTGTAAATTTCTTTTAGAAGTTGTTCAGTTTCCTAAGAACACGTAAATGAAGATTTTTCCCAGAATACCTAAGTGTGGTCTGAGAAACAGGAATCCGAAAATATTGGCACAATGCCAGTGGGTCTCAGTGGGAATGAAACGAACTATAGGCTCCCAAGTAAAGCTGTCAACCCACAGGGTAGGTGAACAATGTGTGACACTTCACTACATTTCTAGATCTAGTAGTGTCTTGTGGAGTAGGCAAAACAGAGTCCTCTAACACACTACGACCAGGTGGGTAGAGTTAGAGAGAGAGAGAGGGGGGTCGAGGTAGAGAGAGAGAGGGGGGGGAGGTGGTTCCAAGTGGAGAAAGAGGAAGAGAGAGCGGGTTCGAGGTAGATAAAGGCTATTTTCGCGAAAGAAATTGTTTTTTGTATATTCATGTTTTCATAGTGTGTTTTTCGTCTGATATGTTGTAAGTAAACGTAAGTAATTAATTCTATTGTGATATTATGTTTGTTTCAAAATTATATACTGGTAATGCTGGTAAGTCGCCGTGTAATGCCTATTGGTAATTTAAGTTGTGTTTATGATAGAATTATGAGCTTTTTGTTTAGCCCATTGTTGTTTTGCCACTCTCAGTGGCTTTGGCGATCATAAATATTATGTTCTTATTGTTTTAAATTAGTTTTCAATAATATTATGATAAAAAAGCGTTCTATGAGCAGGTCAGTGCCCCTAAGCACTTTCTGGCAGTTTTCGGGCAGCTTTTGGTCAGGGGTGCCCATGGCATGTACCGGGCACTGCCAAAAAATTTTTGTCGTCAAGTCATGGGCAACTTTTGGGCATGCCATGGACAGACAGGTTTCAATGAATTCATTTGAATTTTTTTTTATTTCTGCCATGTCTGAACTGCTTGGTCGTGGATGTGTTGAGTGGCTGGACGCGGCTCATTCGCAGACTTCTGTTACTGAGTTAGTTTTCATCAAAACACGTTGTTTTCATACGGTGTATGTTGCGCTATTCCAACGTGATTATAGTTTGATCCCTTTGCATTTCAGTGAAAAGTTGAAACTTGTGGTGTGTAACGGGATAAAACTACAACACACATTCAATCATACCACATAACTGCCAATTGCGTCGAGAATACCATAACACCAACAAACCATGGTCGAATAGAAAACAAATTGGAATGGGCTTCTTTCAAAATGTTGTTAGAAATTAAGTATGAAACTCGTAAAATTCAAGTTGAACTAGTGGAGCTCATAACTCAAACGCGCTGAAACATGATTTGATCTTGAAACTTGAATAATCATCCTCATCAACAACTGTGGCAGAAACTTCACGAAAGAAATAGATATTTCAACGGCATATACCTCATCCGTAAATCAGAGCAAGATGTGTGAACCAGCGATGGTAAAAATTGAGTTCATAATGCTATGTAACTGTTTCGTAATATCTAGAAATGTATGTTTTGAGTTAGAACACGTGTTCGATGGGGTGTTAAACCATGTGCTATACAAATACAAAACACATGAAATAAACTAAACTTATTCGGCAGAGAACTACATAGCGTAATCATCATTGAGATAATATATTATTCGCTATTAGAGCAGCTAAAAACGACAGTATCTTCTTGCCATGTCGGCGTTTTCGCATTTTCTCTACTTGTAATCAGCGATTCGTTCGAGTTCACGCTTTTTTTTACTTTCCAAGTGTTTCAGCTAATGTGTGTAAAGCGGGGTTTCCGCGCTCTACCCAAACTATGGCGCTCCATTGCGAGTAATGCTTACGGTATGCCTAATTTGCAGCTGTGTTTTATTTTTCAATTTCAAAAAAAATTCCTAATGTTTCTCGCTTATTTTGATGTTTATCCTTTTTTCATGGTCCAATTTTTCAATTGAGACCGCGTGCATACCTCAAATGTACCCCTGTTTCAAGTTATTTGTCGCGAAAAACGCTAAATAAGTAGATGTGCTATACCATCCATTTGAGCTTATGATGAGCAGTTCACCACTTGTTCTCTCTATTTATAATTAATTGAAGTAATTTCTGAGTTTACTATCGGATTTTGACATTACGCGATATTCCAGAATTCAGTGGATTTATAGATTCGGCAGAAACTTTGTAATTTCTGCGAAATCTCCATCAAACGGTCACTAATCTACCATCTGCCACACGACTGTTTATCGACTATTGTTAACAATAATCTGTGAAATATAGTACAGTCCGAATAAGTTTCTATTTCTGGTGCTGGTAGCCCCGAAGATTGGTCTACTTGCAGAAGCTAACAACATATCGTGTTCAAGTGATGATCCTGTTTTTTTCGTTATTTTAGGTAACTGACGACGAAAGTCGGGTTCTTGCAGTACTAAATTTATCGGTTTCATGCTATGATGCTGTCTGTTTTGTGTACTTACTTTTTAATTAACATTATTCAAGATGGCCTTCGACGAAACGGCCACAGCGGCTGCGATGAAATTAGCTGAACGAGCTACAACGTTTGATCATGGCAGAAGATACGAGGAGGCCATCTACTTTTACGTTGAAGCAGCCAATAGAATACTATCTTTGTTACAGCAAAAGAAAGTAAGTCATAAGTTTATATCGTATACTCTTGCCCTCTGACACTTTTTGATTCATCTATAAAAAACGCTAAGCTCTGATATTTCTCGTTGCTCACTATGAAAATAGCCGTATTCGGTGTTTGTGTTCTAATCGATGTCGATGAACTTTGTTGTTACCATTTGTGGGTATATTACGACATAACCACTGAACTGACTCTTATCTCCTTCATCTCTTTCAGATCATGCCGATTCTCCGAAAAAATGCCATGGAGTATATAGGTCGAGCAGAATTTTTGAAGAAAGACTTCAAAAGGCTGCAAGAATTAGCCAATGTGAGTGTATTGCTTCTTTTTTCTCCCATTTTCCTACTTGGAACCTTACACAAACGATTAGTGTAGTTCAAAAAAGTTCTTAACTCACGAGTCCACTGTGGACTTACTTAACGGATTCCGAAAATGTAAAAAAAAACATGAGTGATAGAAAAAACAGTGGCTTATTAACTCAGTTTGCATTTCTTTGTAAAGGAATACGTGTTTTTAAGGCCTCCAAATCTGTGAATCAGATCAACTATGAGAAGGCCGAGTTTTGTATGTACAAAGCACAGGATTTGGACGAGTTTTGTCATTACTCACTCGCACTCGACCAGTATCAAAAGGCTGTGGAAGGATTTCTGTCTGGCGTGAGTTATTTTGCTCTTTTAAAGAAGGACAATTATGTGGTCCATTCGCAACGCTTCAGTCCTTTAAAATGCAATACATTTTTCAATTGCAGTCTAAACCACCAATTAGCGTTTATTTTTCGAGCTCAGCTATTCAAGTAAATTGTTCTCCGACTCCGATGCAATTGATAGCCAATGTTATTGGGAGATTTGGTTACAAAAAGAGAACATGCACGCTTGGTAGTTTAGTTTGTCTGTGGCAATGGGCAGTTTTAATAATCATAATGTTAACAAGAATAGGTTATGACCTGCGTTTTCAACAATTCATCTGTTCATAACTGAAGATCGATTTCTAGTGCAGGACGTGCTCGGATGAAACTACTCGTAGGAAAATGATGGGAATTGCCAACCAGGCAATTTCGCGAATGGCCGAGCTGAAAATTCTGGTGGATCAGCAGAAATTTGAAGAACTCACTAATAAACTACCGGATGTACCGGTGGATGGTGAGTGTATCTTTATTCTTGTATTTCTCAAGTTGGTTTCTTGATTGAGAAAGGTGCGTTATCGAGAGTGCCAGCTTTTTGTAATTTCAGTTTTCATAGGTATTTTTGAGCAGGATTGTTTTACAGAGCTCTCGAAACTAGGTTTGGACGACAAGTTGCCGTCTCCGTGTGGGCCTTCAGCATCGAACTCGCCGTCGCTGCCCCGAAATGTGGCGGTGGCCAAGAAGGTGAGAAAGTTGATTCCATCCACCAGTAAGGTCCGACTATTCAACAAAATAGTCCGTGCTCAGATGTAAACACGTGAAAATAGATGATTTCGCAACAAGGGAGACAAATGTTCTGTTCTCCATGGTCTTGTTTTTGTCGAAAAATTAGTCCTTTTTTCGATTTTTTCTGACCATTCGAAAAACTTTACTGGAGTATGCGACCACTCCTTGACTCGTCCCACGCGGTGTTATCGTTATATTTTCAATCACTTATATTTTTTCAGGATGTTGGTCTCTCAAAGGCTGAGCTGGATGTACTCGCTATAACATCCAACATTAATGGACGAAAATATGTGCCGTTCCTTTCACTCGATTTGAAGGAGAAGTTCAACTTTACACTTCCTTTCACGTTAGTTCAGTTTAGCTCGTTACGGCTATAGTTAAAATAATAAACATCTGCTTTCACTTTCAAACTAGCAGTTATCTGATTACTATTATTCTAATCCAGCGTATTTATTGTTTGATTGTTTGATCGCTTGCAATTGAACATTGAGAAGTGAGCGATGTTTTATCATCTGATGTTTGAGTTGAACATGAACTTGGAAAAGTATAAATTATGAATTTTACGTTTTGTAGGATTATAGGTTTTCCCTCAAAGTTTACATTTAATTTTTCACATTCTAATTGTGTTTAGTTAGTTATACGCAATGGTTCTCGGCGGTCGTTTACCTTAACCTTTTATTATAATTGATAACAATTGATTTCCAGGGACAAGGATGGCAAATTGGGGCTGACTGAGAAACAGAAAAAGCGAATGAAGGCCTGGCTTCGTCCGGACGATTTCATGGAAGATCCGAAAGTCATCAAAAGTATTGACAGCGGAACCATCAAACAGGTTCGGTGTAGCGTATGACTCTTAGGGACAATAGGGTGATATCAGTGTGAATAAAGTCGAACTATCAAAAACAACAGGGTGATATCCTTGCAAAACGAATAAGTTTTCCTATTTTTTCATTTTTAGTGTCTTAAACGTTTTTGTTTGTTTCGAAAAACGAGTATGGGTAAATGTATTCTAGTATTATTATGGGGGAGGGGGGGGGGGAGTGTTTTACATTTACATTAGAGTCGAAATATATTTAGAAGGGGAATGAATGGTAGTCGTCTCAGTCATTGTAATGACTTTTCATCGATCCCATCAACCAGACGTTTACAATTATTGGACGACTCTCTGTATTCTGGGTGACAGAACGAAAGATGGTGTAACTATCTATTGTTTGGGTGATCAAAATGATATTTTTTTGTTCAAAATCCAGATAATAATCCAGTTTCGGCGAATTTTCGGGTGATTATCTGAATTTTTGGAGTTTTTCATGAATTTTGGGTGACCGAAATTCAGACGTCGTCTAGGATTGTATACGTCTGCCATCAACTCATCAGGAATTTATTTCAGACTGTAATATCAGATTGTTCGTTCGTCTCTTCTTTATCCATCGCAGCGCGGTATGAACGAAGGTTCGGGAAACAGCTGGTTACCAGGTAGGTGAGCCTGTGTATGGTTCGTAGTTTCCACTTCATGTTAACAATTTGGGTATTCGGAAATTCAACCAGTGTAACATTGCGTGGTTTCTTATTTTGAAGACAGTCAATGATTTTGCTACATAGTGAAATGCCTACAATAAAATTATTAGACAGTATCCATTATCGCAGTATACAGCAGACTCTCAGACGTAATACCATCCAATTGTTTTCAGTATCATATACCCACAGAATAGAGATGGTCAACCAGTGTACAATCTCCATGGCAAGTACATGATCAAGTTCCACGTGAATGGAGTGTGGAGAAAGGTGGGTTCGAATTTCACTGGACAAAACGCTTTGGTGAACAGTGAACTTGACCGCTTATGCAGAACATTTTTGAAAAAAAGTTTACGGATAGTTTCATCATAGGTTAAAAAAAAGTATCATATCAGCTCGATAAATGTGAGTCTGAGCAGCACCAAAAAGTGAGTATATAGTGTGACTGACAATGTGAACGGTGTATTTTCATCACGTTCTTCAAAAATAGTTGGACCCAAAAGTGACCATAAACGTATGAGTTTCATAGAAGTGTTTTTGGATCATTTCTAGAGGGTTTTTGTTTAGAGCTTTTTCGTATTGATAACAGGAAGATTACAGGTCATCATTGACGATTATCTTCCGACGGGAGAGACGGGTGACCTTCTGTGTTCCCACAGTCAGCAGAAGGGCGAGTTGTGGGTGTCGCTACTCGAAAAGGCGTATCTCAAAATGATGGGAGGATACGATTTCCCTGGATCGAATTCGGTTAGCTATATATCTTTTTTACTTTTTATAGTTTCATGTTTCGTTAAGTTTTTACATTTGATAAAGAAATGACGGTTTTACCGCACCAATTCACAACACAGCATTGTTTCTATAATACTATAATCATATTTCGTATTTCAATTGTTTGAAAGAACAACGTGTTCTTTTCTTCTTGTTTAGGATGTCCATTTAGAATTTTCACGTGCCGAATTTTATTCATCTTAACGTTACAGAATATCGATCTTCATGCTCTGACGGGCTGGATCCCGGAGAGAATTGCTATAAAGAAGGAGTATTCGTCCGATTCTGATGGTGATAAGGTACGGCATATTCTGAACCATATACTCCAAAATCCAACATAGAAACGCGTTTGAATTTTGAATTGAAAATGAAATACGTACAACGTACCGTATCATGTAAATTTCGGCCAGAATATATGCTACATATGTGATACAGGAATTTTGAATAACTGTACACTGCAACCTAATCCAAGTCTCGGTTAATTATTAGACTTAACCTTCAGATTTTCGAGAAGTTGCTCTCTCGATTCCATCGCGGGGACTGTCTCATAACACTGGCCACAGGTAAACTGGATCAGTCTGTTTGCGATAGAGCAGGCCTAGTCGACGCTCACGCTTATGCTGTTCTCGATCTGAGGAAAATCGAGGTTGGTCGCTGGTGAAAGGGGCCAGAAAGGAGAGCTTAGACTCAAGGATTGCTGTTTGCTTTACCGTTATGCTTAGGTATCCCGGGTAACCTAAACTAGCTTTCTGGTCTGCCCTCTTTTAAGAGTGAAGGGTCGTTAACAGTATAAAATGTACTGGTATGAATATACCGCTGTCACGTGGTAGAAATGTGAAAGTGTTCACACGTACTTGTCTCAGAAAAGTGTTTTGAAAGTTTCCAAATATGGAAACGAAAATAGATAGTTGAAATAAATTTTGATATTAACGCCATTGCAATTTATCGTCGTGAATGAATTGTTTTTTCAGTGTTCGCTTGTGGTTTTCAAGGGAAGCAGCCATGCTTTGAACTTTGAATTTTGAAGGGTAAACGCTTGTTGATGGTGAAGAATCCGTGGACGCATCTGCGTTGGAAGGGTCGCTTCTCTGAGACGGACACGGCCAGTTGGACCCCGGCTCTCTGCAAGGCACTCGACTACGATCCCACCAAGGCTAAGGAGAAGGATGATGGTGGGCCGTTGAACTTTTTCTGTGAAACAAATATAGAGGCTACAATTTAAGAGGAAAACCCGATTCGAGGCATTTTTTCAGATTTTCTATGAGGACAGCGTGTTTGGTACTCATAGAGAATAGCAATTGAAATTATCAATAAGAGACACTCATATGGAAAACTCGTATTGAAATTTTCCATTATGAATAATTTCAATTGAAATTTTCCATTATGAATACTTTCAATTGAAATATTTCATAACCAGAATAATTATTCACAAATGTAGTTTCACCTTTGACTATGAATAATTTCAATATGGAATATTCATAGTTTATATTAGCGAAGTATGTGAACAAAATATTCCGTGAAAGGATTCGAAATTCGAACCTGTGACCTCAGTTTTGTAGCCCGACTCACTAGCCGCTGCGCTACTGTGACACATTTCCATGAAGAGATAGGAAGCTTGATATACCGGTCAATGCGGCATCAATCGGCATCAATTCCCCGGTATAACTGTGCTCAGTAGTCTGCCAGGATTTGTGCTCTCTTGGCGCAGTGGTAGAGTGCTCACTTAATAACCACAAGGTCGCAGGTTCGATTCCGGTGGTGACAAGTAATGCTGCAATCCACTGATTACCATAGAAAATTTCAATTGGAATTCTCTATTGTGGATATTTCCTATTGAAAATATCTATAGTAAAAATTTCAATTGAAAATTTCAATGGTTCGAACAATAAATATTTCATATTGAAATTCTCTATATATTTACAGATTTGGCCCGATTGCGTGAAAACTGCCCATATTGTTAGAATGGGGTACAATTTCACAGAAAATCGCGTAAAACATGAGAAACCCGATTTTTCTATGTACTTCACAGAAATAGCTGTAAATCTGTGAAAAAGCCAGATTTTGTAAAAAGTTTGAAATTGCTCGTCTTATATGGAGAAATTTGGACGAAATATCAAGAAACGACTCAAAAAGGCGCTCTTTTTCTGCAACGAATTGTAAAACTTTTTGATTGTTGGGTGTTTTTGAAAGGTTTTTGTTAGATTTTTCAGAAGGTTGCAAAAGTCTTGTTCTCTCACCCAATGGGCATTTCGATAATGTTGATAATCATACTATGACCTATGTTGTGTTTAGGCGTGTTCTGGATCGACTACGAGTCGGTATGTAATTTCTACGACGTGTTCTACGTGAACTGGAATCCAGCCCTGTTTCCGTTTACCTATGGATTACATGCGTGAGTTTGTAACGATCCTCTTCCGTATGCAACCATTAGCGAGTGAAGATCGATTGTTCTCCAAAATATATCTAGTTGTGGCAGCTCTAGTATGTGTTCAACCGGCGTCTCGCACTTGGTAACTAGCGAAACCCATCTTTTAAAGCTGTGTACATGCACACTAGGAACTTGATTTGTAGTTTATCTGGCCCAGAGAAGTTAGATGATGATGAATAGTCCGCATTGTTTCAGTTCATGGAATGCGTGCGCGGGGCCCGTGAAAGATCTGTACTCGGTTGCCGACAACCCGCAGTACTCGCTGGAAATAAACAACAAAAGCAAGACAGCCGTCTGGATTCTACTCACTCGACACATCACTGATATTGTATGTTCGGGCTATTGTAGAAAAGTAATTTGACTTTACTTGTGGCGAGAATCTGACATTGAAATAGAGCTTTTGAAAAATTACAAAATATTGACGAGCAATCGAAATATTAGTACGAAGTAGAAACCTAGAAACGTTAGTAGAAACTAAAAGAAATGTGTCTAAATGTTATTCACCTCTTTGTTTCTATTGGCCTAAATTGTTTACGAAATGTCGTTCTCAAGATTCGTAGACCTTTTCGTGTTTCTCTACTTTTTCTATTTCATATGTTCGGTCGAACTTATATCTTAGCTATCTTTCGGGTCGCAATAGTGAAATTTATCAACCTTGCCCATCCAGGCTGATTTTGCTGATAACAAGGAGTACATCACCGTCATGGTCTACAAGTCTGGAAAGAAGGTCTATCTTCCATGTGAGTGAAGCTGGATACATTTTTTTTTGTTGAAGTTCGGTTTTGATTAAAGGTTCCATGCCTTAGAGAAGTAACGTCCGAGTATTCTTCAAGTATTATTACGTTTCTCGATTTTCAATACGGCAAATTTCAAATTTGTCTTCGAAACGTCAAAATTTTTCTGAGCCTGTGCAGAAGATGAGCTTCTTCTCCAAACATTTTCGCTATTTGGCCAAGTTTGATATTATGATGCAGCGAACCACTCTTTCTCCTTCTTTGATTGAATCTTGAGTTTCAGTCGATCCAAAGCCGTTGTTCGATGGTACTCGCATCAACAGTCCCCACTACTTGTGCCAGATGGTTGTCGATGATCCGGGGCCAAATAAATACACTCTTGTGGTGGCACAGGTTTGTAGTTTCTTGAAACTATTATCGGGTTTCAAAGTGATTAGCTTATATGCGTTTAAGAGATTTCTGTCGGCCTGAGAACATTTCTTTTTTTATAGTCGCAGCCAATGATAAATTACCTGGAGGGGATCTACAACTTTTCGCTTTTTTTGGGGGGATGTTCGATTTGTACAACCTTCGAACCGTCACTATCCCACCTGTGCGTGTTATAACAAACGTGAAGGACTACAGCAATATTAATTCCGTAACTTTAATGCTTTCTATAACGGCTCACTTTCAGTGCAGCGTTCATTCACTATGTTCTTGTTTTGAATCATCTGTATGTGAAAATGATGTTTTGTCTGTATCTCGGCCTACTCGATCTATTTTCAGTACGAGAAAATGAACACAATCTACTACACACTACGGGTATATTCGACTGCAGAGTTCAAGCTCAATCCAATGAAAGTACCATATGTGGAGAAGAAAAGTGTAGGTGTATTTTCTTCCGCGTAGCACACTATATTTTTGTTTTCGAATGTCGATTCATATTCTTTCTCGGTAGTGTTGATATTTTTGTAGTTGTAGACGTAAACTTCTGGAGAGAAATCACATCTCTACATTGATACAATGGATCATGGAAATTTAAAAACACTTATTTATTTGGGCACACTATCTAATCTCTTACAGGAGACAGGCAAATGGGAAGGCAAGTCTGCTGGCGGATGTGGCAATGGAAACAGTCGAGAAACTTATAAGTTGGTGGTATTCGAACATTGATAGTTATTTAGACACTAAGATAGGTACAGTGATGGATTCATCAGTTAGTAATATTTTCGATTGCGAAAAGTTAATTTACAAAGAACATAGTTCGTTGGTGCTCTCATAATTCAGATGACATCGAGTTCAATTCTGTTGTATTTAGGAACAACCCACTCTACCAAATTTCCTTGGATGATCGAAGTGATGAGAATTCGATTCTCATAGTACTGAAGGGACCCAAACAGTACAGTGTGGGATTTGAGGTGCAGCAGGTGTCATCTCCACGAAACAAACCGTTCGAACGGAAGGATTCGGGAATTTATAGGTGAGATCGATTACTACTCACGAGTTATTTTATTTACCTTTAATTGAAGATTGAATTATAAAACCATGTAGACCTGATTCACGCAACAATTTCCTTACGTGAAGATCTTGTTTCATAGTTTTGTTTCCTGTAGTAATATTAGATATTTTTCAGCAAGTTTGGGTCTCATATCTGCAATGAGGCCACTCCCAATTTGAATCCTAATTGAATCTTTGATATGTTTCAAATATGGTGTTTTTTTTGTTTTTCAGACCTGGGTATACTGTGTTGGCGATGGATAGCGTTCCTGCGGGAGTCTACAGTATTCGTCCAGCGACTTTCGTGGTCAGTTCCATCATTTGGAATTATGGAATCTTACTTTTAAACGGTATTAAAACTATGAAGTACTTTTTCAGAGACTATAAAGTTCCCGATATATAATTTGGTTGGTTTTTTTTGTATTACAAACTAGAAGAGTGTGTGTGTGTGCAAGTCCTGCTCTAGGCTCTAGTTTTTATTAGAAATGTGAAATTTGGAAGAATATAGAATATTATGGTTTATCTATTTCAGTCCGGACAAGAAGGACCTTTTATTCTGACAGTCGAATCATCATGTGGTTTCTCATTTAAGAGAGTGCCGTCTCAATAGTTTTGGTAGTCTCAACTCAGTTATGTATATAATAATTTTGATACATACCGGTGCCACATTTTAGGTCAATTCACATTCATTGTTTATTAGTAATTTAAAACTGCTTTTCATTAGTTCAATGTTTATACATGTTATTCCTTTCCGGTGTCCCATTGCTCACTTTTGAACTGCTCATTTAGCCTTTTATTTGTTTACTATGAACGTTATATGCCTTCTTGTCTATAGCTAGAGTTTGTACATATCACTTTGTAGCCTTGAAAATTCTTGATCTCTAACATATCCGTACTTACCTATCATATAATCTTTTTTCATTGCGTTTAACGCTGCTGTCGTGCTAGTCAATGAATTGCCTGAAGAAAAATGCGTTTTTTTGGTTCCACATGGTTTTTCCGTGCACTTGTTATCTATTATTTTTCTTTCTACTCGTTGTTTATTTGTTTTGAAAGGTGTTGTTTATCATAATTTCAGGCCCATGACTTGTCTACTATTGGGCTTACTCTTTCTGTGGACTGGCACCGCTCTAGCTGACAGCTTTTCAGAAGAGCTTGTCGTCACCCGTCTGCCAACCAATAATGTTCTCTCCCAATTCAGATTCGTCATAACCAGTGAGGATATGCAATTGGGTAAGTTGTAAGTACGTTAGGATGTTGGGTAGTTTATAGTTCTTGTCGTTTACGCATTATGTTGGGCCTACTTTTCATCAGTAACTGACTTTGATCAATCTAATGGTATTCGGGGAAAATAATGCAACGCACTGCTTCAGTAGTCACGTGAGAAACAACTCTTTTTTTCTTCGGGGTTGTGCAGTTGGTTTCAGTTTGGTTTGATAGATTAGAACAGCCTAGCTCAGTGTTTTTAGTCTCACCAAAGAACCAAAGAGAACAGCCCAGCCATTTGTAGCAGTAGTCTGTGTAGCGACGTACAGCGCCTCTATTACTTTTGAGAAGTAGTGTGATGTGAAGTTTATCGCAAACTGTTTACGACTAATGGCGAAGTTACATCAACACAAACGCTCGTCTTGGTCAACTGTTTGTTCCTAGAGCTACGTCTAACATGTAGTTGTTCAGGTCCTAACTATTCGCTGTTCCCTCGAATCATGGCCGAGATAGTGGACAAGCATTCTGTCAAAGAGTTGTCTCTGTCATTGGGCCAGGGTCGATGGTGGGCGGACAAATGGGGAATCCCGCCGCAGCCTACCGCGGCTGCTGGAGCTCATGTCCATGCTTGGATTGACGGGAATGCCACCACGTGAGTTACACGTTCGTTGTATTGACATTGACACCTAGCTGGCCAGCTCGTGTTGTAACTTACTGTATCGAGCCGCCACAAGTATGATACACCGTTCCATAACGGCTAAGGAGCTACCAGTGTGTTGGTGCTCCCAGTTTCACTGTAATACAGTAATTAGTGGAAGTTTCTGATCTCTTTCATGGTTTTAAATTAGTCTACTTTTTGTTTAAACTCATCATATTGTAACGATTACCATATTCAGTGTGGACTCGCGTTGGACTTCGCTCGTCAACAGTTTGAACGGAGTGTTCTGTACCTCACTCACAAGTATCGTGCCAACTATGACGGCATCACCAACTATGACATTCAGTCCTCGTGGAGTGGTCGGGGGAGAAGAGAAGGGAGTGAGTTGGACGGACCATTCAACTATCAAAATATGTCTGCGTCTGATTGATCTGCCTGCTCTCTGTCTTTTGTAGCCGGTAAATCTTAGAGGATGGTGTTAACAACAAGGGGTGATAAGTTTGCCAGATTGATAATTACTATCCTGACCTGATATATATTGTTTCAGCTTCGATACGGAGCTCTCAGCCGGGAATCGTTGTGCACTGAGAACCTGACTCCGTGGAAAAAACTTCTGCCATGTAAGCAGGTATGTTTCTGGAAGCCTCGTGGTATATTTAGTATATTTTGAATTTTATTGGTAGGGCCAATTTGGACCATGCCCCATGGCATGGTTCATACGTTTTGCTGCCAATTGCGGCAGCCCCTGCTGCTGCCGCGCAGCATTTCTCAAAATGCTGTTGCTGCCACATTTCGCAGCAGCAGCAACGCAGTAAGTAGCTGCAAAAAGTATGGACACTACTTACTGCGTCACCTCTATATATCTATTCTGTTTCAATTGTGGTAATGAAGTTAGTTTAAGTTAAATCAGAGGAGCTACGCACTATTTTTTGATGAAGAACAGTAGGTAGAGAGGGTAAAGATTCTCAAAATAAGCCAAAGAGTGGATAGGAACTGGGAAAGGCTGGAAAAAAGTATGAAGCGGTTTTTGTATGCCTCGAGCTCTGAAGTTGTACGCTATACGGCCATTCTTTTCTTCGTTTCAGAGTGGTTTAACAACGCTACTGAATCCCCTCAAACTCTACGCTTCCGTGTATCATTCCATGTCGCTGAATATGTTCTCAACGTGTGAGGTACAGCCTAGATTATAGTTTTTCTTCTTATTTTCAAAATTTCGTTAGTACGATTTCCTACGGAATAAGCTTGATGATAATCTCAACTATCATGTTGCCCTGGTAACACCATGGGTGTATTCTAGGATTTTTATTGTATCGTTAGCAATTCATTTTGCACAACTAGTCCGATATTGTTTGACACGAGATACATTTAGTTTGAAACTGGTCAACAGTCATATGTTTACAGGGACAGGGATCCTCTTGTCACTGGCGGTTGGATTTATCGCTAACAATGGTGTCAGATATTGATTTGAGGACAAAGAAGCTTGGTTAGTTTCTAATTGCCTTTTTTTTGCAGTCGTGACCGCTCTCTGAAATTTGTGAAATATCTTTCATGAAATAGAGCTATGTCTAGAAATATCGTTGGCATTGGATTGGAGAAAGATATATTGGTAGATGTGGTGATGGAAGAATTATCATTTTATCACTATCCCCTACTAGAGTAGATAGTTTTTGATTCAAGCTTCATTATATAATTATAATTATTCATAGTTTTTGATTCAAGCTTCATTATATAATTATAATTCTTCAGTGTTTGAGAATTTGCTATTCAGACTGGGATTTCGAATCACTTCTTGGTCGCTCTGTGACGGGAAGATGCCACGCGGCTGACTACAGTCAGATTATTGTAGAGGTGGATCGTGAGGTAGGGTGATTACTCGCTTGTTGACCTTGTTTTCTTTTTCTCAGAACACGTGTAGTTCCAAAACAAAAATTTATAACATATTAGACTTGTCCCATTGAGTGTAACTTACCAAAATGAGCATCAGCATTCCATCTGACAGGAAAATCGGCGATTGTTGTTTTTCGCATTTAATGGCTTTAGATTTCTCCGGGATCAGTTTTAACGTGTTTAGGACCAAATCCTTGCCCCGGCACCTAATCGAACGGTTGTCAAGAATGGACAGAAGTTTGTCGTCTACGATTTGGCTGCCAATGGCGTTTTGCCATTCTCCGTATCTGCTCACTACCGTGCTCCACTGATTCTATCGAAGACATCGGCATCACATCCTGTTAGGTGGGTGTAATGCTCGCGCATACACTCACAATGGCTCGCATTAGTCGGTGGATCCCGGACCTCTGCGAAAAAAAGGGGTCCCGATGGTCTTTAGTGAAATATTATTTGCTAATCTCCATTTTATGTGTTTTTGATGCGGCGAGAGGGGGTCCCGGATCAAAATGGCCGGGGGGTCCCGGTTTTTGACACGTGCGTCCAGCCTGTTGTGAGTGTATGTGCTCGCGAAGTAGTCCGTTGTTAGATTAAAATACGTGAAATTACTATAGATTTTACATCTGAATTAGGCGAATCGGCTTGATATATATATATATATATATATATATATATATATAAATCGGCTCGAATCACATAATTAATATTATGGCAGTTCGGACAACTGTACTGTACTTTTTGTGGGTGGTCACGTACACGTACTATGGTTGTTCTTCACAGTTTGTACAAAACCAGATATGGGTGTGCTCCTAGTTTACAATATACTCGTTTGTCAAATTTAGTTTTGGGTTGTTTGTATATAATAATCCGGCTGTTTTTGTATTTACAGTATATTATCGGCGCTGGGAGGGGTGGATCAACATTCCGGCATGATGCTGACGAGAATTCTCAACAATGATCGTCAACGAAGAGTTGTTTTCTCTCACTTGATTCCTTGGTGAGTTCAAGTTGTGTGTCGTGTTATCGTTTTGTTATTTTCCAGCGGACAACCAATCGTTTAATCTGTTTTCTTTACAGGTTCGTTCAAATGTATTACCACACATTGAAAATGGACTGTAAAAAGCTGGAAGGTGGTCAATTACAGGTGCTTTGGGTACTTTTTGTTTTGAGTTGTTCGAGTGATGAGCAGAAGTGTGTCATAATTGTATAATTGATTATCTCTGGTAATATTTCATCTAAATACTAGAAAGGGTGAACGATAACTACGAAGTTGATCATTATTTGTTACCGTTTTTATTCGAAAAGGTCACGGTAACTTATTCCAGGCTGTCACCTGGCATTCACGATCCTTTCTACCAGCCATTTCGCGACAGCGTCCATATCTGATCGAATGGGATTTCGATCTACCCGCCGCTTCTCGATGTGAAGTCACTTTTTCTTTCGACAAGGCGCATCTGCGGTGAGCTTTTCTGTTTAAAGTAGAGATGAACGCATGTCTTCTGAGTAAAAATTCGAATATCCCAAAAGGTCGTGACGTATATTCGTTGTAGCCGCCTTTCTCAAGTTCATTTTTGGCAGTTTTTTGGAGCTTAGAAAGCTGTTAAGACACTGAGAGAGAGAAAAAACAATTCCACTATCCACTATAAAAATGATTTCCTACCGATGTCATATGTCAATGATTTGTTACTAAACTGTTGCGTTGATTCGTGTGATGGATTCCGCTTATTCATCCTCGGTTATAGATTGCGTGAATATCCTCCGGATGCTAACCATGGAATGTACGTACCTGCCGCCGTTCTCACAATTGTTGACGCTAAAGGAATCCGCGATCGATCGAGTGCAATTGGATCGGAAACCGTCAGTGCCAGAGAGCAGTAAGTGCTGATCGTAAATCGATTTGTGTATCATCTTTCTCTGCATTTGAAAATATTGTAATCGTTAGGTTAGTGGCAGTCAAGAAGTACTTCAACTTAGAGGTGAACACGGAAAACCAAAAACCATACATTCAATAGTGAACCCGGTTTTTGGATGAAGTTCTTAGTTTTTCCAAGAAAGCGGTAACGTTCTCATTGCCCGACAGGAAAAGTTATTTTTCCGGCGAAGTTTGCAAATATAGCTAGTTGGTCGGAGTTATGTAAAGTTTTGTTTTTCTTCAGATTGCTGTCAAATAATTCGTCTTCTGGTCATGTGCTACTGCACAGCAACGCGCTCTTAGTAGCTCTACCAGTTCCGGACTTCAGTATGCCCTTCAATGTTATCTGCTTTGTGCTCACGGCAGTCTCACTGTGCTTTGGACCGCTGCACAATTTTTCCACAAAGATGTGAGTTGACAGTTACAAGTTCCTTCAGGTTGTTGGCCTTTTGTGTTTGTTGCAGTCTGCAATCTAAGTGAGCAGATATTTGTAAATTTTGCAGAAGTTCTTTTTCTCAAGTTGGGTGAGACATTACATATTTTATTACCAATTAGAGATGATATGAAAAATTGATTACAGGCTAATCCCCGTCAATACGGCACTTCCGACTGCGCGAAAGTACAAGAAGATTCTGCGAGTATTTCTGCTGGTGCTGCTGGCCGGTGCGTGTTACGCGCAGTACTACGACATTCCGCTCAACGAGGTCCGCCGGGCGATCGAGAAGGCATTTGAGCAGCTGAAAGAGGGATTCGAGAAAATGAACGACATGTAATTGGTAATCGGGTAAATGCTAATATTTCACTTTATGAATTGTTCGGTGATTTTGACACGTTGTTTCAAGAATAATCTATCAGTTATATATATGGACAAGGGAGATACCGGGGGTTACGCTTCGCTCCTTCATTATATCCATAGATCTATCTGCTGTTTATAGGTATCAGTTTTAATAATTGCCCACGTTATGCCTACAAATGTGCCTGTTCCTATGTAACATTTTATTTCGTAAATACTATAATGCTATGTACCTACACTTACTTGATCTCGCGTGAGTGCGAATAAATATTTATTGTGACGTATATATAACGGGTTTCGAATATAGTCTTTTTCATGTAATGAGTTGTGTTTTTTTTTCTCAAAAAAAAAAGCTTTACTTTCAATGTATTTTTACAAATTTTGCGAAAGGTTCCAATAAGTACCTCTCAATATCTTTTCGTCTGCCTTCACTGTTCGTTTATTACGGTGATTTTACTTACCATCGCCTGTAATTTGACATGTGTTGTCAAATATTTGAATGTTGTGCTACTGCTCTTATTTGCCATTATTATATATTATATTCTTATTCTCATTGCATTCCAATCCTTTCCAGCAATCAAATCATGTAACGTTATTGGTTTTATAGTGCCATGTCTTCGTGGTTCTCATTCGAGAGCGGCAACAAAAAGGATGAAATTGATGACGCAAAGGTGATCGAGGACGCTATTCAACTGAACGACCATCAGGAAAAGATCATGAACCAGAAGGGAAACGTCAGAAAGTAAGTCATGCTCTGTAGTGTAAACTATCACTCTTGATACGTCATATCAAACGCCTTTTCCACGTCCCTTGAAGTAATAACTTTGCGTGCGCGGAGCAGCCCAGGTCTTGATGGTCGTCTAGATTCCCGCTCATTCATCTTGCTCTTCTTTACTTACCAATTTGTGCTGTTTTTCATGAATCATGTTTGGAAGTTTCCGTTTCCGAGGAGTTTGTACTTGTAAGCTTTTTTGTTTCCGGGGACATTGTAGATTTAACCTTTTTTGTTTTCGGGAAGTTTGTGCATTTAAGCTTCTTGGTTTCAGGTTCCTCGAAACCATTTCGCTGGCGACTGTGAAGATAGATGAACTGCTAGATGCCACCCTGAACGGGCTGAATGATGACGTCATCGACTCTGTTGTCGACTTTTTTGTTGATTGTAAAAATGGATCTAATGTGGAAGAAGAAGCGGGTTAGTTCCTGGGTTTTCTTTGTTTTCACCCTGTTCAGGCGAGGGGAGTATAAAGAAAATGGAACCCGATAAATCGAGAAAACCATTAGGCTTTACCAAAGGGTTGGAAGTTTTGCGATTCATCCGAAACTGCAATTTCCACCCGTCTTCCGTGGAATTTTTGTATGGATTTCGTTGGTTTGTTTACTCGATCGCTGCCTCATCTAATCTTTATCTGAAGAATTCGGTAGTAACCTGCTTATAAGGAAGAAATCACGACGACTTACGCTCTTGGAATTGCATTACTATTCCGAAATTGTACCGATTCCATAATAAACAATTGTATTGCAGGTATGATCTGCACGGCAGTTGTTCAGTGTAACTTTGCCGATGTTGACGGCCTGGAGCATCGGGTGGCAGAGAAACTTCGAAATGGACGCGAGCCTTGTATTCCTATTCGGGTGGCCAGTACTGATACGATCATCAGAAATATCATAGATGCTGCAGAGAGTACGGTACGTCACAGCACAACAGTAAAATCGTCTTTTGAATGAGATACATATTAGATAAGATTATTATTTGTTCCTGCATAACATAAAACAAAAAGTTTTACAAGATGTTAGGAATAAACTGAGTCCCCAAACGGATGAGAGCATAACTCTCTCATACATATTAACATGATGCTATTTTGTTTGTTAATCCTCGCTGAACAGATGATTCTGTTAACATTTGAAGCTAAGGCGCAAACCTATTCGTAGGTGTGGATTGAGTGTTAGGATACATATTTAAAGATGTAGATAGATGTACTCTCCATGTCTGAGTCATTTTTCATGATCCGTTACTCTACCATCTCGCACGTCACGCTTTTAGAAAAACGGCTTCATTTTCGTGGAACAAGCCGAATGCCTATCGACGGAGTATGTCGATCGACTGTTTCGACTTCTGCAATGGTCACGTATCATGGTTCCCGTACTAGTGTGTGTATCGACAGGTTTGTTTTGTTTCTCATTAGTTAGGCTACTTTGGCCAAATAGTTGCAAATGGTTTGTTTTTTGCAATATTGAGCTCCTAACAGGGAATGAGTTTCCAAGAGTTGTAATTTAGTTATCGTTCCATGCGTGGAAATTAAAATTTGGTCGCTTTTGATGCAAGATTGTGTTTTCCTAAAGTTTTTAGTCCTTGGCATTAGTTTGTTTGTTTCAGACATATCCTCGTTTTCGTCACTTTGCTCGCTACGCACCCTAAATATGTTGACGGCAAAGTCTTTTCGTCTGGCGTCGCCCTCGATGGTGTATGTGAAGATCATGACTGCCATTCATCAATGGGACGCTGGAATGTGTTTCTCGGGAGAGGTGCTCGCTAGAATCAGGTAGGTCGGCAATCGGACATGTTCAATATTTAATGTGTTGGAAGTATTGTAAAAAAAACGAACTCCTTTTTCCCAAATGCCTATTTTTGATCGAAAGTGAGGAGCTTTTACATTTCTAAATCGAAAACGGGCTTCCATTGCATAATAGCCACAGGCCCACACCTTACTGGTGGGTGTTTGATTTCACTTTCTTGTTACATATTACTTTACACCATACATATTACTTTTAACTGTACTATATGTTTTGCAGAGGACAGTTTTTCGGATGCGATCACTCGGTCGCCGAAACAAAGCGTACTCTAAGATTCGCCATGCTCAATCATGTGCTGAAACACCCGCTTTGTTTCACGCAAGAAGAGGTATAAGTCAGAAGTTTATTTTTTCATTTCCCCTCTCATTTTGGCCGATAACTGAAAACTAATATTCTGTTGACTATAAGCGAACAGAGTCGATAACAATTGAACTGATGAAAAACGTGAACAGATCTAGTTTAGTATGCATATATCATGTGAATCATAACATAATGATAATATATATTTCAGGAGTACGCTGAGTTTCGAAAGTATCGCGAGTATTACTGGCAAGTGCTGGAGTTTCTGTGCACTTCGCTCGGGGAGAATTATTCTAGTCCTTCTAAGATGTTTATCGTTCATGAAGATATACAAAATGGGACAAGTTTACTCGACGACACTGAAGTCAATAGAGATGAGCATCAAGATTATCTGTGAGTATAGTAAAACTGTTAGATTTTTCCGGCTCATTCTAGAAACAAGAGGCTAGATGAAACATTCGTCAATTTCGCTTAGGTTTCGGATGGTCAGCTATGTCCAAAAGGAGGCATGGTTTAAAAGTGTTTTTACAACAGCACTGAGCGGATGATATGGCGGTCTAGTTTGGATAGTATGAACTTTTGTTTGCTCACTGCACACATGTTTCCTGCTAAGCGGCAGCGCTGTTGATCAAGTTTAACGTGTACCTGGTTCGAGTTGAAACAAACAACTCATAGATGTCATCTCTAATTCATCAAATATACGAGTTAATATTAAAGCTCGACAGCTTTATACGCGGGCTAGTTCAAGTAGCTTGCAGTTTATAGTAGTTTCGTTCAGTGTATGCACTCTATCACTCTAATATACTATACAGGACTTGGCGACAAGGGCTAACCCTTCATTGGGTGCGGAACACGTTTTTGCCAACCCTGAAGGAGGAGGAAAGAGATAAGCTGTCTGCGGCTCTCACCAATCTCGAGAAGACAGTTGAGAAGCAGATGCACAAACTAGAGGTGGATCAATCAAAGCTGCCGGTTAGTGTTTGGATTTTGGTTGTCACATTGAAGATGATTCCAAAATTACTGAAAAAAGTCATTTGTCAAGCGCTAAACAGAGAAACGAATGGATGGCTGTAACTAATTAGGAACGAATGGAAGGTTATTGTACTAATTAGGAAAAACCTTTGTGATAGCAGCCTGAAGTGTGAACATGTGTGAAGCTAACCGAGCAGTATTGTATAACAAGAGTATTCGTTTCAGGAAACGCCCAGCTCGAAAAAGATGTCTCTGCATGATTTGAAGCGTCAACAAGAAGCTCAACGATTAAAGAACATGAATGATCCTGTAAAAACGGCGACGAAGAATGTATTCACTGTTGTGGAGGTGAGAAGTTCCCAAGAAAAGTTTCTACTAATCAGTCGCATTTTGCGTTCACATCTTCTTACTTCGATATTGTGTTTATTATATCTGGGGTCAAGCTTGGAAGGTTACTCCCGAAATGTTCGCTTGGGATGAATTTAGCTACTACAAACCTATATATAAATCTTATTACTTCTTTTTGCAGAAGTGCCTCAAGTCGGTTTTGCGGCCGTGGTCCGATGATAAGTGTAGCGAGATGTTTCTGATAACTCCCGACTGCATGGAGAATCTGCATTCACACCCAGCCAGAGACGTAGAAGACGCCCTGATATACAAAGAAGTGAGTTGGCATGTTCAAGATTCTAATGTAATAGTTAATAGTGCAATGTATATATTTTCACATTTACTACACAGTTTACATATACACCAGCATGATATTTTCCCGCGAAATACTAGGGGTGATTGTTTTTTCTACGATTGTTCGGTGGTTCGAATGTTGAATTTGCAGGCTGAGAACGCGCCGGCATTGTCACTGGCGTATCGTGCGTTGTTGAAACGTCCCAAATGGAACTTCGTCAGCCTAGCAGAGTGGGGAGAGCAGTTCGAAACTGAGGTTAGTCGCCAAAGTGTTTCACTTGCCTAGTTATATGTTTTCACATTACTTGAACTGGATATAGCTTTTATTACTGTTTATATGTGTGTAGAAGACAAATCTAGTTTGTCGTTTCTAGCCGATATTCTGAGGAATCGGCCATTATTGGATTATAAAAGCGCCATATTCCATAATTTTGCCTAGCATAGTCTGCGAACTCTTCCCGGTTGAGCAGAACAAGAGTTTGTTGAAGAGTTCATATAAGGGACCGTTGTGTGATCAAGGAATACCAGACTACGGAGCTTTTGAATAAAGTCTCAAGTTGCGTGCATCAGTATTAAACAAATGTGGTTCATACAACCTCTCGATATTTGTTTAGTCTGCGACAGATACATCGAGCAAAGTATGTTTATCGATCGTGTGCACTGTATCGCGCACATTCAATGATCATAGTTTATATATCTGCCGCCGCAAAAAAAAGTATGAAGACGCACTTACACAATAGTCATGTTTGTTCAAGTGTAGTAATCAAACGAGTCTGCTCGTAGTTCGATCAGGCCATGCGCAATTGTAGTATTATTACGCAAGGCTGTCCCTATGTGATTGTTTCAGTTGCCAGCCGCATTGAAGCCTCATGCGCAGGCGGCATTCTTCGCTTCGGTCGGTCAGTTGGAGTCGATTGGAATAGTGAAGGGAGGAACGGAGAAGCAGAGGGGTCGAGTGAACGTCGTCTACCATCCCACCAACTATGCTGCCTAGATATGGTCCCCATCATTCCTACTGCCACTCCTACCGTAACCTATAGATTTTTCGTTTGAAGATTCTCTAAAGCAAATTGCAACTTAATAGATATTATCTCTTTAAATAGGGAATCAGATTTGAACGAGAAAATGGTTTACTGTTCCGTTCCGAATTTTTAATTCACGCTGTAGGACGGACTCTCAGTGTGAGTTGAAAAAGACTATCGATAACCATGTTTAGAATCAGATTTGTGAGCATCATCTTTTAGAGTCCCGTTGAAGTTGAAATTATAAAAAGTATGGGGTAGGAGTGAGATGTACCATACACCCGACCCTGTCTCTATTGTTTACATGCCCTATGTGTGCCCTGTTTTGGAAGCTACTGATATGAATTGGCTCGCTATATCGTACACTTACGACAATCTCGTTCAATTGTAGTTACTCCGGTTCAGTAGTATCATATTTTATTTAATTAGTTTTCAAGCTGTGTTATATAATTGTTTCGAAAATTTTCCCTCTCTCATTTTGACAATTTTGTTCTCGGCCGTTTTTAGGGGTCACTCGATCAATCTCATTATTATACAACTGGCACATCGATACTCTCGTCTGATCTTTGGTTCGCGGGCTGTTTTCCCGCCCGACTGCGCACTCTGATTGTGATGAAATACTATTTCTAGTTACGTGTTCCCTATTGTAATCATTTTCTAGCTGCTTTGTTTCTTTCTAGTTGCGTTATTTTGTTTGTACATTCTTTGCATTACATGTTGTAACTTTGCTCATCTTTACATATCAATTTAACTGGCTGTTATTCATTCATTGTTCCCTATTATGTCCTGTTTCGTTTATATGTGGCGTTCTATACTTACTGATGATAAGCGTGTATGTTTGCCTTTTCTCAGCTCAATTTTCATTCCGGTTATGTTATTCGAATCGATACTCATTTTGTGAAATGTAAACTTTTGATATTTTTTCCCAGCGATTCACAAATGTTCGTCACATTTGTATACATATCACTTACTTTTTATAACTTTCTTCAATGCTGACTTCTTTTGCTTCTCTTGATTGCAAATTTTCAGATGACTTCCACCACAGACTCTGAAGTCAAAAGCTTGGAAAGGAAGATTTCTGCTGACTCGTCCACAGGAAGCAGCTTCGAGAATGTGAGTATGAATTTGACGCATAGTTTTGCTTTTTCTGTAAATCTTTTAAAGTTCTATGTTCACATGTTCCCATAATTTATTTGTCCAAGCAGAGGAGTAAGGAACACTCGTCTGTCATAGTTAAGTATATGACAGTCGGGTGGATGTAATCATTAGTCGTTGATGTTAATTAAGAATTTCAGGCGCCGCCCACTATTTGGCTCAACTAAAATTTGGTTTTTCAAGTTTTCGCTCGGGGTAGCCATAATGTGTTTATTTATATGGACGTCCACAATTTGCACTAAGGGGCCGAATCTTTTTTAGATGTGTTCGACTTTTTTCTGGGCTGAGATGCAAGTGTCTGTTCGGTACTATTTTTGTCATCTAGACGAGTCAGCTAGAGTATAATTCAAGTCAGGACGGTAACAAAGACAGTCAACTAACTATGGGAAAAGTTTGTTGTTACTTGTTGATGAAGGTGTGCCGAAAAAATTAGAGTTTTTCCGCTCTGTAGTTGGGAACCCCCGAAGCTCATCACAGCTGCATCGTTCCCAAAATCGTATTTTTGGGAGAGTACAGAACATTTTTCAGGTGGACGGAGTAGAAACGAGTTCTACGGCCAGTGACGCTACAGATCACGTGGATACGGTGGCTGGCTCATCCGCCGGCGAGCAAGAGGCAATCGAGAAGGAAATGGAGGAGGAAGGAGAAGAAGAAGTTGACCCTCTCGATGCGCCCATGAAGCCAGAACAGGTAAATCATTCGGAAGAATGCTGTTGTCATAATAGTGCACTTTTACCTGCTTTTTTGGTGACCTAGATGTTGGGTAGCCGCCCACTAACCTTTTGCAAGCAGCCTGAAAATGAGTTAGCAGTAGAATTAGCTAGTCCTCATTGTTTCTGTGTAACTTTTCGAGTCTCTAGTTACGGTCGTAAATCGAGATAGAATTTTTAAAGTCTTCCTTTTTTTGACTGGACGAAATCTTGTTTTTTGTCAAGCTGTAGGTCCGTTGGCTCCACGATTGGGTTTAATTTTCGCTTGAGTTCCGTCTAACCATCTTTGTATAAATACCTGCTTGGTGATGTTTGTCACTTTTCTAGGAACAGTTCTACACATCTAAAGATACGAACCGCGCCGTGTCGAATCTCATTATGTTCTCTTCGGCCATGTTTGTGCTGCCACTGCTCGTCATGTTCTCTCTGTATCATTACGTTTTTATGGGTTAGTCAACTTTTTTAACAATATGGCTCCTGAGAGGGTTATTTAAAAATTAAAAGAAGTAAGCTCGAATTTTCAATTGAACAGTCGTCAATCGTAATGAAATGTACAGCGCATTCTCGACCGCATGAGCGGAAATCGTCTGAATACAGATTTTTAAATATATATATTGAGTATTCTCTGTATTGGTCTATGGTCTTTTTTTGCTTTGATGAACGATCAAGTTTATCTGTTTCGAGTCACTGATAAATTTTCCAGATTTTTTCCATTGGCCCGCTGACCAGGCAATGCTGTATGCCGGTTTATGTGGAATGTCGGTCGTTTTCATTATTGTTGCCCTCTTCATCTACACTGCTTACAAGGAAGAAGAACAAGCCGAGCAACGACTCAAACAGGGATCCTCCAAGAAGGATGATTGATCGATCATAATACGGTTTTATTTTCACCAGTTGAACCAGCAACCTTTTTGGGTCATTTGGGTAATCTGAATGGTGTAAAGACTTTGTAGACATTCCTCCGGCAAAATTCATGTTTCGAATTCAAACGCTGAGCTAATATTTAGTTCACTTCTCTTGCAATTTGTTTCTACATTTTCAAGTAGTTTCGTGTGAATTCCTTTAGTTTGTGATATTGCTTGATCCGTTTCTCTCTCATAGACTGTGATTCCCTCATATTACGTTGTGGAGTTCGTATTGAATGTTTTTCATGAATAATATTTGCCTACGGTTCATTTTTCGCTTTTGAAGACGTAACTTTTACGTTTCAATACCTATCTCATTGTTTCTTGTGTGTATTTGTGTGTGTATTGTGTAATTGTGTGCGTGTTCTTCTTCTTACTAACACTTAGGTGAACTAACCGATAAGAGTTGCGACAATTGTATGTCTGAGGGTTGAGACTGAGAACTAGTGGGCCTGCTTTGCAGGATAACTGAGCCAGGATGGAAGAGTTGATTCCGAATCTTCGTGACCAGAAGGTGCAGGGTGCTGTGCGGAATCTGATCGTGTACAGTCTGGTCATTCTGCTAGTACCCCTCGGATCAATGTTCCTGCTCAAGGCGGTACTATTCGAAGGTGAAAATCTTCTCTATTTCACGTTTTGTGTGTTCTCGGTGTCTCCCGCTACTTGTACACACGTATGTCTTGAGCAGGAGCAGTTCTCCGGTACCATCATTTGTGAAATTTCGTTTGTTATTGTTAGAAGCAGCGCAGGACATCTTGATAAAAATTTCTAGTTTGTTGTGATAATGATAATAGTAGCTCGGTAGAACATGAGCGATAATCCAAGACGTGTGACTCGGGTGTGTTGTGTTAAGAAAGAGGGAAGGCTGGCAGCAATGGGTACGACTTTTAATTTGAGTCCGAGCTACAGAGTTAACTGCATGTGAATTGGTGTAGTGTTTCTTAATTTCTCTGACTGCGATAGCTCAACTATTGCTAATGCGAACCATTATTCTCGTAATATTGTCGTGGTCTCATTTTTTGAATAAGGATTAGTTATAACATCTATTGTGCACGACACTTTCTTTCAAGTAAACTTACCTTTGTATTGACGTGATGAACGTTTGTTTCTTAATCGGGTTCGTTTTGCAGCAGTTCTTGGTCTTTCGGCTAACGATTCGCTGACCTACTCGGCCGTCTGTGCGGTGATTCTCGTTCACGTCGTGCTCGGTCTTTGGATATTCTCCGCCAACAAGGAGGAAGAGAAGCGAGAGATCAAGAAATTGGATTAAGTAGCAACATGCAGGCCGATGCACATGGTACGTTCACATACCAGAAGAGTAGGATTTCTTCTGAAATGACCCCCACTTTCCATCAAAATGAGATTTAACAATTTTTAATTTTGCTGTGTTCGGGTGAAATCTACTGCCAATGACTGGATGCTATTCCCTGTGATTAGGTTCGGATTCTCGCACCTCGATTGATTATCTCGAAGTCCCGATTCTCGCATCTCTTTTTTTTAATCTTTTGACTTACTTGCAATGTTTGCAGATGACCCCGTTTATTTGGGTTTCGGTGCTCCATTAGATCCCGATAATTTATTCCGTCTCCGTAGTCAATATCTTCCACTAGGGAAGGTGGGTGGCAAGCCGGCCTGGCTGAATCCCAAGAATATTCCCAACAGTGCTCAACTCGAATGCAAAGTTAGTTTTCTTTTTCTTGTTTAATTTGTATACTTTTATAGAATTGTTCTTATTATCACAAACTATTATTACAAACTTTGGGCCAATTCTACAACTAACCGGGTTTTTAGGTAACCTAACCGTTTTTTGGTAACCCATTTTTGAGGTTACCTTGATAGGTAACCTGAAACTAAAACCCGGTTACCGTTCAAACTAACGGTGAAAACCACCTTAAAAACAGGTAACCGGTTTTTCATTTTAGGTTACCAACCGGTTACCTACTGAGGTAACCTGAAAAATAGGTTACCAAAAAAGGGTTAGGTTACCTAAAAACCCGGTTAGATATAGAATTCACCACTTTGGCCGTATTAACGCTACTAGGAGCATTTTACGGTAGGTCTGAGACCGAAATATGCGGGGGAGAGGGGAAATAGCAAATGGGATAAGGGTAAAGGAGACTACCGGTAAAGGAGGGGTAAAGGAGACTACCGGGGGACGAGAGTGTGTCGAATATATCTTCTAAAACGAGACATATCTTGGTTCTGCGGGTCACATTGCTAACTAAAACCGTTTAAATGGTACTACTAGTGATTGTAGTCACCACAGTACTGACAATTATGATTTTACCCTTAATCATTTTGTCAAGCCTCGTCCCCTTTACCCCTCGTCCCCCGGTTGTCCCCTTCACCCCTCGTCCCCTTTGCTATTGGCCGGGGGAGAGAAGGGAATCGTAGCACAGTAGCATTTATACACAGTTCGTGAGTACGTTCGTGTTTGTTGGAGTTTTCAGTTGCAACGAAAGTATTCACAGATCATGCTTGGTTGATTTCGATAAGTCACAAAAACAACATGTGAATGTTTCTATCAGTTGGTTCCTACTGTTGATTATTGCTTCCATCCAAGTATACCATGCTTTTCTTGAAGGTGTGCAACAAAGCGATGTGTTTCCTGACTCAAGTCTATGCAACCGGTAACGATGATCCCGAATACTCCTTCCATCGAACTCTCTTCGTTTTTGTCTGTCGTAATCCGCAGTGCTCGAAGGTAGGTTGAATACATGTTCTTCCCACGTTCGGTTTTTGGTTCGGGAAACCGATTTCTTCCATGAGTTAAGGTATGAATGTATGGAACCTTAATACTCTTAGCCGTATCATAATAGCCCTAACGGTAGCAAGTCATTAGTGAGTTTAGGTATGAACTTTAATATCGTCGTTGTTCAGGTAAACGATGCTTCCAATTTGGCGGTCTTCCGTTGTGCTCTACCACGTGCCAATCCGTTCTATTCGGATGAAGGTCCCATGGATCCTGATCTTGGTCAGTTTGCTCTGAGCTCTCTCGTTAGGCCGGACATTGCGAATTATGTTAAGTCGCAGACTAGTTACTTTATCGATCAAACATCTCTTTTTTTCGGGATTCAAGTGGAATGTTGATTAATCGACTTGATAGGAGGAACTATTTCCGGAAATTGCGTTCTCTGTATTCCGATCTATTCTATTATTAGTTTATGTAGTTATGTTTTGACAACTGTTTTTCTCTCAATTGTTTCAGTTTCGCTCGGTCTTACGTCCATTGTGTTGTTCTGTGTAATAAATCAGTTTACAGATGGCGATGTGCCCGATCCGCGCTACCCCTCCGATGCTCCTAATCTCTGTCGTATTTGCGGCTGCTATGCTAGCAAGAAGTGCGCCAAGTGTGGAGAGGCGTGGTGCGTAGTTTCGTAGAATATTTTTTTTCGGACTACAGTCGTATCCCCGATGAGAATTTCGCTTTTCAAACGGGTTTTCATCTAGACCGTGCATCTGGTTACAACTTACAACTGAATTACGATGAAAACATGCACAATTCAGCTGTGTTTTGCTTTGTTTGAGAATAGTCTCACCGTTTCATTTACATCTGTTTATCGTGCAGCAGCTTTGCTAGTATTTGGTATCATCTACTCTATTCAGTTGTCTTCCCATTCACGTATACCGGTGTATATTGCTTCTCGTATTATATATTTTGGCTGTGTGCAGGTATTGCTGTCGGGACCACCAGGCTCTCGACTGGACCACCGGTCACAAGGCGCAGTGCGGACAGCCGCCGGCGGATGTGGACCAGCCGATGATACGGAATCCGGCCAACGTCTTCCTCTTCAAGGAGTTTGCCGTCGAACTGGATCAGGTACATACCCTAAATGCCTCAGAGTTGTGACTTTTTCAAACAGGGGGGTTTTGCCCTCCCCCTCAGCCACTATAAGGGGGTTTTGCCCTTAATTTAGAAAATCGCTAAATCAGACAATTTTTGAGGGGGGGGGGGGGGGTTTGCCCAAATCTTCGGACCAAAAACAGGGGGGTTTCTCTCAAAACGCTGAGCATTTAGGGTATGATCAGGTAACCATTTCACGGTTTTTATTTGTTCTTTTTGGTAATTCGAACCAATATCTGCTAGTTCTGATTAATATTCGAAGGGAGCCAGTTTTTCAATTAGCAGTTTTTCTGAATCGTTTTCTCCTGAAAACGTGATTGCCGGAGTAATTTTGACTATGAAAATGTGATACAAGGACTAGATTTCACATACTGTTGGTTTATAAATTTCACATAAGTCAGGCTGAGTGAGTTCCCTGGTTGGTTTTCCATTACGGACGAAATCAGCTACAGTGTCGTAACTTCGACCAAGAATTAACATCTATTATTGAATGATTTTAGGAATACGTGCCTGCCAATGTGTTTGACGGCATTTCCGACGACGAGGCCAGCGATTGTGAGGATTCTGAAGACGAATCTGAGGCGGATCGACAGAAGAGAATGAAAGAGTTCCAGAAGTTTGTGGAGAAGAATAAGGGGGTGAGTTCTTTATTGGAATGATCCATCTAATCTGACATTAGGTTACTTCCAAGTTTTTGTAAACACATCTGCTTTGAACGTATTTTTGAAGAATGATGTTTGGGTTCTGATCTAAACGTGATTGTTAACAGATTTTATTCCTTTTCGCTCCCCAAAACGTACACTTTTCTAGAAAAACGACGATATCACGGTAGAAGACGCAGATGCAGCTGTGGCGGACCAAAAGAAGGATGAGGAGTTTGAGCGGTGGGTTACTTTGTCGTAGACTCAATCTGATACCCAGTATATTATAGTTGTAATGCGATTTTAGGTTTCCAATGGGCTCGATTTCGTTCATTGTTTGTTTTGCGCTGCTACGTTTTTCTCGCTCTCTCTCTCTCTAAACTCAAATACTGAAAGTCTTCTAGACGACAATATGACTTATAAAATGTTCCGAATGTTATTGACACTTTCGCCTATTTATTGAAGTTAATATCTTTTTCAGTTTCAACCGGCTCATCAATCTGAATCCCGAGCAGATTATTCGTTACAAAAGATGTGGTACGTCTGAACATTGTCTATAGTTTTTCTTGCGAAAGTTAGGTTCATTCTATAAAAATTAAATGTCATCCACCGATTTCGAATCTTTCTAGGCCTACCTCTATCTTCCACAAACTTGGCCCCGCCCCCGCCCGAGGATGTGCCAGCCTGTCAGTTGTGTGGAGGACCGCGGCGGTTTGAAATGCAGCTCACACCGCATCTGCTGTCGCTCATTGAAGTTGACGCCATCGGTTAGTCGTTCTACATTGTACCCCGTCGGTTTGGGTTGAAATTTATTAGCTAAATAGCCGATTTCAAACGAACTGTTTTGATTTTTGCATGTTTTAAACGAACGATTTTCGCCAAACATGGAAAGTTTGAACCATTTTCGAATCAAAATCGTGAGTTTCGATGAAAATTTCGGTTTCCTGTTCAAATTGCAATCTGTATTTTTTATTTCTAGGTCAATCAATCGACTGGGCATCGGTGTTCATCTTCACCTGTGCCAATACCTGCGAGATTCCTGACAACGGCTACGCACCAGAGTTTGTCTTCAAACAGGATTTCGCCTAAGTTCTTCTGCGGATTCTATTTCATCGTCTGAATAGTTGCATTTCTGAGTTTTATTCTGCTATTTTGTTGTATTTCGATTGAGGAAACTGTCGCCTTGTTGCACTGTTGTTGTTTTTGTTGAGCTCTTGTTGCGAACATTGTTGAAATTCGGTTATGTTGGTTTGTTATCTGTCTTCTCCGGTGTAGTTTTTTCCATGTTTCTTAGCGTTAAAACATCTTCCTCTCGTATTTGTATCTCGCGTCACGTTTATGTTGTTTTTATGTTTTAGTTTGTTGTATTGCGCTTTTTTAACTGGTGAAGATTTATAAACCATTTGTTTGTAGTCAATTCCTGAAGTCGGAGGTCCGTTTGGTTATTTATGTGGTCTTGAAATGCAGAGGTGCTACAAACTCTTCTATTTTAGAGTTGTGACAGCTTTCACATATTGACAGCTATAGTGCTATAACTGGCTGATAAAAAACTAGTTCTGATGAGTTTATCATCACACTTTGTAAAAGTGTTCCATGGCTCCTTACTAACCCAACCAACGTAATTGATAATCTCACTTAAAGAAGGACGATTATGTGGTCCAATCGCAACGCTTCAGTCCTTTAAACCGCAATATATTTTTCAATTGCAGTTCAAAGGACCGATGTAACGGGATTGGTCCACATAATCGTCCTTCTTTAATTATACTGAAGTTGGTAAGAAAAGGAGTTGGTTTGATGGAGGCTAAGTAGTAGAGGTTTTTTAAGGAAAGTTTCCTGTAGTGCAGTTTTTGAACTGCATCGTATTCCCTGTTGAGTTCACGTGAGAAGTCCGATCATAATTTTGTTTCCTGTTCTCAGTACTAGCCGGTATGGCCGGTGGAGTTATCCGGAAACGGAAAGCTGACTTGGATCCAAGGAAGACGCCACAATCACCGAAGACTAGAAAACGAGGTGTGTTCCGTCTCTTAATATGAGAGCAATTCTACACGTTCCTGTTAGTCAAGCGGAAGAAGTTTTTTTTAAAGAACGGTTAGGTACAAAATGCAGGCTTTATAAGGAATTTGCCGATTATACCATCCCGCTTCGAAAACATGAGCTGGTTAAGTTTTTTCATACTTTTCCGCGTATTTACTTTTTATGTATTTAGATAGATGTGCGAACTTAGAAGTTGATGTTCGGAATCGATAGATATCTTTTCTGTTTGTTTGCGCCAGTCACTCTGCTGGGTCACCAAACTACAACTATCGAATAATTTGACCTCACACACGCTGTGTCCTCAAAAGAACCATTCTAACACACAAACTATTTGATTGGTCGACTCTCATCGTCGTATGTTGCGTTGTGATTAGTTGATGATTAATATGTTTTTGTTTTTGTTACAAAGTTTAAAGAGCTGTTTTCAGAGATGAGTACAAATTGCAGTAATTCGTTTCTAGCTACCTCTCCACAGCCCGCACTCGTCTTTCTGTCCGGTTTTACCGAAAAGGAACAGGAAACCCTCGTCAAAAATCTACCGGAGCGCACGGAAATTGCTAATGTAAGTATTAAAAGATTTCGAATGCTAAAATTGACTTATTGAACTATACATTTGAAGATACAACGCTGTCAGTTTTGCTATCTCGATAATAGAATATTATGCAAAATTTATTGTAGTATAATATTTATTATGGAAACTGCGAGATAACTATCAAGATGCTTTGCTTCGTGAAAAGAAGCTTTGTCCTCTATTTAAATTACTTAATAAAATAAAATTTATTAAGTCGGTTTTTTTGAAAATTTCTTCAACGTGCTCCAGCGCCATTATTGGTCCTGGCGCGAACGCCCTGACCCGCACCGCTGGTACTGTAACCCGGTGTTTTTTCCTCTCGATGGAGCCGTTTTTTTCATAAAACCTTCATATGTTGAGTGCCAGCGCCAACTATTGTGCCTTGGCGACTGTGAATCGAGTTAGAAAAATAAGAACATTTATTTTTCATAACAACAACACAACAACGGTTGCTAAACAGAACAACCCCACAGGTGTATAACAATATTGAGACCTGCCGCAGACTGGATCCTCAGTTGGCTCCACGCCCCTTTCCGCGTCCACGTGTCGTGCCTCCACGACCTCCTCTCGAATTGTTCGAACGGGGCTCGAACTTCTTGCGACTGAAAAAATTAAGAGTAGGTATTCTGAACCCATGTCATCATACTATCTTGCCCTGTCATCAGACTCTATAACATCTAACCGGGTGGGCCAGAATTTAGGGTGGGCTATGATAGTTATCTCGCAGTTTCCATAATAAATATTATACTACAATAAATTTTGCATAATATTCTATTATATAAACTGCTCGATAACTATCAAGATGCTTGTTCAAATCACCTTGCAAGAACATGATCCTGGAAAGATGGTTCCGATACCTCTCTATTGTAAAACTTATAAAAGGTATTTCCTTTTTCTGACCAGCACGCTGCCGTCATAATGTCACCCATTGATGCGCCGCATCTAAGGGCCTTCGAAGTACTAGCTGACCTAGTGGAGTGCGCTTTGAATTTTGAATCGATACCCGCATCTTTCAAAATCTCCTTAATCCAACGCGCTATTGTGGTCGCCTGAATCGGTTTGAAGGTCACAAATGACAGGAACAACCTGGCGTGGTCACCTCGCCTCGCTTCCGTTGCCTTCAAATAATCAGCCAAACAGCGAACCGGGCACAGTAGTGGATTTTCCAAAAATGATTCGTACCGCGCAGTGTGTGCCTCTCCCCGATTTCGGTTCTTATTTCTATAATCCAAGAAAAAGGTCCAACGCTCAGCCGACCGCTGAAGATTATCAATTGACAAAGCCGACAACTCGGATACCCGTTTAGGAGAACAAACCGCCAGCAAAAAAGCCAGTTTGAGTGTCAATTCTTTCAACGAAAGGGCGCTATTGTTACCCAAGCTTGTGATATAGTCCAAAACAGTATTCACATCCCATGTTTCTGCATAACGTGGTTTAGGTGGATTCTTTCTAAAGAGCCCTTTCATGAATCGCGCGACGCGCGAGTCTGCACCAATCTCTGAGGCGCCTAATTGATCGAAGAAGGTCGTAAGGGCCGCCCTATGCGATGCTACTGAGGCATAACTCAATCCCTTAGTTACCAAGTATGATAAGAAATTACAGAGGGAAACTACGGTTGGTATTTGACTGGCGAGCTCCTCCTTGGCTACAAACTCCGTCCAAGCTCTCAGAACCGAGTTATATTGTTTCTTGGTATTATCGGACCAGCTGTCCATTAACAAGGTAACACTATTCCGGGAGAAGCCCTGCTTTTCCCAGTAGTCCAGCAAATCCTCCATACGAGGAGCCTGAAGTTTTTCTGCTGTAATAGAGGGTGCTCCTGCCCCTCCGGGTCCGTGATTAGGTTCGGCCTCTTCGCCAGAATCATCGGAGGCTCCGTTGCCCAGCGTAGCGCTAGGGGAAACCAAGCCTGTGTCCGCCATGCGGGTGTCACTAGTAGCAATGTCGCCTTGTCTTCCACCGCCTTCCGGATTACTCGCGGAATTAGGGCGAACGGCGGAAAGGCGTATCCGAAGATCCCCAACCAACTCTGAGCGAAACAATCTATTCTCCATGCCTCTGGATCTGGGAAGAAAGCACAGAATTTCGAAACTTTACAGTTCAAACGTGTGGCAAACAAGTCTACCTCTGGTTGCCCAAATTTGTCAAAGATTTGTTGGGCGGCGGTGTTATCTAAGCTGAATTCTGCGGATTCGCGAGTAGTGTTCCTGGACTCCCAGTCCGCTATCTCATTCAAAACCCCCGGTCGATATGTGGCGAAGATTCTGATGTTCCGCTTGCCTGCCCAAGTGTGTAGTTCGCATGCCAAATCCGAAAGGTTACATGACTTTACCCCACCTAGGTTCCGAATATATGCCACTGCCGATGTGTTATCTAATTCCAACAACACGTCTAAATTCCTCCATGAGGCCGCGAATATCTTTAGCGCGAAAAAGGAAGCCTGAAGCTCAAGAAAATTGATATGTTCAGACTTTTCTGCTTTCTTCCATCTGCCGCCTATGCGCTTACCACAACATACCGCACCCCATCCCAACTTTGAAGCGTCTGAGGTAATTATTAACTCAGGAGAAAACCGCGCCCATGGCGCGCTTTCCAATGTAGCTGTATGTTGTAACCACCAGCCTAGGTCCGTTCTGGCTGCGTCGCCTAACGCAATGGGAAGTTGGTATGAACTTGGATCGTCGTGTCGAATGACCTTGTTCAACGCTCGCTGTAAATTTCGCAATTTCAAAGGGCCGAGCGGCACAGCTGGGGTCAGAAAATTAGCCTTACCCAGAAAGTTAGCCACGTCCACTGCCAATAAGCTGTGTCCGTTTAACAGTCTCTGTGCGCATGTCACTATGTCTACAATCTTCTTTGGTGGAATAGCGAAATGGGCTACTTGACAGTTTATCAAAAGTCCTAGAAATTCCATTTCCTGAACTGGGGATGTGATGGATTTTTCCATATTAACTCGTAGTCCTACACTAGCGAACAACTCCAGTGCTACTGCTATGTGACTCTGAAGCGCTTCCGCTGAATCCGCAAAAAATGCCCAGTCGTCGAGATAGTGAATCAATCTGATACCCTGACTTCTCAAATTTTCTGCAAGGACAGTCATCAACTTGGTATAAACCCATGGCGCTGTAGCCAAACCAAACGGTAGGCAAGTGAACTGGTACACTTCTTGTTTCCAAGTAAACGCTAGAAAGGCGCGGTCCTTAGGGTCTACATTGACGGCGAAGTATGCATCCGACATGTCTAGCTTACAACAGTAGTCCCCTTTAAACACCAGATCCGGGATTATATACAGCCCTTCCATCTTGAAATGTGGAATCTCAAGATAAGCATTCAGTGGTTTCAGATTGACAATGAGTCTTGTGGTTCCATCTTTCTTTGGAATTCCAAACAATGATGCTTTGAAAACCGCCGTAGTCTTAGGCGTTAACTCTATTGCCCCCTTGTCTAGTAGTTTTTCAATTTCGGGGTAGAGGTTGGAGGGAGGTTCATTAAACTCTACCGAGACTCTTCGTACCGGAGGCCCCGCTAGAAATTGCAGCTTATATCCCTTTACCCATTCCAGGACTACCGGGTCGCTTGTTAGAGATTTCCAAGTTGCCAGGAAGTCGCTAATGCGACCTGCAATTCTATGTGATACAACACAGGGCTTCGCCCTTGCGTGACCTGACACTTCATACCTCTTGGGTGTAGCCGATGAAGACGGTTTGAACTTCTTCTTGGAGTGGTGCTTCGGCTTCCCGCGGAGCTTCTCCAACGCCTTGCGGACGCTGCTGTCCTCACTTGTGAGTTCGGTAAGCAGTTCCTTACCGAACCACACAGGGGCCACCTCTGACCTTCGACCACCCGATATGGTTGACAGGTCGATGCCCACCGCCTTGAAGCTCGGCATCGCTTTTGCAGGCGACACTCCGAGCTTTCTGTAAGATAAGAAATGAATACTTATATCAACCCGCAACATGGTTTCAATAATTTTCCTATCTCCCTTGCGTCTACTTTGGTGACACTTTGGTTAGTCGTGACATCTATTGTCCTAGTTTATACTCAATCAGATGAGATCCCAAAGGACTCGATTATTTACTTCATGTAACCAATTGCCTAACTTGGTACCAGGGGACATTCACTAACCGCAACAGCTGCACCCTCTTCGGTACAATCGCATCCCATAGTCCTCCTGCTAGTAATTCCGACATCACCTTGAAGTACCCTTGGACCTTCTCTCCGAAAGGGGCCGCCGCGTCGTCCGATCCCAGCTGAACAAACACATTTGTTTATAATAGTATACTGCATACATTCTGACTATCGTCCACCTATCGTGGTAATCTCCTCAAACCTCGTAAGGTATCTCCCCTAGATTTAATTACCTTCAATGTAATGCCCCTAGGAAGTAATCTTGCTTACAAGAAGGGATCCTGCTTACCTTATAGATCAGCTCCAAAATTTGGAGGGATGTCAGCATCGCCTCGTACACGGAAGAGAACTCCGCCTCGGTGAAGGTGATCTCAGTCGCCTTCTTATCCTGCAGCTGAGCCTTCACTTCCTCGTCGACCTTCGGTGGCATCGCGAGTACCGAACTGTAAAAATCTATATGAGTACCTTACCCACAAGTGTCCTCACTTCTTTCAATACCAGGCCGTAATTGCGCAATACACTAATACCCCGCTTTCCTACCTGGAACGACGTGAGGTCCATACCAATACGTGAATGCATACCTGATTAGAGGGAGATGTCGATAAAGCTCCTCTCGATCTTGAGGTTCAAGCTGCTTCCCCGATGCGAGCGCCTCGAAGCGGTCCTTGGCCTCTTCATCGATGGTGACCCGATCCCTCTTCTTCAATTCCGGAGTCTTCGGTGGAGGCGGAACATTCTGTTCAGCTGAAATTCAACTTATGAAATGCTCCCAATGAAAATATCGAATAACTTTGCGGCCTGATAACCACCTGACTTTTATTCATTCTTCTGCCCGCTTAGGGCCCCTAGCTAACAGTATTTTTCTAAAACCTGACCCTCGCTGCCCTATCTAGCTGTCACCCGGCATGCCATAACATAACTGTACATGAACCTTACCTGTTGAGAATTCACCCAACTTCGGGATGCGGTAGCCATCGATGGAACCCCTCTTGCGCGAAGGTCTGCGTTCCGGAGAGCTGTCCGAGTCCCGACTGGACGATGACGAAGAGCTAGATGATGAGCTTGAACTGCTGTAATCCCTTCTTCGGCGCTTCTTACTGCGTTTCTTGTGCTTCTTCGATTTGCGGGCCCGCTTCCTTCCACGAGACCTGAATTGAATCCATTATCTAATAGATACATAATGTAGGAGCCACAAGAACCCATTCGTAAATCTCTTACCGGGAATCGCTCTGAATAGTACTAACCTGTCACTATCCGAGCTAGGAGAAGTGGACCTCGAAGACGATCTACCCGACCTGAACGGTGACTGACCCGAGTCATAATCATATTGTTTCGTGAGCGCCGTCGCAGACGGGCTTGCTCTTATTATTCTCATTTATTTGTTTATTTTCGCCAGAGAGTGGCGAATTTATTCATTGTTTTTTCTATATTTGTGTGTTTATTTCGGGGGATATGGACATCCCTTCGAAATTATTTTCAGTCGAGTTCGAGTGTTCCTAAGGAATCGTAGGTTCTCCGTGGAATTAGAATCCCGAGTTTTCTTCCGTTTCCTGTTGGTTGCCGGACGTTTGGGATTTGGTTTTTCGAGATTGACCCAGCGGGGGTCCTCTGTTTCCCTATTTCCCGTGACCGGCTATCGGCTCAGGGAATAAGGGATCTTCCCAACAGAGTCGAATTATCGTTCCAGTTGTCTTCACTCGCTCTCGTGGTTCCTCGTTTTCTGGCTCCGGCAGAATTGGACGGGTCTTATGAACGAGCTTGGTACCTTTGGGGTTCTCGTTCTCCGTTCCTCGTCTGAAAGACAGGTCTACATAACGGTTCATGGGCATCGCCCATTGTTCTTCTCTTTCACGGTCGATTGAGACGAATGACAGCAGAGGGCATGGTCGCCATCTCGCTAGACGACTTCTGTTCGGATTGGCTGGCATGCAGCTAGAATCTTGTTGAAGGGTTTACCGGACGCGCGTAGTCAATTTTTGCATTGTAGGCGAATTGGGTTCACCTTGGCCGCAAAAACGAACGATCTGCGTATTTACTGGAGTTTCGGTAGTTCAAACGCAATGTTCATGTTTCTTCCCGAGGTGGATAGAGGGCTCCCTGAAACTAAATTGGCATAATTAGTCGGTTTAACTGCATCATGCATGACTCAGCGTGAATCGTGTTCGTTGCGACGTAATTTTATTGGAAAGTTGTCCATAAGAATACTGACGGGGTAGAGCTTTTAGCTGGAGAATTTAGAGGCTCCTCTTGACCTGGTTAGGTTTGGATTTCGAGGATGGTAAGAACACAGTTCTCTTATGATCATGGAAACTATCACAGTCGGCTCATCAGATTGAAATGTCCAATCTTTAAGCCTTGTGGCAATTTGGGTTTTGTCTGTCAAAAGGTCAAAGGATCTGCGATGATACGGGTTTGCAGTATTGAAGCAGTGTGCACCTCACTACTTGACACTAATTTTGTATAATTAGGAAACTAGGTTGTTGCTACACTAACCTAGAAGATAACGGTTTGTAATTTAAGCCAATCTCGGAGTTAACCGATGCGTTGGACGCGAACGGCTTTAATGAAAGTGTTCTCTTGAAAAGAATTCAATACAATTGCGTATTTCAGCAGGCTTCAGGCTATACTACTAGGAATAGAGTAGGCTACGATCTATGATAGTTATCTCGCAGTTTACATAATAAATATTATACTACAATAAATTTTGCATAATATTCTATTATATAAACTGCTCGATAACTATCAAGATGCTTGTTCAAATCATTCTGAACGCAAGCCACTTTATTAACCCCACAACGGTAATTTCCCGTTTCATTTGGTCGCACGACAGTTGAGAAAAAATAAAACAATGTTTATCCCCACAATCCACAGGTTTTCTGTCAAAGGTATTTTGCCTATGCAAGTGCGCCCTTAATGCACTTTAGTAATATCCCAACTTTAAATCCTAAACCAAGCCCATTGGAACTAGAACTTCACCGAAATTGCTATTCGGGGCTAGGAATTTGACACCTTTACGCCCTAGTACAAATTCGAAACTCGATTGGAATGTTTTTCCAATATTAGCTGACAGCCACTATACAGTGCGCATAAAACAGAGTCTTGGTCTGACAATTATGAGTTAATAATTTCATACATTCCGCACGCTTCTAACGCTGTTTCTTGTTTTGCTCAAAAACCAGCGTTGTCCGTTTTAAGCAAAGTTGAATTTGCGCATTATCTAACAAGTCGGTTAGACAAGTCATATGACCGGACATTGCGATTAATGGCCCCTCAGTTGTCTAAATACAATAATCGTCATAAAGACAACAGGTCGCAGCGGCGTTCAAAGTAAATACGGCACAGTGCGATGTTACTGCCGCAATTATGTATATTGGATCATATAATAGTGTTTTTATATTGGATCATATAACTCTCCATTAGAGCGTACAATATGTAGTGGGCACTCACTAGTATATGTCCCAGCTGGGCAGTCCATTCCCGCGATCCCTGTTCCTTCGACAGACTAAACGTAGCGGAGGTTAACCAGAACCTGCAACTGCAAATTTCATCAAGTTCTAACTCCTGATATTTGATAGAGACAAGTTCTCGCTCAAATCAACTATACAGCTTACGAAATTGTATTCGTATCTATGGTATTAACTGATCTTCAGTATTTACTGATCTTTAGTATTTACTAATCTTTAGTTGGTGAAACTCTCGCAAGCAGTTCATGTTAGGTCTCATTGACACTAAACATTCAGTTTTTTGAATTACTCGCATATGTTCACGTGAAATTTCGGTGAGCATCGAACCAACCACAGGTTGTGGACCAAATGCCATGACCGAGATGTCCGGGACATCAACAAACGATCAGAATTCGGTTTATTAGCCACTGTTTTACTCCGTTAGAAACAAATTTGTCCATAGCCTCGGCCGCTTCCAAAGGCACTATGCGCTCAAACGAACATATTTTTCCAATAGATCTTCCGTGAACATTGAAACTATAATGAAGAGGAGAGATTTTCACTCACTCGCTTTTCATTGAATAATATCATACCCAATTAACTAAACTTGGAAACTCACCGAGTGAATGTCCATGAGTATCCGACGCGTGACTTCAATGCCATTGCACTCGAGGATGGACCGCTGCTGACCGTCCTTTCAAGACCCTCTGCAATAAATGCATATAATATATATTCACGAGATTGTGAGATTCACCTCCACAATAGGATCATATGTAAGTTAAAGCAAACATTTTCACAGAACTGGCCTTTATTTGCGTCAGTATCGGGAACGTTTTTCCACTTTATGTAAAATTGCACCCTTCACATAATAAATTGTGAAAACGGGCTCCTTATTGGGGAATAGTCACCCTTACTGGTGTGTAACTGAATAAACACCGGTGGTGGAATAGCCTACCCCTTACATGCTTTCATGTTGGTCAGTTTTACAACCATGAGTAACAACTGAGTAAGAGCATGGCAAGTCGAGTCAGATACTCGGACAAACCACGAAAAATTTACTGTTTCTAGGATTATTGCTAACTTTACGTTGGTAAAATATCCCGTTATGACATTATTATCGAGTAACAAACAGAGAACCAGCGTTTTCACAGAACGCAAGTGTCCCGTAGCCTACGTTGTACGACATACAACGTGTAATCTAACGCATGCATCCTTTCATTATGCTTAATTCTCAATAATGTCCGAGCTCGTGCCGCGTAACTGCAGCTTAGAAAGAGCTCTTACACGATAATTGCACAACAATTTTTTGATGTTTCGCCAACGCGCATTACGTCTTAATTGTGATGAGCAGTCCAACTCACAATTCTCATCGCCCTCGGTGTTTCAACTCTTCTTCTCCCGGAGAAAGAGGGGCGCAGAGCTCAGCCGCAATCGACACCCATTTCCGACCGAAACGGGTTCCTGTAATAGCACACTTAGCATATAGGCAAATTTGTGACTCAGGTCCGACATGAGTGTTTTTTGCTTATCCGGGCAGATTCCGGTTTTCAGTAGTTGAATTTTAGCGAGTGAACTAGTTCTAACTTGCATCAATGTCATGACAACACGCCACGGGATTACTACCCACTTAGCCCTTAAACGTCCCGATGACCAATTGCATCCAACTATGCAGAAGGGTACTCTGACAACAAATTTGTCTTCATTTCTTTAAGGCACCGATTATTAAATGAAAGTGACCTACTTTCGCAAAACATTAACGAATGATTGTCTCATTAGGGATGAGGATTGGGTGTACATCCTATGGTCTTGCTGTTCAAACCAACCTAACACACTATCTAGTTCAACGACCCAACTGGAACCCGTTTTTAACCAAACTATTCGGTTTACCATCAATTAGGACAGCTGTTGTCAGGTGCGTAGCTAAAGCGGGGTTCTGTTAAAAGACTAATCATTCCACTAGTCCACACCTACGAGAGGAATATTTTGCTCAATTAAACCCGCTAAATCAGCCGGATTTTCGTCTTATTGGCAACCATACAACTTATTGAACAATAATACAAAAAACCTCACCTTGAGTGTCTATTGATCCAACTTCCTGTGGACCGGTGGGATGTATTGCATCGTCTGTCCACCACTGCAGACACTACCGAGTTTCCTTCGAAAAACATCCGGCCTTTCTGAACAAACTGTCAATAATGAACAGTATACGGAATGAATACGCAAATTTCAAAATTCAACCAAACAAGGTAATATGAAATATGAACAAATGGTAATTGAAACAATAGTACATGTTTACAGATTTGTCCCCGACGAATCTGAAAAATAGATGCCACGCACTTCTATTTTACATACCCAAATGTTATACCACTATTATTTTCTAAGGAATTTCAATCCTAAACACCCTCGGGAATAACCTAATCCGGTCAAAAGGAATCACTTGTTCCACCAGCCTACTCTATTCCTAGTAGTATAGCCTGAAGCCTGCTGAAATACGCAATTGTATTGAATTCTTTTCAAGAGAACACTTTCATTAAAGCCGTTCGCGTCCAACGCATCGGTTAACTCCGAGATTGGCTTAAATTACAAACCGTTATCTTCTAGGTTAGTGTAGCAACAACCTAGTTTCCTAATTATACAAAATTAGTGTCAAGTAGTGAGGTGCACACTGCTTCAATACTGCAAACCCGTATCATCGCAGATCCTTTGACCTTTTGACAGACAAAACCCAAATTGCCACAAGGCTTAAAGATTGGACATTTCAATCTGATGAGCCGACTGTGATAGTTTCCATGATCATAAGAGAACTGTGTTCTTACCATCCTCGAAATCCAAACCTAACCAGGTCAAGAGGAGCCTCTAAATTCTCCAGCTAAAAGCTCTACCCCGTCAGTATTCTTATGGACAACTTTCCAATAAAATTACGTCGCAACGAACACGATTCACGCTGAGTCATGCATGATGCAGTTAAACCGACTAATTATGCCAATTTAGTTTCAGGGAGCCCTCTATCCACCTCGGGAAGAAACATGAACATTGCGTTTGAACTACCGAAACTCCAGTAAATACGCAGATCGTTCGTTTTTGCGGCCAAGGTGAACCCAATTCGCCTACAATGCAAAAATTGACTACGCGCGTCCGGTAAACCCTTCAACAAGATTCTAGCTGCATGCCAGCCAATCCGAACAGAAGTCGTCTAGCGAGATGGCGACCATGCCCTCTGCTGTCATTCGTCTCAATCGACCGTGAAAGAGAAGAACAATGGGCGATGCCCATGAACCGTTATGTAGACCTGTCTTTCAGACGAGGAACGGAGAACGAGAACCCCAAAGGTACCAAGCTCGTTCATAAGACCCGTCCAATTCTGCCGGAGCCAGAAAACGAGGAACCACGAGAGCGAGTGAAGACAACTGGAACGATAATTCGACTCTGTTGGGAAGATCCCTTATTCCCTGAGCCGATAGCCGGTCACGGGAAATAGGGAAACAGAGGACCCCCGCTGGGTCAATCTCGAAAAACCAAATCCCAAACGTCCGGCAACCAACAGGAAACGGAAGAAAACTCGGGATTCTAATTCCACGGAGAACCTACGATTCCTTAGGAACACTCGAACTCGACTGAAAATAATTTCGAAGGGATGTCCATATCCCCCGAAATAAACACACAAATATAGAAAAAACAATGAATAAATTCGCCACTCTCTGGCGAAAATAAACAAATAAATGAGAATAATAAGAGCAAGCCCGTCTGCGACGGCGCTCACGAAACAATATGACGATTTTTGGGTGCGAACAACTTGGTCAATTCCACGATCGTCGCTGACCGCGCGCGCCAGGGTTTTCGTGGCAGGACCAATTTATTCACTAAAGGAGGCTAATTTATTTTAGCCAACCTTTTAATTTAAAATGAGAAATTTGAGCTTCCGCGAAGCAAAAGCAACGATTATGTGCAACGATTATGTGGTCCAATCGCAACGCTTCAGTCCTTTAAACCGCAATATATTTTTCAATTGCAGTTCAAAGGACCGATGTAACGGGATTGGTCCACATAATCGTCCTTCTTTAATTATACTGAAGTTGGTAAGAAAAGGAGTTGGTTTGATGGAGGCTAAGTAGTAGAGGTTTTTTAAGGAAAGTTTCCTGTAGTGCAGTTTTTGAACTGCATCGTATTCCCTGTTGAGTTCACGTGAGAAGTCCGATCATAATTTTGTTTCCTGTTCTCAGTACTAGCCGGTATGGCCGGTGGAGTTATCCGGAAACGGAAAGCTGACTTGGATCCAAGGAAGACGCCACAATCACCGAAGACTAGAAAACGAGGTGTGTTCCGTCTCTTAATATGAGAGCAATTCTACACGTTCCTGTTAGTCAAGCGGAAGAAGTTTTTTTTAAAGAACGGTTAGGTACAAAATGCAGGCTTTATAAGGAATTTGCCGATTATACCATCCCGCTTCGAAAACATGAGCTGGTTAAGTTTTTTCATACTTTTCCGCGTATTTACTTTTTATGTATTTAGATAGATGTGCGAACTTAGAAGTTGATGTTCGGAATCGATAGATATCTTTTCTGTTTGTTTGCGCCAGTCACTCTGCTGGGTCACCAAACTACAACTATCGAATAATTTGACCTCACACACGCTGTGTCCTCAAAAGAACCATTCTAACACACAAACTATTTGATTGGTCGACTCTCATCGTCGTATGTTGCGTTGTGATTAGTTGATGATTAATATGTTTTTGTTTTTGTTACAAAGTTTAAAGAGCTGTTTTCAGAGATGAGTACAAATTGCAGTAATTCGTTTCTAGCTACCTCTCCACAGCCCGCACTCGTCTTTCTGTCCGGTTTTACCGAAAAGGAACAGGAAACCCTCGTCAAAAATCTACCGGAGCGCACGGAAATTGCTAATGTAAGTATTAAAAGATTTCGAATGCTAAAATTGACTTATTGAACTATACATTTGAAGATACAACGCTGTCAGTTTTGCTATCTCGATAAAAAAATGTTTGTGCCATTCTGGGATATTCTTGAAACGTACTTCTTTCTTCCACAAGTCTTTTCTTGATCTCAGTATTCCCATTTTTCTACCTCTAAATGTGATATGTCCAATTGTAGAATTTGTCAACACTGGTCACTCACGTGGTTCTGAAAGCCGGTGCGACCAAAGTACGAGGTTTTTGTTGGACTGCCTGTTACTATGCTGTCGTTTCGGGTGAGTTCATCGTTAAAGCAGGACGATTATGTGGACCAATCCCGTGTCAACGGTCCTTTAAACTGCAATTGAAAAATGTATTGCAGTTTAAATGACTGAAGCGATGGTATTGGACCATATAATCGTCCTTATTTAAATGATTGTAAACGTGGCTAACATCTGTGTGATATTCGAATTGGCTGGTGTTTTCTATTCGTTTTATTTGGAATTTTTGGATACTTTATGAACCAGGCTACTGGCTGAGAAAGCAGACAGTTACTCTGTTTTTCAGAAAAGGCAAAAGGTAAAAGCCAGGGCCTACTTCCGAAGTAGTGTATTACCACAGTAACAGAGAAATAACCGTCACGTTTATTGGGCCTGGACTCAGAGTGCACGATGCTCAGTTATACATATAACGTTTGATTTGGTTTCATCTACCTCACATAGAAGGGCGTAGGATCCCCCCTCTCCTTTCTGATCATTTTTGGGTTACCTTTTTTTGTTTCACGTTATTTCCGGTTACCCACCAAGGTAACCTGAAAAAGCGATTATCAAAAAGGCTAGGCTAGAAATACGAATGTGGCGGTATGCGAATTACACCGCTCTAACTGGCAATAAATATCTCAGTTACCAAAAACCCGGTTAGTTATAGGACTTGTTTCCGTATTTTAGGTGCTTCGCTGGTACGGAAGGAGTGGCTGACTGAAAGCAGTCTGGCTGGTCGGGCGCTCGATGCAGCCAAGTATGAATACAAAGCAACGGATATTGATATTAGCATGTCGAATAGATATGGACGAGTGAACGTCAAGGAAATTTGTCAACTGTGAGTTCTTATCATTGGGGAACGAGATTGGGTTGAATCGTTACTTGAATCTTCTTGCGAATTAGTCATAAGTCTCAATGCTGCTTCCAGGAGAGGGGAATGGCTGTGTGTGATTCATTGCGAGATTCATAGGTGTTGTTGATGGTAAGGTTTTTGTGCTCATTATTGGTTACCAAAATAACTCACTTCATTCAAGGGCCAGCCACTTTGCGAAATGTCGCTCGGAGAATCAACCACGCATTTTCTCCAATGAGGTTTTCAACAAGGTGCTGATCGTGGGTTCGAAGACGGTGGAAAGTAGGCAGCAGAAAAAGGATCTCCGAATGTGAGTTGGGCAGTTCTACAAGCAACTCTTTTCTCGATTACTATTTTGAGTTTTGTTGGAATGGTGATCGAGTTCGAATTTTTGGTTAAGGTTATCAAATTTTCACCGAAAAAGCTGGAAACATTCATCGACGACGCCGAATCAAAATGTCTCATCTGGTTTCTGGAGAGAGAAAGAGTTATCAGTCATTCGATACAATAATGTTTCGCTCATCGCATAAGTTCTAGTCGATCATAGCTCATGTAATCTCACTGAGTTCGGTAGATTGTTCTTATTGCCAGACTGCTGGAAGCGGGTGGCGGAAGTATACGTGGTGACGACGCATTAAACATAATGAAGGAGCGGAAGCCCATAAGACCACGAGAACAGGTTGGATAGTATCACACTTTTGCATACATCAGATGACATTTCTTCCCCGATAATTGTTCAAACATGGACATGAGTAGAGAGAATGTATCTTCAAAGACCTGACTCCGAAAATGAAACCACTTCCGGGAGGTGCAAAGGAGCAAACAGGCTTCTCAGTGAACATTAGTCTTATTTGAGACCATTTCTATTCGAATGGACTGTGCCAAAACAAAGACTAGTAAGTTGAAATTATTATAAAAAAACCACGTTGCTCGAATAAACAAGCTCAACTAACTGTTGATATCGGGCTACTTTAGTAATTTATAAAAGAAAAAGGCCAAAGGAGAGAGGAATGAAAAAAGGGAAGAGAGTGAGAGATCAATTTATGTTATGTTCTTCACAATTTCCACAATTGCTCAGGTGTCGTGTATTCTGCTGGTCAACAGAACGGATTTGTCACAGCTGGAAATTGACGAGGATTTTGTCCGGAAAATGCTCAACTTCCGTATTCCCATCCTCTTCGCTGAGTTTCTCACGGAGTCCATCCGGGAAAAGGTTCATCATTTATTGTTTGAACGTTTCCAAAATAAGAATATAATCATGTGTTTTCGAAGTTTTTTTCAGAGCTATTGTTGCTGGAAAAGAAAAGGTGCTCATTCACATTGTGCTGTGTCGTCTAAATGAGCGTAACTACAAGTCTGACTAAACGCAAACATGTTTTTGAAAACACATCGTGAGTAGATGGCAAAAAATGTTTTATCGATCACCTGGTTTCAACAAAATATTTATTTGACACACTAACTTTGTTATACTCATTTTTATATCTTTTCTTTTCCATAGTTTGGACTTGCCTATAGAGAGAGAATTCCAAAATAGTTCGCTTACGATCTGAACTCGCATCCCAATTTTTCCTGTTCTGTTTTTTTCGTTCATCGTATTTGTTCTGCTAGATTTGTCCGGATGAGCCGCGTCTGCTGATCCATTCTGTCACGTATTGGATGAACGATCATAAACCGTCTATCGATTTCTCCCCACAGGCATTCGAGTGGATAGTAGAGGGAAAGGGACAACCGGAAGTACTCTATAAGGTAATAATTATCTACTTTAGACTTGCAACCTGAACATAACAGACAGCCTCTTGGAGGATAGCCGTTGTCTTCCTAGAAGACTCTTTTCCTCCAACTCCCAGCGCCCTTTTGACGCCTGAATTTAAACGGATCTGAACCGAGAAACGGGTGCCTTTCGGGTGAATAGTCACACCTTACTAATGTGTGATTTCACTCGATAGGCACATCTTTGTCACTTCAAAGCTTTCGGAAACTTGAGTAGGTATTCACGAAGTGCCCTTAGCAATGTGTGACCTTTGGTTGAGGTGTAAGGCAATTATTTGGTTCTTATTTTTTCTAGAATTCTCCAGCTGGCACCAGCAGTCGTCCAATGTCGCGCAGGCCACCCGTCTCAGATCCAGATATCCAAATAGTTCACGACACATTCATAAAACGGCGGAGTTTCAGTCTCCAGCCGTCTGCCCAAATGTAGGTTTTACGTTCGAGCATCGGTCATTCATAAGGTTCGACGCAGTCTAAGCTGTATTTTGATTTTGAAGCACCACGAAACAAACGTAGGGCGACTTGGTTGAATTGGAAATTGAATCACCAGTTTTCCTTCAACACCGGGAGTTGAAGTACCCCGCTTTAAAAAAAGGTCACCTTTACTAGTGAAAACCTCATTTTCCACCCAGTTTCGGTGTAAATGCACCCAGATAAAACACCTGATTTTTAATAAGTTTTTGTGAGAATAAAGTCGCCTCATGCATGCCACGAAATAGACGTGCCATTTTTCCATATCGACCCCCAAGCGGGAATCACTCAGCGATCTTCTCACCCACACGATCTTCTGACCTACTCTATTTACAGCGAGGTGATTGAGCCGGAGAAGAAACCTACCCCTGTTGGCTCGTCAGCGAAAGAAGAGAAGAAACCGCATGTTGTCTCGAAACCGATGAGGTCAAATTCTTTGGTATGTTGATCGATGCGAGGCTATTGTTGTAATGCTGACATTTCGGTAAGGCACTAATATTATGCAAGATCGAACAACCCATATGTGTCAAACTTCATGATTCTGCAGGAAAGGTAAATTTCCCCGAGTATAGCCGGATTGGGAGCCCGTTTTGTAGCCTACATATTTTTGTTCAGAACGCTTCGTGTCTAGTTGTTCTGTTGTTGTAGAACAACGTGGAATTCACTAAAATAGTCTGTTTCTTTATGAAAAGTGATGCAAATTCAAATTCAAAAGTAATGCGAAATTAGTTTCTCTTCTAATGCAAAAGTTCCATAGCTGGGTGTTCATGTCCATCAATGATTGGTACATACATAGTTCGTCGTTCATTGTATTGATTTAATGATTTTGATGTTGCTGCAGTAGTCTGTTTGCTTTCTCACATGTGGATTCCAGCGTCCTGCCGTTGTGCTGGCCAGTGCTGCCAGCACTTCACAGCCTCCTGCCACTAGCGCGCAGCATTCTGCCGGCACATCGCAGTCTCTCGCCAGTGCCGCGCATTCTTCCGCTAGTACCGCGCAGTCTACCGCTAGTGCCGCACAGCATCCTGCCGGCACCTCGAAGCCTCCTGCCACTACCTTGCAGCCCCCTGTCTCCTCAACAGTTGATGACGTATTCGACTTTGACTCGATGGTCGGAATTGTCGATCTGATGGCCAGTGATATGGGTCTCAAAAAGGCGAGTTCTCATATGATCTCATTCAGGTATGCTGGAATTATCCGGCAGCTGGATGTCATCCTGTGTCTCTGGCTTTTCACACTATTTCGCAAGGCTTGTATCCCGGCGGGATCATAGAAAAGAGGAATATTATATGTTCAAAAAGATTTTTAACGGATCACAAATCGGGGCTGTTACTCAATACGACCTCAGCTTTTTTGACAGTTTTTTTCTTATCACTTTGGCTCGAAGATCTTTTTTTCTTCCTCATCTTGAATTCTCAGTGTTATTATTAGAACTCCATTTCAGACAGTGGCGAAATCTTGGAAAGGTTGCAAGGAGCATCTCAGGAGTGACATCCAAAAAGCAATCGCGATCACCGACTTTGTAAGTCGACTAATGTTTTTGTTTTTGAGAGTTATAGGTGTTCTGACGGAGAATGTAAGAAATATCATTCTCTCTTACTCTTTTCTATGTGTTTTATTGTCAACCGTCTTAGACTATCACTTGAGACTTTTCTTCTGTTGGGCACTTAATATTTATTATAAATGGCTGACCAAATGATTTACCGATTGAATATGTTTGTTCAGAAAAGAAGTGAGACGCCGTACGAGTCTACACGCCGCTTCACCCAGATTGTATCGCTTATTGGCAGCCAGGAACCCGGAACACAGGTATGGCAGTTGAAATGTTTTGCCACCTTTTTTGCCCAGTTCCGCTATGGTATTTTCCCGGTTGTTTCTAACGGTTGACCTTGCACCAATCTAGACGCTGTGGTTGGAGATCAATGTTGGTTTCGGGCCCAATCCGAAGTTTTGTCAGGCACTAACTTGACTCTCAGAAAGGGCCTGGACTCCTGGAGATAGTGGGACGTCACGTAGAAGTTTTGAAGACTATACACTAATGTTATTGTGATCAAGATGTACTGATTCTTCTAGTGTTCGAAAGTGGAATTCATTCTCATCAATCTTTATAGTTGTATCTATTGGCGTATTGATCGATGTGTTAGTTATTGATTATTCTTTGCATTGCAGGTGCACGACATGATCTGTCTGGACGCGGTGACGTTCATTCGTCACAGTCTCCACCACTCCTTCCTGCCAGACGTCGAGTCACTGGCCCAGATGATGCACGAAATGGCCCTGGTATGTTCGGGATAACGATTACAAACAAAAATACTATATCTATGTAACTAACATTGCATTTTAAAATGACGGAAGTTGTAGGTATCGTTTTTGCTTTGCAGCTTTTCTAGGGTAGGGTGCATTTCTCATACTCAGAATATTCCCTCAAATTGCTGAGAATTGGCGAAGAGTGTAGCCGCCAGTCGGCTAGCTAGCTGCCAGACTACATATACCAATAAGAATTAAGAGGGAAAACGAAGTAAACATGATATCTCTCATATTTTTTTAGCCGGAGTACGGTCACCAGTTCAATACGGCTGATTCGGTTTATCGATTAGTGAGCAGTGTGCTGCACCGATTCCCCCCTTCTAACTATGTGGGAAGATTCTATTGGCTGCAGGTGAGCAATAAATATAATAATAGTAACTTGTAATCAGTTCTCGTCACACGGATCATTCCCATGCAGCTAGAAAAATTACATTGATTTTTAACGAACTTGGACAGATTTGTCCTTTTCTGCGAAATCGTGAATGTTGACGTGTTTAATTCGATAGTTAGGTTTCTTTCTTCGGACATGTAAACATCTGGTTTTCGACTATTGTGGAGGATCTAGTGAAATATATATGGCAACTCACTAAAATCTCTAGTTTGTGCTCTTTTCATAGATAACTGGTCTTATTTAGGTGTTCTCTACAGTACCAGTCCCTAAACAGGCACCGAAAAAGAACGCGCGGGCGCCGTTGCCTGGTGTCCAACTACAAAAGAGGGTTCTCTCGTTTCGAGAGAAGTTGATCAACTCATTCAGGTGAGTAGAAATTATTATCGTTTCATCCATTCCGCTATTTTGTAACTGGACACTCTTTAAACTGGTATGTGATTGAAGTATAAGTAACATATATTATTTTCAAAATCATGACATTCTGTTATTTCAGTGGCGGAGGAACGAATAAGAACCTGATGGAAGTTTTGCTTCAACTGCTGGAAATGGATCTCGTGACCGTGCAGGTGGGTACTAGCAATTTCAACCTTTCCAGTTTAATTGCTCTGTTCCTCAGCAACCCGTATAGAATTAATTCACTGTTGGGATCAAACTACAATTTCTTTTTTTCTGTCATTATTCATAGTTTCTGTTCAGGACTCTGATGTGTTTGACCCCGAGGGCGAGGCGCAGCCGGAATGTGTCGAATTGTCGGAAACTCTGGATGATCTGGCCTTGAGCAGCCAGCTGGACAGAAACGGGTGAGAACGTCTGTCTTTGGACGAATTGTCAATCGGAAGTAACAAAAGAGTAATTTTTCGGACAGTTGTGTCCTGTTAGTTGGCTGTAAGAAGGTTTGCATCATGCTTGTTCCGTCTCTGTCTATCTCTGATAGTTCTGTGGCCGTATTCACCAACGTCCCGGGAAGATAAAAAAGCTTCTCGCGCCTCTGGACCCTCCTCACCAGCACACTATTTCTCTGCTCTACCTTCCCGCGGGAAGGTATTTTAGCTTCCCGAGGATTGGTGAATACGCCCACTGGTCTCTGGGATGGTGAGATGACTAGAACCCAAAAGAGGCAGCTAATGGATGTCCAAAACTAATTTTATGGATCGAGCACAACTATATAATCTTTCGTGAAAGTCAGTGGAGACCTATTGAAACTTTTTCTTTCTGAAAAATTGGCATATTATAAACATATAAGTTAATAAATGTTACATTTAGTACTGCCTCGTATGTGCCGGATCCTGTAGCCAAAGAATTGATTGGAGTTCCATTGGCCTATCTCTTCTTCTATGACTATTCGGAGAAGAGAAAGAGGGGATTGGACGCAAATGCCATCAAATCTGCACTAGCTGTTGTCGAGTTCATGGTGATCAGCTCTAAAAAGGTAGCGTTTTCAGCCTTCTGTAGATGTTAGCAGACTTGGCTGAATAGCCAGAATGCCACTTACGCGAAATCGAGTTATACTGATATTCAAATACAAACTCGCGTGAATCCTAAACTTTATGTTTCTGAACTATTTAAATGATTGTTGGTTGACCTGTTTCCAGCCGTTTATCGTTGATCGATGTTCTCGTTTTCTCTCAGTGTGTCTGGAGGCTCTTCGATGGTTTGTAGCGCAGGTAAGTATTGGATCATAGATCATATACTACCATCAAGAAACGCTATAACGTGTGGAATCGTCTTAGTTGTAGTAATTTGATCTGGACATATATCGAGGAAACCATCAAGTTTTGCGACAAATAACATTTCAAAACCGCTAGTAATCTAATAAGATATACATGAAAATATACAAAATATTCCAAATATCTTTTTTAACACCGCTCAAATTTGCTGTGGGTGGTGGATATGGAAGCCAATGTGTATTTTGTTGGTTTACTTTATTTTCTTCTTTCAGTCTGGTGCTCGAGTCTCTCCTGAGCTACAGATTGACGTTGATCGAATTCTACGACAGTTCATAAATAATGGTGGGTGAAAGAATTGAAAAAAAAACACTTGGAATATCACAGGTAAAGTGAATAGATCCAGTGAATTGGAACTAGATTGAAACGACAACAGTGGTTTCTATCAAGTGTAGTTGTTGTTTTCACGACAAAGTCCTAGGTTTGAACTGAAACCAGCTTACTTCGTCCACTAAATGAGCGAAACGTGATTGTATTGAACATAGGTAAAAAGGGGTCCAACCGCGATTTTTAAAAAGGAAGGGGGTCAGATCGCTCTTGTTGCAGAAGTGAGGGGGGAATAGGGTAGCATCCATTGGCGGGTCTGAGCTGAGACCAGCCAATGGATGCTGCACCCCCCCCCCCCCCCCCCCCCTCCATTGTGCAGCGAAAGTGAAAAAGGTCATTTCCTAACTCTGTCCAAAGAGTGAAGGTAGTGCCATCTCCGGATGGCACCTTTTTACCTATGGTATTGAATATTTTGGAACATCAGTGTTTTTCTTCATCCAACTCTCTCATTATCCCCGAAATTACTTTACGTGTTCTGTTCAGACTGGACGAAAGAGGATCTGTTGGTTCTATTTCCGTTTGACTGGATCCAGCAGTTCATCATTGCTCACCAATACTAACCATTGGCCGTTGAAAGTGTTGTAATATTATTACCGGGTGGTTCAATTACAATATATTTCACAATCTCACTACTTATCTTCGATCTGCCTCTTTGTGAGCTACCTCACCTTTTCCAGTTTTGATCTTTTTTTCTCTTGGTAGATAGCTTTATTTATTTTTCGAATGCTGGAATTGATTATAGTTATATTCGTTTTTTTTCAATTCGTGAGTCCTGTATGTGTTTTTTAATCTTTTTTTTTGCATGGTTCACCGACTAGGACACGTAGTGTATACTCGTTACTTGTGAAACTTGTAATTATCTCATTTCCAAATCGTCCTGGCGTCCTTTTTCGTACTCTGTTCATTTTTGTATTACCTTTAGGAAATGTCTTAGTCTTTTTTCCAAATAATGTGCACCATTCAATATGTTTTCAAAAGATTGTTCATAAATATCTCGTCGAAGCGTGTTTCTTCACAGACAGAAGCTGGCACTGAAAAGAGAAAATAATTAAATTTGACAAGATAAACAATCTTAAGAAAAAACTTGGAAAGAACTTTTTTTAAACTTTTCTTCATCACCTTTAATACGAACAAGCAAGTTTTATCCCAAAGGTCAAATGGATATATCCAGTTTGAATATTTGACCTATTTCTGTAAGTGATCACGGATGGATAACATAGAAATGCAATTAATACAAGTTCAGTCGAAAAATCTCCGAGTAGGTGCATTTTGAATGAACGGAACGTGTAGTTTCTCATAATACAGTATCCACATACCTGCACATCGTAGACTGAATCCAGGTTGGAACTGATGCTCGCGCCGATGCACTGGTTGCGGACAGAACGCAGTTGGCACCACCTGTAATTCAGGGGGTTACGGTATGTTTCATTATCTCTCTTCATCTCTCCCTTTCTCTCTCTCTCTCTCTCTCTCTCTCTCTCTCTCTCTCTCTCTCTCTCGTGAATTCTGATGTAATTTTCTATTTTAGGTGTTTTCCAACTACCAGCCCTTCTTTTTCCAAACACTACTGGATAATGGAAGTAACTAACGACTTGTTTTATAGCGGTCACGTGACTATGAACCGCAATTCTGATACACGTTTCACGTGACTTTGAACGCGAATTTTCATGTGTTTTACACGTTTCACGTGAGTTTATTGATTGACCTGTGAATGAGCTGAGTGCTGGGACGGCTGCTCCCTGAGCCCACTGGACGGCCAGGGCCTTGGCCTGGAAGGTCTGCGACAGGGTCTTCATCAGGGCATCCGGGCTGGTGTCGAAGCTGGAATGGGCGGGTCTCATGAGATTACTCTCTCTCTTTTTTCCTCTCTCTTTCTCTCTCTCTTTTTCTCGTTCTCCTTCTATCTCTCTCTCTCTATGTTTCGTTCCCTGTCCCTCTCTCTATGGTTCGCTTTGACTCCGTCTCTCTCCCTGTGTCTTTTGTTTTTCTCTGTGCCTGTTCATCTATCTCTGCGTGTAACACTCTGTATATCGCTCTATCTATCTCGTAATATCAACGTATTCTCCAGAAATGGTAGTCACTCACTTGGTGGTACCGCTGAAGTAGACGACCAACTTGTGGGCCGTGGGATAGTTCTGGTTCAGATAGGCGCCCTGGATGGCTTGCAGAGAGCTGAAACTCAATACAAGGATGTCTATGCCAGAACACTCTAAATATCGGGCTCAAACTGTGCGGTTAAGTTTGCCATAAATGCGACCCGCTCATCTAGTTTTACCATACCTAGACCAACGAATATATATTTGATTCAATTCTTAATTCACTCCTATGAAGGTTGGTAGGGCTTGGATAAGGAATACTCACAGTTTGAGGGTCTGTCCCGTTGATCCGTCCTGGGTAAGCGTTTGAAGGGTCTCCAAAACGCCAGCTCTGAAAATCGGTGTAAAAAATGATTAAATCAATTGATACATTACAAACAAGAGGGCAACAAGAAACATGAGCAAACATAGTACTTGTGCAAGAAATTTCAATGTCCTTTTTTCTGAAGTTAAAAACCGAGTTGTTTACCAAGGTTCGCCGAACACCCAAGCTGTAAATCAAGGATCAGACTTTTAACCGAGTACTTGGTGCACAATTGTGCACCAATCTTTGATTTCACAACTTGATATCAACTAGTGACCAATTTGGTGGGCTGAACCTTGGTAAACAACTCGGTTTTTAACTTCAGAGTTTTAGTTTTCCTCGACTATTTGCTCCCTTACTAATGATAAGAATGAAAGCTTCAACTTATACTAAGAGTAAATTGCACAGTCACGTGGAACGTTAAACACAGCAGAAATCAGAAACTTGCAATGACAAAGTGCACGATGCCTCATTAGAATGCTGAATTGACGTGAATATTCAATTTACTTCTAGTTTAACACAGTTACACTGTACAATAATAATGAAGAGGAATGAGCTTGGGCGTGGAAGTCTATAACTTGTGATCTATTTCACCTGGACTGTCCCTGATGGAAGGCCGTGTAGTACAGTTCCGAGTCAATGGAGGTGGCCACCAGGGCGAACTGGGTCTTCTGTCCATTGTCAATCGGGAACACCTTCACGAAGTTGATCAACGTCTGTTTCAACTGAAAGACAAGAAAAAAACGATTAGAATCACAAACGTGGTGTACATTTCACAGGGCTTGTTATCCCCCCCCCCCCCCCCATTAAAGAAGGATGATTATGTGGTCCAATCGCAACGCTTCGGTCCTTTAAACTGCAATACATTTTTCAATTGCAGCAGTTTAAAGGACCGTTGACACGGGGTTGGTCCACATAATCATCCTTCTTTAACGAATGAGGTGAATCATTGTTTCACTACGAAATAATACTTTTCAACTATTAAGTCTTCCATTTAGTCATTATTTACTCAATGAGGAACACCTTCACGAAGTTTCTCCACGTCTGTTTCAACTGAAAAGAAACACTGTGAACAGCATACGACTTTCACCATATAGAGAATCGAGAATCTTATAGAAAGTTCGTATTACTTTCTATAGATGAACAACAAGCTCAAAATAGTATCTTATAAAGAATGATCTGAGTTGTACTTATTCAAACACAGCAGAGCTCTGGAGTTCTGCCAAAAATGTACCGATATCAAATTAAATACACATCAGTATCTCCTGGGATCGAACTACAAACACGTCAGTTTGTGAAAAACAACCAGCTATAATATGCGTACCGCGGCGAAATCGGCGGCGGTGATGGCGTTGGAGGTGTCGACGACCAGGTAGACATCATAGTTGAGGGAACCCAGCTGGCAGGGCAGGGAGGGGCTCTGGGTGGGCATGATGGTGGTCGTGGGGGGATGGGTAACCATGTGGGTACCACTGAAAGAGATGACGTCATGTACACATATTCAGACACCAAAGAACCTCATCAGAGCGCAAAAACCCCCTCTTTGAAAGAGGGAGGACTGGAACCATAAATCTCGATGAGGTATAAGACATATATTTAGACATCAAAAGAACCCAATAAAGAAGCAAAAACCCAAAAAAGGAAAGAAAAAGTATAGTCAAAGTCGGGAAAATGAGGTACTGTCGGATTGTTGTTACAGTAATCATATTACCTACAATACGCCTGACTGATCCGGCTGATGCTATGGTTGGAAAATGTATTTTCATTGGTATGATAGGTGAATACTCACGGACAGGCGTAGTTGTAGACCCACTGGGCGGCATATGGGAGTTGGTCATAGTTGACCGCGAAGAAAACATTACTAAAAACGAAAGAATTTCACAGTTCTAGTAACCAAGTGGAAATATTCGCCTCTACTCAGAATCAACTGAAAAAAAAACATTCGCCCGAAAAGCGCACTATGAACAGGAAACCGCATAGGAGGAGTCTGTGTAAAAGAAATAATTGGGTGGAAATAATTGCATGAAACGTAAATAACATGATTAGTGGTTTTCTATGCACGCCGCGAATGCTGATGTGTTGCATACGTTTCACATGCGTTTTTGCTTGACACATTTCATCCTCGATCACTGTTCGGAAATTGCGGTTCTGCGATTATATTACAAATTGAAATATATGTTTTTGTTCCATTTTCACCTCTGCACTCCAGACAGTTGGGGTAGAATGGTGGCCTGGTTTTTCACTGCATTCGGACCCACACCAAGGGAAATGATCTGAACGGCTTAGGTTAGATAAGATAGAAATACTAGAAAACCATTGTGACACAGTTTCTCAAGGGTTGAGAAAAACATGATCTATCACCGAAGTGAAATTATGAGCGAAATCTACCAAATAATATTCACAATGTACTAAGCTTGAGGTGAGCTACCTCTCTCTGCTTGACTACTCTAATGTGACCACAACCTGAGTACGTATGCTAGAAGATGCCGGCACCTTGATCCCATCCTGCGTCTCTTCAAATATACGCTATTTCTCTGCTCCTACATCCCGCCGCCGATACGATACGCCGATACGAGTGGCGCGAAATAGTAAGGCAGATATAGAGACGCAGGATGGGATGAAGGTTCTGGGGTCTTCTAGCATACCTCTGTTAGAGTCTAATGTTATTTTCACGTTTCACGTAAGACGTGACGCACTATTTTACATCTAGTATCAACTTGCGGAAGCCATTTTCAACTTACCAGATCGTATTTGGCCTGTGCTTGCATCAATGCCATTGAACCAATCACCGACTGGCCGGTCCAGCTGAAAAAAAATCAGTTTGATACAAAAAGAGTAATTCATGGAAGAACGATGTTCTTAGTTTTTGATTAAACATTTTGTATCATCTGCGAGAATGTAGGAAAACGGATTTTTTGGATTTTACGGTGCGATAGAGAGTTTGCGAATGAGAAAACTTGACCACCGTTTGGGAAATATTGTTGATAATCATCTGTATCTGTATATTTCTTTCTTTCCCTCTCTCTCTCACTACAACATATAAAACTCACGTGTCAGAAGAGATGACAACCATGACATGTTTGTATCCTGCTCTGAATCCCGAGTTGGCCGTTACCTCTGATTCTTCCTTGTTCAGAGCCCTGGAAATGGTTTTCCATGTATTTTTGGGAACTCAGTTGATTTAAAAACCATTATATTTGAACACTCAAGCAGTATACATGTTCTGTGTTACAGTTTGATCAGTATACAAATCAAAAATTGATCCAACCCAGAAGGATCGAACTACAAACACATCTGATCAGAGGAATATGAGCCAATTCCATAATCGCTCTTATAGGTAGTAAGTATACCAGAATGATACTTAGTATAGTACAAAAAATGGACAAAAACTAACTGGTACAGCTGTCTATCTCCGGTATTATCGAAAGTGATAGTTTGAATTGCATTTTGGACAGCAACCGGGTCGGATCCTTGGGTGAGGGTCGAGTAGCGCTTGGGGCTGTACGCGTACGTGTAGATGGCTATCTGAAATAGACAAATACATTTTATATATTTTATCTATGCTCGAATGAAATTATTCATATTATTATGTTGGAGACGAATTGAGATTAATGTGAAGTTACCTGTCGGAGAGTGGATCGAGTTCGGAATTTTGTGTTTTCGTGTTGGGACAAAAAAGGTTAAACTGGACTCAAGAGTTTTCTTCGCTTCGAGTCGAGTTCCATGTTTAGACAACAGCCCGTAAGCAGCTCAGTAACCATGACACTTCAACTTTCACCCCTGTTCTTTTTCAATTTAGGAAATAGATTGGAAATGTTTTGTTACCTGCGAGTCTTCTGGCGAGAGCGTCAAACCAGAGGTGAAGTTGGAGAGAAAATTCGTTACCTGCAAAAACAAACTATTTTCACTAGAAATTAGTGTACACCTATTTGAAACTCGCCACGTGAAACTTGTCAACAAGTCACAATCTCGGAAATCCTGAAGCTCTATAAAAACTGCAAAATAGCGCAATTGTATATTAGGCTATTTATTTGAACAAAATATGTTTTGATACTAGGACGTTTTGGATGTTATAGTTATATGAATGTGCTCAGTAAAAGATGAACTCAAAAATAGTTTCGACCCTGATTCAAGATTCATTGGGTTTGTAGTTCGCAACCGTCCAAACGTGGGAGTCGGTTTTGAAGCACGTTTTCATATTTTCGTTTGCAATTGGTTTCAAGTCAATCCAAGTTGATAAAACAAAAACTTTTGTGCAATCGACAATATTTTGTCGGTCCCCTATATTTCTTGTTTGATCACCGCACGTTGCAGTTACGTCCGTAATCTTCAATAGATTACGACGAAAAGTGATAAGAAAGAATGAATTGAAACAAAAAGTCATTCAATTTAGAATATATTATAGTCGAGCAACGGCAGCCATGTGTTGAATCGCGTATAAAGAGTAAAGACGTTACATTGTTTTATATTGAAACCAGTATCATTTCATCGATTTGATATACGGAAACTGCTAGTTCACTGAAAAAAAGCACTAAAGTTGTTCAGTAATATTTTTCACACCGTTTTTCTTGTTTGCTATGCTTCAGAAGTTTTTGAATTCAAATTTCTGGCCGAGTTCTGTCACTCGGAGAAGAAACAAAGAAAAGTTCAATCCATTAGCTTCGTAAACAGAAGTTTCTCTCAAGTTTAACAGAACTTACAGCTAGGAAGTTGGCCTGGCCGCCTAGAGCGCTCGAAACATCAACAATGAAAGTGAAATCCGTGCTGATGGCCTGAAATCATCATCAGTAAACAAAACAAACAAAGTTTCTTTATTGCTCATCGTAGTTAACCAAATAGCACATTTTCAAATAGTCAACAAGAATAAAGATCAAATTCACTAATGGTCACTAGGGTTAGTGATGTATATCTCCTCATTCCTATAGTCTGTACAACATATCACGTTACCCGAGGCGGGTAATCACGTACGTCCTAGTCTTTTTATCAGAATATGCTACTCCTTCAAACGAATCATACATCTCTGCTCTCACATATCACCGACATATGAGTTTCGCGAAATAATGCGTACGCGGGATGAGATAAAGCTACCGGAATGTTCTATCATACGTGCTCTGCTCGGTAGATGTGTTGCAGTACCCCTACACGCTTCCTCAAACACCGCCAGAACTTTGCACCGCATTCATTCTTCCTCCGTCTGGGGCGGCCTACCAATTCCTCAAAAAACTCATGAGATCCCTTATGGACTATATCTCCCGAGCTTCTGATGAAATTCCATTGATTGCTGTGCTACAACCATGGGAGCTCACGAGTAGCTCATGAGGTATCTCATGAGAAACTAATATAAACTTCATTTGAAGATGAAGGGATTGGGAGCCGCCAGAAATAGTATAACACGTTGACCCACCCTGGGATTACACGGAGACGGTGTGCATGTTTGAATTGCCGCCCAAGTTGCGGAGCAGAGAAGAAGGGAGCAGAAAAGAACCCGCATAGCTGGCAATGGGAGAGATAAGCAGCTGCTGCCACGCGGTTGGCGGGATTGGAGTGTAGTCGGAACTACCACGGTACCGCTATTGATCACATCTTATCTTAGAAGAAGTACGTTTCGAATAAGTGAAGACTGTGTTTCGATAATAGTAATCCTTTTACGGCAAGTATTCCGGCCATGGGTTACTTTATTCATGGAAATTACACAGTATTGTTCCATGTTAAACTCAGTTTTATCTAATATAAATCATTGTGCAAAACACCAACAATTACAAACATTAGTATAAAAACGATTGTAAAGAGAGAGTAGATTAGCTTTTGAGATGAAGCTGCATGGAAAATAGAAAAGGAGTTCAATAACGCGAGAGCGAAATGAAAAATCTTACACGTGACTGTGCGATTGACTGACAGTATAGCTGATTTTTATTTCAGATACGTTTTTAGTGTAACCAGGAATGTTCTCAAAAGTTCTGCACTTATTTTCTGAAATTGTGTTTGAGATTGATCATGAAAATTGCGAGATTAGATTTTTCATTTCCCTTTCGAGTTATTGAACTCCTTTTCTTTTTTACATGCAGCTTCATCTCAAAAGCTAATCTACTCTCTCTTTACATTCGTTTTTCATTGTAATTGATCTCTTTTTCTATATTTCCAAGGGAAATTATTATGAAACGATACTGAAGTCAATACCTGGCGGCGCAGCAATCCCCACAAAAGTTCATGAGATCACCTCATGAGCTATTCGCACGAGTTTCTCATGAGATTCTATAGATTGCAATCCCCACAAAAGTTCATGAGATCACCTCATGAGCTATTCGCACGAGTTTCTCATGAGATTCTATAGATTGCTATGCTACAACATTGAGAGTTCACGAGTAGCTCATGAGGTATCTCATGAGAAACTCATATGAACTTCTCATGAGGTTGGATGGATTGCTAAGCCGCCTGTTGAACATTATCAACAGTTCGAAACGAATAGATAAGTGGTAAATTTGACGTTGAGGTATTCGTGAGCGAATTCAAATGTTCGCCCCGAAAGTTCAAATCACACTTTCAACATCCAGTAGACAGGCGACACGTGTCGCATTGAGGTCGCCCACTCGCTGTGTCGCATGGCCGAGCGGTCTAAGGTGCTGCTCTGATGAGAGCCACCGAGGGTTCGAATCCCGTCGAATGCAAAAGTTTTGCTTAATGCCCATTAGCACTTTTGTGACATTTTAACATAACTACCGCAAATATTTCATCTTTTCAGACATAATAAACATCAATATATACAGTTTTCAGAACGAAACACTTCCATAAAAAGATACGGAAAAGATACGGAATGGGTCAATGCAGCCGTCGCCCTAGCCGTCGCCCTCATTTTTGCGAACCGCTATTTCCAATAACTCTACAATATTTCAGACAAATTGAAAGCTTTTAATATGTTATACAACTTTTTCTCCTCTACCTTTCTCCATCAAAACCGAAAAAAATGGTCCAGCCACATTTGAAAAAAAATGTACATAATCGTTTTTGAAATCTCGCATTTCTGTGAACAGAAACTAATCTGCGCAGCGCTATGCGCTGTGCGCGATTTTTCTTCAAAGCTTGGGAATCTTCTCTTTCGCGCTACCAATATCTATTAGAAACCGCGTTTCTGTAATCTAGGACATAACATGGCATCATTATTCTTTGCTATGTATGTTTTTTAATTGATGATTCATGAAAAAGTGGGGGCCCAACGAATGTGAGATTTGTCTTCTGCTGTGCGCCCCTTAGACAACTACTCTCAAATGGAACAGCTACTGCTACAAAAACCGAAAAATACTAATATACTCAAGTTTAACTGTTCATTACAAACATACAAAAGTCGTAAAATATTTTCTCAAACCTGTAAACTAGAATCTACAAGCCACAGCTGCGAAAGAGAGAACAACTGTTGAATAATATGACAAACGTTAAAGCACCTAGAATTGAAGTAATGACAAAAAGCCAACCATTGTGCACAAAACCAGGAACTCTATAATTGAGTACTTTGAGTTAACATCTGTGATTTGTAGATTCTAGTTTACAGGTTTGAGAAAATATTTTACGACTTTTGTATGTTTGTAATGAACAGTTATACTTGAGTATATAAGTATTTTCCGGTTTTTGTAGTAGTAACTGCTCCATTTGAGAGTAGTTGTCTAAGGGGCGCACAGCAGAAGACAAATCTCACATTCGTTGGGCCCCCACTTTTTCATGAGTTTTTCTCTTTTTGTACACATGCCGTAGGTATGTGGTTTGATCTGTACGGTGCAGATAAAATTGTTTTCTTAATGAACGACTTGTCAAGTATTACCATCATTCGAAAAAAAATATGACGTCAACATTGCAGTTCTGAAAACTTACTTTATCTGTCCTTCAGAGTCCCAGAATACGTCATATTTGAATGAAGTTTCAACGTGAGTTGACCATTTTTAAGAAACTTTCAGCATTCGAAAACATATTTCATGTCAATTTTTTTAAAAGTTGACGTCATCTGGCCTTCTGAATTCCAGAATAAGTCATATTTAGATATAGTTTTATCGTTAATATACCATTTTTAAGATATTTTCAGCATTTGAAAATATATGTGACGTCAACTATGCACTTTTCAAAAATGACGTCATCTGGTCTCCAGAATCCCGGAATACGTTACTCTTAGATTGAGTTTCACCGGTAATTGACCCTTTCTAAGATATTACCATCATTTGAAAATATATGTGACGTCAACTTTGCACTTTTCAAAAATGACGTCATCCGAGCTCCAGAATCCTCGACGACGTCATCAGTAGAAGACTTACATCTAAATCGATGTCAGTTCATGTCGTGGTATCATACTTCAAATTTTACTTGAATTGGTTAGGACTGAGCTGAGTTATAACGCAATTTGATTTACCCCGACAGAGAGGGCGAGAGAGTGCACGAAATGAAGAGACGCAGAGACATTTTAAAAGACCTATAACTTGATAAAAAATTATTTTTTTCTAAAAAAAGTTTGCGCCCCCAAAGTTTGAGTGGGGTATCTATCGTGTCCCAAATTTTCAGTCAAATCGGTTCACACATAAAAATATCCCAGGAGTGCGCACCAACACATCCCAGGAGTGCGCACCAAACACACACACACACACACACACACACACACACACACACACACACACACACACACACACACACACACACACACACACACACACACACACACACACACACACACACACACACACACACACACACACACACACACACACACACACACACACACACACACACACACACACACACACACACACACACACACACACACACACACACACACACACACACACACACACACACACACACACACACACACACACACACACACACACACACACTCGTTCAAATTTCGAACATAGCTTGTAAATGTGCCATAGAAAATCAGCAAATCATAAAAAGTTTTGATTTGCACAATTGGACCTTTTTGAGAGTGAACTAAAAAAATGAAAGCGCGCATTAGCCGGACCAAAGACAAATCTCGCACAGCGCTTCGCGCTGCGCGCGATTTCCAGATAAGAACGGCAATATAACTTGGCAGGGAGATGGCAAGAGAGATCTCTCGCCGGTTCCGGACCCGGCCACGCACTTCACCCTTTCGCTCTCCTTTTTGCCGTATTCACTTTTGATAGCCTTTTGGAAATATAAACTTTATTTCTCTCTTTGTTTGCGTTTTGTTCTTACTTATCTCCCAGTTAAGAGAGATACTTTTCTAAAAAAATAGCAGCTTTCTTGAGTAACATGCTTGTTGTGTGATGGATCTTCAGACTGCCCAACAGGACTCAAAACTCACCGAACACGTAAAAGTGTTAGAGGAGACGAGAGGGCAGAGAGAATAGCGCACAAAGGAAAGCAGAGAAATTACTAGGTCGAATAAGAAAGAAACCACTCGCTGCTACCAGAAAATTATCTCTCTTGACTGGGAGACAAGTAAGAACAAAACACAAACAAAGAGAGGAATAAAGTTTATATTTCCAAAAGGCTATAAAAAGTGAATACGGCAAAAAGGAGAGCGAAAGGGTGAAGTGCGTGGCCGGGTCCGGAACCGGCGAGAGATCTCTCTAGCCATCTCCCTGCCAAGTTATATTGCCGTTCTTATCTGGAAATCATCAATTAATAAACATACATAGCAAAGAATAATGATGTCATGTTATGTCCCAGATTACAGAAACGCGGTTTCTAACAATAAACTGCTAGTCATGAGCTATCACCCCCTCCGCGTATTAATTGTCTTGGTTGTTAATTGAATAAAGTAACACAAGGCAGAGTCGTATTATTGAAAGTCAACGTGCACGATAATGTAACACTGTTTAACGCTCATTCCTATATTTTCATGTTGTTTTCAATTTGTACAAATCGACAATTCTATATTGAATTTCATCTCATGGCACACTCGCCGAAATTAAGAGCAGTGAAATTAACAATACTTGCAGCTGAATAAATAGTTCTAGACAAAGGAGGTTAGAACCAACACAATAGTGTACTAACCTTTTCATAACACATACGAGAATGGGAGATAGTTCCACGTATCTGATCATTGAACACATTTGTTCTAACACATAAAAGTACTCTTGGAATGTACTCTGCTCGTGGTGAAGTTTCCAGTGAGTAAGAACGATATTTTCGTATGTATTTTTCTGAGGAAGATGGGAAGATTCCGAAAACTCCGCTTCGGCTCCAGTGGCGGGAATAATCCAGCACAAGTATCTCAACTTTACCCTCAGCCCTCGGACAACACCTTCTCGCGGGAGTCAATGTTCTTTATATTTACTTGAACAACTTGGTTAGATTGGCTAGATGTACAAGCTACACAATTTTAGGACCCAAAAGCTGTTTACATGAAAACTCAACCGAACGAGAGTACTGCAATACAAGTTTATTATATTTTAATGATCTACAAGCTCTCGAGAATCAGTTGAGGGTGATCGGTCCAGGCTCGGGCATCTCGGGGTTAACTGGCAGTTGGGTGGCGACTCTTTTGCATCCACAGGTACGCTGGCACAGATTCGTCAACTCCAACCAGTCCTCATTGTGACACAAATGCGTGGATTCGAAAACTCCACATTTGGCGGCTCCTGAAGTACACTATAATAATGAAAAATGACGAGTTGTATTGAGTTCATTGCTTATGAACATTTGAATTCCAGTATGCACTGGGTATATTTATCCGTTTTCGCCTGATTGGTGAACACAGCAGACATTGTATCTTGCGATGAAAGCACAAAGATTAAACTACAAACATATCAGAGCAGCCAACAGAGGCCGTATGCAGGAAACACCCCGGGCCGGGTTGGGATGCCGAGCTAAATTGGCCGGGAAATAGCTCGGGATAGCTTTCAAACCCGGCCCGGGATGTTTCATGCGTACGGCCTCAGGCGCTATTTTAGCCGGAATTCTCATAAGCGAATTTAGTTTTATATAAAGAAATTGGGAAATTGAGGGCTACGAGCCTGATATTTCTGCGAAGGACGAAAACTAACTGACTTGTGGGCAAACAAAAATAGTATACAAACGTATTTTTATCACGACCTGATTGCCAAATAAGTTTTTTAGTGTTTGCATGCATTCATTTATTCCTGCGTTTGTTAAAGAGTTCTATCGATAGAATAAAAATAACCTGAACAAATCGGTAAATGTTGTATTTTTAAATAATTCAGTTGTGCTTTACAAACTTTGGACTTTTAAAATGTACGGTCCATAGCCCTAAGAGTGATTGGCGTTCTAGACGTTTATAGTGAGTGCCAAATTTATAAATTTCACTCTCTTGCCGGTATCGAACCTACGAGCAAAAGTTTTGTAGCAGGGCGCTAACCACTGCGCTATAAAGCACACTACCGGGGATAATTGAAATCAAAGACATGTGTGCGTACATAGCGCAAAATGAGATATACAGTACCCTCCCGCCTTTCCGTTGGCGACGACTACACTACGTTGTTCATTTAGGAAAAAAATCACGGAGAATAAATGTAGTTTCTCACCGATTTCAGCATCATCCTTGCACTCTGAGTCGGGGATTCCCTCGAACACCTGATCCGGAGCGATGCCGGCCAGTGCTACGGCGAAGACGGTCAGAAGCAGACAGATGAACACTCGTACGGACATCTGATTCAGAAATGTTAGAGACGCAGAAAATTTTCCAGAAATCTTCTGAAATACTTAAAAACAATGTATGGACTAATGATAACGCTTGCATGTCGAGAAGTGGGCTAAAACTATAGAAAATTTACGTTATATAACAACACGGTAATATGACTGTGAAACGTGTGAAATGAAGACTCAGTGGGATCTTTCTATGATAAATAGTAGACGAAAAAGCCATTCATCTTTCATTTCTGCTAGAAATTTCATTCAACCTGGAGTTCATTTCGATATTTGAAAGCCCCAAAATACGTAATTTGCCCTATTCTTTTCTTTCTTCAATACTTAAACAAATTGATGATGAGGGGGTTGAGTGGGTGACGATGAAGCTCAAAAGGCATTAAGCTACGACCTATATCTCAAGTTTAAACATCAACAGAAGGTTCAAAGTGGCACAATGGGTTTTGAAAGTTTTGAGAGAAACAACTCTTACAGTTTTTAATAAGAGACATCCGCTCAATGTGCTTGAGCTTAATCGTCACCCACTCGGGGGCTGCCCACAGAGTTGAACCCCCAGTGTGATACTAGTCTAGAAAGTGAATGACTACAATATGGAAAACGTTGCAGAATGAAAACATCATTGTCATATAAGTATTTATACTGTCTGATTTTTTGCTTGTTTCTCGTGAGGCAGGTGAGTTGTTGAGTCATCTGATGAGAGAGCATTATAAAATGAGAGGGTGCCGACGCGTGGGATACGTACAGCTACCCCCACATACGAAATGGGCAGTTGATCAAATACCATTGTTGCACATCCCGATATACATCTATACATCTGTATATCCCTCTCTTTTTTGCTCACTCTCTCTTTTTTATCTTTCTCTCCCTATGTCTATCTTTCTCTCAATCTCTCCGTTGATCAAATAGAACTGTTGCTCATCATGAAAATGATAACGCGCACCATTGTTTCAAGTTGCATATATAAGCCGTGCAGCTTGGATGGTGAACAACCAACTTTGAACCACAGCTGAAATGAACTCCTCCGTCAAGGTAAGAGTCTTTTTTTATTCTTTATTTTCATTCTCTCTTGCTCTGAATCTTACTATTAGTTCCGAATGAACCGTTTAATTTTATCGTTACGTCAAGGATATGATATAGAAACAAGTGTACAGCATAAAAGCGTTAGAATAGCTCAGCTTCTATTAAGACTCGAACTGATTACCAATTTTCTGTATGCACTTGCGCTGAACTACCACCTCTAAACCACGAAATCATGAGAGATTGACTTCTGACGTCTTTAACCGGGCTGGAACTACTGACCGTTAGTTCACAGACTCTTGTCTTATCCACTCGAACAGACCACATTTTCAGCTAAAGAAGGACGATTATGTGGTCCAATCGCAGCGCTTCAGTCCTTTAAACCGCAATCCATTTTTCAATTGCAGTTTAAAGGAACGTTGACACGGAAATGGTCCACATAATCGTCCTACTTTAAACGAATCGAATGAATCAAATTCATATAATTTTAACTTACAGTTTGCCCTTCTCTTCGTGCTCTGTATCGCTCTGTTCGCCTCCATGGCCAATGCGGCTTGTGTCGACCTGATCGGTAAATGTTTTTTTACATTTCATATAGTTGTTATAAATGGAAGAAGATTGGAGTATAACTATAACTATTTAGTACTATATTTAGAACATTTAGTACTATTTAGCACTACATAAAATTTTTGTTTGACTGTTTTCACTTTCTTTTGAGACAGGTTTTCACTTTTTTTGAGTTTTTCATCACGCAGTGTGATATGTACGAAAAAAACGAAAAGGGTACGAAAAATTGTAAGGGCTGCTCGACAGAAACTGATCAATACCTGTGACCTATTCAAACTAACAAACCTAATGTTCATACTGTTAGCATGTTTTAGTCTTTTTTTGCCGCGTGCAACGTTATGTTCAGGTATCCTGAGGTACCCAAACTGGTTTTTTATTCTGTCGTGCTTTAACTCTTTCTAGACCGTGTATTGCAGAAGAGAGCCACTGCGAGGTGTTCAAGCCGTTCTGCAACGATCCCAAGTGGGCCCACATCGCGGCTAAGTGCCAGCGTACCTGCGGCCACGACTGCTAACCAGCTGGCGGCATCATGCTGACACCCGGTCGACACTCATCTCCTACTCCTCGCCATTCAACCCTCATCATGTACAGTATTCTCGCCACACATTGCTCGTCGTCTACTGGGCCGCGTTAGGGATTGGTCCTCCCTGCCCCGCCCACTTTTGTCAGTCCCTTGCAATCAATAAATATCGATTGATTTATTCATGTTGATTCACAGTACAATACAATACAAGCTTGGTGTTTCTCCCTCAGCTGATTCGCTATGCCATATACCCGCAACCTACTGCGCCGATGGAAAGTCCCACCCGAGTCATACGAAGCGATATCCTAACGATAACCATAGTATTAGGTTTGTAGTTTGAACGCTCCAGTGGCCGTATTTTGTAAGCTCAAGTAGCCATGTAAGTTGAATGAGCAATTTTTCACTAGATAATGTCTGTCTTAACTTTCAATAGTCCTTCTGAATTTCGTTCGTTTTCCATGGTACCATTCAGTTCTTCAAGAATGGGCGAAGAAACTGCTCAACCAAGAGTAGCAGAAGTGATTGATGTTCCATTCAAAATTCGCTCATGTAACTTACATGGCTACTTGAGTTCAATAAATACAGCTACATCAGTTTGAAACGCGCTTAGACTTCAACCGGATCAAACTAGCAACACATCAGAAGGCAGCAACATTGCGTCGTTTGCTCGTCATGACCCCTATGTAGGATATGTCCGAACTTAGTTAAAGTTTGAAACACAAGAGTGAGGATGTCACTACGCCTGAACACCTCCGGGATCAAACTACAAACACAGCACATGAACACGAAATCTACCGTATGTCTGATTAGCCCAAATCGACCGCTATTGCGTTCTCTGAGACTGTAAAATATAAAGATTCAAGGGAACCTGTGCGAACGTACCTATTTCCCTGTTATTTTTCAGGAATCAGTCCTTCTGGATTTTGTTGACAAGGAATCTTAACATGAAGGGCAGTATTTGCTTCTTTTGTGCGTGCGTGGAAAGCAAAAGTTGGCTCATTCGTATAGTCTGTCCGCCTCGGAGTAGGTCCGCTCTTCAATCCACTCATAACAGGTTCGTTTTGTTTCTATTTTTTTCACATTCTTGTCGGTTTACACATGCAACCGGGTTGCATTCAACCAAAATGCAACCCGGTTGCATATGTACAAAACTATTGGTTGCTTTCAAATACAACCGGGTTGCTTTTCAAATGCAACCAAATGCATTTGAGATGCATTTGAAAGCAACCAATGGTTTCGTTCACAAGTTCACATGCAACCTGGTTGCATTTTGGTTGCATTCAACCCGGTTGCATGTGTAATTGGCCCACATTCTTCGGTGTTGTAGTTAAGGGTTCAGGTAATCTAGATGAATGTTTCAGTATCAATTCATTACAAGACTGAAGTATTGAACCGGTTTTCTTCCATAGTGCATATTTTCCTAGGAGGGTATAAATTGTAAATCTTTCCGGGCTGTTCGTACACTAAAAACGAAACAAGAAGTTTGGCAAACTGCATTCTAACTGAAATAACATGTCTCACGATACTAATTGTTTTTTTTTTCAGAAGAGGTAAACAATGATTTTCGTACTACTGTTGAACGTGTTTCTTCTGGCAGCAGCCATCATCAATTGCGGAGGAAAAAAGGTATTTTGTTAGCTATTATAATTGTAATTAAGAAATAGTTTCAGTGTACTTCTGTAAAACTTTAGGAAAGATAAATATCTTTCAGAACATGAAATCTTGCACAGAATTAGGACTGGTCTCCTTGCCGCGTATTCGCAGTTAGGCTCATTTCGGTGGTTTAGGTATTCCGATTACACATTCAAAGAAACAGAAAAACCAACGTTAAAATAAACCCAAAATGAATGAGAATGTGATGTTTGGTTGACTTTTATTCTTTCTCAATCTATTTTTACTTTTCAGAAAAATGACTTCCCCCAACCGCAACCTACTCAGCCAGCTCCAGTGGCAAGTGAGTTATTGAACCATGTAACGACACAACAAAAACCTTAGTTAGTTCCATACCTTAGTTAGTTAGTTAGTTGGTTAGTTAGTAAGTTAATAGAATATTGATGAAAACGTGATTCAGCAAAAACTTCCTAGTAAAATCTGGCCATGTATGATCCGTTTCTCAGTTTCAGTAATCAGAGTAGATTTTTCATCGGTTGTGGGAATCTCTTTTTGTTGCACTGTTGATTATGTTGATAATTGATTTCTAATACACTCGATCTATTCCCTATCACTGGTTCCGTTTAACATCAGAAACGCTATGACTAATTAGTTTGTATGACTAATAGTCGTGCTCGCATGGCAATTAAACAAGGACGGTATGTGTCCCAACGCTTCAGTCCTTTAAACTGCAATACATTTTTCGATTGCAGTTTGAAGGACCGTTGACACGGGATTGGTCCACATGATCGTCCTACTTTAAGTAACTGAGTAAGTTTAATAAATTTTGCCATTTCGCAACTATTTCATGTTCCAGGCGCGAAGAAAGAAGAGGGTTCCAAGGAGCCAGAAAAGGTGAACAAGTTAGAAGGACGATAATGTGAACCAATCTTGTGTCAACGGTCTGTTGAACTGCAATTGAAAAATGTATTGCAGTATAAAGGACTGAACCGTTGCGATTGGACCACATAATCGTCGTTCTTTAAACCACAGTTGGTTTCATTTTGCAAACAGTGATCAGCAATAAAATTTAAAATTTTAGCCAGTTTGTTTCCATCTAAACGAACGTTTGAAACGAAAAAAGTGACTAGATCGAGCAACCGCGCCTGAGTGCGTATGCCATCCCGGCATTTTCATTCCATTCTGCGTCTCTCGCCCTGCTTCACTATTTCTTGTCTCTAACATCCCGGCAGGATGGAAGAGTAGAGAAATAGCGTATGTTTGAGCAGACGCAGGATGGGATGGAGGTGTCGGGATCTTCTGGCATACGTACTCTGATCGAGATCCAACCAGAAAGTCTGAAACGGTTTCTAACCGGTAAACTGAGCATCTAACTCCACGCGGGATAACGGTACGTGTAACACGTAACCAAACCTGTTCAACTTAACCGGATAGACCGGAAAAAGTGTCGATCCAAGAGTGTGGACGTGTTAACAGATAAAGCAAAACTCATTCAGACACAACTGATTAGGAATCTGGAACTAAATTGAATCGAATAATTCACGGCAACTGACATAATTAACAGTCATTCATTAGGGATGTTGGAAAATACCGACACTTGAATGAGCTGGTTCGCAAAGTAACTTTCGGTCTAACTCTGAACACTTAAAACCTCATGAATAGAAATGATTCCAAGAAGTATTGTGATTTCTTGTAAACTAGTTCTTATCATATTTATTTTTCCAGTCTGCCGAAAAACCGAAGGAAGACGAAGCCAAGAAGGCTGAGGTAACTTGCTTTCACATAAATGTTTTTCGGTGTCTAAGTTAGATTCGGTATTCATTTACCCCCTAATCCGTAACCGGTGAAGTTCCCGTGTTCATGCTTTAACGTATCCGTGTTGTTCCCGTAACGTAACCCGCACCACCTGACCCCTAACGTAGAGATCCATCATCTAACTACTTATATCACTCGCACACCGAAACTGTTCTGCCAAAATTGGCGGTTGAGAACTGAAACATAACCGAAGTGAACACAAAAACTGAACAGATACTCGTCATTCTACGGCATTCATATTTCTATGTTACACTGATCTGTGACACCTCATCGAATTGGAAACCTTCGAATATTCATGTTTTCCAAAAATACTTTTTTGAATAATCTATTTTATTTGCTCATCTAGGGTGGGGAGAAGAAGGGTGCAGATGCGGAGAACAACAAAATTGCTGATGCCATCAAAAAGGGTTGGTTTTCCATTCTATCGTAGGGTTTTTGTTAAGATTTCAAGAAGAAGTAAAAAAAGCTACAGCAATACTCGGATAGGCAGAATAGCGACAGAAGTGAACCTTGTTTGATCGAGTTTGAAGTCGTAATTTGATCTGCCTGAACAAGAACTTGAGCTACAGGCACAGTAGATTACAACGACATACGTCATCTCATCCTTGCTTTTCTGTGCAAGTTTCATATTCCCATAATCAAAACTATAGAAATACAAGAAAAAGGTGAACGGTCGTAAACCAACAAACATTACAACAAAAACTATAAACGATGTATAATTACAGGAGACATGCTTCCTGCCAACGATAACGAGACATTGAACGATTGTGAGAGCAACTGGGGAGCTGGAGTGGTCAGTCAATTTTACCATTCATCCCTTTCCTGTTTTTCTCCTTTTTTTGTGTTTGTCAAACACTCTCTCTCTCTCTGTATCTCTCTGTCTGTCTCTCTCTTTCTTTCATTTACTTCTCTCTTTCTCTCTCTTTTTCTGTCGCTCCCTACCCTCTATCTTTTTTCTTCTTTCTTTCTCTCTATTTCTCTTTTAGAAGTTTCCCTGTTAACTTCAAATATATACTTCACCGTTCTTTATTTTCTCCTCTTTCAATTCATTTTCATTTCTCTCTTCCTCTCCGGTTATTTGAATTCCTGAATTGAGTAATTTCAGGCTGGAAAATCTTGAATCTACCCGAGCAAAAATGTGATACTGTTGGAAATAAACAATCACTATATGTGTTCTTCATTGTTTTGTAGAAAACTTCTGTTCTCAGTGTTTCTTTTCCAATTTATTCAAGACTTCCGCACAACTTCGCAATTATGGTGAGATCACCATCTAACTCTCAAGCAATACTTTGGAAAATATTTTCGCACATGAGTATACTCTTAGTCAATTGCATAGTCACGTGAAACATTTTGAACACCGCAGAACTCAGGAACAAATTGAATATTTGGTTGGTAACCAAGCAGTTAGTGAGTGCGGCGGTTGGTGACCACCAAGTAAAGGAGGGCAGAAAGGAAAGCTAGTTGAGGTACCCCGGCGTAACTAAACATAACGTTGCCCACCCCAAAACAGACTAAAACATGTACACCGTACGCAAATTAGGTTTGTTAGTTTGATCTACAGAAGGTGCATACAAGTTTATCGTAAGAAGCTCTTTCATATTAACTTTCCTCTCTGTCCCCCTTTAAAAGAGACAATCAAGGTAGGAGGTTACCAACAGTCATAGACCCAATAGACTGGTTTACGTAGGCCATATCATCTCGACACCTTCAGCCCGCAGAATAATTTTTAATAGTTCAAACTGGTCAAACTTATATTTCCAAACCGTTGGAAAATTTTTCTTTTGATCTTATTAGAATACACAATTGGAGTCTGTAAACTAATTGATTCGTCATAATGAAGCATTTATTATTCATACTCTGATGTACAGGGGGGCGATAGTTGGGTGGAGGGCGATTGTACATTTTTCCTATTTTGGGGTGGGGTTAGAATGAATTATGGAAGAGGAGATTTTGGGCGGGGGATTTTCGGGAGAGGTACAATACGGTCGTGAATAATCAGGGACATGGGGAAAATATTTGCTCCGTTTCCGATTACCAATAGAAGAGTATAGAAAACGAGATACCTCAGACGGTTAGAGTAGTACCAGCTGGTAGCTTTGTTTTGTTTAGACGGTCCGAAGAATGGTATAAAAGCAGTCGGGTTTATCCCTCAAACAACCAACTCGAAGTCTACCAACTACCAACCATGCAATTCTTCAACTTGGTAGGTCATGAAAATGAACCATCCTACTCTCCTCTTTCCAAATCATCAAAACTTCTTTATTACAAGTTTTACAGAAGAAACATAAAAACACCGACCAAAAATCATTTCTTCTGAAAATCACGGAAACTGTTAATGTTGTGTTTGTAGTGTGACGCCTCAGAAATAGTCAGACTACAAGTCGAGTTCGGTAACATCAATGTTACCAAATTCGGTTTTTTAAAAACTGAAAAATGTCTGAAAATACTTTTTCATACAGATCTTCGTGTTCTTCTTCGTGGCATCGATTCTTGTGCTGTCCACCGACGCTCAAGACTCCAAGAAAAAATGCGATAACGAAATAGGTGAGAAATGTTGGGCTTCGCTCTTTCCATACGGTGTTGCTTTTTCGCGCCGTGTTTGTAGTTTGATCTTCCTGCTTTTAGGTTGAAACTCATGAAATATGGCATGCATCTAGATAAAACTACAATCAAGATTTGGTTACCACGACGCAATAGGAAAAACAGGAAGAATGATAATACCCGATGTTTGTTAGGTAGTTCATTGTGAGTAGTACGAGTACGTGTGCCAGAACATCCCGGCTGCTTCATCCTAACCTGCGTCTCTCGCTCCGCACACTTTTTTGCCCGACTTTGGCTTTTTCGGTGATGGTAGAGTGAATATTGATTATCGGGACCTTTTTAAACCGTTGTCTTGTGAAACTGATTAAGCAAACCAAAAAACGCCAAATGATAACGTAGGCACGTGTTCAATCGCAAATAAGTTCAATTCTATCCCTATTCCATTCTATTCTAAACGCACACCGTGTTTTATAGCCCCTTCTTCTGTGTACATTTGGAAATTATGGGTAATCGATAATCTTATTACTATGATAATTCGTAATTTGTTTTACAGACGACAGTCATTGCGACATTTTTGCCGACTTCTGCGAGGACAGCAGATACAAGGACGTCGCGCAGATGTGCAAGCGGACGTGCAATCTGTGTTAGGCCGCGGTTAGCCCGCATGCGGCCCGCAGCCTGCCCGATGCGACCAACATTACCGTCAACTAAGGAACTGGTCAGCCTTTGTTGATATTTTGTTGTTCATGTTGGTCAAATGAATTTATCATGAAATATGTGTTTATCTCCGTTAATAAAATGTTACACAAGTGAAGTGAAGATAAAATTAGCACAGAAAACTTCAAATTCTCTTTTTTATCTCTCAACAAGTATGCCGGTCAACGTCAACTACGTCAACTTAAACGACTTATTTGCTAAATGCATTTCATATTGGACTACTTGTCAAATGTAATTGAACTCCGCAATGTAAAGTTTATTTAAGTTAAAAACTTTTCCAAATCCATGTCATTTGGCTAAGTAGGTGTACTATTTCTACTGGAATCTTGTTTTGCTACAACCACACTGGGCGCCAACCTTCGCGGAAATTTCCCGGATCCATCCCAATTCTAGCCGGGCGCATTTCGCGAAATGCGCTCGGCTGGAATTGGGAAAATTTCCAGCAAAAGTCGGGAAATTTCCGGGAGATAACCGGGAGAAAGCAAAGAAAAACCCCAGAAATTTCCCGCAGTTTGAAACAGCAAAATTTCACCCTGAAATTTCTTTTACCATTCTAGATTATAGGATTTTTTTTGGTAAAAGTATTTCCCAAAAATATTATAAAAAAAATATGTTCTTAAAAATATTTTTCAAAATATCAATAATTAATGAATAGAATAGAAGTGCATATTTCATTAAAGTAAAAACTTCATGAAATGAACTTCATTGTACCCTTCTTGTCCATCTTCAGACTTCGATGTTGAGCTGATAATTTCCAAAATATCAAAACAGGGCACCCCTGGCCGCGCCGTATCTAGTACGGGTTACGCGATTGCCGCGGCGAAAAGCTTGTCTGGGAAATTTCTCGGTTTTGTCCTCACTCTGACCCGGAAAAAAATTTCCGAAGATTTTCTCTAATTTTTCTCAGAATTTTTCTCGTTTTCTCCCCGACACTTATTTCCGGGATTTTCCCGAGTAATTGCCCGGAAATATTGCGGTTATAACCCGACTTTTTCTCCAATTTATCGCAGAAAATACATGGCAATTTTTTTCCCAGATTTCGCTGGGAGCGCAAACTACCTATGCATGTTAGTCGTAGGTAGCAGTAAGGTTCAGAACAATGTTAATCTACCGAGAATATAAAAGTAAAATGAACATTGTCACTGTACGTTATTTAACTTTCATGCATTTACACGTTTCACGTATTACTCGTTTCAGATTTCCCCACGCAAAAATTAGTTCGTTCAAACATCCTTTGTTCTCAGCTTAGTTGTAACAGAAAAATAAACTTGTAGAGAACATTGTTTTCAAGACAAATTTCTATTTTAGTTTGTTACTAATGCTACATAATTTTCAAACTTCTTAGAAATGTAAAATTCGTTTTATATGAGTTGTAGCAACTGTTTTGTGTTTAGACATTGTTGGCCCTGCATTAGAGGAGAGCCATGCCCCTGATAGCCAAGTGGTAGTGCGGGCGCTACCAATCTGCTTGTTTGGGTTCGAACCACACGGGGAACAATGACGATCGTATAGTTCAGCTGAGATACTAGAGTATGCTGACAAATTTCGCCCCTATCGGAGTTCAACTTTTATCTATTTTCATAACCTCAATAAATTGTTACATTGACGTTTTTTAACGATCGTTTCTCCATATGTTACAATTTCTCAGTTATTCAAAGACCGCTCGGCCTGTATAGTCATTTCCATAGACACTTTCGCAGCGTGGCAACCAAGTTTTCAGCCAGTGATTCATTATGTTTAACTATTTTAGAAACGGAAGGCTTGTACTAGTTACTGTTAACTGTGGTATTGTTGTTGGGTTCGTAAGTTACTGTTAAACATAATGAATCACAACTGTGGTTACAGCATGTGGGTGAAACCGGTTTTCAAAAAAGCTTTATATTGAGAAAGTTGGTTGGAAATGTCATTTACACCTTGCCAAAGTCTCTCTGGGTATACTGTTAGTCAATTGCACGTTCACATGAAACATGTTAAACACAGCAGAACTCAGAAACGTGTAATGAATGACAAAGAGCACTATTTCTCAATAGAATGCTAACTTTACGTATTACGTGATTACTCAATTTACCTCTAGTATAAGGGCGAGAACTAGAGTGCGTCATCGTATCAGCCATCAGTTGTCCTTTTTTTGGAAATGCAGACTGTATACTATCCTATAGTCGATGTCAGCTGTGCATACATTCTGTATTCCCAAAATCTGTATTTTCGATGCGAAACAATGACAATTGTTGTTCGAAAAACAGTGGACAATGGATATTCACAGAAAAAATCGGGAAGGACTGGTATAAAAGGAGATGAACTAGCGCAAAGTATCGAATCACCTTCAAAATGAACACTGCAGTCAAGGTATGTGGCTTTTCCACTGAACTTTGTCAACGTTTTACATTTTCGCGAAAACTGTATTTTATTTTGTTGAGTTTCCGCAAATTTCAGTCTGGAAAAGGTCTCAGTTTTGGATTTTGAAAACACTGGTTTGCTACCTATCAGATAGTTTACTTGAAATGTTAGTTTCTTGAAAACGGGAACTTTTCAGTTTTGATTCTCTCATACTCGAAAATCACATAAATCGAAGTTCTGAGCCTCTGAATACAATTGAACATAATTGTTCTTCACGTGAGGGAATGGATTTAGATCAATATATTTGTTCAAATGGATGTATCGAAAACTTTGTTAGATTCCATAAAAACACTACTAGGCACAATATAGTGCCGATAGGGTCTTCTTTCTCAATACGGTGCCGATAATTTCTTCTGTGTCAGTTTGTCCTTCTGTCTCTCTTCGCCCTCGTCGCTCTCTTCACCGTCTCGAATGCTGCTCAATGTGTGGACGAATTCGGTAAGTATGGAACACAGCAGAATATTCGGATGACATCCAACTGTATTGGGGTCAAACTTCAAACTACAAAGAACGATAATATAAAACCATTTTGACTCACTCTCCAACAACAGTCGCAGTGTTGTGTACAAAATCCTTCTCCAGTTGCTTAGACTACTATGTTCATTTTGCGAAGGCACTGTAATACAGCACACTCGGTATAGCTATGACCTTATAAACTTTGTAACTGTTTTTCGAACCCGCACACATCTTTACAGACAACATCGGCTTGTTCGAGTTCATGATGTTCCAAAGTACTTACAATTCAATAATGTCTTGAAAATCAATAATCTGAGAAAAGTTTACATGAAACGTTAAGAAACTTCTGTTTCAGGAGAGAAGAATTGTCTGATCTTCGCTCCGTTTTGCGGTGACAAAAGATATGCGGACATCACAGCCAAGTGCAAACTTACGTGTGGCGCCAAATGTTGAACTCCCTCATAACGACATCAAACTACAAGTCTAGCCTAACGCTTATACTCGAGTCGCCCTCCAAACATCAAAAAGAAAAAAAGTAGAATTTTATATTCGCTTCTTGACAGTAAAGAATTTCTATTGTATTTATTGTATAACTCGGTATATTCTCTCAAGCTGTATATATGTAAAAATAAAACATTCACTCTATTTGAAATACATTGAACTGACGAATCCTTTGGTTAAAAACGAAAATACAATCAAAGTAAAAACATCAAAAACTGTGAAAATAGAAAATGTGGATTCAACAATTTATTGAAGTTATGAAAAATAGATAAAAGTTGAACTCCGATAGGGGCGAAATTTGTCAGCATACTCTAGTATCTCAGCTGAACTATACGATCGTCATTGTTCCCCATGTGGTGCGAACCCAACCAAGCAGATTGGTGGTGCGCGCACTACCACTTGGCCATCAGGACCGTGAAAAGTATCCCACAATGCGGATCCAATAACAGCATTTCGGAGCGCGAACATTTGTTAGGCGAAAATTCTGAAAGTGTTTGCTGTCTTTTGAATGCTGTTTTGTGTAGATCGTTTTGCAATGTCAGTGAGTTTAATCAACAAAATTGATTTCGCCTGAACATATTACAACTAGGTGTCAATTCTAACAGACAAAACATTGCGGGCTAAAAACCTAATTGTGGGGTTCTCATTACAGGAGATGAATAGAAATGGGGAGATAGACTGCCAGAAATAAGAGAATACAACTCTTTCATATTTGAAAGAATCACAATATTAGCTCTGGTTAGTTCTGGTGTTTTGGCGTATTTCAAGCTGTTGATGAGAATAGATCAAACTACGAATCGTTAGTATACCAACCTAGTAATTTTCAACTAGTATATTTTGTTCATAATTTTCTCCATAAAAAGAATGAAAGAAAAATCGAAACAAAAGAGAAAGGGAGCGATTTGTTAAAAGTGTGTGAACGAAGAAAACGGCGAAGTGAATGCTATACTTTCCTTGAGAGCTGGCGATATTCGGTATTGACTCTGCCCACGGCATAAGTGCAAACTACAAAACGCATATTTTACGGTTTAACATCGAAATGAAAGCAAATCTTCATATTCGAAGTGTTCTCGAAACTTCTGAATTACGAATTTATAGTATTTGTCAGAATTATCGACGGAATTACATCAACAGCATTGGAATCAATATTAAATACGTCATGAATGGACTTTAACAACAAATATGCGGAGAAACCTATTTTTCAAAATGGTCTGTGGTGTTTTCAAACTCATTCGAGAGAGAGAGAAGAGAAAAGAAACGACCTTACTTTTTGTTTTCAGTTTTTTTTCATTTAGCTGTTTCTGAATCAGAAACCAGAATCGCAGAATCAGAAAATAAGTAAATTGCTAGTTATTAGTATTGTAGCAATATTTTTTCACGACTTAGATACTGCGAATTTGTTTCTATGTGAGTAGCAGCTGCTGGTTCATGTTCCGAAATGCTGTTATTCGATCCGCGTTGCGGGAAAATGTTCACGGTCCTCATAGCCAAGTGGTAGTGCGCGCGCTACCAATCTGCTTGGTTGGGTTCGAACCCCACGGGGAACAATGACGATCGTATAGTTCAGCTGAGATACTAGAGTATGCTGACAAATTTCGCCCCTATCGGAGTTCCAACTTTTATCTATTTTTCACAACTTCAATAAATTGTTGACTCCACCTTTTATGTTTCACCGTTTTGTTGTTTTTACTTTCATTGTATTTTTGTTTTTAACCAAGGCATTGTTCAGTTCAATGTATTTTGAATACATGAATGAATGTTTTATTTCTTCATGACGCGGGGTTTGTACATTGCTGGAAATGTCGATTAGCCCCTTTTGAGTTGATTGCTCACAAACAAGACAAACAAAAACAAAAATAACAAGACATTCAGTTGAGTATCTTTTCAGAAAACTGTTATATGACATGTTGTTACTTCGTATTTCAGTTTTTTTTCATCTTCAAGAATTTCCCGTTGCTTTCATGCCATCGACCGTTGCGATCCTGGTAGGCACCGGGCGGCACATCGGTTCGGCGACTCGCGGAGCGGCGAGAGGTTCCGTTGACGGACGAGCGGAGGCGAGCGGAACGACGCGGGCCGCCGCTAGTTGTATTCCGGCTAGCGGAAGCGGTTGTGTTCTGGCTGACGGAACGGATCCTGCTTCGACCACGGCTAGCTGTACGTTCTGCTGCGGTCGCTTCTTGCAGGTCTCTTCGAAGATCGTTGGTAACCTTTTCCATGTCAGCCAGAATTTTGAGTGTTTCTGCAAAAGTTTGTGTGCGTTTACTGTTTTCAATCATTTCAAATTCATCCTATGGTACAATCAATGTTGAGGTAATTTTATGTGGAACATTGAAACGATTCACAGCTATTGTCGCAAACAGAATCAACTGATGATATCAACACACGAGTGCACCCACACACATGCAATGCTGAAAGTAACTATTTCTTAAATCAACGTTCACATTACCTTTCATACAACATAGTATCATATTTACTATCAGCAAACCAGTACTTAAAAACGAGTAGCTTGACTGAATCATTAAAATAACTAGTCCGCTTCACAAATCAATAAACCTCGTTGCGTGGAAGATGTCACACGACATTATTGAATGGTGAAAACAAACCTTTCACCAAGAAGTTGGGAGGTGGTTTGACCAAGCCTGGATGTGCGAAACGGCAAATCGGACATTGCACGGGGACATTTTGAGTGGTACGCCTGAAATTATGTTATTAGTGAAGTCAGAGAGCTATACACATTAGTGTGAGATAACCTTTTGCTTTTTATCAGCCATTTCTCTCAATCTCTTTTTTTCACTCAAAATTTGTAGTGAGACATGCGTCCCGTACAATGACTCTTCGAATCAAGGGTGGGTGTCCAAAATGGTGGTGAACTGTAATACTAGACCACCCACGAAGTAAATATACTTGAAAGTGATATGTTAAATAAAGCACAATGGGAATATAGCTTCCCACAGAACCCGGGAAAACGTGTAGAATTGAAATCAAACTCACATCGTCCACATCATATCAACGCAGCCAGTGCATACCGAATGTCCACAGACAAAACTACGAGGAAAATTCGCATCTGAGAAGTTGAAAAGTTGAAAAGTATCCCAATCAACAATCAAATTATTAAAACTCACATGGTTAAAACTCACATGGTTAAGTCATTGAAACTTGGTCATCGCTAATGCTATCCATCCATCTTGGAAATATGGTTAGTATTTCATAATAATAACGTCATTTCATTACATATCCAGTAATATAATAACTAGAATGGAGAAAACTTTCAAAATGTCATCACAAAACTGTTTAATCTAGTTCCTATGTTTTGTTCTACTATAAGGTGGAGCTATTTTCAAATTACCTGTGTATTTTTCAATACATACAGGACAACTCGGAATGGGTGTTGTTGTCTGAAACAATTCAATAGGAAAAATGTTTCCAAACTTAGTTTCTCCAGCAGTTTCAGGATGGTAAGTATGTTTTGTGGAAACATGAATCCCCAAGAAGGCCGTTTTAAGAAGATCCACTAGGTAAAACGCAACTAGCTTCACTATAAACAGCTGCAAATATCTAAAATATATGTATCGTTCTCCGGTATATGTTCATCCTTTTTTTGTTGAACTAATAACGGGTTGAATAATCATAATTTAGTTAATATTTTTTTAGTTTTCTATGCTTTTCCATTTTCTTAGGTTCATGTATACCCGCCACTCTTTCTTTGAATGCCTTCTCTATATGAACGAATAATATATTAAATGTCACAAACGACTGGACGTCTCAGCGTATAAATGTGGAAGTTCAATGTCGGCTCGAGCAGGCGGCGTAGCATATCTGCAATCTCACGAGAAGTTCATATGAGTTCCTCATGAGATACTTCATACGCTACTCGAGAACTCTCAATGTTGTAGCATAGTAATCGATAAAATCTCATGAGAAGCTCGCACGAATAGCTCATGAGGTATCCCATGAGATTTTCATTGGCACGTCGCCAGAGCTTACCGCTGCGGGATCCGTCTGCACTTGGAAGTCGACAGGAAGTCTCTTGACCCCGTCCTCGGGTCCCTTGTGATCCGACCAGTATCTTCTAGCCTGTGTATCTTCTAGTAATCTGTGAACTCCGTTCACCTGAAAAGAAGTTGAAAATCCAAACCACAATAACAATGAGCATTGTTCTTAAGATATCGTAGAGGTGCTGAGGCCACGGTGTAACTTTAACTTTATTACTTCAATCATACAATCGATTTCGATTGATGGGTTTATTGTACAATCGTCCCCCCCCTTGAGCCGAAATAGGTTGGAATCCGACCCGTAGTACAATCGCCCCCCACCCCTAGGGGGGGGGGGGGGGGGGTGATTGTACAACGTCCTTCTTTACTGCAGGTTTGGATTGAGTGGGGGGCGATTGTTAAACAGGTCCGGGGTTGTACTATTACCCCCCATTTTATATTGTGGGGGGTGATTGTTAAACGTCGACATTGTACAATTGCCCCCCATTTACAATCACCCCCCATTTACAATCACCCCCCTCTCTATAGGAAATTGTATTGGGAGGGGGGTGATAGTACTACGGGGGGGGGACTTAAGGTAAGAGGGGGGCAATTGTACAATTTTCCCCGATTGATTGTATGATTGATTGTAAATCGATCGAACAATCGATTTATTCAGTAACAGAAGAGGAAATTAGCTGTATATGTTGTGTCATTCGGCAGTGTTTGTTCAGCCGAACAGTGAGATCATTCGAGGTACGTGGGCACGTGGTCACCAAGCGACACAAACAACGGTAACTACCACAGTACACATGATTACCTTGGTACTTATCTTATTAGCACTGAACAGGCACCGTCAAGCGGTGAGCTCAACCTGATCGAGGACTTGGTCACATTCTGGCCACATAGTTGCCAACTTTGTATGTATAAGGATCGTGCAGGTGATCCAAACCTGGGCGATGTAGTGACGAGAAAGCTCAAAGTTGATCTTTTCATGAGACTTTGCTATGCTACGCTGCCAGATGTTCATAAGATGTGATCAATTTCGTTCTAATGTAAGATTATCCACCCAGAAAATAGCAAGCGGAGAGTATACCTTGATGTACTGGACAGTGAAGTGATGATGTCCGCTGACTGGCAACACTGCGCAGTTGTCCCCCAGGAATGTTATCTGAAACCATTGCGTTTTCAGTACAAAACTAAGCAATAACACTAAACAATAGTCCACACCATTCCTACTGAGACTCCTACAGTAACCTTACAAACTTTCCGAGTATATTCACTCTACCTGAGAAGGAGAATGAGGTACGGAAATTCTCAACTTCTCCGGTCAAATGTAAGTGAGCAAAACGGCTTGGAAGTTTCGAAATGTTACTGTAGGAGTCTCAGTAGGAATGGAAAAGACTATACCAACAACAATCAATCACTCCTGATAAATCAAAAACAAAATACGGATGATATAAAGTCAGCCAGATGAAATGGATAAATCTTGCCGCGTTCTGCTGTTTCTGCTTTCTAGTCAACAATAAGGAGGTACACCTGTGTAAATCAGACTACAACTCGCCTTGCCTCTGATTGGCTAGAAACGCTCGTTAAAGGAGACCGGAACACAACTTGATCAGAGGTTATGTTTCGGGCTGCTTTTAACTGTATTGAGATCAGAGAGCACAAATAACTCGTATATTAGTTGATCAGTCCACGTGACATTCACATGACAAAGCCGCGCGACACGCAACGCGTCCAATCAATAGTAGGATACAGCAGCTTTACGAGAAACCATGCTCTCCGGTCTTCTTTGAAGTAACTCAAAACCTCTCATCTCATCTCATCCCATCTGAAAAGCTAGACGAACTTCGCCCTCACCGCAACTAAAACAGATTCTCCGGCCATGAGAACTCCACACGGCGACGCAATCCGAAATAGGTCATTCGAGCTGGTTTTCACCTGAAAGTATCATTAAAAACTAGGAGAATTTCGTTTCGAGCCAAAAGTTGAGATGAAAATGTGACAGAAAACAGAGGGACAGAGAGAAAGAGATAGATGAACACCGAGAGAGACAGGAAAAGAGAGAGAGAGAGAGAGAGAGATGTAGAAAGGGGAAGACAGAGAGAGGGTTACCTTGTAGGCGATCCGTTCAACGAGTGTGTTTGTGATCTTTATCGATCCGAGAACAGTTTCCCCTCCACCGCTAGTCTTGAAGACAATCCGCTCCGCCGGCTCCAGTTGCGGTCCGAACATGTTGGTCAGTAGAGTCTAGTCGAGTCGAGTGAGTTGTACAAAATGATCGAGCTGCTCTTCTGCCGCTCTTATATACACCACGTGAAACCTGGCAGCACGCGTTTACAAACAGTACAAAATCCGCGGTGCCAGACAAAAAAGACAGGGTAAAAGTATTCACCTGATTTCGAGGAAATTTGTGAAAACCGCACTTTCATGGGGAAAGTAAGAGTGTTGCCAGGAAAACTGCTCACCGAAACGTTTTTGTCTCACAGGTTTAGTGGAAAACGAAACGGTTCCGGTTAGGATGGTAAGTTGTAAATAAGACTGATCTACTGCTGTTTCGGAAGAGTAAGAGAAACGGTGTGAGTGGTTTCTTGAATCCCAAAACATTCATCACGTTCGCAACTTTCGGTTTTTTCCCTAGTTTTCAATCAGATCAGTGGATGGAGAATCTAGGGTGCACCATAGCTATGTTGTAGTTTAAAGGGGGACTGCATTGAATGCCGGATTTGGCTAACGGTGTTACCCGAAAAGGCACGAGAGTCAAGTGCGCGTTAATATTCATAGACTCCAAATCATTCCTGCGTCTCTGACAATAGGCAAAAAATAGTGTAATTTGGAAAACAGAGTTTCGAATTGGACATTTTAGTAAGAAAAGGACATATATCGAATTGTCTGAATTCTATCTTTTATTTGAAAATTCATCGCAGCCTCCCTTTAAACTATACGCACGCCAAAGTTAACGAATTTTGACAAAAAGCGACGGGATGCGACTGCAAACAACGGATTGGGGTAACGTACACCGTATACGCTCGCTTTGTATGAAACAAACTCTATACAGACAAGTCATATGTGTGCGTTTACGTTTGTTTACGTTTGCGGTTTACACATGCAACCAAAATGCAACCAGGTTGCATGTGTAAAGACAGTTTGGTTGCTCTCCAAATGCAACCTGGTTGCTTTTGGTTGCTTTTCAAATGCAACCAAACACTCAATTTTTGGACATTTTCCTGTTTAATGCAATTTGATTGCTTTTGGTTGCATTTGAAAAGCAACCGAAAACAACCAGGTTGCATTTGGAAAGCAACCAAACTGTCCTTACACATGCAACCCGGTTGCATTTCGGTTGCCTGCAACCCTGTTGCTTGTGTAGTTGGCCTACATTCAGTTCTTTCGACGACCCCAGAAAAGCAGATCATTTACTCTACCGGTAACTCCGAAGGAACAAAAATGTGATATGAGCGTGTAAGGTGGGCAAATTTCTTCCCGAACCGACTGTTCCCGAATCAGTTGGTTCGGTAGCGTACTCAAACCGACATTAAACCGAACCAAACCCTAATAAACGTTACGCAATCGATCAATCTCAGCATTGGTTCGGTAGTTCGGTTCCAACTTTGTTGGCCTAAATTTGGTTCGGTTCTAGAACGAACCAACTGGTTCGGGAAGCATCGGTTCGGGAAGGAATCACCTGTAAGGTAAACATAGTTTTCATCACTTATACTTGCAGTACATGGACTACTGCAGTAGTTATCCGAACCGGTTATTAAGTTTTTCTTTAGAAAAAAACATCGATCCTACAGTAAGTATTCAACATTGATTACTGTCTGGTGAGTGTGCTCGCTTGTTTATTATAAAACTTCAGCAGGATTCAGTTATTCGTATTTTGAGTGCGTGCGTGAACCTAGCAGATTTTTGACTGATGAGTAGAATCTGTGTCTCTTGAAACTGGTTTCATTTTCGTGAGTATAGTACGGTATCGACCTCATTTCACAATCCGCTAGTCACCTTACATGTGGAAGACATCAAATTGCACTGAAAACCGACTATTTGCCACTTTTATCCACGTGATCTTTCAATTAGACAGTAATCAATGTTGAATACTTACTGTAGGATCGATGTTTTTTTCTAAAGAAAAACTTAATAACCGGTTCGGATAACTACTGCAGTAGTCCATGTACTGCAAGTATAAGTGATGAAAACTATGTTTACCAGAAATAACGAAGAAAACTCTAATCGACCCTTTTTCAAAGCCAGCAATACCTGTGATCAAAAACTAATCTGCGCAGCGCTTCGCACGATAGGGGGTGATTCAATCTGTGTTGTAGTTTGAACTCGTTACACGCCATAATTCTCGAATGCGACCGAGAAGTCACGGGATCAAACTACAAACACAGCACGATAGATCAGCATATAACGTACAGGCTTGTTTTAGAAAGCTTAGGCACCAGGGTTAACGGCCACAACTCCAAATCGTCATAAAAATTCAAGCTCAAATTTTGAGTTGGGACTGTTTACGCCAGTAGTTGCATGAACAACAACCATTAATGAGTTGTAGTTCGAAAAAAAAATCAAACAACTCATAAAAACACTCTGTACTAATCTTAATTTCGTTGACACAGGCCATTCAGACACGATTGTGCAACTTAATTGAGAGTGAAGTTGATAGAAATAAGTTGATATTGTGTGAAAATTTGATGTGAACATATTTGTGACCGAGACCCAGAAGCAGAAGAACTCCAGAAGTCACACATACTGTATTATATAAAATATTTTGTAAAATAATTAATTGTCATGACTCTTTCTGAAGCAAGCCCATACAGTGTATTTGCCTCATTCCACAGCCTTGGTAGTTTAATCTCGTTGATTTTCCGTCAAATACGAAGATTTGGTGCATCCCCCAAAACTATTCTTTCTCTATCGCTTTGTTTCGCGGTATTGTGTCACATTCCCAGCTGGACGGACGTGTGCCTCACTGGCTCAGTGGCAGAGCGTCTGCCTAGTAAACAGAAGGTCGCTGGTTCGATTCCAGCGTGAGGCAGATTTTTGCCAAGAACTGTAATTTAATCAATTTTGTAAACCGTTGAAGTAGAATGCTTGAGCATGAGAAGTTTTTTTGGTTGCTCATCATCATTGGCCTGCGGAGTAGACGCCCGTTTTTGTTGGGGGGTGCCATGCTATCGATTGATGGGAGTAGAAGGACAACCAGTCCAGTAAAAAAGCCAACAGTCCAAAATTACTAAACAAAAGCACGATTGTGCAACTTAATTGAAAGTGAAGTTGATAGAAATAAGTTGATATTGTGTGAAAATTTGATGTGAACATATTTGTGACCGAGACCCAGAAGCAGAAGAACTCCAGAAGTCACACATACAAGGTTGGTCTTTAAAGAGAGGGTTATTAAACATGTAATCTCCAAAACGAATCCTTACTATATTAACACTCGTTTTTTACACTAATAACAATACGTATAGCTAACAGGTCATAACTATAGTTCTGGTCATTCCCACTGAGACTTGGCCATGTGCCAATGAATATTCCAGGCAATTTTTAATCATTTTTTAGATTTTCAAAAAACTGCATATCTCTGTTAGGGGTTTTTCAGTTTCATAAAAACACGTAAACAAAAAATTGTCTTTAGAAGACTCATGTTTTCTCTAAGAGATAGACATCCGAAAATCTTGGCACGATGCCAATGGGTCTCAGTGGGAATGACACAAACTATACCAATTGGGTGGCCGTCTGAAGCAAACTGCCATGTCAGCGCCCAATGTGTGTTCACACCAAATGGGATCGAGCGAAAACTCCCAATGAATAAACCCCACACTACCATGCCTCATTGGCTTAGTGGCAGAGCGTCTGTCTTGTAAACAGAAGGTCGCTGGTTCGATTCCAGCATGGGGCAATCTTTTTGATGATGAGCAATCTTTTTTTGCTCGACTACAATCCAAAGCTCGTTTTGATGTGGCCTAATTGCCACTGAGTGTGTCTCCGTGGAGTAGCGGGATATATCCCATTCTGCGATCATTAAACGACCCAACATCATTGAAATCACTCAAAATATGGCGATTCGTGAAAGCTGACCCTAGTAAAGACCGAGAGAGCGGGGGAGAGAGATGGAAGAATATGAGAGTGAAAAAGAAAACGAGAGAGAAGAAATAGAGAGAGAGAGGAGTGAAAAGAAGAGATGAAAAAAAAGATAGTTCTCCAAAATATCGAGATTTTCGAAACAAACTTTCTATGTTTTCAGCCAGCAATTAACCCAATTTAGGGCAATCAAATGATTTCGGCTAGGATATACTAGGTTTATCCAAATTTCAGTGAAGTTCAAACCAACCTGTGTTTCGAGTATTATCTGCGTGGTGGTTCAGTGCTGTGCGTCTCAAAACCTTCCCCATAACCCATAACTTCTTTAACGTAGCTTGAGGATGAGCCACATTCATAAAATCACTGATACCGGATGTAATCAGTAATGACGTAAAAAACCTGGAACGATTCCTCAACACTACTCGGAAAAGAAAAAGGCTGAAAACAAATAAAGCTCAACCTGAGTTGGCACACCAATCTGTCTTCCTCTCACGACTAGGGTTGTTGAAGCCAAACTCAAGTTTTCAATTTCGAGTTCGACTCGAAACTCGAAAGAGAACTCGAAAATCTCGAAACTTTCAACTTGTTTAACAATCCTACTCACGATACTATTATTGTTGGCACCGCTCTCAGTCCAGTTCGACAAAGTATACACAGAAAAAACATTATCTGCACCGAGAAGCAAGTGCAAGAGATCCCGAACGTTTCGGAAACTTCAATAACATAATGACCATTGCAAGAACATTGAAACTCAAATAAGCGTATAAAACCAACATTAAATGCAGGTTTAAATAAAGTATCTCCCAAATAAATAATACCTACCGTATTATCTTCTTGACAGCTTCGCATGTCCTACTTATGAGACAGTCGGTTGCCTCCTATGGCGTATCCGGTTTTTCACGGAACGCCACTCACATCGTCCATGTTAGGGCTGAATAATGTTCTTATAGTATTCGAGCGATGGAATGAATCGTGATTTATATGGAATTTGGAACGGTAAACAGTTAGAGATGTTCAGATCCCTTTCTTGCTTGCGCGAAATTTCACATCAGGAGACGTGAAACCAAATTAGCCTGTGATTCAGTTTAACCATGTGACAACAAAAGATTACAGCAGTTAGTACTATCATGCTAGCCATAACCATTTTAGGATGTGAGTTTTAGTTAGCCAAAAGTGTTCCATACCACGGCTCTATTTTCCACAAGTCTCTTTGTTTCACAAAATTCCAAACATACAATCAGCCGAGAAAACAGTTGAAAAACATTGGTAGGCTCTCGTTTCATCTGCCGATTTCCCTGGCCAGTGACTGAAATAACACTAAGCCGAAACCAGAGTAGGCTGTTAATGCAAACGTTCAAAAAGCAAACAAAATCTCGAACTTCTTCCACTATTCCTCCTACGCACGCTAATAATCGTAGCTAATCTTCATAGAAACTCGAAGAATGTCAATATATATCCATGACCATGAAGATCAGAGATCAATTATCCATTTTCGATGATCCATAATGTTTTTGAACGTTAGCTCACAGGTTACAGGAAACGTTGGATGTTTGACTCACTCAGAAGATAGTCACTCGAATGGTGACTTGTCTCACTACCGTATCCAGAATCTCCTTTCTCCTCGCCATAGCTGAAAAACCAATTGAAAAACCAATATGAGATGAAAAACTGAAGAGGGAGGCTACAAGAATAGAGAAAACAGACAAATACAATCGTAGAACACGGTTTTCGCTAAGTGAATGTCAAAAATCAGACCGAGAGGAAAACATTGACATCAAAAACTAACCTAGAAAAAAAGCGACCGACTGACTGAATGAGAGAGACCTACAGACAAGAGAGATAGACAGACGATTTATTTCTACAAAAAAGAACAAGAGAAAATGCGAATGATTATCTGAGAACCTAGAGTAAGTTTAATCAAAATTATAGAAGCCACAGAAAAGTTTAAAAAAACTTGTGTCGAATGGAGGATAATCCCAGTGTCTTGCTATTTATGTGTATTTGTGTGTGTCTTGTTAGTGTTCTTTTTGACCTTATCAACAGTCCGTTTCCCAAGAGCAAATTTGGGGTGCTAGATTTTCGATGTGCCATTCTAGACTGATGGACAACAAACAAAATGAATGGACTGTGATCACTGACGAGTTAAACATTTTTGGAGACTGCACTTAGTAGGTTAGGATAATATTTGATTACTTTGGAGAATACTTCTAACTTTATCGAGTGTAACAAGCGTTGGTTATGAATCTCTCTTTAACATATGTTGCTCGACTGTACACCTAAATTACTCAAACCCTACGCGCCTACGCCCCTACGGCTCGGAACTTGAAACGAGGAAAAAAACCGGAAGTTACGTTTTTCAAAAACCTACTACGCCCACAGTTCACGAGAACTGTTGGCGTAACTTCGTACATTAAGTTTGCTAAAGAGAAGTAATGGATGAGTAAAAAATTGTAACTTGCTGAAATCGAACCATCTAGTCAATTAACTGTATACAACTTTGATAGAAACGGATTGAAATCTCTTGAATCTCCGAAAAAGAGATTGATGATCTGATATAAATACAATAAAATCTAAATTCAGAAGTTCCGAAAACACTTTGAGTCTGAAGGTTTGCTTTCATCCCGAAGTGGAACCGTATAATTTGTGCGTTTTCTAGTTTGCACTCAGACTACAATGACCAATTGCAGTCGACCAAATCAATACACAATATCGCCAGCTCTCAAGGAAAGTAAAGCATTCACTTCACCATTCCTCCCTATCCTGCTTCTCATATTTACTAAACACTACTGCTTTTTTAAACTTATTCCAAAAACAAACCTGAGTTTTCTATCAAGTTATCGCTAACAAAAATGTAATCTTTTATTGAAACTTCATCTAAGATGCACTGCTACGCTGCGAAATTCCGATTGAAAACGGCGCGAAGCTTTTAGAGGACTGACTCTACGAACAGCGCTTCTTTGATATGTTTTCAACATCGTACTTTCTCTCTTTTGTCTCAATTCTTCTCTTAATATTTTTATCTAGAGAAAACGTTACTAGGTGTACTTTGTACCGATTTCGTTTACTCTTTTGTGTTTTGTGCACCTCCTAAGAGATGCATAACATTGATTAAAGAAGGGGGTTATGTGGTCCAATCGCAACGCTTCAGTCCTTCAAACTGCAATACATTTTTCAATTGCAGTTTAAAGGACCGTTGACACGGGATCGGTCCACATAATCGTACTATTTTAACACCGAAAATGATCTTTCGTGCAGGTTTTATCCAGCCACTCATCAACTTCACGTGATTATTTAATTCACTTCTAGTATGTGTTAATTTTTAGTTGGTACAGATGGTGCAGTCGGATATTTCGTCAATCGTTGCCCACAGAGTCAACCATGGAGGAAAGATTGAATTCCGAGTGGGCCCTTATTTTTATTCAAAGTAGGATTCGGTGGTTTCCATGCCTACTAAAATCTATCGCATGATGTTTTCCGCGTTCACTTCACTGGGATTTCTCGAATGAATTCCAGAATGTGTTCATAGAAACAATTCGTATACAAATCTTGTTGTGCTTGGCGAACATAATGCATGGAAGATAACGACTTTCGATGTTCGAAGCTAGTTCACGGACAACCCGGAAAAACGTAAACTCTCCAGAGAGTCGAGTCTATGTTCTGACCAAATCAGTAATGATATATATTTCGAATATATACCGTTAGAAAATGGCATGGTCCGTAAAACATGTTGAACACAGCCGAACTCAGAAACGTGCCATGACAAAGTGCACGATTCCTCATTAGAATTCTAGCTTTACGTCATTACGTGACTATTCAATTCACTTCCAGTCTAGTGAAAGACACATCAAAGAAGGGAATGAAAAGCTGTTTGATGCTCTTCGGAAAGCATGCCAGTTCGTTGTTTGTTATTTGAAAAACTAGTGTATGTTTGTGTTTCAGGTGTGCCTGAAGTCGGTTTGGGTGTCGGCAGATGATGTTCAACCGCACGAGGCTCTTCGCACGAAGTTTTGGATCAAACATTTGGCCAAGATAGTCGGAGGGAACAAGAAAAGTACGTTCAAATCGAATGGGTGACGATTAGGCTAAAATGCATTAAGCCACTACTCATAACTCAAGTGAGAACATCACTATTAGGTTCAAAGAATCACAATGGATGGTTTATATAAATACACTGTGATTGGGCGAACTTGGAAAAAATCCATTCATACATTTTTCGTAAGCAGACAATTGCTCAATGTGTTTGAGCTTAATTGTCACCCACTCTCAAATCAGGTTCCTTTTGATGATTGCAGCTCGGAAACCACAACCTTTTCACTGCTTTCTAATCATGATGAGCGTGTCTACATGTTTTAGTTGGAGTTGTTTCTTACCGAGTGAAGTACGCAAAGTTGGTAATCGTTCAAAGTTAGTTTATGAGATGTTCACAGCTCTAACGATATTCTTTCTAACAGTTTTTTTCAGGTGAAATTCTATGTTTTCGTGATTTCATTGTGAATCGGTCAAAAACTTGCTCTGCAAGAGAGTTCCTCTTGCCATTTTCAATTACAGTTTATACTCAGAAAATAGCAAAAATTCTTTACATTGGTCCAGTGTGTTGCGAAATGTTCGGATTTGATTTAAAAAACCATGTTAATTTTGGGCTCTATTGGAGATTTTGATCGAGTTTTTGTGTCTGGTGAACGTGTTTTCAAGCTCTGGAAAATCGAGCCCTCGAGCTTCAAATACCAAGCAAATGAAATATATTCGAAAATTCGTTGGAAACACTTTGATTTTTCAAGGCGAGTTTGACTTTAACAATCCTTCAAACAACAAACCAGACTGCCATGATTATAACGTTACGGTGTATATTGCTTTAGCAGTTTGGTCGTGCCGCTCTTCGCTCAAAACTCGGGAACGTTGTTGGGTGTCGACTAGGGTTGTTAAAGACAAACACTAAACTCGTCTCGACTCGAAAAGCTAGAAAGTTTCCGATTCGAGTCGAACTCGAAATTTGTCAAAACTCGATAACTCGAAAACTTGAAACTTTCAACTCGAAAAATGAAAGTTCTTGAAGAAAAAATGTAAAAATTCAATTTTTTTTATAAAACTCGAAAAACTCGAAATTTTTCTACCCCCGAAACTCGGAAGCTCGACAACTCAAAACTGTGAACTTGATTAACAATCCTGGTATCGACATCAGACTACAGCAAAGATTGCGTCATTTCATGAAAATTGAGAATGAATATGTATACTTCACCGTTTGCTGTGAAAACTTCACCAACACTATAACCGAAACTGAGAGTGTCCAAGTGTTCTGTTGCAGGGAGACCCAAGCGGAAGCGGACCAGAATTTCTTCTCGGGACATCACCATTATCGAAAGCGATTCAGTAAGTGGTGTTTCGCTATGTTCACCTCAAATTCTCCATCTGAGTGAAACTATTTATGGAACGAATTATAGTCTAGGGCATATAGATGATGAAAAATAACGTGTACAACCACGCCGGACATGAGACGAGTAGTGTTTCTGGTTCGCAGTCATGGTTGTGAAACTCTGAATATCCCTGCCAGCGTATACGGTAACTGATCAGTTTGGGATCGAACGAATAACACACTTTCAGCTACTACCCAGTATTTTGTGGGAATCCCACTACTAGTTCTTCTGCATTTGAGAAACTGAGCAATTCTTCAGCCGTCGAATTCGCTCCCTTTTCATAGTGAATTTCAGCCTAATATCCTAATTGTGTGCATGATTTCAGGACGATCAGAACAATGGTCCCTACAGACGGGCCTCCCCCGGTCGTGCGCTGTCCCCGACTCAGAATCCTCGGAGCTGCTCACCTTGTTCTTCTACTCCCACTCATCATGCCTCTTCTCGTCCTCAGAGAACTCCACCACCCACCACCTCAAAACTGTCGAAGCCAAAGGCTCTTGGTGAGTTGTTCAGAACCCACATTGTAGAGAGTCAATTAACTCTTTAGAACTCCGAGAGAAATGCTTCAAAGTTTAATCTTCGCAAAACGATCCTCATCTTTGACCTTGCCGCATTCTGGTTAAAACTCGTACATTTTGGAACGTCGAACTAGAACGAAGGTTTTGTCATTCCCCGCAAACTGTGATTGACTTCTCATATTTTACGGTCCACCGTGAACCAATATGTAGGCCGCAAGTAGAAGAACTATGGATGTTTCGGTTTATAAGTTCAAAAACGGCAGAAAACATTTTTTTGGCAACCATAGCCAAACAGTTGAACGGTTTCGAATCGTCAATATAACCAGAATTGAGATTGCACAAGCGTTCTGTTGCAGGAAACCGTAAGCGCCCCAGACTCGAAGGGCAGATATTGAAAGCACAGGACATCACCATGATTGAAAGCGATTCAGTAAGTGGTATTTTCTTTGTTTCATAGTAATGTTGATTCCTTCACATTGATACACAGTCAAAACAAGTTTCAGGATATTAGGAATAAACTGAGTCCCCAAAGGCATGGAAACATAACTCTTTCGTCTATTGAAGTGCATATGGAACATTTTGAAATGAGACAGCTATGTTTTGTTCACCTGGAACTCTCAACCTTAGTGAAACTTTTCATTGAATGAGCATTTGCCGATAATTATGGTGTAGACATAGAGATGATAAATAGTCACGTGAGAAACAACCCGAGCAAAAGACAAGTAGTGTTTCTGAGTAGGACTCATGGCTGTGGATTTCTGGATATCTTCACTAGTTTCTGTCATAACCGATTTCTAGGTTGGTTACTCGTTCGTCTGCGTTTCAAAAACAGTTCTTGAGCAATAGCTTGCTCCGTTTTCAAGTTGACTTTGAGCATGACTCAAAGATCAACTTAGAAGAACAATTTAGAAGAAGCTACTACTACTAGAATCTGAGACATGTATCACCGCCTCGTAACGGAGCGACGTGAATGAATACATATGTAAATATGTAAATAAATCACTCTCGAACATATGTGAGTTTGTATGGTTTCAGGACGGGGCGCAAGACAATGGTCCCATCCAACCGGCCTTCCCCGCCCGTTCGCTGTCACCCCCTAAGAACCCTCGGAGCCGCTCACCTAGCTGAGAGTTCTATAGTTTGACAACTTTTAAGGTTATTTTGTGTAGATGATTGTCATCGGGAAAACGCACAGATATGGTTTCGGTATTTGTTTCCCTAGTGCATAGAGTATGAGTGTTCCAAATTCTCGAAATGTCGAAGTTTGCATCATGGAAAAGATGAGTTTAGAACTTTGGAAGGCTCACTATAATTGATACGGACTCGCTTGTAGATAGTGAAGAAAGAGATCTGAAGGAACAGTTTCTCTCCCTTTCTCTCCTGGTTTTTATTATCATTTTGTCATTTCAGCCTTTTATTATTTGTAAACAACGTTGCCTTTTGTAGGATTCTCAACGCTGTTGTGGTGAACGGAGTGATCGTCGGCGAAAGCAGAACTGCGCTCCAGGTATAGTGGGTGGCAAATTATAAATGTATGTCTCACACCGGAATCGAACTCGCGAGCAAAATGTTCATAGAAGGGCGCTAACCACGCTATTAGTACACAAACCCGCAAGCTTTGGGATCGAAGACACGTGTGCGTACACAGTGGAAAGTGAGATTTACAGAGCCCTCCCGCTTTTCCGTGGGCGACGACTATAACAGCTGTCAAAGGAGGGCAGAAGGAAAGGCTCGTTTCAGTATCCCGTCGTACCAAAACATAAATTTGCGCGCGCCGTCAAACATTTCAGGGACTGCTTTGTAATGAATTATTCATCGTGTTGGTACAATATTTTTAGCCTCAATAGTAAACGTTGAAACCCTAATATCAAAATTCAAGTCATTTCAAAACCAGGTACGAAACGTTGACCTGAAAATTTGAGTATTTTATTGTAGGGGGTTAAAAGTGCATAAAACTCTAGTACCCGCGCTGTACCTTTTTTGCTGTGCTCAGTAGTCCGACAAATTTCTTCCCGAACCGACTCTTCTCGAACCAAAAGCGAACCGATTCTTTCCGAACCAGTTGGTTCAGTGAGAGACCGAACCGTTTGTGTACTACAACCCATATTGAATCCGACCGAACTCCAATAAACGTTATACAGTGAACCAATTTTTCGCTTTTTTTACTTGAATTGGTTTGGTCCCACCTATGTTTCTCTGAATTTGGTTCGGTTCTAGAACGAACCTACTGGTTCAGGGAGAATCGATCCATTTTTGGTTCGGGAAAAGTCGGTTCGGGGTGGATTTCACCCAGCCTCGCCTTCTTTGGCGAATTCTGCGCTTACATATTGTATTCGGGAGGCACAAAGATTAAAAATGAATGCACTCCACCTCTAGTTGTTCTATATGCCAGAGTTTTCCCGAAATTCTATTTGTTCGAAATTGGGAGGGAGTTGTTACTTCAGAGATTACTACTCCAACTCCACCTAACAAACACATCAATTGTGAAACAAGTGTATTGTTCGTTTCATTCCCACTGAGACCCATTGGCATTGTGCCAAGATTTTTGGATGGCTATTTCTTGAAGCAAACGTAGGTTCTTTGAGAAGCTTTTTTATTGACTTGTTCTCAGAAAACTGAACAACCTCTAACAGCAATTTGCAGTTTACTGGAAGACTCGAAAGTGGTAAAAATTCGCTTGGAATATTCAGTGGCACATTGCCAAGTCTCAGTGGGAACGACCGAGACTACATAGTGCTCACATTTCCCAACTGGACGGCAGCGTGCCAAAAACTTCGGAAGACTGTTATTTATGGAAAACATATATTTTACAGAACGTTTTCCCGAATACAAATTACAACTAAGGGGAAGAACCCTTCCCATAAATTTCTATTGTTTTGCAGTATTTCAGCATGTTCAAAAACTGCCTTGTTCATTGGCAACCTGCCCAAGTCCAGTTGGGAAACGTGCGAACCTATGTAGCTGAGATTTCCCGTACCCAAGCAATGCTTGTTTTCATGTTCGCCACTACAAAGAGGATTAGAAGCCGCTGAGGGAACTATATCTGAGCATCAGAACACGCCATAATCCTCTTTTAAAGTCCCCCTGTAAATCAAAACAAGTGAACGTTCATTTAAACTTTTCAGCCGTGGTTTGCAGCGAGAGGCTCATCGTAGGTTCTTCTTCTTTCTACAAAAATGGATATTCTCGTCGTTTCTAATTAGTTCCTTTTCTAGTATTCATGACCTCCTCATAAAGTCTTGTGTAGATGTTGAATTGATTTTTCATTTTTATTCAGAGTATCAGTGTGCTTGTGTGATTTTTACCACATTTTATAATGTTTTTTCTTAGTTTTTTTGTAAAATTGAAATATAGGGTGTAGTTTTATATCATCTCTTTTTTATATTATTTCTCTGCTGATATTATATCTTATCCGTGTTTTTTCTTTGAAAAATCTGATTGCTCATTTCGAGATATCACAATGTATCGGTAGAAGGCAATTTCCTAGAACCTTCAGAGAACGCAGATGTAGTATTGTCATCATTCTATGAGTTTTGTTATAAAGACGAGTACTTTCTATCGAATAAATATAGCTCTGATGTGTGCTGTTCATGAAACTTCGATAACCGTGTGGAATGGTATAGTATTATTCATTCCTACTGAGACTTCTACAGTAGGATTACGAAACTTGCAAGCCGTTTTTCTAACTTACTTATGATCGGATAAATGAATAATTTTCACACATCTTTCTTGTTCTCAGTTACAGTAAATATACGAGAGGATTTTCGATGAAGTAGATGTACAGCTCCACAACGGCTTTGGGAAAGATTGTAAGGTTACTGTAGGAGTCTCAGTAGGAATGGTGTGAACTATAGTTTTCGCTGATTTGAGAGATTCTCTCTTACAACAGCGAAAAGTCGTGTTTATTTTGGATTGGTTGTTCAGTAATATGAGCAGCATATGGAATTTTGTGCGATTCTTACCACATTTCATAACACACGAAAAGCACGAATGTGAATCGGAAAAAATTTGCGATTGAACACTAAACGAGAAAGTGGTGTTTTCACTTAGCTAGATTAATAGCCAAGAAGTTGGTGTTTTTTACTCAGCCTGGGTCAATAGTCAAACCTTTTCTTCCGATTGCGTTTCAATAGGAGAATGAAAATATTTATTGAACAGTAATGACTGAAGGACGTCCAAAAAGTAGTTCGACACCCAAAATATCGAGAAAAAAGCAAGAAAACCCAACAACGCGAAAATGCAGAACTATCCGAAGAAGAATATTAATAGAGTAGAAAACAAATGAACAAAATGAAGATCAAACTATATTCATGAGAGAATAATCGGCTGTGGGTCGTGGTTTATTCGTGAGATCCAGGAAATGAGCTCTATCAGTCCTTGACCAACATTCACCAACGCCAGGTAGAAGAACACCTAAATCCAGTTATACACTCAAGACTCAACATAATATACTATACGTAAATTAGATAGTGATGCAGAGTAAGCATATTCTAATGAGGCACAGTGCACTTTCTGAATGCACGTTTCTGAGTTCTGCTGTGTTTAACATGTTTCACATGACTGTGCAATTGACTAACAGTATAGTTATGAAGTGGCGTTTCTTGACTGCCCCCCCCCCCCTCCTCTGATAGACTTTCCACTTTGCCTTTTTACGAGGCGGGGATCAGCATACATGACACAATCTACATTACTCGGGGGAAATTTTTCGGGCTTCGAGAGTCCCTACCCGGCCGATTCTCACAGTTCGTATTGTAGCTTTCGCTGCAGCTTCTTAATAGAGTGAAACGTGGTAACATTCACGTAAAACATTAAGAAACAGCAGTGAATGTGCACTGTATAATCTTAAGTTCTGAGTACGTATGCTATAACATCACGGCACTTTCATGTCATCCTGGGTCTCTCGTTCTGTTAGTCAGTTGCACAATCACGTGAAACATGTTAACCATGGCGGAACTCAGAGACGTGTAAGAAAGAAGTGCACCATTCCTCATTAAACTGTTTACTTCACGTGACTATTCGTTTTATTTTTAGTATATCGCGCGCAGCGCTTCGCGCAGATTAGTTTTTGATCGCAACTTTGCGAACTTACAAAAGTGGTTTTATGCCATTTTCAGGAACACTAGCTTTTGAGTTGAGATGGAAATGGAAGAAAACGTGTTAGAGGAGACACAGAGTGGAATGAAGGTGTCGGGATGTTCTCGCATAGCAATGTGGAACGACACTTGTTGTTTCACTCTAAATGCAGGGTGCAAAGGTCGAGTTCTTTATTGTAGATTGTAAGGAACTCTCACACGGCAGGCTTAATCGAGATACATTCATAGCTGAGCTGATGTGTTGGCAGTTCGATTTTTTCGTGTTTTTGATGTGTTGTAGAACAGACTACGAACTACAACTCTTCCACTCTTCCAAAAACTTACTCCAGAGAAGATTGAGACGAGCGCGAAGGGAGTGTCCCACCAAGTGTTCTCCCGAAAGTTGTCGTCTGAAATCGCGAAGTAGATCAAAGAAAGTAAACTTTCTTTTACAACTTCGGTCACAATGGGTATATACTGGAAGTAAATTGAACACTCACGTAAAGTTAGCATTCTGATAAGGAATCGTGCATCTTGTTATTGCACGTTTTTGAGTTCTGCTGACTGCTGTGTTTGATGTTTCACGTGACTGCACAATTGACTAACAGTATGTACGAAGCGACCATCAGAGTTGTAGTTTGATCTGCATTAATGGAAAAGAGCGAAACATTGTTTTTAGAAAAGGAATGAAATACAGCAGATCTACGAGTATCGGTGAGGCCGCTTATGATAAAAACTCGTACCCGAGATGGGATGGAATGTGTATGAGCTGATCTGTTTGTAGTTTGATCTTACTGTCAAAATATCTGCTGTGTACGCAGCACAGACTATAACTTTGAAGTTGATATTTTTCCGGAGAAAACTGTATGATTCATCGAACTGTTGTAGACAGCGTACGTTTTGTTTTGCAACACGCGGGCTTTGGCGAGCGGCCAGCACATCTATACTGTTAGTCAGTTGCACGGTCACGTTAAACATTTTAAACACAGCAGAACTCAGAAACATGCAATAACAGAGTGCACGATGCCTCATTAGAATGCTGAATTTACGTGACTATTCAATTTACTCCTAGTATATAGCTCTAAGCTCTTCCAACCACACATTCTCTTATTTGATGGCAAAAAATCATCGGCCGCTCGCTCCGCATTACTCAATCGACTCAGCCTCAATTTCGTCTTTGTTGGCAAAATAAGGATGTCCACCTACTTATTCCCTGAATGTACTCCGAGATAGTGACGTAGGCCCCGAAGAAACCAGATCCTTTTCTCCAAGCGAAGCAGACACTCACCAACATCGAGAGAACCTTGAAAGAGATGAGTTCAGGAAACATAATAGTAAGATCATGGTAAAGATTCTCCGAACGTAGATTTTACTGTTTCCATTCTTTTTTCGTAAATATCTGTTGAAAAGTCCGCTTGCAGCTATAGTTCATAGCATTCTTACTGAGACTCCTACAGTAACTATACAAACTTCCCGGAGGCTGTTGTGAAGCTGAATATTCTGTTCATCAAAAATCCTCTCGTTCATTTATTGTAGATGAGGACAAGAATCGGGTTCGCAAATCTCCTACCATTCCGATCACAATTACGTGAGGGAGACGACTTATGAGTTTTGAAATCCTACTGTAGGAGTCTCAGTAGGAATGAAAAAGACTTTACTACCAACTTCTACCGGAATGTGTTTCCCTACCAATCGTACAAAAACTTATTCCGTGTCATTGTAAAATAACGAAATTTGGCGAAATCATGTCATTAGGTGTGTAGGCGCAGGTGCGGCATTGTCATCAAGTACAGTATTTATGGCTCACCAGGTAAACGAGAAGTGGTAGCAGAGTGGGCGTAGTTTTGTGGGCGGGGCGAATCAGATGATGACGTATGTAGGGCATGAGAACAGACTGACGAGGTTCTATCGGTTCCGCCTGAATCACATGAAACTTTATTCAGCTGGGAATCGCTCAAGATTTTCATGAGCTAATGTTACGAAGGACGAGTGAAGTTCATGATTCACCATGTGGATTTTCTTCTTGGCTGAAGATTGTAAAACAGATCACGAATTATCTTGCAGGTACCCAACAGATAAGAGTCGTGAAAACACGAATTCAGAAACTTGAAAACCAGAAATGTTGACGTCGATTAACAAGTCAGATAGATCCATTGAGATCTCGCAGTTTTAGGTATTCTACGACGTCATAGTGTGAAATGGAAAAGTTGCGAAGAAAAATAAGACTAACAATTTTGATGTCCGGTTCCTCTCCCTCTGGTAGGACACGGCGTTTCTGTTTGTATTCTCGTAGAATATCACGACTTTGATCAGAAATATCGATTTTCGTCATGGGCGGCTCTAAAAAGTAAGAGAAAATGAACTGCGCAAGATTTTTTGATGGTAAACTAGCCAACAAATTTAGATTTTCCACTTTCATTTGAAGTTTTCTTAAATATTCCCACGAACCGAATAATTGGTCAATTCTCTTGGTGATGTATCGACAGACCAGGATGAATGCCAGATGGACCAGCAGAGATCCCACAAACAAAAACACAGCGGTGGCGATGCGGTTAGAAATCACCAAGGGGTTTCCTGAAATTATTTTGTTTACGTTTCGCGTATAGGGCACAAAAATTAACTTTTTGGGCGCAGCAACTCAGCTCACATTTGTTGGGGAACCTTTTCTCTATACGGACGACAAATATACTCTATGCTCCTGGCACCGTAGCAAAGTCAGGCAAGTGGTAGGCTCAACTTGATTGAAGCCCTGATCATATTCTGGCCACATAGTTGCCAAGTTCTTCTATACAAGCATAATGCAGGTGAAGGTGACCCAATCCTGGATCAGGTGGTGATCAGAAATTCGCCGGAGAACCACTGTTGAACCGAACCACAGGGTTCTCAAGTGGATGGTTCGAACCGAATCCCGGTTCGCATTTATCATACGATGCGTTTTATTATGTTGGATTTAGTAAAAAACCAAGACATGCTGACAATGAATCGGTTCTTTTCAGTCAGTTCGGTTCGAACAGTTCACTGCAGATCCGGGCGAGTGCCGGTTTTAGTTGTCGCTATAAAAAGCGGAGCTATACTGTAATACAGTAACTTTATATCTCACTTTGTGCGTTGGAAGTTCACATATATATTATTCGTGCACACCATTGCTATGCGCCTAGTTGGTACAGTGGTTAGCGTCCGTGCCTCCCAAACTTTTGTCCCGGTTCGATTCTCACTCTCACTTGAGGCGGATATTTCATAAGTTTGGCACACACTACACAACTGAGCGGTTCGGCTCGCCATCACCCGGTTTTTTAGTGAATTGGTCCCCATCCCCACCTATTCCGGTGAGCGTGTCGAACACCCGTAGTGGTCCACTCTCACTGTCTCCGTCTCTCTTCTGGAGACTCTCTCTGACGTCGTTTTCAATGGACACGAACAACGAGTACATATCCAGCTCCTTCAAACAAACATCAGATTCATTTTATTAAAGATTAGCTATAGGATATAAGCCCCGTCCAATTAAAAAGTTTCGAAAACTTGCAATATTACCCAAATACAGGTCAACTCGAATCTTGTTGACCAGCTTTCGATAATCTGGTCAATTCGGATGCGTTCTCTCTCTCATTTTATCCGGATCACTAATGACAATGGCCAGAAACTGCTCTAGAAATGACCACGGTCAAAGATGTTGCATGAAGATGATTTTTTTTTCTTATGACTCCTTTTTATGTTGATGTCGACCATGGTCATCACACAATTTGACCACTGTCAGTCCAGAAAATTGAGAAACTCGCCTCATGCCGGACTCGAACCCGCCTCAGCTGGGCCAAAAGCAAGAGGCTAACCACTGAGCTATGGGGTCAATGGTTTGGGGCGCTTCACTAGTTTATACACAATCGCGCACAGTATGAGCCCGAGATTAAGTAAAGAATAATGGCGAACGTTAATAAGAAATGATGCAAAATAGAATAATATAGACTATTTCGCGCAATAGATCTTTTACAGTAAACTCCACATTCACTAAAGCACTATTACTCTTTCTTGATTGGTATCTGAGGTGTTGACTTTGTTAACTTACTTGATATATTCATGAAAAAGTGGGGGCCCAACGAATGTGAGATTTGTCTTCTGCTGTGCGCCCCTTAGACAACTGCTCTCAAATGAAGCAGCTACTGCTACAAAAACCGAAAAATACTAATATACTGAAGTATAACTGTTCATTACAAACATACAAAAGTCGTAAAATATTTTTTCAAACCTGTAAACTAGAATCTGCAAATAACGGAAAAATACTAATATACTCAAGTATAACTGTTCATTACAAACATACAAAAGTCGTAAAATATTTTCTCAAACCTGTAAACTATAATCTACAAGTCACAGCTGCGAACGAGAGAACAACTGTTTAATAACATGAAAAACGTTATAGCAGCTAGAATTGAAGTAATGACAAAAAATGCCAACCATTGTGCACAAAATCAGGAACTCTATAATTGACTACGTTGAGTTAACATCTGTGATTTGTAGATTCTAGTTTACAGGTTTGAGAAAATATTTTACGACTTTTGTATGTTTGTAATGAACAGTTATACTTGAGTATATTAGTATTTTTCCGTTATTTGCAGATTCTAGTTTACAGGTTTGAAAAAATATTTTACGACTTTTGTATGTTTGTAATGAACAGTTATACTTCAGTATATTAGTATTTTTCGGTTTTTGTAGCAGTAGCTGCTTCATTTGAGAGCAGTTGTCTAAGGGGCGCACAGCAGAAGACAAATCTCACATTCGTTGGGCCCCCACTTTTTCATGAATTTTTCTCTTTTTGTATACATGCCGTAGGTATGTGGTTTGATCTGTACGGTGCAGATAAAATTGTTTTCCTGATGAACCACTTGTCAAGTATCATCATCATTCGAAAACAAACACAGGAGAAAATTTTACGGGGAATTTTCGGGGTTCGCTCCCCGTTCGTTAGGGGAAGGGGGGAAAAGCCTGAAAAATGGCTGAAGGAACGGGGAAAAAACCCTGAAAATTCTCCGAACGAATAGGAGCTCTCAAAAACTTATTGATCTACATTTTTATGAACATATACATTACAATTATTATGGGTTATCTATTTGATAAAGTACCATCAATATACTCTGAAATTTTTTCTTGTTTTGGTTCTCCCGGGAATCGAACCGTGGGGGGTCGGCGTTCCAAGCGGCAACGCTGCCACTGCGCCATGGGCGCTTTGATAAGGCAGGCGAACTAGAAGCTTACATAATCGACGCTGCATCGCGAATTGGGTTTCGGGGTTTATTCCTCTTTCTCCCCGAACTTTCCTCGATCACTCCCCGAAAGGTGAATTCCCCGCAAATTCAGGGGTTTTTCAGGCAGTTTCCGCACCTTTTCCGCGAAAATCCCCAAACGTTCGGGGTTCGTTCCTCACTTCTTACCCGATTTTTCCCCGTTCGCTCCCCGAAAAGTGAATTCCCCGAAAATTCAGGGGGTTTTCCGGGAAGCACGATTTCCGATGAAATATGACGTCAACATTGCAGTTCTAAAAACTTACTTCATCTACCCTTCAGAATCCCAGAATACGTCATGTTTGAATGAAGTTTCATCGTGAATTGACCATTTTTAAGTCATTTCAGCACTCGAAAACATATTTCACGTAATTTTTTTTAAAGTTGACGTCATCTGGGATCTGGCCTCCTGAATTCCAGAATAAGTCATATTTAGATAAAGTTTCATCGTTAATATACCATTTTTGAGATATTTTCACATTTGAAAACAAATGTGACGTCAACTTTGCACTTTTCAAAAATGACGTCATATGGTCTCCAGAATCCCAGAATACGTCACTGTTAGATTGAGTTTCACCGTTAATTGACGCTTTCTAAGATTTTACCATCATTTGAGAATATATGTGACGTCAACTTTGCACTTTTCAAAAATGACGTCATCCGGCTTTCAGAATCCCAGAATACGTCATGTATAGATCATTTTTCACCGTTAATACCCCACTTGCCAACTATTATCATCATTTGAAAACATATTTGACGTCAACTTTGCACTTTTCAAAGATGACGTCATCGGGTCTCCAGAATTCTGAATGACGTCACCGATAGCTTTTTACTTATATTAAAGTCACGATGGTATCATGTTTAAACTTCCATCGGAATCGGTCAGTGTTACCCTAAGTTACAAGACAGTTTGCATAACCGACCTGACAGAGAGAGCGAGAGAGCGTGCTAAATGGAGAGACGCAGAGACTTTAATTCAAAAGGCTGTAATTTGGTGAGAAATAATTTTTTTCAAAAAAAAATTTGCGCAGCTGGGGATTGAGTAAAAATCCTATCATGACTCCAAACCTCAGCCAAATCGGTGGAGTTACGGTCTAGATAGTATTGTGTAAACGCCCGGAAGGACACACGACGGAAGTTGGCGCTCTGGATGAAGCGAAAACGTCATAACTTGGCTCAATCTCGACGGATTTCGTTCAAATTTGGAACACTACTTGCAAATATGCTATAGAACATGTCCAATTCATTTAAAGTTTTGTTTTGCGAATTTTAGCCTTTTTATGAGAAAACTAAAAAAACAGAGGCGCGCATTAGCCGGACCAAAGACAAATCTCGCACAGCGCTTCGCGGTGCGCGCGATATACTGTTTGACTCTTCTCTCAACTTCTTTTGTTGCCAGTTTATGATTTGTTCGTTTATATAGTCATTCATAGTTTTCATTCACTAGGATAGGTACCGGAATTATCTGTGCAGTAGGATTTTGATTATGCAGAATTCGGTGCGCATAACCCCCAGGTTGGTGACAAACAACGGCGAATTTATTGAACAATGCAAAACAATGAAAACTTTTTATTTAGTTATTCCCTGTACACTCTCATAGATGCTATATGCGAGCCGCGGCAAGTATCCAGAAAGAGTGCCGATCTTGGACATGACCCCATAGCTCAGCGGCTAGCGGGCGCGCCTTTTACCCAGCGGGTCGCTGGTTCAATTCCGCGAGCTGAGTTGACCGTTGTCAATGAGGACTCAGTCCACAAATGACCGCGATAATTTCTTCAGTAAATTTAAAGAAGGTTCCATATGACTTGACAATTGTCAAATAATTTCTTCTCATCAAGGACCATTGTCAATTATTTAGTTGACCAGATAGTAGGAATATGGTCATTATCGAACGAGTTTCCACAAATAATTTCTAGTTTGAACATTGACCAGTATTTGAAAAACAAGCAAAGTTTCCAAACTTTTTAGTTGGATGCGGCTTATATGAACAATAATTTTTTGTAGTTTGAACTTGAGAAACAAGTCTTTGTGGTGGTTTGAATTCGACGTACGTCGTAATTTACGAGTTACATTCGAAAAACAACGGGAACAAACCACATACACAGCGGAATAGGGTATTACACACATGCGTTGCTCTTGGAAGATCAAACCCTATACACAGAAATTTTATAGTCTAAATCATTCTCACATGAACTTTGGCAACGTACCAATGAAACTTTGGATGACTTTTCTCTCAAGAATACATAGGTTTCCAATATACAGGAGTTCCACAACTACGCTGTTTCGATTTGGTGTACATTTTTCTGTCTCCCGCATATAAACAACTACTTGGAAATCAAAAAAAATAGGCGTAGCAACGACGAGGACTATAATCAACACATTCCAAATATTTCCCCATCTTACTTTCTGTTTCTCGAAGACGATCTCCGTGTATTTATCGATTAATCCTTGCCGGACATCCTGATATCTCGGTCGATAGAATGTCCGATACTCGAAGACCACCCAGCCAGTTATCAGCCAGGCAGCCAGCAGGCCACACACGGCTGAAAATGCAACTGAACAATCGTATAGGCGGCTAGACCAAATTGACCTAACTGTGAGATGCGGAAAGCGGAGACAGGGAAAGGGTGCCGCCCAGGGCATGCCGAGAATTTGCCCATGGCACATCTGCCCAACCATGACGGGCGATGCCTAGTCAATGCCTGGACAGAATTGCCATGGGCATGCCCAACAGGTCAAAATTTGTTCTGGGGACCCTTAATAGCTTTTTTCATTGAAATCTCATAAAATCATCATTCAACTCGATAAGACATTGTTCAAGATTTTTAGCATTCTCAAAACATAAATTTTTATTACTTTTGCATAAATAATAAATGACCAACATGAAACAAACAATACAAATACGAAACAACCCAAATCAAGTAAAAAGTTAGCAAACCGAATTGATAAAAATCTACAAATATGTTTCGCAATCAAGATACGGTAATGTGAAGATGAATAAAGTACAATCAAAAGCTTGGGTACTCATAAAATATGATACAGTATCATCAAAACCAGAGTATTTTAGTGAAAAGTTCTCCAAAGTTAGTCATCATTAAGTTTAGTTCTATGAGGCATAACCTCAAGTTGTTTCACGATACGAAATAAGCCGAAATGTCAAGTTTTCCCGATTCTTTCCGTATTTTGGAGAACTTTCCAAGAAGCACCAAAGAGAAAAACACGAGATATATACCCTTACCTTACGGCCTTACGCAACCCACTACCCACTAAATTAGTTAAAATGCGATTTAGTGCACATTGAGTTTTAGTTAGCAGTCAAGTGAGTATTACTCGTCCAAATGTCATAATTCCACTCAAATAACTGTGATAAATAAAAAACCAATACTGTTTTCCTGATAACAACCTGATCTCGCCGATTTACGTTAAGATAAACTTTCTAAATTTGTATTTTCACAGATGTTTTTGATTAACTGATTCCGTAAAAGGGCGAGATAAGTTTGGTACAACATTAAAACAAACAAAGATACCACATGTTCAATTCTTATCCAAATGTTGTTGTCATCGAACATCCCGTTCCTTGCACAAATCGGCTGCCGAGAATGGCGACAATCGTTTTCGTCAGCTCCGAAGGGAAATCGTGTACCTGTAAATATCAATGTAAAGTCTGGAAAAAACTGAACTCAATCTGTTTCGTAGTTTGGTTATCCAGATGAAGCCCCTGATGAACGAATACGCTTCCCCGTGGTGTTTGTAGTTTGCTTCTTAGTGGAGTTCGCATGAGTTTGTGAATTTACAGATATTGAAACTGAACCATTCTACTGAGTTTCAATAAAGAAATAGGTTATCTTCCCATTCCCAAAAAGAATTACATTTTTTCTTACTGTTACTGAAGTTGAACACAACAACCAAACCAATACAAATCCACTTGAATCTTACGTAAATGCTATCGAAAGGTATACGTTTTTCGCCTTCGAAATAGTTTCAGGTTCCGACAGACTACAAATATAAGTTAGTGCCACGTGGTCAGCGCTTGCAATTAGATACGTCGTACGTGGAATATAGAAGCTGTCTGATCTACATACACATTTGATATAGGGAATACAAACTGAAGACACGGAGACCAAACTACAAACACAGCCGTCTGCCCACCATTTATTGCATTGACCTACTCTCCCTATTTCAATACTGCCTGATATTGATTTGTTGTAATTTGAGATGTGTATTCAACTTTTGCAGTGAAACTGTGAATGTGAAACCTCTCTCGGAATAAGCTTTTAAACGTACAATAGGCCCCAGCCTCTCGCAACCACAATGGTTTTACCACAATTGTGCGCGACTTTCTTTCACGACTCAAGTAGTCAACTGAGAGCTCTACGCGCTACGCCTCTAAGCGAAGTATAAACTGCTTTCATAAAGCAAAATGCAGCCACAATCTCACCTTCTACGGAATCCATGCGTCGAAATGAGCACCAACCATCAGTTTTCCCACCAGCAATCGTCAGGGGTGGGAGACTGACCTGAAAGTGATAAATCTACAAAAACCACATACCACAGCAAGGAAAACGAAAAAAACCCAAACTAACCCAAAGTTCTAAAGTAAGTCGGGCAGAATAGTCGGGCAGAATCAAAAACTTGGTATTTTTTGATGAACATCATGACATTTCACTAATATAAAATCAGCAACGGACTTATTTTTGCAGTAGAGAAGTATAGCCCCCCCCCCCCCTTACTGGTGGGTGAAACCCCCTCTCCAATTTACATCTGAGTTAGGGTGAAAAGGTAGAATCGCTCTCACCTAACAGCCTAACAACCCCCCCCCCCCTCCCCGCGGCACTATCTCCACCTAACGACCTAACTGAAACATACCAATAATCAATTAAAAAAGCTGACACATAGACTAGTTAGAGAGCGCAAATGGCCATCGGTAGTCAACGGTTTACGGACAAATCCCCCCCCCCCCCCGCCGCGTTGCGGTCGGACAATTTCCCCTCTGCGCGGACAACTCCCCCCTCTAATTTTCCTCTAAGAATCTGGCTGTTAATCGAACATGCTTTGAATTTCATTACATGCTGACTTACCCTGTAAGTAAGCATGTATATGAAGATTTTCAACGCGAAAACTTCACTTTTATCTTTGAGTTGAGGTTAAAAACTTACGTTATTCCGTGGACTTTGGTTAAATACTGTTTCATGTCATTTTTCGGCTAATAATAATGACTACACTAGGTCCACGAATGCTAATCATCTTATAGAGCTATTATAAACTATATCTTCTTGAATAAGATAAGTTAACTTCGAAAAATGACCATAACTAGTGTAAAATAGGTTGAGGGGGGAGTTGTCCGAGAGAGGGGGGAATTCTCCGACCGCGACGCGGGGGGGGGGGGATTTGTCGCGTAATCGTAGTCAACACGTAGCAAATAAAAGCCTACCTCCTATAAAATCCGTCGACCAACGTGCATGAGGATGAAATCCATTCTCACAGGAGTAAACAAACCCGATACCCGAAGATGAAGCAGCTTCATTGTCACACTGGCAATATGACCTAGAAACATGACGATTCTAATTCTCAAAGCCTCATTGGTAGTCCATCTCAGTTGCTAAACAAACCTAATAAAAATGGCTCACTGATATCCAAGCTGTCTAGCTGTCAGTACACCCTACAAGATACAAATCCCAAAAATGTTACCGAAAACCAGAAGAATGGGTCATCTGTTACTTACTCAGATTTGTACATCTCAATTTGTAACGGGTAAGTTAGTTCAATGAAGAGATTTCAGTCAATTGAGAAAGCTATTCCCCATTACCCCAATACACCGGCTGTCTTTTTAGTTGGACCAGATAAACACCTAATGGTACAGAAGTTCTAACTCGAAGATGCCTCACGTATGTAATAAAAACGGTAAAATTGAAATGTGCTTCAATGTGACCTACTTCAATATTCCCAGAAGGACGAATGTGGTGAGACGTGGGGTGGGACTCATTTCAAGGATGACACCGAAATAACGTTGACTCAGAGCTCCTGAAACAGAAAATCCTTGATAATAATAACATTGATAAGAACCACAGAAGAAAACTCATTTGACCAGACCATACATGTGACAACCACTTTTCTGTTTGTGTACACAGACGGGGTACTGAATATGAAGGAAAGAGAACAACTCAAAATCTGAACTATAATAAAAAATAGTTTAACGAAATAGAAAAGTGAGTTGTTAAAGTCCCCATAGGTGATTACACAATCAACTCAGAACATTTAAAAGAATTATAGGTCACCTCTGCGCTTCTGCCCCAGTTATAGGAAAAATTAAGGATCTTCCGATGAAATAACCGGCATATCGTATCGCATCTATGACCCCAATTGAAAGTAGCATTCAAAATTATTGTTTAGAAAAAATAATATCAGTCTAATATCAAAGTTATGGTTTCTCTAACATATTCGCCACCAGCACCGAGCACCAGCCAGACCGATATCACGAGGAATTGTGGAAGTCTGGAACCAAGATAAACTTAAACCTCAAACGTTTGAGTGGGAACAAACTATCTCGTTAGTGGGGAAAATTTAAGTATCCCCCTCCCCCCCGTAGCACTTCAACCCCCCACCCCCACCCAAGCTAAAACCTAAAAATCTAGGAGAGGGGCGGGGGTCAAAAATCAACTTCGGCATTTACTATTTACCCCCCACATGGGTCGGCGGGGGGCCGGGAGGTAGAGCTTCAATGGTGAGGGGTCAAACTTTAACGAAGGGGCGGGGGGGGGGCTGACCTTCAATACCGGAAATGTTAACTTTTATTGCAGGTGATAAATTGAATTATCACCCCCCCCCCCCCCCCCCGGTGGGAGACGTCAAACTACCATTCCCCAAACGCAATACGATTTCAGAAAGGTGGGGAGTAAAAAGTCAATGTTCCCCGTTAGTGTATTGGGTGAGCACCAGGTGAGTGTATCTCGAAATTACAGGAAAACATATCCACCAAACGTATGCGAGGCTTTTGATTCATTTTTTTCTCTTATCGTGGAAACTATAAACTACCGTTGCCATTATTCTAACAATAGTCGTACTTTGCTGAAAAAGTGAAAACTTAATGTCGCTTGTCGCCTCACATTCTGAAGCCCTTACGTTAACTAATTACGAACTGAGAAAACAATCAAATCAAACTATCAAATACGAACCTCTTATGAGGTAAGGTGTGACTATTGGACAGAAAAAGAGTTCGTTTTAAGATGTTCATGGTTTTGTTTTGTACCAAAAAGGCCAGATTTCTCTCCTGACAAAAAAGCCCTTTCTCGAACCATTAGGAAAACAGGGGTCTGACATATTTTGAAGACAGTTATTTCTGAAAGATACAATGGCCAATAATGAGAGATACATGTACTTTCTATAAAATATAGAAACAAAAACTAGCAAAACGAGAGATCAGAGATACCTTCAAAATTGCTAAAGAAAGAAAGCCCTACCTCCCATTCCTATAGAATCTCTAGACCACCTTCTGTGGAATCCATTGAGTGACCATTATAGCTGGTAGTTTCCCTCGCAGCCTGGCGATGACCTAAAATGTAACATTTAAATCACACTATAGCAAAAACCAAAAATATATAAGAGAATGAAACATTAGTTATTATGTCGTTACATATGTAGTGTCAACCAATGTAAAAATGAGAATACTTTGAAGAAGAACCCCATATTAGATGTAGATAGCTATATTTAGATGTAGATAGCTATATAAAACAGCTGTAAACTGTTAAAACAGCTGTAATTCATAAGAGATGGGACAACCACGCGTTGTTGTTTGCCTGCACATACAAAAAATACATTTTTACCCGAGATTAAACGGCCTTGGATTTGCCTAAATCTGAACAAACAAATAATTCAAGAAACTATGGCTCTTTTAATTCTCAAACTTGGAAAATTTAGCTAGAAACCAAATAATTATACGATATTCGTATTACTTCCACTCCCCTTTAGATTTATCACGGTACTGAAACGTTGAAAACCAAATCATACGGAAAACAAAGGCAGAAACCAACTAAAATATTAATATGAACAAAAAGTTCGAAGAAAAAAATATGACGCCGCATTTCCAACGCGGTCGTTTAACAACGCAAAAAGCCTAGTAAACGCCGTGCACGTTTGACGTTTGGGCGCGTTTGAAAGATTTCGCCCATGGCATGCCGAACTTTTCAGGCATGCCATGGGCGGAGAGGTCTCTGAGGAGAGGGTAAGAGAGAGGGAGAGAGAGAGAGAGATGGAGAGAGAGAGAGGGATAGAGAGAGAGTGAAAGAGAGAAAGAGAGAGAGACAGAGACAGAGACAGAGACAGATCAGGGACCGTAGGAAAGTCATGCAAGCTTTGAGCTCAACCTGATCACTATCTGGCCACTCAGTTTCCCATGCATTGTAGCTGAATAAAAGCTGGATCAAGTGGTGACCAGATAGTTCAGAATGACCTTTGTATAATACTTTGCTACGGTGCCAGATCGCAAACTGTCCAAAACGATCTTCCCGGACAATTACCAACCACTTTTGTAGCGGCCACGACATGAGAGTGTGTGCGTCAGAAACGCAGATGTCTGCGCCTTCATTGACCTGCATGCTCTCTCGGCCTATGGCAGAAAATTGACGCTAATCGTTCTGAGTTCTTGCGCAGTACTGCTTCAAAACATATGTCTGGTCTGTACAACTCATTTGCTTTTGCACCTACCGTAACCCAGCAGTGTGGGGAACCTTTGTTTGAGCGAGCCATCTTCCAGGGAAGGCATGGCCGTTTTGGAGCTGCGCGCCTAGCAACATAATGGAATTAGCCTCCTTCTAATTTACGAGTTCAACGTAGCGACATCCCATTTCAGTCAAAAACGCTGGAAACACAAAGCCTCAACAGTTTATCATGAATAAATACTAAACAACCACCGAATAACAACAGAGCAAGAGGCGGAGCCTAATTTAGACTAGAAAAAGGCCAGCGGGAAAAGAAAACTGTAAAGACCATTCCACGAGTAAGGGTGAAACAGCTTCACAATACAACAGAAATTGTGCTAGGGCAGATGAATAGAAACTAACACTCTAATCTAATTATTTTGCTGATAAAACAAATGAAACAAACCGTATTACTCAACAAGAGGAAAAGCGCCAACATAACCTCTTCTTTTCTAGCAGAAAACAGCAAACCATGCATGAAAGAAGATAACTATGAAAGCAACGGGAAAACTTCGTTAATCGGGAAAAAATAGGTGATTAAACCTAACAACCGGGAAAACAACGTCATAGTTCCCCAAAAAATTGAAAAACAGCTATGCTTGGAACTAGTATACGTCACTCCATCTACATGATGTCGAGAAGTTTCTTCAGTTGCACCACGAGCTGCCAGTCTTCACGAGACAAATCGTCACGGAAATACGTCTTGCAGACGTCGATCGAATCACGATTAATCTGAAATAATGGTGTAAACTGGAATAAATGCGGGTAACTATTCAAAAGAACAACACTCGCAGAACTGATGAATTGCAGGAGTTATTCGCTTGAAACTAGTTTCTAAATAAGCTATCCGTAATCTCAAAGTATAATTATACGTAACACTCACTCTGCTCACGAGAGCATCCTCGTGGTTGAAATGTCGACCGTACAGCTTGGGAGCTTCTCCGGTCGTGTTCTCAATTTTGATGCAGACCTGGAGAAAGAAGATGAGATGAGAAGGTATTGCATACGTAAAAAGTCATAATAACTCAAACATATATTTTTAACTATCGAGAATGTGAACAATAGACTCAAACCACGAAATTGGAGCTAAAACTTTTAGAGTCGCTAACTTTGACAACATTACCTCATCTCCCTTCTTAGCGAGTGGAACTTCTTCGTGGTTTCGCTGAATAGACGAGACGGCGCCGATGAAAATACCCTGCAAATAGACGGTTGTACGCGACATCATCCACGACGGCACGAAGCAAAGAATGTTGGCTCCCTCAATTTTTTATGGTGAGTAGCATCCATCGATACCTCTACAACCTTCTTCTCCACTAAACTTCAATTTACGACGAGTTGGTTACTTTATATGGAAATTTATTACATTTACATATTTTGAACGAAAAATGGACTCCATTCGGTAGACTCCCTATCGAAACAGTTAGTATTGCCAACCTCCTTGCTGGGAACACAGAGTGGTGTTCCTCGCTTCAGTTGTCCCGCCTCCACCACCACCCCACACACAATGGGATTACGGGCGTTGAACACGTGTTGCGGCAGCACACGCAGTTTGCACGGGAAAATGGCCTTGTTCTCATTCTCTTTTCGGGCGGCCAGACGCAAATCTTCTCTGCAATTTAAACAAGAGAATGCGGAATAGAACGACTGATTGGAATGTTGAGTAAAATTGACATTTTCTAGAGAATCAAATCAGACCGAATTTGAATTCAATTTTAAAGACATAAGATGGAGTCTGCGCTAAAATGTAGTTAATATAACACGTTAGTTTGAGTTTGACTTTTTTCGAACTATATTATACTTCATATAAGTTGAATCAATCACACCGACCTGTATTTCAGGAAGTTGTCCTCGAGATGGTAGATGATATCTGCCTGGAATATCCGCACTCCCTCCTGGTCGGCGAATAGCTGGGCGTCCCGCTCAACCTTCACATCAAACGCGAGGATACAGGCGTATCTGAAAAGAGGAATCATTAAATTCGCTTAGCCACTCAATGAACAGGAAGATAGAGAGAGAATACACCGAGGTTTATAATTAGAAAGATGACCAAACTCCCTCTATTCAAAGCATAGCACTTTGCTGTGAACAATGATTGGTTCGAACTATCTATTTTCAAGTTCTGTACCGTTTTATATTAATCTTCAAGTTGTGTAATGTATTCGATTTTCGCTGAACGAATCGATTATTATTTACTATACAACATTCAGATAGACGTACTCTGCCTTATGCTCCTTCATAGCAGCCGCCTTCTGAACATCCTTCTTGTGAACGGGACCGATGTTTACATTGGAATACTGTAAATACAAGAGTTTTCTTGAGCCAAATCGAAGAGACATATTGTTAAGTGAAAACCCGAGACATATTGTTAAGTGAAAACCAGCAATACACTATCAGTGAGACTACCATCTTCAAAAAATGTCTTTAGATATAAATATGCAAAGTTTTGAGAATTTGCATGACAATTACACCAGATGTAGCAGAAAAGGAGCCTGATCTCTTCTTGGTATTCAGGTTGTTAAAGTTGTCAAAGTAAGAGAACTTGAGAAACTGACCGGAATCTTCTGCGACTTGAGGAATTCGAGCAGAGCTTCGAGTGAACCCAGAGTAGATGCCATCACGTACACTCCCTCCGGCTTCTTCTTGATGGCCGTCAGCGCACGACTCAACTGCGCCTCTGCCTCCGCCCTTCAAGTATAGAGATCAGTTGGAAAACATGAAACTGGCGGTATATTTCATTCAACTTGGACTACCTGAGATATGAATAGTAAAAAGGCATTTCTGCGTGTGCAGTGAGGCTTTTGTTTAATTTGAACTCCCTAATGTTCGCTTGAGCACCCCAACGTAATGTACGAGAAGCTCACTTGAGAATGTCAACCTCATCCTCATTGTGTGCAATGTAGATGGGTAGTCCGGCAACTGTCTTCTCCAGTCCCTTGGCCAGAAGTTTCACACCCTGCGCCCCCTGAACCTCCTTGAAGTGACCGTACTCATTCTGTAAGAAACAAGATATAGATAGAGACAAATACTATTCTTAGGGAATTGCAAGATTGACATGAACTGTGCACCACAACGATCAGTACGGAGGGTTAACAAAGTCCCACTAACTTGACCTGAAAATCAGTTTTGAGTTTAATCTAGATCTAGAATATTGACCTTTGTTGAATTAAAAACCAGTTCGTTCCCCGAATTCAAGAACCCAATGTTTTCCAAGACTGGGTATTGGATATTGTACACTTGATCTACAACCCTAACCAGTTCCAACCCACCTTGACCCTCATTTCCTTCAACGGCTGCGGCATGAGGAGTTCCCTGATGGGCGTCATGATGGCTCCGTCGGATCCGGTGAGAACCAGAATATCTCCCACGCGCAGACGACCATTCACAAGAATCACGTCCACCGTTGTACCCAGGCCAGGAATCGATTTCACCTACAATCCAAGATGATGGTATGTTGAACTGCACAAACTGCCAGGTTCTCATCGAACTACTTTGCTTTCGAGAGAAAAAATACAAGAGGATTTACATTTTATACAATCGCCACTTATATTTTTGAATGACGAACGTACCTCCATGACAGAGGCGTCCAGCTCCTCCGAGAACGACAACTTCTCCGCGTACTTTGTTTGAGTGGTGTTGACGATGAACGACATCAGATTACCTATAGGATGAAATATTTATATTACAACCAAAAAGCTGTAACTAAAACTATAAGAAGATTCATGAAAAAGTGGGGCCCAACGACTGTGAGATTTGTCTTCTGCTGTGCGCCCCTTAGACAACTACTCTCAAATGGAACAGCTACTGCTACAAAAATCGAAAAATACTAATATACTCAAGTATAACTGTTCATTACAAACATACAAAAGTCGTAAAATATTTCTCAAACCTGTAAACTAGAATCTACAAGTCACAGCTGCGAAAGAGAGAACAACTTTTGAATAATATGACAAACGTTATAGCACCTAGAATTGAAGTAATGACAAAAAATGCCAACCATTGTGTACAAAACCAGGAACTCTATAATTGAGTAGGTTGAGTGAACATCTGTGATTTGTAGATTCTAGTTTACAGGTTTGAGAAATATTTTACGACTTTTGTATGTTTGTAATGAACAGTTATACTTGAGTATATTAGTATTTTTCGATTTTTGTAGCAGTAGCTGTTCCATTTGAGAGTAGTTGTCTAAGGGGCGCACAGCAGAAGACAAATCTCACAGTCGTTGGGCCCCACTTTTTCATGAATTTTTCTCTTTTTGTACACATGCCGTAGGTATGTGGTTTGATCTGTACGGTGCAGATAAAATTGTTTTCTTGGTGAACCACTTGTCAAGTATTACCATCATTCGGAAAAAAATATGACGTCAACATTGCAGTTCTAGAAACTTACTTCATCTGCCCTTCAGAATCGCAGAATACGTCATGTTTGAATGAAGTTTTATCGTTAATATACCACTTTAAGATATTTTCAGCATTTGAAAATATATGTGACGTCAACTTTGCACTTTTCAAAAATGACGTCATCTGGTCTCCAGAATCCCAGAATACGTCACTCTTAGATTGAGTTTTACCGTTAATTGACCCTTTCTAAGACATTTTCATCATTTGAAAATATATTTGACGTCAACTTTGCACTTTTCAAAAATGACGTCATCTGGTCTCCAGAATCCCAGAATACGTCACTCTTGGATTGAGTTTCACCGTTAATTGACAGTTTCTAAGATATTACCATCATTTGAAAATATATGTGACGTCAACTTTGCACTTTTCAAAAATGACGTCATCCGAGCTCCAGAATCCTCGATGACGTCATCAGTAGAATACTTACATCTAAATCGATGTCAGTTCATGTCGTGGTATCATACTTCAAATTTTACTTGAATTGGTTAGGACTGAGCTGAGTTATAACGCAATTTGATTTACCCCGACAGAGAGGGCGAGAGAGTGCACGAAATGAAGAGACGCAGAGACATTTTCAAAGACCTATAACTTGATGAAAAAAAACATTTTTCGAAAAAAAGTTTGCGCCCCCAAGGTTTGAGTGGGATATCTATCGTGTCCCAAATTTTCAGTCAAATCGGTTCACACATAAAAATTTCCCAGGAGTGCGCACCAACACAGACGGAAGGACACACGGCGGAAGTTGGCGCTCTTGATGAAGCGAAAACGTCATAACTTGGCTCAAACTCGACCGATTTCGTTCAAATTTCGAACATAGCTTGTAAATGTGCCATAGAAAATCAGCAAATCATAAAAAGTTCTGATTTGCACAATTGGACCTTTTTGAGAGTGAACTAAAAAAATGAAAGCGCGCATTAGCCGGACCAAAGACAAATCTCGCACAGCGCTTCGCGCTGCGCGCGATTGAAAAAGTACCGATGTCTATCTAAACTAACCGATTCCATCTCCCAAGAAAGCAGACGTTGGTACCATACTCGTGTACTCTTCCACGTTAGTAGAATTCTTGTCATTTGAAAGACACACGTTCAATCCCTGAATTGATAAAATAGAAAAACAGATGACAAAATTCCTGACTTTAACAAATGTCGCGCAAGACTTAGTTGGAAACAGTAGTCGGTATTCCAATGCACTGCTAGAACAGTTTTAACTTGTGAATTTTGCCAGACCATGCGGCTCGGCAGTTGAGGAGACTTCCCGAATATTCACCTTTATTTCTAGTGTTCACTATATGAACGTAAATGCGTACCTCTTGTGCAAACTGCACGACGACCTCATCATACTTGGCCTTAAATTCCATCTGGGTATTCTGAGGCTGAGACTTCAGATGCTGGTAGACATCCTTGCGAGGATTAGAGGAGTACCCGTAGAGGCGATCAATCTGGAAAAAAAATTCGATAACTTTGAATAAGCAGGATACATCCAACAAGTTTTTTGAGGTGTGTAGTTCGAGGTTCAGCTTCAGGTTGCCAGATGCCACCAAACAAATACTTATCATAACTATTATTGTGATGGTCTCCGAATTAAGAACAGATATGTTCTTCCCCGGATAACTGAAACTACTTGATTTTCGAGTGCAATAGTAGTACCTTATTGAGGGCGATGACAAACGGAGTCTGTCTCTTCAACAACATCTTCAGAGATTCGATGGTCTGAGGCTCCAGCCCGTGCATAATATCCACTACCAGAATAGCGAAATCGCACAAGGAGGATCCGCGAGAACGAAGGTTACTATAAAAATAAGCATGAACTAGTTTACAATACGTGAATCAGAACGTGCAACCATTACAATTAATACATCCCAGGTACCAACTCAACGCGGCTATGGCGAAAAGTGTGCCACCACGAATAGCGGTAGACCACACTCAACTGCTGGCAGTCAGTCCACAGTCCATCGGCAGATTGATCAACTACTGTGAATCACTTACAACAAGAAACACCGAATTGACCTGCGGTTGCTTTGTTAATGATAAAAAATTACGCTTCAACTTAATTTAACAGAACTTCATAACTAACCTAAAACTTTCGTGACCAGGTGTGTCAATGATAAGGAATCCAGGCAGTTTGACTGCATCCGCAGAGAAGTCCCGAACCAGCTTACAGCGTTCTTTGATCGCCTCGGCTGGCACCTAAACACGCTCATGATACACATCCATACTGTTATTTGAAAAGAGAGAAAAATACGTAAAATACCAAATACGTTTTTACGATAGCTAACCCACCTGGGTGGCACCGATTTGCTGCGTAATTCCACCAGCTTCTCCGTCTTGAACATTTGTCCGTCGAATCTAAAATACTGAAATCGTTTTATTTGTTTAACATCAACTGTCGTGTTTTCACCGAACAATAACTTTCAACCTAGATGTATTTCCATAACTCCTTACTATCAGTTTTTCTACTATCATGAAAAAACATGAAAGAGAGAATGAGCCTGGTCTAGAGTCTAGACTGGTGAATTTTATAATTTGTGCATTGCACAACAATTTTGCGTTGAACACTACAATAAATGTTTGAAACATACCGTGTCGAGCATTTTCGTCTTTCCGGTATCTACGTGACCCAAAACACAAATGACCGGTGCCCTCAAATGATCCGTTGATCGTTTCGACTGACAAGTTTCCTTTCGCTTCTGTAAAAAAGAATACAACTAATAACTAAAAAATCCGATTCTCGAGCCACTGAATTAAAGAATACACACAGTTCCTATTGTGCCATGATCTTATGTTCTCTCCCGCTTTAAGTCCAAAACGAACTGATACCCTCATAGCCCATCCAAACGAAATGAAACTATACGTTGTTCTACTCGTACCTTGAGTCGTGCCTTGACGCGTTCCACAATCTGTTCCTTGGTCTCCTTTCCTCGGGGACCCTCGTCCTCACTCGACTCCTCCGACGACGAGTCATCCGATGAATCCTCGTCACTCGACGACTCTTCTGAAGACGAACCCGATCCTTCGTCGTCGTTCTGTCAACAAAATTAGAATAGAATGGAACGAGTTGGTTTCTTTTCGAGGAAATACGAGAATTATAGGTGTCTTTAAAAATGATGAGCTACCATATACCATTGTTAAGCTTCTGTTGTTCTGAGCAACTTATATTTTCAATGAACCTTACATAGAAAACAGTAAGGGAGAGAGAGAAATGAGATCAATTTCACCTCCTGACTCTTCCGTTTTTCAACAGTCTTCGCCTGGGCGGCAGGTTTACCCGTGGTTGCTGCCTGGGGAACTGGTAGTTTGGGAATGGCTTCAACTTCCGCCATTTCCCAATCCTCCAGAGGCTCCTCCTAAAACAAAACAAAAGATACAAAATGCAATTTTGAACACAGGAAGTAATGTTTCAGTTTCAGTTTCAGAAAGGAGAAAATGTAACCACAGGCCGTATGATTACAAGACAGTACCCATAAACGAGAGTAACAAGTTCTGTTGAAGTAATCAGAATTTCAGGTAGATCCACCCGAACTACCACGCTAGAAAACGACACCCCCCCCCCCTTGTAACCTTGAAGGTCACTAAACTACGTACCTCTTCTGGAGTGGCATCCCAGGATTCTTCAGGAGTGGCTTCCTTCGAAGGCTCAGGGGTGGGCACGGGGGTCGACGGTGCTGGGGTACTGGTCGAAGAGGCTTCCGCCGATGAGGCTATAAAACACATAATAAAATACTATAGACTACGAGTACTGTAGAAGTCATGATGGACAGAATGCAAATATAATGATTATTGAATACCTTGTTGCTGTTGTTCTAGCAACTTCTTCTGCTCCTTCATCTGCTGCTTCTTGAGAGCACGTTTGTCCATGTAGATGATGGGTTTCCTCTCACCGGTCGGTGCCTCTCCGGGCTTCGGCAGAGATACTAAAATCATTTATTTTCAATGAAGTAACAAGTTTCTCCGGAATTATTCTGAATCAATAGTTGTTGAATTGTTTAAATTTCACAAAAACCATATGGTAGGCAAAAACCATCCATATACATATCACCCAACATGTTTTTCAAACCTCACAGCCTCACACGGAATTTTCGCCCTTCGATTTCACCCATAAGTGCTGGAGTGGCCGTTTCAAAATCATAGCTTAGAGGTGATTCGACTGCAGTTAGTTGCACTCATCATTTCCGTGGGGACCGTGGGTGCTGCCTCCAAACAATAGAAACGCACTTCCAGCTGCTTCGAGCTTGGCTGCTGCCAGTCGTGCCTTCTCCTTCTCCTTGGCCGTCATGTAGGTTCCATCGGCCTTCTTTCGCTCGATGGCGGCCTTCTTGCGCTCCTTCTCAGCCTCCCTCTTCTCGCGGGCAATACGTTCCTGCAAGATAGAAGCAAATGACACAATTCCACAAAAAAGTCATATTTTTCAAAATTTTGTAAATCTAAGTAGTTTTAAAAACGGAAACGGGGATATACTCAAGGATCCCCTCCACACACCACCAGTAAGGAAGTAACGTTTGGCAAAACAAGGGTCCTTTTTGTTCTACAAATGAACTCGGTTTTTGTTGCAAATACGTTAAACAATCCTTTTTCCCTAATCTTTCTAACTTTTCAGGTAGACTCTAATCTGACCTCTTCCTCCTTGGCGGCCGCAATGGCCTCCAGCCGTTCCTCCTCCTCGCGGAACTTGGCCTCCTCCGCGGCCTCCGCCTCCTGACGAGCACGCAACAGCTCCTTGATCATGTCCACCTGAATAGAGAGACATTGAATGAAAAAGCTCATAATGGGGTTATTGTGCAATTAAATGTCAGCAAGCTGATAACATTTTATTTTCAAGATGCTTATGAACAATAAAACTCCTAACTCACATGTTTCTTCTTTCCCTTGCCGCCCTCTTCCTCCTTCTTTTTCTCCTTCTTCTTGTCCTTCTTCTTTTTCTTCTTATCCTTGGCAGCTCCCGTCTCCTGTCCTTCTCCTTCTTCGCCGCCTTCTTCTTCACCTTCCTTCTTTTCCTTAAAGTAAAAATTGAATGAGTTTAGAGAGAGAAAAGTTCTACTACTAAAAACCAAATTGACATAATGTGTTGCAATTGCAAACTACAAGACGGGGTTAAATGTCGGATTGTGAAAATTGAAAGTCCATCCACAGTTCGAATCATACACGAGTAAGGTGTAACCTGTGACGTGTGACTATTCCGTGAAACGGATACGGTAAACTTTATGGTTTTGAATCAAACTAGGCACTTTTCTACTTTTTTTGGCTATTCGGACAACTTCACTTCTCTAGTACGGTTCGAAACAAATAGAGTGAGTTGACTCATACACATACCTCCGACTGTTTGTCTTCCCCATCATCCTCGGCCTTCTCGTCACCTCCCTTCTTTTTGTCCTTCTTCTTCTTCTTTTTCTTCTTTCCCTCATCACCAGCATCTACCGCGTCGGGGGTAGCTTCCTTTGCGGCCTCGCCTGTAGATGTAAACAAATAATGAACATGATACATCATAATATTACATTACTGTTCAATATAGCTAAAGAAATGAGAACAACATTGATTTGAATTTTGAAATTCTTTCAAAATGACATAAAATGATGAAGGTAGTAACGATACCTGCTACAGCCTCTGTCACTTCTTCCTGAGCAACAGCCGGGGTAGTAGCTTCAGCCTCAGCAGCCGGCGACTCCTCCTTCTCCTTCTTTCCCTTCTTTTTACCCTTTCCAGTCTCCACCTTTTCGAGGGGCTTCTCGAGATCGGCCAGAATCGCATCCAGATCATCATCCTCTTCCTCCTTCTTTCCCTATACATGTATTTAGTTATTTAATGATTACATCAAACAACCCTTCAACATAACTAAAATGGGTTGCCAAGTGAAATGAAATACTGAGATTGTTCGTAATCCTGATACCCGATTCCTGAGGACTGTCAATTTTTCCCATTGTGCTTAAAACCTTTTTGAATTCAAAAGAATAACATCAACTTCAGAAAATAGGCAAAGCCATTACGCAACTAACGCCAGAACTGAGGTCTATATGCCCTGTAATACAAACGAAAGGGATGAATAGGTAATTTGCTTCGCTTTCTGAGAAATAAAAGCCAAACTCACTAAAGACTTGCATGGACATACCTTCTTTCCCTTTTTCCCCTTCTTCTTGTCCTGGGCCTTGGGCTCTTCCTTCTTCTTCTCAGCTTGTTTTTTGGGCGCAGGCGCAGGCTTTTTCTCTTCTACCTGTCAAAATGGATGATTTATTTCTGTAGAGAATAGATAAGAAGAAGCACAAGTGCACAAGAACAAATCCGTAAACTATGCTGAACTTTTCTCTTAGATCAGCCTTCTATATCGGCTCCTATGCGGCATCTAACTCATATATTATTTTTTATTGGTAGCAGGAAACGTGTTTAATATTAATACGAAACATTCAAAAAGTTTTCATTTCTATTAGTTTCGCTTTCATTCCAACTTCCAGCCAAAATTTGAAATTATCGTACCTTCGGTTCCTCAACTTCCGCCTCTGGCTCAGAATCAGAATTGACGTCGTCATCTTCGGAATCGTCCATCTGTAAACAAAGGTCTAAATCGTAATGGCAGTGAATTCACCATATTTGAAAGTACCTCTTTTCGGGTAGTTCATTTCAATCATTCGTACCAATCTTACTCGTATGTAAACCCCTAACCCCCAATCCAAGCGAAGGTGGAAACGATCTTAAATGATAACATTCCTCAACACGTGTAAGTCCTATGGCCAGTCCTATGTATACTCTTCTGCAAAAAGTTCAGACTGATGCACTTGCTCTAGACCGACGAGAAACTTTTTCTTGCGCGATTGTCAACATAGAACACTGAATATCGATTTGAAAGTTCTTTACGCTGATTAGCTGACCGGGTGAACTTTTTATTCTGATGATGGTGGACAAGGACGACCCAGAACTATTCCGTTATACATTATTTAAAAACTGATCGAGAGGGTACAAATAACTTTTCGCATCTTTCGATCAGTAGACGTTCACTTATGAAATTTTGTCTCTTCAACCGAAGTTATCGAACGTACGTTCACAATTAACAATTATACGAGAGTAAAACACGAAATGTAACAAACCAGCATGGCGAAAGCGGCCTTTGCCTTGTTCTTGGTGGGCGGCGGCGGAGGCTCATCGTCACTTTCGTCGTCCCAGGCGGCAGCCTCCTCTTCTTCCTTTTCTTTCAACTTGAGGGCGGCTACCTTCTCGGAAAGTTTCTTTTCCGCAGCTTCGTCATCCCTACAAAAAAACTCAATGTTGACATATTCACAACGTTTCACAAATGAGTAACTGTCTTTTGAAGCAAAATGAGCAATAGAACATTTGGAAACATTGGAAAAAAATGCACCGTAGCTCCTTCTCCTCTTTGCCTATTTTCGTAAGTTTAGTCTCAGTTATAACTGTATTTGGTTGCAATTAACACTTCAAACAAAACTATGGTGCCCAGAGAAACTGTCTTTCTATAACCGGTTCGTCAGAATCCGGTCAATTAAGTAACGGCACGTAATCTTCTTTTATGAGCTGATTCAATACTAAATTGCAACCTTTCATGTCTTTTTATATCGGAAAACATAAGACATTTACTCACCAATCATCATTCTTATTCTTCTTTCCAGCTTGCTTCTTGGGCGGCATTTTTATTCAGAGTGTAATTCAAACCACCAAATTTGCCAATATGACAGAATGGCGGAAATAGTTACCTGAAAGAATATACCTGCTGAGAGAAACACTACGTGGTCAATGCATATGCGATGAGTCGAACGAATTAAATACATCTAAGCGTGAATACTACTGAAAACATTGAAAGTCCATTAGAAAATTAATTACATCAGCTCGCGCTTGATTCAAAGACGTGCGGATCTAAATAGAGTACGTGGCCACCGTTTCCTACCGTATTCCTTGAGCGACTAAAATACAAACTACAAAACACTTTGGCAATTAGTGTAGTTCACCGACCTGTCTAGTTCACCGACCTGTCTAGTTCACCGACTCAGGGCCGATTTTTCATTTTTTGTTTTTAGCTGTGTAAACCAGTTTATATTCATTTGTTTGTGTTATAAACCTATGTAACATACTTCTACATACATTCATCAACTTTTTTAGTGATATAATGGTCAACGCTGGATTATAAGCTCTCAAATCGCATTTGTGGCACAATGGTCCATTTTTAGCATTCTAAAAACTTGATTAGAAATCTTCAAGCTGTCCATTTCTTCATTTACTTAACTAAGAACTACCTTAACGATGGTAATTGATATTTGTATTCTATTTTTACATTTACCATTCGTTTTATGGGTTTCTGAGCCAACTTTCGATGAAATTCGATAGGAAGCTTGATTTGAAATGCTAGAAACTCAGTTTAATTTTTCTTCTTCCTACCATCAAGCCTCTATTTAATCGAACCTCAAGCCAGTCTTTTTCATAGAATGTGATGTATGAGCGCATGACAGTTTTGAAAACATACATATGGTTCATTTTCTGTTTTTCTCCCATAGTTAAGTTTCAGCTTCTCTTTCGCCGGATTGTTTGAATACTAATTAATGATCGACAGTTGAACATCTCAATATCATGACATCTTTTTCCGATATATTCATTCGATGAATGAGAATTGAAGTTTTTGTGGATATTAATCAATTGGTCTTTTAGGTAGAATCTTCTGCCCAAGAAGGAAAGGAGGACTGAAAAACGGACCTCGTCACAACTCACAAATCGAAAGTGTTACTGCCGGTCAGTTTCTATCATGTTTGTAAACTAAACAGCAGCTGAACTGATCATTCAACGGTCAGATTGTTTATTAATTTTGAAACCGACAATTGTTAGCTACACCGATGACCAAATGTACCAGTTTTCATGTGTCTTTCTCTAGATGTATTTCAAAAACTTACAAAGGCTGATCAGAGTTGATTGGATTTAGGATAGAGAGTGACAATAGACAACTATCCCTGTGTTTCATATTACCTAGGCTTGTCTAGAACTTGAGCTGCAGTAGCTCTAGTTTGACCAACTCTCAGCGTTTTTCGATTCACTTGCTTCGGAATTATTTCAAAAACTTACAAAGGCTGATCAGAGTTGATTGGATATAGGATAGAGAGTGACAATAGACAACTATCCCCGTGTTTCATATTACCTAGGCTTGTCTAGAACTTGAGCTGCAGTAGCTCTAGTTTGACCAACTCTCAGCGTTTTTCGATTCACTTGCTTCGGAATTATTTCAAAAACTTACAAAGGCTGATCAGAGTTGATTGGATATAGGATAGAGAGTGACAATAGACAACTATCCCCGTGTTTCATATTACCTAGGCTTGTCTAGAACTTGAGCTGCAGTAGCTCTAGTTTGACCAACTCTCAGCGTTTTTCGATTCACTTGCTTCGGAATTATTTCAAAAACTTACAAAGGCTGATCAGAGTTGATTGGATTTAGGATAGAGAGTGACAATAGACAACTATCCCTGTGTTTCATATTACCTAGGCTTGTCTAGAACTTGAGCTGCAGTAGCTCTAGTATGACCAACTCTCAGCGTTTTTCGATTCACTTGCTTCGGAATTATTTCAAAAACTTACAAAGGCTGATCAGAGTTGATTGGATATAGGATAGAGAGTGACAATAGACAACTATCCCTGTGTTCCATATTACTTAGGCTTGTCTAGAACTTGAGCTGCAGTAGCTCTAGTTTGACCAACTCTCAGCGTTTTTCGATTCACTTGCTTCGGAATTATTTCAAACACTTACAAAGGCTGATCAGAGTTGATTGGATATAGGATAGAGAGTGACAATAGACAACTATCCCTGTGTTTCATATTACCTAGGCTTGTCTAGAACTTGAGCTGCAGCAGCTCTAGTTTGACCAACTTTCATCGTTTTTTCACACTATACGAAGCTCGTAACATATGTTTCTCTCTTATTTCCTCAATTGCGCCAAAGCAGCTCATGTTGGATCGGGATGTAAAGTAGCTGAAGTAGGATACTTTTTCACATTTCACAGGGCACCATGGTGAATTCTATATCTAACCGGGTTTTTAGGTAACCTAACCCTTTTTTGGTAACCTATTTTTCAGGTTACCTCAGTAGGTAACCGGGTGGTAACCGAAAATGAAAAACCGGTTACCTGTTTTTCTAACGAAAAATGTGGTTTTTACCGTTACTTTGAACGGTAACCGGATTTCAGTTTTAGGTTACTTTCAGGTTACCTACTAAGTAACCTGAAAAATAGGTTACCAAAAAAAGGGTTAGGTTACCTAAAAACCCGGTTAGTTGTAGAATTGGCCGGGCACCATGCTTACTTGACCAGTATGACTAGTAGTAGTACACAAACCACACAGTTATTATAAGCTGGAATGACATCAATATAACCAGTACATATTTCGCTACTAGTCTAGAACTAGAGGCCGATTCCACAAGGAACCGGGTATTTCGTTAACCATGTCTGGTAACCCTAACCGGGTTACCTGGTTAACCCTTTTGTTCACCCATTTTTAACCTCTTTAACAATGTCTTTTGGGGGAAATTTAGAGTTACCGAGCGGTTAACAAAAGGATTAACAAAGTGACCCGGTTAATAGTTAACTGCTAGGGTTAACGAAATACCGGGTTAAATAAAGAATTCGCCAAAACTAGAGCTGCACTAGCCATCTTGACCAGAACGTTTGTCCACAAATTATGCGTTTCAGTTCATTTCCGATGATACAATTATCTTATACAGTAGGAATAGGACTTTACTTTCATGCATATAGGGATTCTAGCCGTGATTCTCTATCACAGACTGTTATTGTGCGTTGCGGCCGATTTCTCTGAATTCCTACATGTATTTACAACAGCCCGACTATTTAAATCTGACATGTACTGAATGTCACTTCATGAACATGATCTACTCGAGACATAACATAACACATTTTATTGTAGATGCATGGAATAATAACCCACCAACAAGTTACATAAAACAAACACAGTGTTTAGTGAAACACTGATTAATCATATTCACTCTTAGTTCGTGATATAAACTAAGTGAAATGTAATAATGTGATTTCAAAACGCTGTCTCTGCTAATTCTGTCTTTTCGTAGCAAGTCAAGGGGAAAGAAGAACAGTTGACAAGATTTCTCATTGAAAAATATATTTTTCAGGCTGTCAGAGGATTCTCCCTAGTGTCCGTCATTTCATCGCCTTTAGAACTTCGAAGGTTCTTACAATCATTGGCTCAATTTGTATAAATCATGGATAATTGCACCAGTGTTTCTTTGTAATGAATAATCAACATGAGAAATACTTGGTGTCACCACACTTGAACAAGAACAGGAAGAACAAAAAACAAAAAGACTAAATAAACACTGCTACTCGCCAATTACTATTCTCAAACCGTTACAAACAACTCTAGGAACAAACACACATTTGTAAAAGTTAAAGATATACACACTTAGCTACCATACTTCTGTTCTCCGTCTGCTTTTTCGAAAAACACCAAGAGAGCCATCTGCCTGAAAGTAAATGTTTTGATGGAAAGTTGAATGAAGTAGACAAAAGCACGTTTGCTTTAATAATATATTCAGCCACGATCTTAGTTACTCACTATCGAAATGATCTATACTCCATAACGAGTTAATGATATAATCAGATGGCATATTTATGCTGTTACTTTCGGGACGAAATAAATAAACAAGCTGGACGAAGCTGAACCTATCAGCTTTGCTGGAACTAGTTAGAAAAATGGCACTTTGTAAGACTAGGAGACGTGACTCCAAAACTATGAAAGTTGGTCAAACTAGAGCTACTGCAGCTCAAGTTCTAGACAAGCCTAGGTAATATGAAACACAGGGATAGTTGTCTATTGTCACTCTCTATCCTATATCCAATCAACTCTGATCAGCCTTTGTAAATTTTGAAATAATTCCGAAGCAAGTGAATCGAAAAACGCTGAGAGTTGGTCAAACTAGAGCTACTGCAGCTCAAGTTCTAGACAAGCCTAGGTAATATGAAACACAGGGATAGTTGTCTATTGTCACTCTCTATCCTATATCCAATCAACTCTGATCAGCCTTTGTAAGTTTTTGAAATAATTCCGAAGCAAGTGAATCGAAAAACGCTGAGAGTTGGTCAAACTAGAGCTACTGCAGCTCAAGTTCTAGACAAGCCTAGGTAATATGAAACACGGGGATAGTTGTCTATTGTCACTCTCTATCCTATATCCAATCAACTCTGATCAGCCTTTGTAAGTTTTTGAAATAATTCCGAAGCAAGTGAATCGAAAAACGCTGAGAGTTGGTCAAACTAGAGCTACTGCAGCTCAAGTTCTAGACAAGCCTAGGTAATATGAAACACAGGGATAGTTGTCTATTGTCACTCTCTATCCTAAATCCAATCAACTCTGATCAGCCTTTGTAAGTTTTTGAAATACATCTAGAGAAAGACACATGAAAACTGGTACATTTGGTCATCGGTGTAGCTAACAATTGTCGGTTTCAAAATTAATAAACAATCTGACCGTTGAATGATCAGTTCAGCTGCTGTTTAGTTTACAAACATGATAGAAACTGACCGGCAGTAACACTTTCGATTTGTGAGTTGTGACGAGGTCCGTTTTTCAGTCCTCCTTTCCTTCTTGGGCAGAAGATTCTACCTAAAAGACCAATTGATTAATATCCACAAAAACTTCAATTCTCATTCATCGAATGAATATATCGGAAAAAGATGTCATGATATTGAGATGTTCAACTGTCGATCATTAATTAGTATTCAAACAATCCGGCGAAAGAGAAGCTGAAACTTAACTATGGGAGAAAAACAGAAAATGAACCATATGTATGTTTTCAAAACTGTCATGCGCTCATACATCACATTCTATGAAAAAGACTGGCTTGAGGTTCGATTAAATAGAGGCTTGATGGTAGGAAGAAGAAAAATTAAACTGAGTTTCTAGCATTTCAAATCAAGCTTCCTATCGAATTTCATCGAAAGTTGGCTCAGAAACCCATAAAACGAATGGTAAATGTAAAAATAGAATACAAATATCAATTACCATCGTTAAGGTAGTTCTTAGTTAAGTAAATGAAGAAATGGACAGCTTGAAGATTTCTAATCAAGTTTTTAGAATGCTAAAAATGGACCATTGTGCCACAAATGCGATTTGAGAGCTTATAATCCAGCGTTGACCATTATATCACTAAAAAAGTTGATGAATGTATGTAGAAGTATGTTACATAGGTTTATAACACAAACAAATGAATATAAACTGGTTTACACAGCTAAAAACAAAAAATGAAAAATCGGCCCTGAGTCGGTGAACTAGACAGGTCGGTGAACTAGACAGGTCGGTGAACTACACTAATTGCCAAACACTTTCGGAAAAGACTTAAATTACTTTCGGAAAAGACTTAAATTTGTGTTTTAAGAGTGAAAGTACTGTCTGATTGGGTATTCAAACTGTGTGTATGAACATGAACAGCAATGGAAGGTATTTAGCAACGTACAATCACGTGGCATTTTCGTAGAAACTGTCAGTTTCGCGAGAGGCTGAGCTCTGCAGACCGACTGACTTTTTTGATCTACCATTTTCCTCTCTCCTGTCTTATTCAGATATGTAGTGTTCAAGTTACAAATTTTATGTTACACAGTGATGGTCCTTAACCGATCTCCAAATCTGCTCATCTCTGCATGCTCTGAGATGTACCACAGGATGATCAGAGTGTACACCATGTCATCCCCAGGGAGGTTAGCTAATATATCAAAGCATGAAAGGACAGACACCAACTCAACTTGATTGTAGTTGTAGAGAGTGTGGGTAAAAGAGACACCTTCATCATAATAATATGGAGATGTGGAGCAGTTCTGTTTTCGAAAGCCACATATGTGGTGGATCAATTTAGTGGGACGTAGAGGAAGCATAATACTAAACGTTCCCAACGTTGTTGCTACGTGCCATTGTGTGAAAGTTTTCCTGATGGATTCTAAATAGTCGAAAACTTCGTTGAGAACATTTATTGAATAATCGATTATTTGGTACGGGGTTATTCAATTTCTGAGATGAGGACCGAAGTTGTACTTTCCGTGTACTGGTAGCGCATTGTATCCATATCCATAAGAAGGAGTGTATCCATAGTTGAAGGTACCATGGTTATTGGGGGTACCGTAATTATAGGGAGAACCGTATCCCACAAGATGTCCATAACTGAGGGGAGAGGGGAGAACCTTGTGATCTACACCATTGTAGCCATGTTGGTTGCCTGGAAATAGGTTGTTATATAGAGAGTAGTCGTGATATGACATCGAAAAATGACCCTATGTGTGAAAAAAAGAAGTATCATAAAAACATAAACAAAAAATATACATTTCATGTAGATGTGTTTGTAGATTGATTTCGAAATGTGCGTTTCACGCAGTAGACCAGATTTCGAGAGAAAATTACAATTCATGTAAGCTCTACGTAACTCACCATAGCCGCTCCCGTACTCGCTGCCCTTGCCGTACTTGCCAAATCCACCATATTTGTTGATTCCGTACTCGCCAGACAATCCCTTGTTGTATCCCGATCCATATTGACTACCGTGTCCAACACCGTACCCTTTGTAGTTGTCGTGTCCAATGGCTCCGATACCGTATCCCTTATAGTCATTGTAAGGAGTCGGTGCATTACCGTAACCGTACAAGGCTGCGGAATTCACCACGGCTACCAATACAGCGGGTACTAGAATAGAAATAGTAGACATGGTGGATAGTTTTCATGTCAGTTTTCGGACAGTTTATATACAGCACGAACCATGTTTTTTTCCTTTGATAATCATTGAGATTGCAGTAGTCTTTTGAGAGGGAGTTCTTTAGTTGCTGCCTATCACAACCGGTTGGTCGTCAAAGTATCACACAATAACGGAAAGAACAGGAGTGAGGAATGACCCACTTACTAGTTGTATATAAACCTGAGTCGTTTTCATTGGCATACCAACTATTTGTGATCATGTCTACTCTTTCTTTCCTGATACCTGCTGTATTGGTAGCCGTGGTGAATGCCGCAGCCTTGTACGGTTACGGTAATGCACCGACTCCTTACAATGACTACAAGGGGTACGGTATCGGGCCCATCGGACATTACAACTACAAAGGGTACGGTACTGGATACGGTACCCAATACGGATCAGGATTCAACAAGGGATTGTCCGGCGAATATGGGGTCAACAAATACGTTGGAGCCGGCAAGTACGGCAAGGGCAGCGAGTACGAGAGCGGCTATGGTGAGTTCCATTCATTCAATAACATGAGTTGTAATTTGGTCTTATATGTACCAGATTATCGAGTGTCGATAAAACACATGGAAACGAAACGTAACTTTTCTTCCTTTCCTCTTTTACATTCATTCAACCTTATCCTCAGCACATTCTGTACTCGTTCTTTGTGGACCACTTTGAAATTTTAACACAGTGAAAATAAGTGGTAATCATAGTAGTAAGTAAACTCTTATCCGACAATTAATCATACGATCCGAAACTAGATTTTTGATTCAATTTCGAGCTTCTGAATTTAGGTACTTTCGAGTCGAGTTTCAAAGTTGAAATATGATTATATGGAATATTGAAAAACACTCAGAAAACGTAAAAGTTTTTTTAGTCACATCGTGACTGTTAAATACCTTCTTCTCTCTCTCTTCAGGTAACCAACATGACTACAATGGTGTAGATCACAAGGATCTGCCCTCTCCTCTCAGTTATGGACATCTTTTGGGTTACGGTACTCCCTATAAATACGGTACTCCCAATCAGTACGGTACCCTCAAGCAGTATGGTACTCCCAAGCAATATGGTACCCCTAAACATGACGGAACCTTCAACTACGGATACACTCCTTCTTATGGATATGGATACAATGCGCTACCAGTACACGTAAAGTACAACTTCGGTCCTCACTACGGATATTGAGGAAGCTCCTGTCGAATATTCGATTCATCAATAAATGTTTTCAAAGAAGTTTTCGACTGTTTAAAATCCAACAGGAAAAAAAATCACACAAGAAAATTATCAATGTCATATTTTCCACGTTTTGAACAATTCAACAGCTCTAGGAGACATTTCTACCAGAAAACCAGTAAAAATTCAAGACGTGTCACATGCTTTCGATATTGAACCTCACGACCTTGCACCTTATCAAATTCTCATGGAATCTCAGGTGAAAAGTCGCGGGCCGATTCGGCCCGATCCGGGTGAGATCGGCTCGTCCTGTTATGTCGTGTCGCGTCGTGAGGTGTCGTGGCGAATCGGCTATGATTCGGCCAGCCTAAGTGCGCCCGCCTGCTAATTGGTTGCTCTGCCGCGATATAGTCCTTCAATTCGTGAATTTTAGAAAATTTTCTATTTTAATGTATTTTTGGTTGTAATTTTAGTTTATTTGTATTTATCTTCATTTTAATTATGTATTTGTTGATGAGAAGTGTCTACACAATGTACTACTCACTTGCAAATACGTTTTCTATTAATATTTCCGGTTTCAAACCAGTTTTCGTTGATTGTATTAATCAAGTTTTCCGATCTGTCAACAAATTTGTTCCTCATTAGTTATAGAGAGATGAAATTTATAAAAGTTGATTTCACGACAAGTCTTTTTGCGCGTCGCGTGTGCAACAGCTCGTCCCCACTATTTTTCACGAAATAAGCTAAAAACTGGGTTTCAGAATGAAATCACACTGTGTCTCCTGCCCGTTATTGATTATATAAACTGCTCGATAACTATCAAGATGCTTATGCTTCGCGGAAGCTCAAATTTCTCATTTTAAATTAAAAGGTTGGCTAAAATAAATTAGCCTCCTTTAGTGAATAAATTGGTCCTGCCACGAAAACCCTGGCGCGCGCGGTCAGCGACGATCGTGGAATTGACCAAGTTGTTCGCACCCAAAATCGTCATATTGTTTCGTGAGCGCCGTCGCAGACGGGCTTGCTCTTATTATTCTCATTTATTTGTTTATTTTCGCCAGAGAGTGGCGAATTTATTCAATGTTTTTTTCTATATTTCCGTGTTTATTTCGGGGGATATGGACATCCCTTCGAAATTATTTTCAGTCGAGTTCGAGTGTTCCTAAGGAATCGTAGGTTTTCCGTGGAATTGGAATCCCGAGTTTTCTTCCGTTTCCTGTTGGTTGCCGGACGTTTGGGATTTGGTTTTTCGAGATTGACCCAGCGGGGGTCCTCTGTTTCCCTATTTCCCGTGATCGGCTCAGGGAATAAGGGATCTTCCCAACAGAGTCGAATTATCGTTCCAGTTGTCTTCACTCGCTCTCGTGGTTCCTCGTTTTCTGGCTCCGGCAGAATTGGACGGGTCTTATGAACGAGCTTGGTACCTTTGGGGTTCTCGTTCTCCGTTCCTCGTCTGATAGACAGGTCTACATAACGGTTCATGGGCATCGCCCATTGTTCTTCTCTTTCACGGTCGATTGAGACGAATGACAGCAGAGGGCATGGTCGCCATCTCGCTAGACGACTTCTGTTCGGATTGGCTGGCATGCAGCTAGAATCTTGTTGAAGGGTTTACCGGACGCGCGTAGTCAATTTTTGCATTGTAGGCGAATTGGGTTCACCTTGGCCGCAAAAACGAACGATCTGCGTATTTACTGGAGTTTCGGTAGTTCAAACGCAATGTTCATGTTTCTTCCCGAGGTGGATAGAGGGCTCCCTGAAACTAAATTGGCATAATTAGTCGGTTTAACTGCATCATGCATGGCTCAGCGTGAATCGTGTTCGTTGCGACGTAATTTTATTGGAAAGTTGTCCATAAGAATACTGACGGGGTAGCGCTTATAGCTGGACCATATGAGTAGAGTACACTCGTAGAGAATTTAGAGGCTCCTCTTGACCTGGTTAGGTTTGGATTTCGAGGATGGTAAGAACACAGTTCTCTTATGATCATGGAAACTATCACAGTCGGCTCATCAGATTGAAATGTCCAATCTTTAAGCCTTGTGGCAATTTGGGTTTTGTCTGTCAAAAGGTCGAAGGATCTGCGATGATACGGGTTTCCAGTATTGAAGCAGTGTGCACCTCACTACTTGACACTAATTTTGTATAATTAAGAAACTAGGTTGTTGCTACACTAACCTAGGGGATAACGGTTTGTAATTTAAGCCAATCTCGGAGTTAACCGATGCGTTGGACGCGAACGGCTTTAATGAAAGTGTTCTCTTGAAAAGAATTCAATACAATTGCGTATTTCAGCAGGTTTCAGGCTATACTACTAGGAATAGAGTAGGCTGGTGGAACAAGAAGTGATTCCTTTTGACCGGATTAGGTTATTCCCGAGGGTGTTTAGGATTGAAATTCCTTAGAAAATAATAGTGGTATAACATTTGGGTATGTAAAATAGAAGTGCGTGGCATCTATTTTTCAGATTCGTCGGGGACAAATCTGTAAACATGTACTATTGTTTCAATTACCATTTGTTCATATTTCATATTACCTTGTTTGGTTGAATTTTGAAATTTGCGTATTCATTCCGTATACTGTTCATTATTGACAGTTTGTTCAGAAATGCCGGATGTTTTTCGAAGGAAACTCGGTAGTGTCTGCAGTGGTGGACAGACGATGCAATACATCCCACCGGTCCACAGGAAGTTGGATCAATAGACACTCAAGGTGAGGTTTTTTGTATTATTGTTCAATAAGTTGTATGGTTGCCAATAAGACGAAAATCCGGCTGATTTAGCGGGTTTAATTGAGCAAAATATTCCTCTCGTAGGTGTGAACTAGTGGAATGATTAGTCTTTCAACAGAACCCCAGCTTTAGCTACGCACCTGACAACAGCTGTCCTAATTGTAGGTAAACCGAATAGTTTGGTAAAAAACGGGTTCCAGTTGGGTCGTTGAACTAGATAGTGTGTTAGGTTGGTTTGAACAGCAAGACCATAGGATGTACACCCAATCCTCATCCCTAATGAGACAATCATTCGTTAATGTTTTGCGAAAGTAGGTCACTTTCATTTAATTATCGGTGCCTTAAAGAAATGAAGACAAATTTGTTGTCAGAGTACCCTTCTGCATAGTTGGATGCAATTGGTCATCGGGGCGTTTAAGGGCTAAGTGGGTAGTAATCCCGTGGCGTGTTGTCATGACTTTGATGCAAGTTAGAACTAGTTCACTCGCTAAAATTCAACTACTGAAAACCGGAATCTGCCCGGATAAGCTAAAAACACTCATGTCGGACCTGAGTCACAAATTTGCCTATATGCTAAGTGTGCTATTACAGGAACCCGTTTCGGTCGGAAATGGGTGTCGATGGCGGCTCAGCTCTGCGCCCCTCTTTCTCCGGGAGAAGAAGAGTTGAAACACCGAGGGCGATGAGAATTGTGAGTTGGACTGCTCATCACAATTAAGACGTAATGCGCGTTGGCGAAACATCAAAAAAATTGTTGTGCAATTATCGTGTAAGAGCTCTTTCTAAGCTGCAGTTAGGCGGCACGAGCTCGGACATTATTGAGAATTAAGCATAATGAAAGGATGCATGCGTTAGATTACACGTTGTATGTCGTACAACGTAGGCTACGGGACACTTGCGTTCTGTGAAAACGCTGGTTCTCTGTTTGTTACTCGATAATAATGTCATAACGGGATATTTTACCAACGTAAAGTTAGCAATAATCCTAGAAACAGTAAATTTTTCGTGGTTTGTCCGAGTATCTGACTCGACTTGCCATGCTCTTACTCAGTTGTTACTCATGGTTGTAAAACTGACCAACATAAAAGCATGTAAGGGGTAGGCTATTCCACCACCGGTGTTTATTCAGTTACACACCAGTGAGGGTGACTATTCCTCAATAAGGAGCCCGGTTTCACAATTTATTATGTGAAGGGTGCAATTTTACATAAAGTGGAAAAACGTTCCCGATACTGACGCAAATAAAGGCCAGTTCTGTGAAAATGTTTGCTTTAACTTACGTGTGATCCTATTGTGGAGGTGAATCTCACAATCTCGTGAATATATATTATATGCATTTATTGCAGAGGGTCTTGAAAGGACGGTCAGCAGCGGTCCATCCTCGAGTGCAATGGCATTGAAGTCACGCGTCGGATACTCATGGACATTCACTCGGTGAGTTTCCAAGTTTAGTTAATTGGGTATGATATTATTCAATGAAAAGCGAGTGAGTGAAAATCTCTCCTCTGCATTATAGTTTCAATGTTCACGGAAGATCTATTGGAAAAATATGTTCGTTTGAGCGCATAGTGCCTTTGGAAGCGGCCGAGGCTATGGACAAATTTGTTTCTAACGGAGTAAAACAGTGGCTAATAAACCGAATTCTGATCGTTTGTTGATGTCCCGGACATCTCGGTCATGGCATTTGGTCCACAACCTGTGGTTGGCTCGATGCTTACCGAAATTTCACGTGAACATAGGCGAGTAATTCAAAAAACTGAATGTTTAGTGTCAATGAGACCTAACATGAACTGCTTGCGAGAGTTTCACCAACTAAAGAGTAGTAAATACTAAAGATCAGTAAATACTGAAGATCAGTTAATACCATAGATACGAATACAATTTCGTAAGCTGTATAGTTGATTTGAGCGAGAACTTGTCTCTATCAAATATCAGGAGTTAGAACTTGATGAAATTTGCAGTTGCAGGTTCTGGTTAATCTCCGCTACGTTCAGTCTGTCGAAGGAACAGGGATCGCGGGAATGGACTGCCCAGCTGAGGCATATACTAGTGAGTGCCCACTACATATTGTACGCTCTAATGGAGAGTTACTATTATATGATCCAATATACATAATTGCGGCAGTAACATCGCACTGGGCCGTATTTACTTTGAACGCCGCTGCGACCTGTTGTCTTTATGACGATTATTGTATTTAGACGACTGAGGGGCCATTAATCGCAATTTCCGGTCATATGACTTGTCTAACCGACTTGTTAGATAATGCGCAAAGTCAACTTTGCTTAAAACGGACAACGCTGGTTTTTGAGCAAAACAAGCAACAGCTCAATTTGAGATTCAACGTTAGAAGCGTGCGGAATGTATGAAATTATTAACTCATAATTGTCAGACCAAGACTCTGTTTTATGCGCAATGTCTAGTGGCTGTCAGCTAATATTGGAAAAACATTCCAATCGAGTTTCGAATTTGTACTAGGGCGTAAAGGCGTCAAATTCCTAGCCCCGAATAGCAATTTCGGTGAAGTTCTAGTTCCAAGGGGCTTGGTTTAGGATTTAAAGTTGGGATATTACTAAAGTGCATTAAGGGGCGCACTTGCATAGGCAAGATACCTTTGACAGAAAACCTGTGGGTTGTGGGAATAAACATTGTTTTATTTTTTCTCAACTGTCGTGCGACCAAATGAAACGGGAAATTACCGTTGTGGGGTCAATAAAGTGGCTTGCGTTCAGAATGATTTGAACAAGCATCTTGATAGTTATCGAGCAGTTTATATAATAGAATATTATGCAAAATTTATTGTAGTATAATATTTATTATGTAAACTGCGAGATAACTATCATAGCCCACCCTTTCCCACCCATAGAAGTTATTTGCTAACGCGTGTGGAACGCAAGCAAGAAAGATAATTTCAGCCTGCATGTTTCAGGTTTCCAATCTGATTGGTTCGGGAGTCTGCAGCAAATTACACATGACGATCGCTCGGATTCGTCCCTTGGCTGAGGCTAGCTGCGAACTAAAAACTTCAGTGATAGTATTATTGATTCTATTCATGGTGGAAATAATAATATGTTTGACTACGCACATGTGTGGTGTAAACTATTTAAACAAGGAAATAGTAGTATGAGAACATTGGTTTACATGATGCCTCTGTAGTCCTGAATATCTGTCGACAACCTGTCCAGATAGATGACTAGAACGGATCAGGTTGGAGAGATTCATGACCATGTACGTTTCCGTGGTTTATTTTGCCGTAAAATGACCGTTACCGGATATACTTTTAGAAGTAGTGCCACCTATTCCTCATTGTATCACTGCTACAGTACTAGTACTGTTGGAAAACGAGACAACAGTTATGAACAACAATTGGCTTCTAAGTTTAGTTGCCAGCTATTTCAATGATAACGGCCCGTAGTTCGGTTGTTTTTCAAAGTTGGTTTCACCATCGATTTTCGTACACAGCGGTGTTGGGACAGGCTCATATGGGCCGGATGTACTCTGTACCAGCTGTCACACTGGGCTGCCAGTGAGTTGGCGCTAAGAACGGTACTATGTTACTTTCATAGTTATTAAGCTACTCGAGAGTCTCTGACTCTTCTAACAAGGTACTCGTAGCGAGAATAAAGCTACGCCTTCGTTCCTCCTGCGGTCACTCAACAATATGACGATTTTGGGTGCGAACAACTTGGTCAATTCCACGATCGTCGCTGACCGCGCGCGCCAGGGTTTTCGTGGCAGGACCAATTTATTCACTAAAGGAGGCTAATTTATTTTAGCCAACCTTTTAATTTAAAATGAGAAATTTGAGCTTCCGCGAAGCATAAGCATCTTGATAGTTATCTCGCAGTTTACATAATAAATATTATACTACAATAAATTTTGCATAATATTCTAATATACATTTACTATGAATACATTCGAAAAATGGGTTTAGTCGTCACGTATTTGAGAGAAAACAAGCCATTTCTGGAAATTATGGTAATTTTAGCAGATTAGGATTCACTTTCATAGTTTAAATTGTTTTTTTTTTTCGAAGTTCTCTACAGTCTATAAAAAAGTTAATCGTTACCACATTGATTTGTAAGTTTCAAGGTAATTCGGGCAATTTTTGATCTGGGTTATTGCACGCCACGCGTGGACGAGGTCGTATACGTCAAATTTACCATTTTATATTGTCAATGTTTCCAAAAATCTGTTTTATTCCATGTGTTTTTTAGGCTTGATCGGTGGATGGGCTTTCAGCTGAGCCGGCCGCCGTTTACATACGGTTTTTCAATTCTCTACCCAAGCAGGATACAATCAACAAATCCTTAAGTGAGTTAATGAAATGTTTGTAGTTTGTACATTTGATAGGTAAGGTAATATAGGCAAAGGTCAGGACACAGTTTCCAGGCCACCAAAAAGGAACCAGATGCCACTTGTTGAGATAGTTTTCCTGTGGTTTTATTTTCATTTTCGACCTTATCATTATCGTGTTTGGTAGAAAAACGAGTCTCCTTTTCGCCAAAATCGGGTAAAATGACTTATATCTGATGTTAAGATCTAAACTTTCACGTGTTTAACTAGGAAAACAGATTAAATTCGGAAGAGTAGTCATATCTTGAAGCAGAATATGTTTCTGGGCAACTAGTATAGCCAAGTGCCAGTAAAGTCTGACTATTTCACGAAAAGTAAACGATTTTCCGATTGTTATCCGTGAAAGTTTACGAGTTTCCATTAAAGAACGCCAATCACCCCGATATGAACGAAAAAGTAACCCGTTTTTGTATTTTTTGTGACTGTTCCCCCTTTCTTACTAGTGTATGAGTATAGTTGTCTATGAGGAACACCAATTTCAACAATAGTTTTTATATCGTTTTAATTCAGGAACGTCTGTAATGTGCGGTCCCGGTCCGTGACCATGAGACGTATAGAGCACTTGACCCGATGAGGATCTGGTATAGGTGAGTAGTTCAGAAGTTATCTATACTGAATTATGAAATAGAATCAAACACCAGTAAGGTCTGATAAGCGACAAAAATTAGTCCGTTTTCGTATGTAAACAAGTGAAAATTTATGATTTTTCATCAAAAGTAGACCGAATCTCTTCTTTTCGGCTAGAAAGTGGTCCGTTTTTCAATTTTTTCTGACTACTCGGACAACTTTACTGGAGTATGGATAGGTTCCGGCACGTCAAAGTTTGAGTCATCCCCTCGATCTTAAATCGCAAAGCTAATGTCGTTCATAACCTTCTATAATTGATAGGGTCTGCCTTCCTCTACTCTTCGGAAGAGCTCAGTGTAGTCTGTTCCTATGTTAAGTGTTTCTTAATTTGTTAAGGGCTAATTTCAGAGATGGGCTGTAGTTCGCCACTATCCTCTACAGGTGAATTGTCTGATGAGTCACGTTTTCAGTTGTTCAGATAGTTTAGAAATTTATACAGTTTTGCAGGTCATGTCCGGCGAGGTTGTTGGTTCGTTTGACGTCTGGTGAACTGATGATTGGTAATAAGGTAAGTGTCACCTTCTGTTTTGTAGTTAGTACCAGTGTCTATGTTGGTAGCTGACTTTTAATTCATCGTAATCGTTATACTCCAACTCAAAAACAGTTTCACCTAAGTCAAAGATCCTCAAACCCCATACACCAGTAAGTTCCGACTATACGACGAAAAGTACTCCGTTTTTGAATTGAGAAAACGTGGAAATTTATGAGTTTACATCGAAAATAGACAAATCAACTCGTTTTTGTCGTAGGCCGTTGTTGGTTAATTTTTTTGGTCATTTGGACAACTTCACGGGGGTCCGGGGGAAGAAGTTCCCCCCTTGGAAAACCCAAAAAAAGTTTAGTATTTTTCCTAATACAATAGTAACGAGACGACGGTAATTACTTCATAGTTAAGGGTCCCCCCTACTCTAGTTGTAAGGATAGAAGTCAGTCGTCCAACCGGGGCATCACACTTACAGATTCTAATATTTCAAAGTTTAGCTATGTGCTTTTTTCAGGATCAATCGCAGCTCACTTGGCGTGCTCTTCCTTCCCCTGTTTAGAAGATCGACTGATAGCTGCAGTCGCAGTCATCTTTATGGTTAGTCATGGATGGTAGTGGACAGTCACGAGTTGTGCATTTTTACATGTTGGTCTGTGCATAGTTGCGATATTCAATTATTATCTTATCTAGGGAGTGCGAAATATGGGTCACTCCTGCCAGGAAAGGCAATATGGTGTATTTTGCCCTGTCCCGCTGTGTTTGTAGTATGATCTCTTCACTTTTCGACCGAAATTCGAAAGTTATGACGTGTATCGAGGCAATCAAGATCAAACAACAACGAAGACTTGCTGATTTTTCACAGTAGTCCACTTGTATTTTGAACTCGATACACGCCATAGAGTTTGACTTTGTTTGGAAAGGGCGAATCCTATAAGCTGTTCTCAATATATAGATTGATTGTTCAGAAGATGAGGTTCTTATACAACAAGTTAATTATTGCATTTCCGTGAAATATGAAAGATTGGAATGGTTGATTTTTCTCTAAGTTGGTCATGAAATTTTTTCTATCACCAATTAGGTAGCCTAAGTCACATGAATACGGCAATGTGATTATTATTATATCTAACCATAATTATGTTTTGGAGATTCTCAGATAGAGATCGGGACAACTTTTGGTTATAGGCTTTTGGTTAAATGTTCGTTCTTTCAGATTTGCTAAGTTCTCGACCACTGACTACTCTGAGGCCACCCACAAATCGAGAACGCGCCAAAATTTCCGATAGTCTTCATTTTATTGTCTATTTGTAATGAAAATATCATAGATTACTGTTGTTTGTATATTTGGTATGTGAAATCGAACGAGCCGAGAAAAATCAAATATTGCACGAATTTCCCCGATTCGGCCCGATTCGGGTCATATCGGCCAAAAAATCGTCGGGCCGAAAAGGTGCCTTTTCGGCCCGACATTTTCCCCCGAAATGACCCGACTCGGGCCGAATCGGCCCGCGATTTTTCACCTATGATGTTTACCTCTGGGCTCATCTACCTTTTCTAATCAACAAATATATACTGTTTCGAAATACAGCCCAGCGGTTGTGGTATTGATACGGTAGCTAAGTGAGAACATTTGTCAGAACAGTCGCTTTAGTATAGAATGTATACAATATTATTATATCTTTTGTTTTCTATGTTCATTTCATCATTCTCTTTTTTGGCAACCTTTCGCGTTTCAAACTTTCGTTCCGTTATTACACACTGTGTAACAAATATTTGATTTGATTGATCTATCTGGTCACCACCTGATCCAGGGTTCGGTTACCTGCACTATGCTTGTATATAAGTAGTTCGCAACTATGTGGCCAGAATTTCATCAGGTCCTCAATCAAATTGAGCCTACCACTTGCATGACTTTGCTACGGTGCCTTACATTGCGGGTGGATGGTTCGGGAACTGTCACTGATACGAAGTACATCCTTGTAAAGAGTAAAGTATGATTCTCGAGAATCGTAACTTCGGAATATACAAGGTATACATTATAATTTGAGACCTTGTGCATCACCATTGAAAACTTGGACAACTGTAGAGTTAGGAAACCATACCCTAGGAACAATCGTTGTGACAACATATACGCATTTACTTGCTGCCATACATCATCATTTCCACGTTTAAAGAAGGACGATTATGTGGCATAATCGCAACGCTTCAGTCCTTTAAACTGCAATACATTTTTCAATTGCAGTTTAAAGGACCGTTGACACAGGGTTGGTCCTCATAATCGTCCTGCTTTAACATAGTTTCCATATTTGATGCCTGTCAACCAGGTGTGTGTTTTGAGTAGCAATATACGGTATCGGGTTTCGGGCTGTCTGCAGGCATAAACTGTGGCAGTCGGTATAAACAATTTCATATTGATCTCAAAACGACCATCGCCTATTCTGGCTGAGACTATTCAACTTTTCCAAGATGCACCTAGTGCTAATAACTACCGTAATCCTCTTATTTATTCGAGTTGGAGCTCAAGATGAACCGATGGGAATTGATTCGGAAGAAGGAGACGCTGAGGGTGAGAGAGTGAGACACAGATAGATGTGGGGAAGAGGAGAGCGAGAGCGAGAGTGAAGAAATGGGTAGAGAGAGAGAGAGGGAAATGAATGAGTACCTCATAGTTACTGTCGTAATCGTTCAGTCAAAACATTTTTGTTGAATTCGTTGAACATTTTCTTTTGTGTTACAGTTTGAGACCTATCAATGTTATACATTTTATTGATCGAACTTTTCGAAAATCAGCTACTTTCACTCAAAAATTTGTGATGGAGTGAATATAACTGTCACAGAATTATATTTCCAGAAATGTATAACAAGACCTATATTGAGCATCAGACCCAACTGGAGCGCACCATCTTTCGTGGATATCGTTCTAAAATGCGACCTGTAAAGTGAGTAATTCAGCTCTTGAGAGATTTACTTGAAAACTATAGTTGTGTTCAGTTTTTGGTTCTTTATGTAAATGCGTTGTTTTTCTACACGATTTGCTCACACTTCGACCGAACTTCTCTCAAGGACAGCCATCGGAAGAGAACAAGTCGTTACCCTATAGTAGTAATTCGTTTGGAGACGAGTACCTGCAGTCCTCATTGTACGTAAATGTTGTGATGTTGAAAACTCGCCTACAAAGATTTCTTGTTCATTTAAAAAACTCTATGTTTGAGAACAATTTGAGGCCGTCCTGTGCTTGAAACATCCCGGGCCGAGTTGGGATGCCAACCCGAGCTCGATTCGGCTATTTCCCGGCCAATTCAGCTCGGGATCCCATCCCAAACCGGCCCGGGATGTTTCATGCATACGGCCTTCTGAAGGAATCATTAGAGTGCTGCATTTCGAAACGGGGATGAGCCCAGGTGATTGTCTATGTTTTATACTCGTCCCCGTGTTCAAAAACTTTTATAGCGACCTCGACGAGAGAGTGTGCAGGTCAGAGACCCGCAGCCTGTCTTAGCTTGTGTGCGGCCTTGTTGGCCGCCATGCGCTCTCGCTTTTGGAGTTTGCTAATCGCAGAAAATTGACGCCAATGTTTTTGAAGTAAGTGAGAGGTATGGAATAGAACATCTTGGTTCAGGAACGCGAGTACCCCTACTTCGGTCGACGTGCACTGGCATTTGATTCACGTATCGATTAACCAGGAGCAACAAACGATGACGTTGCACGGACATCTATACATGGTAGGTCAAAACACTAGTATTTGCCTCAAACATATTGTGATACTTTTCCGTGTTCGAACAGTCAGTACTGTGTTTACATTTCCGATTCTGTTTCTATTCTTGTCCGTCTTTTTTTCACCCTTTTTGCTTGCGTAAGAAATCATTCACTTATTCATTCAACACAATCAATACAACTACAAACTAGAATGTGATCAAGTAATACATCTCACAAGTGATTCCATGCTTCGGTTTGCTCAATAAAAGCACTGCAAAAATGACTTTACACGGTGCCGAATGTATTGCGAGTTCGGTATTTGTAAACACTTGCTCGTTGTCGCAGACTAGCTCGTTTTCCACACGTTTCAACTGTAGTGCTCACATTTCCCAACTGGACTCGTTGGCAGCGTGCCAAAAACTTTGGAAGACTGTTATTTAGAGAAAACATATATTTTACAGAGAGTTTTCCTGAATACGAATCGTAACTAAGGGGAAGAACCCTTCACATAAATTTCTATTGTTTTGAAGTATTTCAACAGGTTAAAAAACTGCCTTGAAACGTCATTGGCAAGCTGCCCAAGTCCAGCTGGGGAATGTGCAAACTATACTAATTTCAAAGCAAACTTTGAGTTTGACGACAATATTCTACAACATTCTGACAGCAAAATCAAATACGAAAGTAGTTTTTTTCCGTCAACTTTCTCTTTTCCGACATTGTTCACGCTGCTAAAACGGATTGAAATTTTGTCGCCTTTCTCTAAGTCCTACTAGGGAAAGTGATCAAATAATATCTGTAGTTTGATCTGGTACACCCCGTGATTCGCGAGGTTCAACCGTGAAGCAATGGGATTAAACTATAAACTCAGCCCAACAACATTCACCGTATCAAGATTTCAGTATATCAAGACTTATTCATACACTTCATCTTGTTGCAATATGGTGTTTCTTACGGCCACCCAGGCCACTGTCTCTGCACGTTCTCAAAATCTCTTTGCCTCGGACAATGATGCACGGTTGAAACTTTGTACTGCCAGGACCAACTCATCTCTCCATCGCCCCCGGGACGCCCACTTCTGCGGTTTTCACCGTGGCTTTGAAACGAGCGAATCCTCTGGTCATACCGTATGAGTATCGAGAGTAGTTAGAATCACTATAATCTGAGTATTTACACATTAAAAGTTATATACAAATATTTCTAGACGTGGATGGACGAACTTCTCGGTTGGGATGCGGATGAGTTCAATGGAATTCGCATCACCAGAGCGAAGAAGTGGCAAGTATGGAACCCGAAGATAAGGGTGGCAAACAGGTACGTAGGTGGAAAATGAGTGGCCTATTATACCATAATATGGTGGAATATGGGAAGAAAAGTATGGCATTAAACGTAACTTTTATGCCACAGAATAATTACCATACTCCACCATCATATGGTATAACAGGCCATTCACTTTTCACCTGAGTAGAGAGTACAACCAACTTATTAGCGTAGTTTGTAGTTTGGTTTTGATGAAACCAAAAAAAATCATCTGCCTGGGTTGAGTCTGTTGTAGCCTCATTGAACGAACAATCTCATAGTTCGCATAGAGGCAAGTACGCAGTGTTCAATATGTCTGTCTGTGTTGCTCGAATCTATTAATTTGACAAGCCCTATAGTGTATGCGAAAGGAGGCAGTAGTATATTGAACAACTGAGTTTATTTGCATTCTGACACGTGACATTTTACGGTTTCACGGGGATTGCTTGTAAATTGGTCATACTTCCATAAGCATAAGGTGCTGTGATTGGGGCTTAGCACGAAAATGGAGACACAGCCGTGAAATTTGAGTAGAATATGGGTATAAACCGCACCATTTAAATTATACAAAGTTGTACACTACACCACAGTCTCCTCTACGTATTTAGTGATAGTAGGCGAGATTAGCTCCATGACAATGTCACCACCGCGCCTCTTCTCAAAGTTCATTTGCGAAGCAGATACTGCGAAAGATTGTGAGAAAGAAAGACAAAGGCTTTGTTTCGGAGCCTGGACATTCTGTTTACCTAATCAGATACATTTTCACTGCTTCATTTCCATTCACCATGTTGTTTTCAATATTCCAGTGTATCGGGAGTTTACTCCAACTTCGAAATATCCAACAAGGCCCACGTTTTGATACAAACACACGGCAAGGATGTGGTGAGGAGACTATAATATGCATTGGTTCAAAGAATGACGATTATGTGGTCCAATCGCAACGCTTCAGTCCTTTAAACTGCAAAACATATATATTTCAATTGCAGTTTAAAGGACCGTTGACACGGGATTGGTCCACATAATCGTCCTGCTTCAAATGATTATTTTATTTATAGTTCTTGAGAAGATAAATAGATCATCATAGGTGCAGACTTCCTTCGCTCTTCTGTGTTTACACTTACTGTTTCACGTTTTCGAAAGCAAGCCAATCTTTGTATCTTACCTATTAGGGTTGTTAATCGAGTTCAAAATTTCGAGTTTTCGAGTTTTCGAGTTTTGGGAAATTTCGAGTTTACGAGTTTTCGAGTTTTCGCGTTCAAAATTTCGAGTTTTCGAGTTTTCGAGTTTTCGAGTTTTGGGAAATTTCGAGTTTTCGAGTTTTCGAGTTTTCGAGTTTTGGAAAATTTCGAGTTTTTGAGTTTTCGAGTTGTCGCGTTTTTGGAAAATTTCGAGTTTTCGAGTTTTCGAGTTTTCGAGTTTTGAGAAATTTCGAGTTTTCGAGTTTCGAGTTCGACTCAACTCGAAAATTTTCGAGTTTTTTCGAGTCGAGTCGAGTTTCGAGTTCGACTTTAACAACCCTATTACCTATACCACTGTGAAAGTAGTTTGACCCTGTTACTTTCTGGTAAAAAGAGATGAAAGTGCCAACTTACTTGCTGTAACTCATTATCATGACAGTTTTCGTCATGAAGACCTTTCTAGACAATCAAAATGTATGAACTTTGTTTTCTATGTTTACCATGTGCCTTCAACATCGTAGTACTTTTTCCTGATTTTCGTAGAACAAAAATGAGCTGACTCGGCATTCGCAGAACAACAGATACTTCATATACTAGAAGTAGATGGAATAGTCACGTAAATTCAGCATTATAACGAGAAATCATACGCTTTGTAATTGCACGTTTCTGAGTTCTGCTGTGTTTAACATGTTTCACGTGACTGTGCAATTGACTAACATTGTACTCACTTTTCTGCTCCAGGGTGCCAAGGTAGAAATGTACCCCACGTTTTCGATCAAAGTCGGCTGCAACTTTGACTATTCCGCGTATCCGAATGACATCAACGCGTGCGCGGTCAGCGTGTTCGCACCAGAGAGAATGAGTGAGGTAAGTTATGATTATTTTGTAGGTTGTAGTTTGATCTGTGAACAGACACTTTTTTGGTCTCTCGCTAGATATTTTGTATTTCTTCCGAATAAAAAAACGATATATTGCGTGAAAAATAATATTTTCCAGAATCGTTCTTTCAGGTCATGCTCAACGTCTACGAAAATCTGCCGGTAACACTGGCATTCGGTGAGTGGAAATCTCTGTTCGAAGGAAAAATAATAATATTTTTGGAGACGACCAAATAAAAAAAGGCTCAAAAACTAAATGTAACAAACCATGTGCTGATGTTGATGCTGCGCATTGTTTATAGTTCCCGAAATATTTCGTGACTCGAATTCCTCTCGGATTCGAGTTCATTTCCGGATATGACTTACATTTCTAAAAGTTACTATTTGTATCTCACACTTATTGTTTATATCCTGTTTTGTAGGCTGGGGCAGCCAGGAGAGCAAAATGATCATATCTGATTTTCTGTTCACCAACTTCACCACTTCCATGGCCTATTATCGTCATACTAATTTCACTTCTCTCGCCCCCATTACTGCACAGGAAAGGGCTTCCACGTGGTGAGTACAGACTACAAACTACAAAACCAAATACATTTCTGGTGGGTTTTCACAGGAAAAAATTATCAGAAAAATTTGAAAAAAATCAAAATACAAAGTGTCGATTGCGTTTCACAAAAAAAGATTATGACATAACGGACCTGCTCAGACAATTAGCAGCTGTAACGGGCCAGTTAGATTTGTAACAACCCCAGAAATTCTCTAAGCCCGTTCGGTGCCTTTTTTCAACATTTACAGTTGTGAAAAATCAAACGCAGCAAACGTTTGATGCCACAACTGAAAAATATAAAATTTGAATCAAAAACAGAATGAAAACATAGTTTGTTTTCAAAAGAGGAATGTCATTTATACACTTCCTTCATATTTCACAAACATTGAACTTTCCAGGTCTGTGCTTCGAATTGAGCTAACCTTCCAACGTCATTCAGCCCTATTCGGAATATCGGTTCTAGTGCCGTCAAGTGTGAGTGAAAATAAATATAACTGTACTTTTTGAGAAGAGTGTAGGATTGTTTGAGGCATTGAAACTCAAAAAGAGCGCTACCGGAAACAGATTCACGCCAAAATGACCGTCGGGATATCTTGGTGAGGGTTTTTTTTAGTTAGAAGTCTTGTTTCCAGCAGTACAAGTCATATTTTCAGGTTGCCATGATATTCAACATCCTACCGTTTTTCCTGCCGTCGGTCACCTTGGGACTATACTCATTGGTGGCCAATACGATTGTCCAGGTAGGTTTTACCGTTTTTGAGTGGAGTTGGACAGTTAGTAGTTCAGTCAAGTAAAACGAAAATATAGTCTCTGAGGACTTGCGCTCTGTTATTGTACAGCACACCTTCATCTAAGCAAAGGACTTCATGATCGGTGTTCACATAGAATAAGAGTATTTATTGAACCACGTGTTTCAAAGTAGAGAAGAACATACGCTCGTCGGATCCATTTTCACGTTTGCTAACTGAACTCAAAACTGCGAAGGCGAAAATACGTATGTACGGTGTTTATATAGTAAGAAGATACTGATCTCGTCCACAGTTCAAGAACTGAGACTTTTTTTTCCTACAGGCAGTGTTTCTACAAGATCTCTTCGGGAAACTTCCGCTGGTAGTTCACTCGTTGCCGAAATCAGGTATGGGACCAGATATAAACTGTAGTTCGGTCTCAGTGCACACTAATCTTCTCGTAGTTCGACTAAAACACAGTACATTTCTGAGTATTCTTCATCTCCTGCTGTCGATGAACATTTTATCACCTCGTGTTTGGGTATAGTTCGCACATTTCCCAACTGGACTTGGGCAGCTTGCTAATGAAATTTCGAGGCAGTTTTTGAACATTTTGAACTATTTCGAAACAATAGAAATTTATGGGAAGGGTTCTTCCCCTTGGTTATAATTTGTATTCAGGGAAACGTTCTATAAAATATATGTTTCATCTAACTAACAGTCTTCCAAAGTTTTTGGCACGCTGCCAACAAGTCCAGTTGGGAAATGTGAGCACTATAGAGCAATTGAACCAACACTAGATATGAACTACGACCACGGCATATTGAAAACAGCTGATCGTGGCTGCATAAATTTCATACACAATTTGTTCAGTATACTTTCAATCCTTCAGTTCAGATTGTTAAAGACCGCATTCGCAACTCAGAGCAGTCAATTTCAATTTGATCCATAATCATTATCATTCAAGGAAAAACTTTTCAAATAAAGTATTTAAAGAAGGACGATTATGTGCTCCAATCTCGGCGCGTCAGTCCTTTAAACTGCAATTGAAAAATGTATTGCGGTTTAAAGGACTGAAGCGTTGAGATTGGAGCACATAATCGTCCTTCTTTAAGTGTGTCTTTATGGAGAGACGATGGTGCTCAACATGTTCGGCATATCCGTTCACATCCTGCTGCTCATCTTACAGAACAAGGTCGGTTCAGAGGACACTTGTTATAGTCGTCGCCAACGGAAAGGCGGGAGGGTACTGTATATCTCACTTTCCGCTGTGTACGCACACATGTTTTCCTTCTTTTTTTTCCAAAACCTGCTTGTACTCTAATAGCGTAGTGTTAAGCGGCCTGCTACGAATCTTTTGCTTGTAGGTTCGATTCCGGTAAGGGACAGAAACCTATAAATTGGGCACCCACTATATACGGGATCAGATTTATTGATCAGAATTGTTTTATTTGTTTCATTTGACGGGAATATTCGTTCATCATTCAGTTAAATTCTCTAACTATCTCAAATGAAAACAGAATTCACATCATACTAGAAAATGGGATGGTCAAGTAAAAGAGAAAACACGATGCATTTGCGGTTGTTATTCCACGTTGTTGGAGGTCAGTTTTTTCACGCTTCCACAAATTGGTAACATAAGTCCGTGTGAGGTTACAGTGTAATATGACTTTTGACCTTGTTGTGCTATGACTTTTGATTTCAGAAAGGACCTCCGCCACCGTTTCTATCTTTTGTACTACAACTCTATGCGATTCTACCGAGAAAAGGCAAGATAGAAGGTAATTAGGAGAGCCAAACAATTATTAATGGTTGTAGATTGGTGACAGAAAGATTTAATGGCGTACCAGAGTACGTATGCTATATGATCCCGGCACCTTCATCCAATTCTGCGTCTCTCGCTCTGCCTAACTATTTCTCGTCTCTTACGGATGTAAGAGCAGAGAAAGAGCGTATGTTTGAGGAGACGCAGGATGGGATGAAGGTGCCGGGATCTTATAGCGTAATATGTACTCCAGATAAAGTTAGGGTTTGGTGAAATATGCCACACAATATCGTTCCTAGGTTCCGATTTTCTTCGAACAACACCAAATTCGTCTTGAATCGGGGTTGAAACGATTTTGAATGACAAGTTTTACGAAGAATATAACTTCCTAACATATTTTCCTTCACATACATCACTTCTACTATTGAATCACCTGTGTTTTTCCATATATTCCTACAAACTATAATTTGTTTACGGACCTAAATTCTCGGTTCTAGATTCTCCCGAACTGTCGTGGAAGATCGTGGGCTCCGTGCTACGAATGTGCTCCGTAGCCATCATTTTCAGCGTCTATTTCATTTCAATCATTGTTTTCAGTTTTTAATCGATAACTGCCAAAGATAATATTATTGTTTGAGCATTTAATATGTGTAAGACATTGTTATTTTCGACACGTTTGTTTTATAATGCGTGCTTTGTGTGTTCAATTGACATCTACATTCAAAAAAGTGACAGTTTGTCGAACATATAACGGATGAATGTGGAAACGAATACAAAAAAGAAATGATATAATAAAAAACCAGTAGTCCAGCTACCAAGAGAGCACCTCTTGGTAGTTGAATTATTAGTTGGTAGCTGAACTAAAAAAAAGTTAAGAGCTGCTCAAGAGAAACCGATATATACAAATCTCAATTCTTTTTAACAAACCTACTTTGCATACGGTTCACATGTTTTATGTTTTGGCGTGCGCAATCTTATGTACAGGTTCCCCGGGGTATGTACAGGTTCCCCGGGGTATGTTCAGGTTTCCCGGGGTACATAAACTAGCTTTAAATTCTGCCCTCCTTTAAAGAAGGACGATTATGTGGTCGGGGGTCCAATCACAACGCTTCAGTCCTTTAAATTGCAATATACTTTTCAATTGCAGTTCAAAGGACCGTTGACACGGGATTGGTCCACATAATGGTCCTGCGTTAACACCCTGACTCGTAAATTTTGTAAATGTGGCAGTACCGTTGAAATTTGAATGGAACGAGAATGAAAGCTGTAGACGAGCGTTGCGAACAAATCGTCTGAGTAGGATTGGATCACTCTCTCGTCCACAGCTTTCAAACAACTTCAAGGTACAAACAACAAACTAGGGTAATTCGCAGGAACTGATCCGCACATTTTCTCAGAACGATTGGCGTCAATTTACTGCGAGCAAAACACAAAATCGAGAGAGCATGAAGGTCAATGAGGCCGCAGAGATCTGCGTCTCTCTGACTCTCACACTCCCCCCACAGAAGTGGCTGGTCAACTGGCTGAAAATCATATAAGTTTCAGATTCGTATATTGTACATTTTTGCCTAGAGATCGTGTAGGTCAGAGTCACGTGGAATGTCTGGGAGCGAAAAAATATACGAGACCGAACGAAAAACGAACTATTAGAACCAACCAGCAAAATATTATGAAAACCAACTATCAATTCGAACAAAGTTATTTTCCTTCGACAACTTTTCCAATACGGCGAATGAGATAACTGGCGATTGGGCATTATGTTGCCTTGAAAACGGAAGTGTGCCTGTTGCCGTCTCGGCATGCGGTGAAGCGGAAAAATAGATCCGGAAACTATTGCTAATACTCGAAATGGATTCAAGTTCTTCTCTCTGATATGAACATTTTGAAGAGAGTGAAAGTAAATGAACGGTGGTGAATTTATTGTTATCTAAAACAAAATGATGTTAGTACATTGTATGGGCCCGGGCCGGTTCAAACCACAATTTTAACACATTCCGCTCTTTCATCACGGAAACTTGGACAAAACGAGTTAGAATTTCGACAGAACTTTCATAAAAATTTGAATTCGTTATGAAAGGCTGAAATTTCGGGGAAGTCACGACATAAACAAGCAGAGAACCTGTTATTGAATATTTAAAACAGGCGACTTGTACACTTTTATTGACTTGTAGATAATTTGTGGAACTCAGATTCACATCTACCATCCTTTCCTGTGAGTATTCCTAAGCGCTGGGTTCCACCGCGGGACCAAAGTCCACACTTTCCTGCGTGTCGCAAGTACCTTTTCCTGGAAAATAAAATATGACTGTATACTAGTAGTAAATTGAATAGTCACGTAAATTTAGCATTCTAATCAGGGAACGTGCACTTTGTAGTTGAACAATTCTGAGTTCTGCTGTGTTTAACATGTTTCACGTGACTGTTCAATTGACTAACAGTATGAAAAGGATGAACCGAATATTCCATCACAGAAGCTACTCAGATGCTGAATACAAAAAAAGTGTGAAATGTATGATGATCTCATAACTAAGAGACAAGAAGCATAGAATAGAAAGTTTCGGTGGTGAGTCCTTCTCCTGAATCGTGATACTGTATTAGCTCATAGATAATATCGCTTGATTACTAGACATATAACTCTCGACCGCGGTTTTTAGATCAGTCACGTTCTACTTCTGTTGAAATTCTATTGTATCGTGTTATATCGGAAACTTTGCGGCATTTTTGCGGCTGAAAAGTGATATAAGTCGTACATGCAGGTCAAACTACAACTCTTTGGTTCCATTCTTTACTTTCAGTAGTATCGGATTTCACAATTGATCGCAAATAGTACCTGTCTTCCTCTTCATATACTCCTCGTATTCGGCAGCGAATCGACTGAAGCTCGATTTCTTGATGATTCCACGCTGCTTCAGACATTCGAGCAGGCCGCGGCACACGTACAAGTACTGCTGAAAGTAGAAAGTAGATCATTCATTTGGTTTGAATAAAGTTTGAGAGTAGTGTTTCGCAATATTAACAACCATTTATGAACAATCAAAACTTTATCTGTCTCCCAAATGCCACATGATGTGAAACAGTGAAACGGCTGTTTCGATGGTCAAATTATAGTCGAGAAACGTTTAAAATAAGAAAATAGAAAATGTGAGCCACGTTTCAAAACAAAAAAACGACGAACCACATCACACTGAATGGACTGCATGCGTTGACTTCGGAGTGTCTTGATGGCTGTCTCCATGTTGAATGACGAGGTGGTGGCAGCCAGGTGGCGGGCCAACTCCAGACCCACGAAGCAGCCGGTACGACCGACTCCTGCAACGACAGTATGATTCTGGTCATTCCCACTGAGACTTGGTCATTCGAATATCTTGGCACGATGCCAAGGACTCTCAGTGCGAATAAATCCATTCAATTTAGTAAAAAAAATTTGGTTGAACACGTTGAAAAATATACGTTAAAAGTGAATTGTGAGTAAGGGAAGTGAAGTGAGAGTGGAAAAAGTGAGTAAAAAAATAGGGTTACCGGCCGAACAGTGAACGAGGATCGGTTGGTTGCCAGACTTCTCCCTCGCCATTTTCATCAGAGCGAGACTGGTGTCGAGCGATGCCGGGGCACTGTGGTCGGGCCAGTCGTCGAAGGCTAGGTGGTCCAGCTGGAAGAAAGAGGTCCGGCCGTTAGATCCCAATCTGCGTTTTCCCAATCACCCACTATTTCATTGCTCTTACAGCTCAGATGTGGAGTCAAGGGACTATTAGGCCCTAAAAGAGGGATTTTGGACGATTGCGAATTCTGTATTTGAGACGAGAAATGAAGCGCCCCTAGTAGGCCCTAAGAGTGATTTCGGTGATAAGTTAGCCTATACACTAAACTTAATCTCCAACCAACCGTTTTCGTCTTTTTCTTGTAGGTGAATTGGAGTGTCGAGGAGGTTATTCCCTTGGTGGTCGGTTCTTTTTTGGTACAGACCACAGTCATCCCCTCAAACTCCTTCTTGTCTCCCACGTTGTGAGGAAAGTAGTCGAACGACTTCTCCTTGCCCTCCTCCATTAGTCGACATAACATCACGATCAGCTGGAATAGGCAAATTATTTGATGTCCCATCAAAACGCTCTCAAAACCTTTGTGAAATCTGAAATTGGAATTTTTGATCTTTACTGATTTTTGCAGTTACAGAATGTTCAAATGAGAACAATACTTCTGAGGTTATGTGTAATCGTGTTATGATCAAACATTTAAGCAAGTTCAGCCACCTGAAGAAATAAAACACAAAATTTGACAAAATATGCTTATAAACTGCAAAATTGCTAAGCCTCTCCTTTGAGTTTGATGTGACTTCTCGAGTGAAGTCCAAAAAAATGAGTCTTCACCTTTTATTCCTTCACATTGAGTACGTTGAAATAGCGAAGATTGAGTGAACACGTGTGCAAATACGGTACCTTTACATTTTCCTGTGCCACCATTCTCCAGAAGGCCACCACGGTGTTCGTCATGGGTCCCTGGGCACAGACGAATGTGTGTTCTCCCACTGTCACCCGACTGGCATGGATGTAGTCGTTCTCTGGAATAGATAACGTGAAAACGAAGAACTTTTTTTCTTTTTTTGTCATTTTTTGACTTGAAAACGAACAGGTCCAGACTTTCATGTGAAAACAAGAAGATGATTTCGAATTTCACGTGAAAACGAACGAGAACTGTTTCCACGTGAGAGCCGTTGAACCGTCTAGACTTTTGTTTAACGGTTTTCACGGTTAAACGGTCACAAGATAACAAGACGGTTTTGACATGTTTGAACAAGGAGACTGGAATACCGCCTGAATCCCTCTAGTTACTCTATGATTATTCGATCACTACTGAATTTATCGTTGGATGTAACCCCCTAGCTACCTACCGAGTATTCTACAATTTATTGATTGACTGAAGTCTTACCGTAGTCCTTGATCTTGACTCGGGTGGCATCGAGGAGCAGTATGTCCGGATATCGATTTCTGACCTCGTTGCCAACGAACGCATCTTTCGTACCTTCCGGAACGACGCCTGGAAATACACTAGTAATTTTGACAGACCTATTGAAAGTGGTCTTGGTTGTAGTTTTATCTTAGATACAATGCACAAAACTCGATCAAACCACAAGTAGAGCGAGGTAGGAAAATTTACACCGTATAGGCTCGACAGGTAACCTTATAACCAAATTCACAAACATATTACCAAGCACGCTAAGGTTTTTTTTTTGGGGGGGGGGGGGCGATAGTGTATTCCAATGAGTTCATTCTCGAATTCTTACTGACACAAATTTACCTCTAACGATGCGAAATTCCCGTCGGAACGGTTTGATCCCCTGTGCCACGTTGCTCATGAACGAGGAGACATTTTTCTTTACCACATCCGGGTCTTTTTTGTCCTGAAAACAACTTTCTCCGGAAATAACACTGATGGTTCTGTAACCTAAAAGTGACAAATCACTATTTTCCGTATCTAAACTCGAAACACAGCAAGTATTTCTTTTTTTCGTCTATTTTTAGCTGTACAAACATTAATGTGTAGTTTAGATTATACTTCGCTTCATCCAGACAGTTCTACTTCTTTACATGTGGTTTTCTAACCAGTCCGATTCTAACCCGAGACGCTAATGGGAAGTGAAAAAAAGCCAAATCAACCAACTCGCTTCGCGCTGCGCGCGAACTATAGTAGGACGATTATGTGCTCCAATCTCGGCGCGTCAGTCCTCTAAAGTGCAATTGAAAAATTTATTGCGGTTTGGAGGACTGAACCGTTGCGATTGGACCACCTTATCGTCGTTCTTTGAGGTAGATCAACAGATCAATCCAAAAATACTCACAAATGTCCATTTTGAATTGAGGTCAGACACGATCATACACGACTTTTTCAGACTGTCGTCCATGGTCAAATTACGAGCTTCCGTCTTTATGATGGACTGAAAAAATAAGAAGAAATGTATTGGAAATATAGTCACCATTTTCCCTGAAAAGACAGCAGAGAGTTTGATTAATTGAGCGATACGGGGTGAGCGGTCGTTGATTATTTGCCAACAGGCAAAAGAGTATGTAGATCAATGATACGCAGGCTGGCTGGCCCCTCGCCAAACCCCGCCCGTTACAAAATCTATGGTACGGTGTCCACAACGGTTTGAAGAATCCCATATCAACTATAGTGTAAAAAAACTACTTGAAAAGGAATATAGAATTGTTCAGTCTGTTGATCCTACCTCTAGCTATATCTTCAATGTGCCGTTTCTGGGGTACATAATAACCAGCACAAGAATATGAAAATTTGGTTGACTGTAAAAATTAAAGAAGGGCAGAATGGAAAGCTAGTTTAGGTACCCCGGGGGTACCTAAACATAGCGTCGAGCGCGCCAAAACAGACAAAAATATGTGAACCGTATGCAAACTTGGTTGGTTATTAGTTATTATGAATAAAAAATAGTTTTAATGAGTTTATCTCGAGCAGCTCTTTCATATTAACTTTTGTTTCTGTCCCCCTTCAAACATACTCACCTAAAACAAAGGGGGGATAATAGCCGGAAGGAAAGCAATAACAAAAAAAATCGCATCGCACCTGTCCTGAGTTCTTTTCTGGGCTCTTCTTCGACAGTCGCTTTCTACCAGCCTTCGGCCCTCCCTGCATCGGACCGAGTAGAGAAATGAAAAACCGCCCAATCCGTCCGCTTTATATACTCACGTGTCTCTCAATCACGTTCGCTAACGTGCACTTCGCGTTTCCTGGCGTTTTCCTGACTGGCGAAGTTTCCAGACTGGATAGAATTTTTATTGACATGCGAAAATTCGAGACTTGATAAAATTCACGTTCTCTGGAAAATTCGGTCCAGACCCAGACCGTTTTATCGGCTGCATTCAAATCTGCCATGTTCCTATTTTATTTCTCGGCAGAAGCTGAGACAAATTATCCAATAGTTTCACTTCTACGTCCGTACTCCATAGGGGTGGCTGTCGAAGGGTAGACAGAGGAACATCCTGTTCTGACCTCCCACCTTTTTTCGTTTTAGCCGAAATTAGTTCTGTGATACTTCACCCCCACTGTGGGGGTGAAAGTTGGTTCTCTTCCAACTTTGTCTGTTGAAGCTGGTGCGGGTGATGGGCAAATTATCACGGGCGGTGTCAAAGTACGGTGGGAAGCGGGAGTGCATTTTTCCCGACGGACAGACACTGTTATTTCTGTGATTTTTCTCATTAAACCCCATTGTTCGTGTGTTCTCGATGTCATACGTTTTCGAGAAAAATACGGTATTTGATCGAGATAAAAACTTATTCGCTACGAATAATGATCTCTTCTCGCCGTTTGATCATATAACTGCTAACTGCTTCGACAACGCACCATCTGAATTCATTCAACTTGTTACGCAACTGAATATCTAGTCAAATTGTACTCGACGAGGAGTTTATTTCTGAACCACTTCATCTTCCGGAGACCATTCTCTGCCTACATGCTCGGTAGGTTACTCGATGAGTATTCTCGTCGTTGGGTCCTGATGGGGTTGTTAGTCTTGGCTTCAAACTAGAGAAGAAATTCTGAACTCGACAGTTCTAAACGAAAAATTTGGAACTCAAAAACTCGTGTTTTGTTTTCTACGATGTTTCCAGAGTTGGATTATTCGACATTTTCAAACTCGAAGTCTCGAACTTGAGGATTTTCCAGCAGATGAGAGTGTGTGTAGATCAAAGATACGCAGATGAGCTGCCGCTCGCCAAACCCAGTCTCTACTAAATCGACCGTACGCAATCCACATTAGTTTGACATTATAAATCTCCGTTCAAAAGTGAAAATTGAAAGCAAAAACTATCATGCACCAATCAATGTAAGTTACGTTGTGTTCATTTAATTTTACTTTACAAACAAAAATACCAAAAAAGAGAAATTTGAATATGTTCATTTGTAAAACCGATTTAAACGACACCGTCACATAACTCGATTGTTTATCACAGTACGCTTTCCTGAACAAAGTTCTAGTCACAATACAATATGGACACTTTTACGAAGAGACCACAAAAATTCCAACAAAATTAAAATTTCTTACGAAATTTTACGCAAATATTGAAAATATTCTTGTAATCTGGGTTCAAATTTGTGGCCTCTTCCTATACAATGCATAAAAATCAGTACGACGTAGATGACAGACATAGATCTACATGATATTTTCCGGATTACTCGTTACTGAGGGTGGAGAATGAGATGTAATCTTCAATTTTGCTATTTCTTGCAAATTTTCTCTATTTTTTTCCATTTTCCACGTCTCACGTACAACAGAAATAATAAACTGCACAACATTTCACTCGTAATATCAGGGAGCAACTACGTGATATAAGCTTCGAAATGATCAATCAAAGCCATTAAAACACACCCAAAACGAGATTCAGACCATTCTAGCGCAACCTGCAGCAGAAAGTGAAAGCGAATTAAGGGTCACGTCAAAAATTAGGGGCGTGGCCAAATTGGTACGATGTTTTGGGTGCAAACTGGGTACAGGTGAGAAAGAGACCAAAGACTGACGAATCCGACTATGACGATAATTGCCTATGGGAGGTTGAACGTGGACGATGAGCTCTGAAACCAATCAATAACCATGATTTGCTTACTTTTATTTATGTTTTATCGGGGTTTCTCTACTCCTTTCGATGTGTTACATTATATTATTTCATTCTTTCATTTTACTTTTTTCTCTCATTTTACTTTCATGAACATTGATTGTTATCAGCAGAAAGGAGAATCTTGCATTTTTGAATTTCACTCCGTATCAAGAAACATGACAGAAAATTTTGTTCTGAGTCATCAGCGTGAACATATCAAAAGAGAGAAACAAAAATTATGTAATGAAATCAGAAATTTAAAGAAACCATTTCTCTCTAATTTTGACCTTCGAGCTAGCAGTTCCATCCTATAGAGCTTGAAAACCTGATTACGAACATCCAACGTTTTTATCTTCATCTTGCTCTGTTTTCTCATAACGTCGATGTAATTAATGTACACCGAGGACGAGTTACGTACAAAAAATCAAGGAAATGCTGATAGAAATACAAAAACGTTCTAAATACGTCTTAACGCCTAACAGGATACGAAAAATGAGTGAAAAAGTCAAATTCATTGAAAAACTAATTAACCAATCTGGATAGCGTCCCCGTGAGAATGTTCAAGTTTGGGTATGTATTCAATGGCATTAGGCATTTTTTTCTCGTTTCAAATTTCTAAGGTTGTTGATGACTATTGCAACACAATAGAATACATTTTTTCAGATTCGAAAACTTCAGATTATAGGGGAATGGTCTCTTTGAGAGGTGTCTCCGCAACTCACAATAGAAATCTGTTTGTGGTGTCCTGGCGCTCGGTTCAGAATCTTGGTTCGTAGGAACTCGTAGAATGGTATCGAGAACTGATTCTCGATCCTGGAAGCATAATAAATTACTGTTGGAGGTTGGTACTATTTATTGAATTTATTTATTAATATTTTTTTATTTATTTATATTTATATTTATAATATTTATTTAAGTGGCGAGATCTTGACGGAATATCGATTAGTGATTTTTCTACATTACAGACGCGAAAAAATTCTGATTTCGAGTGACGTATAGGTTGAGAGTGACGCTTAGTTTGATTTCTGGTCGAACGGGTGAAACTAGTTTTTCTGATGCTTTTATCTTTGTTCATGGATGCCTATTCCGAGCTTTTTGGATACTAATCAGGATGAGTTAACACACAGGTAATCTCGTCAAACAGGTAAAATCAGTGATGAAGTTTCACGTGACCTTATGAACATTGACTCCATCACTCACTTTCCGGGCACAATCTTCTCCTCCAACCAACTGATAACTTTGCATATCAAGAGGCCGTGAAGGACGCTATTCTTCCGATCCATGTACACGTCAACCTCGCAATACGCGTGGTATATCCTGGAGTTATGGTAGATCATTGGGTAGTTATCTAGTTATACTCTGTAGTCTGATGTTGTAGTCCTAGCTAGCCGTACCGACCGGGGCAGAACATAGAGTTAGATAGTTTCGATATTACGTGAACCCCTACAGTAATCATCTGCAATCCCGAAAACGATTTCCGTGAAAACAACGCCACTGCCGCTGACAAAAATCTACACGAAAAAATCTCAGAACGCAACAAAGTGCGTATACCTAAACCAAGTGTATTCAAACATTTATTAAAGAAGGACGATCATGTGGTCCAATCGCAACGGTTTAGTCCTTTAAACTGCCGTACATTTTCCAATTACAGTTTAAAGGACCGTTGACACGAGATTGGTCCACATAATCGTCCTTCTTTAATGATGTACTCAAACAATTATTAAAACTGAATCATGAAAATACCTGAACACATAGTTGGTCAGCCAGAAGGCGATGATGATGTCGATAGTGTAGTGGGTCCGGGAGATGACCATACACGTCATGCCGAATGCCGCGAAGCAGTAGGGGACGAAGCGGAGGACCCGCATCCGGAGGGGCACGTAGTAGGCGAAGAACAGCGAACACGTGACCTGGAACAGTGTGACGTCATGGGATGGGAAACAATGACGAATTCGTTCTCGGAACAATGATGACGTCATCGAAATAGGATGAACGGCGAGTTCGGGTCATGACCCCGTATTTTTTATAGAGAATATAAAAAGAAGATCGATAGATACAAGAAAGAGATGAGTAAAAAACGGAGGTGAAAATCTGGATATAGAGAACAGGAAGAGGAAAACGGCCTTTTTTCTGCCGAAATCATATTTTTATGTGACGAGTGAAAACGTCATCCTTCAACTACCACATGCTCGCGTAGCTAATGGCATCTGGGACCAGAAAAACAGCGCAATTACAACATATTCAACCATTTCAGAAACGGAAAGTATATTTATAAATTTTTATCTGTTACTTTTAGCGCAATGAGTAGAGTTGTACATTTACTGAACAAATAAATGAAAATGTAAAAAATAATCAATAAACAAACAACATACCATAACGAGTGTGTGACCGGAAAACAACAAGTCTCCACAGAGAAGATTAGCGTGTCCCTGAAAATTGAACGTTCGTTTTGATGAATGGATTTTCCATACTTTTTACCCAATTACCTCTCCTCTTTCTCTACTTCCTCTTTCAATTATTAATTAGCGGTCTAGTCTCCCGAGTCTCTGGCCTACTTCCTCCTTCTTTGTGTCTGACTCCCCCCCTCTCTCTCTCCATCCTCTCTACACCCTCCTTTTATCTCATCCTCCCTCTTTCCTTTTTTCTCTTATTATTATTCCCTCCTTCCTCCCCATTCCTGAGGAATTCCTCAATTGTCAGTTGTTCGAATTTCCGGCATATCCCAGCCAAAAGTATAGCTATGACGACCAGGACTCGAGGCTGGATGTGACAAAAAACTGCTGTATGCTGTGTGGGAAGCAGGAAAACAATATTAAGGTGGAGAGATAGAGAGGGATAGAGAGAGAGGGAAAGAGGGAAAGAATTAGAGAGCGAGATAGAGATAGAGAAAGATATAGGTCGTAGTATGATCTGTGAGGAGAATCAAACTACAAACACAGCAGACCAAATCGTGTACCTTTCTAACTTTCCCTTGATTATCTACTATCTAGGTTTATTTTGCATCTCCTTGCGGAGAATCACGTGAATGGTAGGATATTTTTCGTGAGTCATTCCGGAGAAAAAGTGTGTCAATAATGGATGATATCTAGGCAAATAGTCTGTATTTGATATGAATCAAGACGTGTGATATGAAGTTAGAGGTCATAGGTAAACATTGATGAGACCCGGGTAGGCATTTTCAATCTTACGTGAACTCCTACAGTACGATTTCAAAACTTCTACAGAGGGTAACCATATGAGTCGTAGTCTGATATTAAGGGCAAAAGTTTTCGGAATTTTTTTTAGACTTCTTAATCAGTTCTCTAACTCTTATTGAGATCAAGAAGTTTGGTAAAATTATAGTTTTAATTGAGAAACAGTACAAAATAAATACAATTGAATACTGTAAGAGTCCATGTATAGATGGTGACTAAAAGATTCCAAACTCAGATATCACTCTTTCTCTCAAATCAAAGTTTTCATGACTAACAATACATACAATAAGTGCCGGATATGGATCCCGAACCACTTTCTGTCTGCGTCTCTCACAATCCCATGCTGTCTAATCGACCGGCTGCTCAAACAATCATAAAAAGAAAGCGAACCTTGGTTTTGGGGTAGAGGCGAAACGTACCACTTTCTTCTCTCTCTTATTCCTATTTTTTAGTTTGATTTAGATATGTCGAGCTTGTTATTTATTTGCCTCTAAATTCGTCCCTACACGAGAAATGCAGCGGAAATGGGAAACCCTAGTCAGAAAGCGCTTTATTCAGCAAATATAATAAACCCCTTTCAAAAAGCCCAAAACGATGCAAGAAATGTGTATGTGTTGTGCTGTGTTTGTAGTTTGATCACAATGCACCCACTTCTAACTACAACTTCCAACCAACCGAAATGCCACTTTTGTAGCGACGAGACAGTGTGTAGGTCAAGGAGGGGCAGACTATCTCAGTCTGTCTGCGGCCTCATTGGATTCATTGACTCCCAGGTTCTCTAATTGGCGCAATGATCTTGTGATTTGAATTGGCGCCAAAACGTGAAAATGGTCCTACCTGGAAACCCAATCGTATCCACTGCTCGAACAGTCGAGAGAAGAAGATGCTGGAGGATGAGTTCACCTGCTCCCGACAGTAATAGTTATTGTCCACGTAGCCTGAAATAAGAGGTAAACTAGAAACACAGAAAAAAAGCCCACAGAAGAATTAATTGACACCACCCAATTCCGCGTGAGTGAGCTAGGCCAGGCTTGAAATAACTGTCACTATACTATCAAAAGCTTTTACAAACATAACTTCAACCATGAACTGACTGACTTTATGGTTCTTATCAATCGAATCATATTTTCTGACTTATTACATGCAAACATGTTGTTTTCCTGAACATTAGTTTAGATAACAACTTCTATTTCGAGTTATTGTTTCGAACTTTTCCTATTGTTTTGTTTCATTCTCATTGTTTCTCATATACTTTGTTGGCGAATCACGCAGTCTAAGTGGTAACTCAAATAAAAACGGCGGCAAACTCTAACACAAAATCCGGAAGTGAGATGGCACCTTGGCAAATAGGTTCAAAAGACTACTGCTGATTCCTTTTCAATAACTAGTTCAGAAACTACTTTACTACTGAACTACAAACTACAAACATATAAACTACAAAAAACGCTTTACCACTCGTTCTAGTTCTTTTCTAGTTGAGAAACCAAATGACCGCTGCAATTTGATCGTCAGAATATTATACACATGGGTGTAAAAATTGAAATGAACAGTTCATATCAAAATCGCTCAGAGAAGGGCACTAAAAATATAAACGGTAAATACTGCTCTGCTGTGGTTATAGTTCGTACTTGATGTATACACAGGCGCGGGGGTAATCGTTCGAAACCTTATGAGATACCTCATGCGCTATATCTAACGAACTTCTCACAAGATTCAATTGATTGCTATGCTATAACCCTGAAAGTTAGTAGCTCATGAAGTGTTCATGAGATTCGCATGAGAAAATCATATGCAGTTTGCATGAGATTGTTGGGCCGCCAGATCAAACTACAACTTCATCTGACCAACCTGGTGGCAACTGCGTGACCAGCAGCGTGCAGGACCGCATCGCGTACAACGTGCCGACGACGAAGAGCACGCGACGCACGATGATGACACGTGACGCGTGGAATATGGTCAGCAGGATGAAGCAGACTAGACAGCATGTCACCATCAGGTCACCGGACCTCGTTGCCCAGTCCTGCTGCGGGACTAGCGAGAAGATGATGTCAGGTAGCGGCTGTCTGGAAGGGAGAAAATCGATAATTGGAACAACGAATCAATAACACTTTTATGAACTTGATAATTGGAAACAACTAATCAATAACAACCTTGTCGATAAACAATATCAACTCATTTTTGCTTCGCTTTTTGTGTATGGTGAAAAGGTACGGTTCTAATCATTCAATCTCGTGAGTTTAACGGCCCTGTTAACAAAATCTACAATGTTGATTCTGTCCTTGATTTCTACAGTTTGGCAGTTTCTCCACCTTTTCGAAAAAGTTTTTGTGTGGGAAGAGCTTGGTTTTTGTTTTTATATTTATAGTTTCCATTTATATGCTTTCCTTCCAATTCACGTGCTCAATATCTGGCTTTACTGCCCACTAGCTCAATTTATGAGCTTTCGGGGAAAATTGGGCAGTAGTTCTGAATCAATGACTGCTTTTGCTCACGGGCCACTAATTCATTGCAAACATATACATATGCGCAATTGGAAACACATTACGAGAGAGCGACATCTACGAAAATCCGATTCAGAGAAAGAGTATGAGAGAGGGAGAAAGAGTTAATAGAAATGCACTACCAAACTACAATTGAAATAACTCCATCCAAACCACGCTATGTATGTTTTCCAGGTTTCCAAATAGAAAAAAAACCATCAGAGATAATAACTTACTAAACTCGTTCACAAGTTAGTGTTATCAAGTTCAAGAATGTTGGATTGAGTTAAATGAAGGTATTTATCCAAAGTCTATCATGGCAAAACATAGCCCGTAAAGTTTTAGAATATACAACTTGACATTATCTGAATTTATTTAAACATAATTACATTGAACTAATAAAACCTAAAATGTTTCGACGAACAAACACAATAATAATAGTTGAAACGTACCTGGGTACGAAATCGTGCGTGTAGGCGAGTACTGCCCAGTTGGACGAACCGGCTAACACCAGGAATACTGACAAAAAGACCCATTTTAGGGGTTCACAGGGGGGGTGGGACATGGGGCTTTCGGCGGCTGAGCTGGTACCAGCTGTGCGGCACTCGGAAGACTCCACCCACTTGCCAGACTGAAAACACACAAATATAAAACCTGGTCGTTGAAACAAATTTAAAAGTAACATTATTTCTGTTCTAAGGCAAAGTGTTAATGTAAAAATACGAAATACAGAATGCTTTGTGTTGTCAAACTTTTAAATTTATAGAACAATAAGATCTTATATGATGGTGGGATGGGTCCAAAGAGGTCATTTTGTTCGAAATTGGTTAACAACAACTATTTCAGCAGTGTTCTACTCTCTTCATACAACCGAGACAAAGATCGCTTATAACCTTTTCGTTGAGAGAGGGGTCCGTAGGTGAGAAAGTAGAAAGGAGTGGGTTTGAAGTCAAAGATGGAACAATACAAGACTGATAAAGTGAGTGTTAAAAATGAAAAGTGTGTAGAATAGCTTATTCAGACGATCAGATAGATTCTTAAAATATGTGGCCTACTCGTACTCGTAAGAATTCAGGCTGGAGGGCTAAGGGGGCGTGGTTAAGAGGAAATGGTCAATGGGAAGAGGAAGGTCTTAGTTTCCTAATGCTATAAAATAGTCATTATGAAACGTGAGAAACATCAAGAATAACGCATTTCGTACCGGCACGTTCGCGAGTTCTGATGTGTTTGCACGATGTACAACTTTTCACTAGCAGCAAAAGAGGGCGAATTTCTTCTCAAACGTCCCTCAATTGAAAAGTATTTAGTGAGTAAGTAAAAACAAGTGTCAATTATACAATTTCCCGAAACCCCTCTTTGGTTTTGGAAAAAAGTGAGTTCTAGGTGAACTATCTATAGCATAACAAACAAATTGTCATGCTGTAAATCAGTGGCTTGTCTGAAAGTGAAAAACAGGTGTGCGTTTGTCTACGAGCCCTCGAGCAATGAAAATATGTTTTAGGGCTTACTTCACATTTATACTAAAGTAGCTTGAAAGAGACGTAAAGATGGTTAGATTTCCGTACATAGCTATTTTTCATTATTCTGCCACTCTCTGAACGAAACAGAGTTGTGATGTTTTGAAATTCGCTGTGAATATGAAAAGGAATTAAAACTAGGCTGAAATTATCTATGCGCAAATTTGTCATAGACCGCTTTCTATTATTTGGTCGATGTTTGTTTGTTCTATAATCTATTCAGATGTGTCGATGGGACACGCATAGCGGAATAGTTTACTAATTACACAATAAACTACACCTACTTAAACCTTAAGACTTGAAACTAGATAACTTAAAACTACTCAAAACATGCAGAGTTGCAACGGGGCCATGTTTCTTAACGTTATATCAATTCAAACAAAATTATTCAGTTAGAGAACATGAAAAGAGCATGTAGTTGCTTGAGGCGCAGATACGGCAAAAGACGGATGCATGCAATAGTAGGCCTGCACTGCCTGCAAAGGTTTCGAAAAGAGGTCCAATTATAAAATATTCATGTGAAAGAAAAACTGCCTATTCAGTGCCAAAATTAGCAGACCGAAAACCTCTGAATGGAACGCTTACGTAAGCAATGTTTAGTTCAGAGAACCATTTCCTGTGTTAGTTCCGAGATAAGTGTGCTTCGGCGATTTTCGAATTATACCAGACATCTACATCAAAAGTAACACTTCTAGAAACAGAAAGAGATAAGAAGATGAAGAGAGAAATGGAGATTGAAAAAGCGAGAGGAAGGTAAGGATAAAAGAAGCGAGGGGAAGAGAGAGATATAGAGGGAAAAGGTCGTTTACTCAGAACCAGGTGGTAACTAGCATCACTGACATGTGGAAAGTTTGGGAAACGTGCGGACTACAATCATCATTATTCTTCTAGTTTCTGAAAGGTTTCAGTATTTCGTGGTACAATTTGGTAAAACAACAAATAGCGGAAACGGTAAAATCGCCACTGGCAACCTAGTTCCCTCGCAACGCTGACGCATCACATAAAATTCACATTTTGTATAAAAACAAAATATGAAAAAGTAATTTAATGTGGAAATTCATTTTGTTTTTCGTCTGCATATCTGTTCAGCTCTCATTTTCTAGCATAAACGTAACCGTGTAGGTAACTTTGTGTTTAGTTCTGTGAACAGCTAAATTGAAAGTTTGGCAATAATTTGAATGCCAATCGAAAAAGTTTGCTCGATAGGTGGCAGTATGTTTGAAAATGTTTTTACCACGAAGAGGTAGAAATATGCTTGAAAGATAGAAGAATGCTTTCATAAATAGAAATATGCCTCGAGTCAAGAAATAGCGTGCGTAAAAACTGGTTGTCTCGTGTGCCAGAGTCACTAGAACATGTAAGCGGATTAAGATCATCTGTTTGTTCACAACATTGAGGTTTCATCGAAAGTATTTAGTCAAACAGAACGAAGTGATGTGTGAAAGAGAGAGAGAGGGTGAAAGAGGTAGGAATATAAGTGTATATAGAGAAGAATGGATGGAGAGAGAAAGAAGGATAGGGAGAGAGAAAAAGAGAGAGAGAAAAAGAGAAAGAGAGATAAATAGGAAGCCTAAGAGCGAGACACAGAGAGGACATCAGCCAGTCTATTTTACTACGACGGATTTTCTACGACTCTTTTTCTACGATAAATTTAAAAGAATTTTACAGCACGGATACCGTTCCCCGTTTTTGGTCAAACTAATTTGAAACTGTTGCCTGAAACTGAGAAACTTCTCTGCGTCTTCAGGCGCAATACTATTTTTCGTTTCAAACTTGTTTGAGCCAAAAACGCGATAGCTATCGTCCTAGAGTCCGTGCCATGGGGCAACCATACCGGTTGTCCCGTGGCACGCCCCCCGCCCTTTTAAGGCGCGACCTTCGCCGCTCAGTTGGTTTTCTCTCTAGAGCACCGCGCTCTCTTCTTTGTAAACCCACTCGCTCCCTTGGAATGAATCAGTGATTACTCTGTGTCCTGTTGATATTCTAAACCAAACTATAGTCCATAAGAGAACGTGCAATGAGGCATGTTCCTTAATGGAACGTGGAGGTCTCCGCGCTTGAACTCCCGCACCGTCACACCACTCATGGAGAACATAGGAAGAAATACAGAAGAAGACGATCGCAATCTATCGCGATTTCGCTCTTACGCCTCGCATCACCGAGGACACTCCGATCACCGCGATCCAGAAAGGGAAAACTCGCCGCAGTTCAAGAAGATTGGCTGCCGCCAAAAATGGATCGCTCAGTTATACTGGCCAGCTGTTCGCAACAGAAAGGATCCTGACTGGTGCCTCTCTTGACTCTATTGGAGGAAAACGACCACTTAACGTCGACAGGTCCGTTGTTACTCCATAATGACGTTTGGAGAAGCATCATTCTCTCAAATTTGTGAGTAGTTTCACATATATATAAATTAGCGAACACTTTTCGTCATTCAGTCCCTCAAAACGACTCTATGCCATATTTTTCCTGTATTTCCCACTCTTCCTTCACTCCATTTGCCCGTGCGACGTTATTCAACGCACGACTAAAATCGTACTTTATACTATCCAAGTACGTCAGGACACAGATGATTCCAAGAAGTCTTTTACTAGTCTCTACGCTGCCTTTTCAATTTTTGTTTCACTATCCGAGACCGATATATTTGAAAACTTCGGCAAGGACAAACCTGGTTTATCACTTCTCCATCTCAAAATCGCCGCGGGAGACCAGAAATGGCGCCGAAAACCAAGGCCATTTCGCGCTTTTGAGAGATTGGAATCTCAACTAATCAACTTTCGCCAAGGACAAGCGAGTCGAAACAAAGAACCAGTCTCACCCGTGTGTAGTATATAAGGCGACGGCAGACTCACAACACCATCCCGCCAGAACGCGACAATACGTTCTACCGTAACTCCGTAACCAGTCGCCCGCCATCGCAGTTTACTCACACACATCGCCTAGTGTATGGTACTACCGAACCTCCGCGGCAGAGGTAGATCCATAACACAAGGTACGCAGAGTAGTCAAGGCACAACTCTTCAACGACAAGCAGCACGCTCGTCTAACATATCTCCGCGTGCCTACCAACAACAAACGCGTCAGCCACCGCCAAGACAAGGACCGATCACAAGAGCTCTACACTCAGCCATGGACGACATACTCCACGCGATACAAGGTCTGGGTCAATACAACACGCGAACTGAACGACTCGTAAAGAACGCGGGCCAAACCCGGCCAGTGTTTGACGACCGGGAGTCTTTCAAAACATTCGTTCGCCGCATGAACGATTTCTTCAATGCAAACGAGCTGACCGCCCAAGATGCCATCCGCATTCTGCCAAGTTTGTTGTCCGACTCTGCAAGAGAAGCGTATGACACGCTTGATGCTCAACTGAAAGCCAATGGTCCCTGGGACGATTTGGTGACTGCACTTCAGAATGCGATCTACACCAACGATAAGAAACAGTTGGCGCAGACGTCTCTAGCAGCCGCCACTCAAGGATCAGCTTCGGTCGAAACATTCGCAAGAGTTTGTGTGGAATGGGCGAACCGTGCCTACCCCACCGCGGCAGAAGAAGCAGCTCGCGAAGCTTTTCTACTGTCTTCTTTCCTGAATGGGTTGAATCCTAAACTGAAGAAGCCAGTACGCAGATGCAGACCCGACACCTTTGCCGCTGCGAAAACCGCCGCCATACAAGAAGAAGCCCTACGCAAGATCGAAGCAACTGAAGAGAACGCTCAACTAAAGAACACGATCAATGCCTTAGTTGAAGAAGTTCACACACTTCGCATCGACTCTCACAATCGCGACGACAGGGAAAGAGTACCTAGGAACGACCGCCGACCCAACCATACCAACGGATATCAACGAAACGATTGGAACCGCTCGCATTATAGACATCGCGACGAAAGTCACAACAGCAGAGATCGCTTCACTCGCTCGCATAGTCAAGATCGCAACCGGCGCTCGGTTCGCTTCAACAACGATCGTTCAGGAACCAATGCGTACGGTCGGAACCAGCAGACCCGTGGAAACAGCCGGAACTATCGTGGGAACAGGAGTCGTGGTCAGTCGTTTCGAGTAAATTCTATCTTTGATCCTTTGGTAGTACCAGGTGATTCGGCATCGCAAGCCCCAGGTACAGGTCGCAAACCATCAGTTAACTTCGTGGTCACCGGTGCCTTTATCGCATGTATTCTATCCTGTATGATAACACCGGTCCAGTCAACCTCGAACTCTACCTTTTTCGCTTGTGATAACGCTCAGGGAGGTATTCTAGTTGCGCCACCGCGGCCAACGGAATGCAAACCACCCGTAGCCGATACAATCGTTCAAACAGTGACAGAACTTTTCGTTCGCAACTTCACCATGGAAGAAATAACAGCGTGGCGTTGCACAAAGGAGAAGTATCAGCAGTGCACAACAAGCTTGTTCTGGATCCAAGGCTACAATCAATCGATTGTCGCCGTGGAAGCCGCGCACGTTGAAGAATGCCGACACGCAGTCACGGAACGACAATGGAACGGTCACGCTCTGATCCAACGTATGCCTGGCGTCTACAGAACCGAAATACCCGCCGATTTCCCCAGTGGTGGATTCTGGAACGGCGCCTGCAACACGACACACAGATTCGTACTCGAAAAAGGAACCGTCGGAAAACTACCCGACGACACCATCATATCGAGCCTGACGCTCAATACTGCCTCGTGTCATATACATGATGGATCTTGCGTGACCAACCAAACCACAATCATCTGGGACGCACCAGCTCGGCAGAAGGAATGTGCCATCGTTCCTCTGGGATCACACCCAGCCTTTATCGGAGAGAAGACTGTCATCATCGAAGACATACAGTCCGCGTTCATACTGGAAGACGAACCGCCACCGTTTGAGATAAGACGATGCTTCGAGCACGCAGTCTACCGGACAACCAGTGGAACTTTTCTCACCTTTCCTGAACTTCCACATGGAATCAACATAACAACGTATCTGGAGAGGATTAGAGGCCAACGACAGAATCAAACACGAACAAAGCGCAACGCGGAAGAGAAACCCGCGCCTTACATCCTACTCAAGGACACGGTAGATTCGCTCACTCCTATACCAAACGGTCACTCAGCGGTCAACGACGAATATCGCATTTTTATGCAGCGCCTTCAAGCCAATGAAACCTACAACCTGAGAGATTTTGACGCTGGAAGAAACTTCATTGGAGATGTTATGCTGTCTTGGAACTTCACAGCTCAGATGATCGAGGAACGCCTAAGATGGTACCCTTATTCAAACATCAACGTCGCAATCTTCCACGCACTCTCCTACCGAGAAGTCATGCTAGCGACCAAAGAAGCCATTCGACGCATACAGGCCTCAACGCTCGAACATCTCGTGATGACCAGAGCTTCTGAAGAGACACACAGGAAGCTCTCTGACGAACTGAGTAGAAAACCGAACGGACGTAGAAGACATTTCCTTGCAGCAGCGTTGGAAATATCGCTTGCACAACAAGGATACGCTCCATCAGCAGCCATCGATCGATGGGTTTTCGTCAACATGCCTCCATCCATTCGCAGATCAGAAAAATCTCGTTACGGACTTCAAGTGGAAAGCGAAATCTCTCTCGCCAAAGCAATTTTTCGCAACCTCACCGAAAGCGCGAGAATTGCACGGAAAAGATTCGAAGATGATCCAGAGGGAACGAAACTTTTACTACAGGAAGCAATGGAAAGAGAGAAGGAGAGATTCAGCAACCTCTCAATCACACTGGAATCCTTCAAAACAAGTACAACTTCCACTCCGAAGGCCGAGACAACTGAGTCGACTAGTCCTCTACTCAGTACTGCACCTGCGACAGAGGTCCCCACCACCACCTCAACGCCCAGTACAAGCAAGAAAACGACAACAACAACATCAACAACAACAACAACAACTCCAACGCCATCCCCAACGACGCTATCTTGGACAACCTTGAGTTATTCGAATCAGCGAGTCGCTCGCTCGTCCGCACCACCAACGCAAGATGTCGTCGCAAAGGAAGCAACTGGAACAATCGGGTCCGAAGCTCATATATCCTTCATGAAGACATCTTACGATCAACTGGAAAATCAGCGTCGGAACTACACAACGACGAACGTGAACAACAAACTACAATACACCGCTGAACGCTTGCAGAGAGACATGAAAATCAACTTCGAACGCATTTTCGACCAGATCTGCCACGTGAAAAACCGCCAACTTCAAACGTGGTGGGCTCTTCTGCAGATCAACCCGACTATCGGAATGCGCACGATCCTCAATCGGAACGACATAGTAGCACGATTTGTAGGACGTGACGTGCTGAACATCAATCAGTGCCGAACAATCATCGCCACGAAGGTACATCATAACCACAAAGTGAACGACACGTGCTTTTCGTACACTCCAGTCACGTCAAACGATAACCAGACGTGGTTCGTTATACCAGGATCGTTGGATCTAACAAGAAGAAGTCTGAAAATCGACTGCAACGAGGCAACACCTGACGTTTGGGAGGAAGAAACAGGAATATGGAGAGCAGCCAACGAACGAGCCAACGTCACAACTCTAAGTGGACTTGGACATAACCTGCCACTCGTTATCCAAAAGTTGAGTTTTCGGGCAGGTGACATCTACGAACCAGCTAAAGGCTCTTCCTTCCCCCTCTCACTCGCAATATCCTACGGTGCTAGCCTCGTCTCTCTTCAGCAAAACCAGCAAACCCTCATACGAGTGTTGAGTGGAAAAGGTATTACAGACGGAGGTCTGGACAATCTCATCGACTCCAGTGGCTACGTTCTTGACACCGCGTCAAACGCTTTCTCATCAACGATGGACTCCATCAAATCCTTTCTATCGTGGAAGATCATTGGAATATCGATAGCAGCAGCGCTCACCGGAGTTGTTCTGATAGTTCTCGTGCTCATAGCCAAATGTTACCTGGCCAAGAGCATGTTAGGCGCAGCACTACCGGCTATCGCACAAATCCATCATGTTGAAGTAGAAGAAAACGAAATGACCGCCGTGAATGAACGGACGCAGCTGAAACCGTCCGCCCCTGACGAAAACATCGAAGAGCCATACCCACCAGTCGACCACTGTGGCTCACATCGTGGTCGTTACCCACCGCTCTTCACATTTATTCCCGTCCTAATTCCTCTCGTGTGTGCTACAACAACAGACGCAACACGTCTTCCATTCGTACAAATCACCATGGACGACAGAGGAATCATTGCTCTATGGGATAGCGGAGCGTCAATATCCTATCTTCGACAGTCAGTGTTCAACCATATATCTTCGCTCAAACTTCACAAAACTTCTATGAAGCAAGCAACGACAGCCAATGGCACATCGTTTGGCTTCGTTGGCAGTACAACCATTGATGTCCGCATCGCTGGATACCATATCCGCCACAAGTTTCTGGTATCACAAGACGAACACTGCCCCGCTCCAGTTCTCTTAGGAATGGATTTCATGAAAAGCCTAGATGATCAGGGCATCACCACATGCCTTCGACCCACGATGCAAGAACTATGGGTCGGAGAAAGAAGAATCCCGTTGCAGCAATCCGGAGAAGACGCATATCAGATGATCCCCAAAACTACTAACGTCACCGCAGTCAGAAAAACTACGTTGCCTCCAGGCGCGAACACGAAATTGAAGATAGTTGTCGACTCCTATGACGACGCTCGCTCACTCCTATTTTCTTTCGTCGGGAAGCGGACACCCCATCCAATTCGCCAACACCATCTTCCATCCGCTGGTTGATTGGAAACAACTATTTCCGTGGAACCCTCGAAGACGACTTCTCTTCTAGTAACTTGCTCGTAATAACCATTTTTGTATCAATCGACATGCCGTGTCATTAGTGAACCTTGACAGGCACGTCATATCTTCGCATTGTTTCTCATTGTTATTTGTCACTAACACCTCGTTTTTTGTTTGGTGTTGGTCATTTTCGTGACTATAGATGAGCGGGGACGCTCAGTTGAAGGGGAGGGGGCCCGTGCCATGGGGCAACCATACCGGTTGTCCCGTGGCACGCCCCCCGCCCTTTTAAGGCGCGACCTTCGCCGCTCAGTTGGTTTTCTCTCTAGAGCACCGCGCTCTCTTCTTTGTAAACCCACTCGCTCCCTTGGAATGAATCAGTGATTACTCTGTGTCCTGTTGATATTCTAAACCAAACTATAGTCCATAAGAGAACGTGCAATGAGGCATGTTCCTTAATGGAACGAGTCTCAGCCCAAGTTGGTTTCCTAAATTTCCCTGAAATAAACTCGTTGTCACGTTGGTAACGCTGAAAACACCTTGGGTACAGAACTCGTTTGCCAGAATATCCCAATAGCCCGTTCCCAACCTGCGTCTCTTCAAATAAAGGCTATTTCATCGCTCTTACATCCTATATAATACAGGTTTGGCGACTTTATGTAGAGCTGAATAGTGTGAGAAAAAGTGAATTTAGTGTTCTATGAACTGACCATGTGCAAAAACAGCTGGTTTCATAAAGTCAAATTAGAGTCATCTACAAAAGTGTGTTTCTGTAGTTTCATCGATAATTCTCTACAAAAATACATGAGAAAGACGATGGATGGAATTTGGGCGCTGGGATATTTGTGCGTATGGCATCAGAGTCTATACTGTTAGTGAATTGCACAGTCATGTGAAACATGTTAAACACAGCAGAACTCCGAATGCATTGACAAAGTGCACGATGCTTCATTAGAATGCTAACTTTACTTGACTATTCAATTCACTTCTAGTCTAATCTACCTACTTGCTGCGGTTCCCCGTCAGCTTCTTCTCTGATAAGTGTGCGCGATCGTTTCCGATGATGCACAATTTTCGTGCACTTTTTCACGAACCTCCATCCCGGCAACGGGACTGTAATCCGTCTTGTTAGCCAACCCGACAGATTCCGTGCATTCTGAAAAGGAACAAAAATAAAGCAACTTTACTTTTTTCTTTCCTCAGTATTTACTACTTTTTGTTATGTAATCTGTGCGCCATTAACTTTGTATTATTAGAAAAACCAAATTCAGCTGGTGAAATACAGTAATCTAACTTGTGTCATAGTTCCCTTGCTCATTTGACCGAACAACCAAATCTTCGTCATAGTTTGATCTCGATGCACGCCAGTTTTTAGATTTTGGAGGAATAGTTATAGAATCAAACTTCAAACACAGAGGGACAGGGCAACATTCATAGACTTGTTTTAAAAGAACCCCCTATATCTAGTCTCATAGTTCACCCACAGCAGAATTTCCGAATTTGATCTCAACATGACACTACAAAGTACAGTAAGATAAAGTGGTATGATTTTTTGCACCCGCTTCTTTACTCACACTTACAATTTAGATGATTCATTAATGAGACACTTAGACAGTGAGCAGAGAGCACATCTAAATGGAGACGTAGAGCAAGTTTCTACTGATTTTTCATAGACAATCTAGTTTAGTGTGGTGCTTAAATAACGATTCAGCGAGCTTTTATGCTTTCTCAAAAAGTTGTGAAGTTGCGAATTCTGAGCGGAAAGAATACAAATAATACTTCTAAGAAAGAGTTTGATCTGACGAGCATCGCAGAAATTGAGAAGTTGAGAACAGTATATACCAGATTCAACTACAGTTCGTAGTTTGATCAATATCCTACACACCCGCCTAGAACTACAAACTCAGTAAAACGACTCAAACGGTGAATGGTGGAGCGAATTACAAGTCGTAAGTGTACACCACCTAATTGTCGGCAAATAAAGTGTGGTAAGGGAGCAAACTACAACCCAACAAGAAATCTGATGAACATCAAACTAGTAGAGACATCTTATGCAAACGACAAGAAAAGTTTTTTATAAGGATTCAAACTACAGGAGCTCAGGTGTAAGGATTCAAACTATCAAAAAACCTTTGAATAGGGATTCAAACTATAGAAACTCATGGATATAAGGTTTCAAACTACAAACCAACAGGTAGTTGTGGGCACGAGGGTGAGGGCTGTTGTGTGGGCATCTAGAAAGGCAAAATGACTGGCAGCCAGTGCCTTTCTCACGTGGAAAACGTTTCCCCACAGTCCATGAAAACGAAGTTTACGGGTAAAAGTACCGGTAAACCCGTTGATCGGGCCGAGAATTCTACCCCGTTAGCCGTTATCCAGTTACGTTTTGACAGGAAAGCGGCGTTTTCAAAGGAGTTGGTCTGGCAAAGTCATTTCTTGAAAAGAAAGGGCAAAACCGGTTAACCGATCGGTTTTTGTTTTCATTTTAAGCAGAACTTGAAGAGACACTAGGGCTAGCATTAAAGAAAAATATAGATAGCATTAACGCCGTGACTTAAACTTACGTAGTTAAAGGAAATTTGATAGTGATTTTGTTACAAGTTATAGAGTTAAAATGAAATTAGGAGGGATGGTAATATGTACTTTCAAAAAATGAGTATGTCGTTCCAAAATAGTGTATGGCTCTTGCCTAAAGCTGGAGTAAACTGCAGAGCAAGCTTGCTACTGTGTAGAATCTTGGAAAAGTTCAATTACAAACCAGAGAATGAGATTATCTATTAGAAGAATTGGCAATAAAAGAAACAAAAGAACAGTGTGTTTCGTTTATTACGGTCGCGAGTTCGAGTCCATTACGAGGTCAAATTTTGTGTGAGAGATATTGTTTCAGGTCTTGAATAAGATAACAAGTAGAGTTACTTGGGATTGGGTTCAATTTTGACGTGCATTGCTCATGCTTTCAGCTATTGTAGTTTTTAGGTCAGAATTTGCTATCTGTTCTGTAGACACACACATGTGAAACGTTTTATCGCTCATGTAATCGAGATCGATCTGGTACCAAAGGGACAAAAGCTCAATACTTGTACCTATATCATTTATCAATAGTTTTAAACTGTCAATCTCACAATTGCAGTCAATTTCAAAATTAGTGCGTGGAGGGCAGGCAAACACCATCTCCGAATAGTATGAAGTGAACTATACGAATCTCGAATGATGAATTTTGAATCTCTCCCTCGCTCTATCTCGTTTACTCTTTCGCTCTACCTTTCTCTATATATCTTTCTCTCTAGTGTTCACGGCCTCACCTCAGATATTATCTCAGTCATCAACATGTATTAAAGTGGACACTGAACTAGAAAAGGTCTCAAAAAAGAGCAAAAGCGGTATTTTTTGTTAGGCTCTGTTCAAAGTTGACGCCGTTCCACTTGAGGAGAAATTTCTACCATTCTGATGGGGTGACAGTGCCACATCAAACTACAAGGCCAAGTTGGATAACTGTCGCTAACAAACTTTAGTTCTGTCCCACTCACCCTGCTATTGTTGGCAATGAGAAAATAACTAAAGTTGAAAAGTACATACTTTGAAAAAATCGAAATTTCGCGTTAACTTGAGAGTTGCAAATATTGAACTTCTTTCTATCATTGATTTTTCGCATAACAATGGAGAAAAATTAAAAGTACAGAAGACTAACCATTTGGGGTCGCATGTGCAGTAGAAATGGCAAAAGCCGTCATCTGAGGTGATTAGACGTGTACTGAGCGGAGAGAGACAGAGAGAGGCAGAGAAAGAGAGTGGAGGGGGTTGAATGATAACGAATTCGGGCCGAACCGCACGAGACAAACTGTGTCTTGGAGGTTGTGGCGGTACCATTCTATACTCTATTCCAAACGGACGTGGGCTTCTACAGTAAGAACTCGCAACAATTATATACACATGTTATGCCTACTTTACTTTGTACAATTGACAGTTTTGTGTTCTTCGAGTTATCGTAGAGTGAACATCTTGTGTCGTTCTGCTTTATTGGGAGTGTGTTTGAACCTTCGCGGATGCTTGGCACCCATGTCAGGTTATTATCCACTTCGCTCATTATTTTCGTAACAAGATTTGCAACTAAAAACCGTAGAATTTTTGAACTGGAAATTTCTATTAAAAATCGAAAATGGCATAAATAGGTCATTATAGGCTGTCTCTGAGAAACACAAGTAGTCAAGGCAAAAAGTGTCGTCACTTTCCAAGAACCAGTTATATAAACTTCTGACGATTCCCAATTGGCCAGTCACTCTTGTAGCGGCCTCGACGAGAGAGTACGCAGGTCAGAGAGACGCAGATGTCTGCGGCCTTATTGACCTGCACGCTCTCTCGCTTTTGTAGGTGGGCAATTGCGGAAAATAGGCGCCAATCGTTCTAAGTGTCCAGGTCATGTGAGAGGTACTGTATCGCGTCAGACAACGAGACGTTTTTTTAGAGAGCAAGCAGATCAATCCTCTTAGATAGATAATGAATCATTCTGAGTGGGTAACTCATCAGAAAACGGAAATAGAGAAAAAGGGCGATTTGCTGGAGACGAAGTCAAACTAGATATTTTTGAAGCACAAATAACTTGGAAAACGTACTGTTGTACTCAAATGATTGAAATTCCAGGTAGGTGAAATTCCAGGTAATCGTGCTATACTAGAAGTACATGTCAGCATTCTAATGAGGCATCCTGTGCACTTTGTCACTGCAAGTTTGAGAGTTCTGCTGTGTTTAACATGTACACATGACTCTGCAATGGACTAACAGTAACTGTGTATATTAATTCGTTCAACGCTCAAAAAGTTCGAAAGAGTTGATTTTCTCTAAACTCATTCAGTTGGACACGATTGTTTGCGAGTAGTTATGAACTATAGTTCGTTTCACCCATCGATAGTAGTACAGTACAGTAGATTTTAGTGGGTGGAGTCAATTGTGTTGGAAAGTTTACCGTTCTACCCTGCGTGCGGCATGTTCCCTACATGTTTTATGGATAGATAGAGACAATAGGGACCGTCCTTTTATCTGATAACACTATGAAATATTATAGTTAAGACGCATAAATGCCAGTCATGTTATCGCCAGTCCCGTGCATAGGTTTACAGCCGGCTGGATCACTTTGACTGTAGGTCATATGCAAAGAATGTAGACCACACTGGTCAATTTTCCTACGAAAAATGATTCAAAATCATCAATTTGTCAAGAGTTTTTAATCTTTTTTAAAGCTTTTAAAGTTTTCTAGTACGAAAAAACAACTCACGAGAGAAGTGGATATTCCTCATACTTCGTTCGTCACACACAGGGCCTCGATCAACTATCGATTGACGATCAATATATCTGGAATAAATCAATAACATTGGATAACACATAAGTAATACTCTTTCGAAAAGAGACTTACTTGCTATGTGACATAGAGAAAGTAATACAAGATCTTTAGATATGAAAACTATAGATCTATAAGAGGTAAATGTACTCAAATTGAGGAAGGCAAAAACTCTTCTAAAATTGAAGAGTAACAGTTGATATCTTCCGGATCCAGTGAAAAGATACAACATGCCGCTTGTGAGCTACAGCATACGCAAAACTAAGATTGTGCAAACAAACGTGATAACATAACGTGTACTTATATCACTCAAACTATACTAGAAGTAAATTGAATAGTCACGTGAGCATTCTAATGAGTAATCGTGCACTTTGTAATTGCACGTTTTTGAGTTCTGTTGTGTTTAACAACTTTCTCGTGACTGTGCAATTGACTAACAGTTTACCGGGTTCTTGAATAGTTCCACATACTTTCTTGTCACTAGTTATGTAAATGTACAAAACGTGTTATGTGCAACGAAAATGGAAAAATATCCTGCAATGTTAAAAGATGATTTCGCTATATGTTCTACAAACTGAAAAAACTATAAAGTATAACCAAGTATAACGTGTTTCGAGTACCTCCTGAATGAGGAACAAGTGAAGCGCACGTACAGTCACGCGAGAAACATTATGCAAATTGTGATAATTTCACTTTGTTTTTGAGATTACAAAACCGTCACTTGTTGAAAGATATATATATTAGTGTAATATAATATAACTATAACATCGGAAACGTCCTAGTGACCCAAATATATTTTGCTCAAATAAATAATGTAGAAAGATAGCTGGCTTTTTCTAACTTTCCCCATGTAGTTGAAAGGGCGATTTGTTATCAGACAACTGCGTGACAGCAAACAATGCTTCGTGTAACAAGCAAGGTCACAACACAAGCCAATCACCGAACTCAATAGAACAAATACTTATAGTGAGCGCCTAATTTTATAAAGTTCTGTCTCTCGCCGGAATCGAACCAGCGAACAGAAGTTTGGTAGCAGGGCGCTACCCACTGGGCTATTAGAGCACATATCCTGCAATCTTTGGCATCGAAGACATGTGTGCTTAGTGCTTACACAGTGGAAACTGATATATACAGTACCCTTCCGCCTTTCCGTTGGCGAAGACTATATGTTTCACTGTAGTTTAGCCCCCCCCCCCATTATGTTCGAGAACTGGCGCGGTATACTCTGTTTCATCAATCGATGTCCTTCTACAGTAATCCATCGAATATTCAGGGGGCTTTTCTAAAATTCGTTATTTTGCTTTGAAACTTTCAGAGTTTGTATAGCATAAAAGGTGCGGAAGACACCTATCAAAATTTGAACAAAATCTAAAAACGACAACGTACCAAACTTTGACATGGAATTTCGTATTACTGTAGAGGGTTATAAGTGGGTGGAACAAACTATAGCAATCTCTCAAAAACCTCTTGACCTCGTGAGCAATATCTCAAGAACTTCTAATGAGATTCTATTGATTGCTATGCTGCAACACTAGAAGCTCACGAGTAGGTAATGAGGTGTTCATGATATTCTCATGAGAAAATCATATAATCTTATCATGAGGTTAGATGGAATGATACGCCGCCTGCTCAATGTTTCATTATAGTTTAAAAGCATGTATCTATTTAATCATGATTTTCGCGCACGACAAGTTGTGAAAGCTTACAGCCGACTTTTCATGCCACTAGTGGGTGCCAAATTTGTAAGTTTCGGTCTCTTGCCGGACTCGAACTTGCGAGCAAAAGATTCTTAACAGGACGCAAACCACTTCACTATTAGAGAATTCGGTCGGCAAGCTTCGGAATCAAAGACATGCGTGCGTGGACAGCGGAATGTGAGATATACAGATAGTTATCCTCCCGCCTTTCTGTTGGCGACGACTATAGTGCGCATGCCATTGTCAAGTTTATAACGAAGCAAGATGAAATAATGAATACGAAGCATAGTTAACAATAACAGGTTCAGATGAAATAATGAATACAAAGCATAGATAATAATAACAGGTTCAGATTCAGAGAATCGATTCACAATTTGAGCATGACATGTATACTTTTTGCGCGCACGGCACGCTGTAAGCGAACTTTACGCAACACCAGTGCGCATGCCATGGATGTTTTCTGAACTGAAGGTCGTCTAATGAAGAGATAGAATGAGAAGTCTTTGGTAGGCGTGAGATTTCAGAGAAAGTGGACAATAGATGAAAAAGGTGAGAGATGAAATCATGACGAATCAACGTGAGAGAGAGAGGTATTAACGATGTAAACAAATAGAAAAGGTGATGAGTCAGACAGGAAGTATGAAAAAGGGAAGAGATAGAGAGAGAACGAGGAAAAGATATGAGAGAAAGAGAAAGGGAGAGAGAGAGAGATGGGGAGGAGGAGGAGGAGGAGGAGGAGGAGAGGAGGAGAAGGGGGATCAAGAGTGTGAGGAAAAGAGAAGGAGAGAGAGAGATAGAAAAAAGAAAGAGAAAGAGGAAGAGGGAGAGAAACAGGGAGAGAGATGAAAAAAGAGAAGAAAGGGTAGAAGGAAAGAGAGAGGGAGAGAGAGAGAGAGAGAGAGAAAGAGAGATGGGGGGAGGAGGAGGCGGAGAGAAGCGTATAAAGAGGGAGAGGAAAAAAGAAGAGAGAGAGAAAGAGAGAAAAGGGAAAAGAAAGAGGGAAAGAGAGGGAGAGAGATGAAAAAGAGAAGAGAGGGTAGAAGGAGAGAGAGGGAGAGAGGAAAGGAAAAGAACAGACCATTTTTCGGTCCGAAATTGTAACTGGTTTCTCAACTGGAAGAATCAATGCCAAGTTGTTCTATTGTAATGCTGCACATGGCGGCTGTTTCGCGATGTCTGGTCTCTCTCCCTCCCTCTCTCTCTCTCTCTCTCCTTTTTTCACGTTTTTTTCGCATTCTATATATTCTTCTCTCTCATTCTCTGTCTTCTTCTCTCTCTCTCTCTCTCTCTCTCTCTCTCTCTCTCTCTCTCTCTCTCTCTCTCTCTCATTCTCTGTCTTCTTCTCTCTCTATCTTTCTCTCTCTCTTTCTCTCTCATTCTCTGTCTTCTTCTCTCTCTTTCTCTCTCTATTTCTCTCCTTCTCACGTTTCTCTCAGCTTTCTCTCTATTTCTGTTAATGTGTGAATCTCACTCTCTATGTCTCTCTCCACAATTCACCCTCTCTCTCTCTCTTCTCTCTCTCTCTCTCTTTCTCTCTCTCTCTCTCTCTCTCTCTCTCTCTCTCTCTCTCTCTCTCTCTCACTATCTCTCTCTCTCTGCCTCACTATCTCTTTCACATATATTTTGCCAATGTGCTTAGTTAGTTGTTGTGCCTGTCGCACTCGTCTCGAAATACCTCTATGCACACAGAGAAAACAAAAAGTGTCGTGAAAAGTTGAAAAAAACTGTTAAAGGAGGACGATTATGTGGTCCAATCCAAACGCTTCAGTCCTTTAAACTGCAATATTTTTTCAATTACAGTTTAAAGGACCGTTGACACGGGATTGGTCCACATAATCGTCCTTCTTTAAACACAAAATAATAAGTCAAAGTCAGCCATTTTAGTATTGCACAGAGAACACTGGGACAGGCAGAAGCCACGGGGCAGAGGCCCAAAGGCGTTTAAGAAAAAATATTACAAAGTTGGGTGGTTACAAAATGGTTACTAGAAAAAGGGTTGACTGGTTATTGGGAACTTGATGGTTATCTGGTGTGTTTAACGAAATGCCCGGTTAATTGTGGATCTGCCCCACAGCCTTCAACTTTCAGCCGATCTGTGAAAAAGTACAAGAAACAAAATAAAAACATGAAAGTTGAAACCATAGTTGTTAAAGTTAATGAGAGTGAACGAAAGGTCACGCAGAACGAAAATCGCGGTAGAAACAAATACTCCTCTTACTCCGACAAAACTACTCGCGTCAGAGGAGGGTATGCGTATGAGGGACGTGAGTGTACCCCCAATTAGACCACGCCCCTTTCATCCTCAACTAGTTCATGTGAGTTTCGTCGGAGCAATTGAAGACTTGGTCACTTAGAAAAGACTGATCAGCTATCGACCGTGCTCCATGACGTGCGGCAATAAAAGTTTTATGAACTGGGCAAAAATCGTTTGATCGAGATGAAACTCAGACCGATATGTGAAAGTTAACGAAAAAGAGGAAAGAGATAAAAAGAGAGAGAGAGAAGGGAAAACAAAAAGGAAGAGGGAGGGGGAGATAGAGATAGTATTGTGAGACAGTACGCTTATAAAGAATTTTTGGGGAGAGGGGGCAGGCGGGAAACAGAGAGAAACACTGAGGGAACAAAGAGAGAAGAAGTACAGGAAGAGAGAGAGAGAGAGAAAGCGAGACTCTAAAAATAGATGATGGAATGTAAGTATGGACGTTCGATGTGTGATGTTGGGAAATTGGGTTGGCAAATAGTCAAATAGACCGTCGGGAGAGATATTGAATTACATGAACCCACCTCACGCACAATTACTACTCGTAAGCAAATATTGAATCACGCATAACACACGTGAACCGTATCAGAAAAGCGGCAAGTTCAAAGAGATCAGTATACTGTTAGTCAATGCACGTGAAACATGCTAAACACAGCAGAACTCAGAAACGTGCAATGACAAATGGCACGACGCTTTATTGGAATGCTGACTTTACGTGACTGTTCAATTTACCTCTAGTATAGTACATGTGAAACGCATAAGAAAAGTTCCACGTTCAAAAAGATCAGTATTCCAAGAGTTCCAGATTTACTCATTCATCTCATATTGTAGCAGTATGGTATTCCTTATTACGGCAACCCAGTGCGGCGTGGCAATCCATCCAACCTCATGAGAAGTTCATATGGGTTACTCATAAGATTCTCATGAACACCTCATGAGCTACTCGTGAGCTTCTAGTGTGGTAGCATAGCAATCAATAGGATCTCATGAGAATTTCGTGAGATCTCATGAAGTTTTCGAGGGGATTTCTACCGCGTCAGGTAATAATATCTCTGCACATTTTCAATGTCTCTTCGATATTAACGAGTGTGTGAACTAAAACACCATTCTACATATTGTGTGCTTCGTTTGATAGACCATAATGTCAAAATCCGTACCTGAATCAAAAAAAATAATGTACCCTTACAAGTTACAAGTACAAGTCCTTTCCAACCGTTCGATTTGAATTTTATCGCCCCCTACAAGTTGTTGTTGACAGCTAATTGGCACCAATGTAGGTTTGAGGCGAAACGTATCCCCTTCCCTTCTTAACTTTAAAATTCCATTTCTTTCAGTTTTATCTTTATTTATCAAACTATTTCTTTATTTGCTATAAACAAATACTCACAACAAACCTTCTTCTGCGCAAATCTGGGAAATCTGGGATATCGTTCACCAAATTCAGTTTAGAGAGTCTTGACATACTCAACAGAATTGGAACAAAATAGACACTGCAACCAATAGAGAAGACTATAGGCGCCAACATATATTTTAACAAAGAGGTGATTCAAAGTGATTCAGCACACGATAGTTCACAACATTCCCAAAGGGACAGAAAAATAGGTTTACAAGTGATATTTTCATATAGAAACTTTGTCGGAAAACCCAACAATGTGAAAAACATGATTACTTTCGTCATTCCAGCATCTTATGTTAGTTGTATAAGTAAACAGCTTGTTTTCCCACCAATATGCTGTGCTTCATCTTTTCACGAAGAGAGGAATCGAGATTTACCACAAGACGTCATATAGTTCACACCATTCCTACAGAGTAACCTACTCAAACTTTAATGATTGTTACAGCCAGGTTAAAACTTGTTAAACAAAATTCTAACACTTCTTCGTTATGGGGAAACAGCATCGTGTGGAAAAATGCATCTTTTCGATAGCATTTACGTAAATTATGGGTACCGAAAGTTTTGTAATCATACTGTAAGAGTCTCAGTGAGAATGGAAAAGACTATACCATCTCACATGCATTGGGATTAACGCTCATCGCAACGAGGCGAGATGTGCAACAATTAATATAAAACACCTCCACTTAGTGAACCTGGCATAAATCTCTCCGTTGCGGCGTATTAAATAGCAGACCGACAACATCCGCTCCAATACCGGATATTGATTTCAAAAACATACCAAGTCATTTCCTCGAGTAATAAACGTGAGAAGTGCCAAATAAAAGAAATAGTACACTACCAGAAAAACATTTATCGCGAAAAGTGAGATACCAACCAAGTCCCGTGTTAAAACAATTATAGTAGATGATGGCAATATAACTTATGATTATGACATACAGTACGAATAGAAAACGACAATATTGCGGAAAGACTGGTTAATATGAACTGTTCTGAAAAAAATATTAAACACATCACAGTAATAACTATCACAAGGTTAAATAATTACGCTTAAAACAATCATGAACACCTATATAATCCATGGGCAACGGCTTCAGTAACCGAAATAGACAAGATCCCAACCGATATTAGATGCGGATGGTTATGGTTATGAAAGTGAGCAATTTAAGTTGTGGGGGGATAGGGGGATAGTGTTTAGACACCAAGAGAGACAAAGTTCCACCGTCTTGAAAAAGGTCCCTCTCACTGCAAGAATGACGTCATCTGGCTGGGTGCCATTGCTGCCAGTTCCTGCACTGAAGCTGCCAGCAACTGGGCATTTCCTGGAACGTTGAACATGAAAATTTTCAATGGAACGTAAAATTATCTTGTCTCTCCTTGGATGTCTCTTAGAAACTCTTTGGATGTCCTTTATCTATTGCATGAAAATTCGTAGATAATATGAATGCTTCCAAAAGCAGGTGGTAAGTTCTCACTGACACCTCAAACCTGTAAGGTAGTACCGGAACTCACGTATAAACCCATTTTTGAATTACTTCAACTATAATATTAAACAAAATAGACCAATTCTGATCATATATCAAACAAAATGACTCATTTCTTCAAAATTTTCTTATCTGTCCTGACTAACCGGAATAGTAGGCCGCCATGGCGGACTGGAGTTTTTCCAGCTGAAGTGACATCACTCCCACCCGATTCTCCTCCAACAAGCGCAGCTTCACCTGGAACCCACCAAATATATTTCAGTCCTCAGAGATTCAGTAACCTTGACTGGCAGCTTCTTCCGCATGACTTTTTTGAAGTATCTATGACAGAAATGGTCTATGGTCACGTAGCACTAATGTATAACGAGCCGAATCAAAAGAAAGGGACGCAGGTCCTCAATTATTTGTTGAATACATTCGTAACATCGTAACTACCGCCTCAACAGCTACACCCTTTCTGTACCCAAAACGTGAAACAAACGAGACACTAGTGAACGACTGAAGCTTACCCTAACATCCGTTTTCCTCTGCTCATACTTTTCCTTGTGCTGATCGGCTGCCTGTTGGGCCTCCTGAATTGCCGTTGGGGAGGCAACCGATTGGCATTGAAGGGTCAGTAGTTCGTTGCGGAACACGTCGAACTCGATTCGGGCCTGCAAAACCAGTCAAATCTATGAAAAAATACCGATGTCTCTGGTATAAAACCGATGTCTCTGGTCTAAAACTCACGATCCCGAATATTTTTGTAAATGTTAAAGAACGCCGCTAGTTTTTTCTTTCAAACATGATATAGCCAGAAGGAAGAATATTCCCAAATCTTGTTTAATCTGTTCACTAACCGCCTCTGTAGCGTAAATGGTCTCGAGGGTGTCGGCGATGGTCTTCATGTGCAGTGTTTCCATGGAGGAGAGGAAGTACCGCAGACAACTCTCGAGCGACGTCGCCTGCTCCCCCACCTGACGCATCGCGTCCGACGTTGTCGAGCACTGCGTCTGGAAACCAGAAACCATAGTTTGGCGACGTTGGCTCAACAGGCAGAAAACACAGAGAGAAAAACCACTGAACCTGGCGATAAATACTTAAACTATGACTCATTTATGAACCACTCCAAAAACTAAATCGTAGGAAGCAAAACAATTTGAACTATGTGAAAAAATCTCAAGAAATTACGGTCATTAGTTCTCCTACCTTAATGGTTCCCTCCTTCAGAGACAGCTGGTACAGACTTTCTGCCAATGTCTTCTCGGCAATTGACAGCTGGGAGAGGAGCTGGGTGAACTGGCGGGCAGCCGCAACAACAGCGCCATATCTGAACAGAAAAGCGTTGCGTCATCACTAAAATTCGCAACAAATACTACCAGCAAAAATTTGTATTTACCAGCCTTTCTACCTTTTCTAAAGTGTCAGTTCAAAGTTTAATTTCGTGACTGCATTCTGTCCATACTGATGAAGTTTATTATTGGAAGAAATTTTGAAAAGTTTCCATGTTTAAAAGTAATTTTCATATTGCATGGACAACTAACAAACCTTCTATGCAGGTCTTTCAGATTCTCACACTCCAACTCGAAATCTGAGTCAACGGTTTTGTCCACCTGAAAAAAGCAGAATAAAGTAAACTTTCGAATTAAAATTATTAGAACAGTTAATCAAGTTTTTCCTCGCCATCTATTCAGCCGAAAAGAAACGTGATGAAACAAACTAGAGTCATTTTGGAGACAGCCCACAGAACACGTGCTTGCGATTCGTCGGCTATAACACGCGAAAGGCTCAGTTTCGCTTGAATCTCGAATTCTTTACCCTCCTATCCAAAACATTACACACTCTCCATATATTTCCGCTCCTTTTTGGAAATTTTTATGTATTTTGTATCAGAGGTGCATTTTTAGAAAATAGTACGAACTTTCTGCTCCAACCACTGACCTTGCCCATCTGCTCCAGCAATTGCTGCTTCGAGTTCTTGAATGTTCCGATGGTCCACTTCTTCAGTTGGTCAACTTTGGCCGTCACTTGAGCCACACTGGAAATGTATTCATTTTTTTTGATTATACAACTGGCTATTCAAGTCAGATTCAAATAGATAGTTTCAAACTTCAATTTTACGATAATTAAGGATAACTACTGGAAAAATCGCATACTAATTTGCTCGACAGAATAAGCAAAACAAATTATGAATCTTACTTTGCAACCGCTTCGGTGATTTTGGGCAAACCGGGTATACGATTCATCACATCTGAGGTGTCGGTAGGGTTCTCGACCGGGGCTGAACAAGTTAAGATTCAGTGAACGATTGGTAGATCAAGTGATATAATTAATATCGGTAGTCACAGTACGTTTCTATTAACTAATTTGAACTAACAGTAGAAGTTAGTTATGAATTCCACTGTGTGCGGTATTGTTATAACTCGTCTTCCGCTAGTTTGACGGGGGTAAGTTTTTAGTTTCGAAGATGGTAATCCTATATCCCACCTCCTCACACAGAATACTTAGCTCTTTTCATGAATTTAGTAAACTCTTGCGGCAGGGTTCAAGCTGGGGTACATTTTACTTTCCTTTTCCATTTTGTCGATGTACAAGTTTTCTGTCGTTTGCAACTTGAAAACTACGTAGCTTCATACATAGTATATTGATAATAAGGGTAAAGATTGATTAACAACTGACCCGAAGCAGGAGGTGGTGCATCAGCCGCGGGAGTTCCAGGAACAAATATATTGTGTCCGCTATCGGAAGCCATCATCCTCCTGTAATTTCCAATAAATCAATATCCATAGAACAAACAGGCAAATCAAAACAATGAGGACAATAATAAGGGATGAAGGTATCACACGGTTTTCAACCGAAATAACAACTCCACAACAAACGAGGATATTTTCACATTTTCATTTGATCAATATATGAAACTTGAACGATTAATCGAAAACAACTCTTAGACTTTCGAGCAGCACAAGACACCTAGAAAACCAAGCTTCGAGCTCGAAATACATAATAACAAATCTCCGCGTATACAATGTAGAACATCAATAGAAAAACGCAAGTTAACTTCCATTTTAAAACAACATAGAGTAAAAAAAACATACGCACAAACAACAGTAGCATCTGAAACAGCAAAATGAGAAAGCGCGATATGTACACAACAAAGCTAACTCTGCAAAAAAAATCATCCGAGCTAAAACGTCTCACATGGGACAAAATAAACTAATATAGGTATTATTATCAGTAAACTATTTTTCTATTCATCACCGCCCATATACTCGTAAAACATTACAGAACAAAATTTGGAGGCAGACAAATCTGACAAATATTACGAAATAGTACACTTTTGTTTAGGTTCGACAACGTTTCCACGAGCCAACTCGATTTGATACAGCATCTTATCAAAGATGTCGACCACTTTCTGGAAATAAATGCATTAAAATTGAAAATAAACGATATTTGAGCACATTTATTCCTGTAAAATGTGGTTGTATACTCAGAAAGTCCCATTTATCATTCTCACTCACTCCATTTAGTACTATACCATACAGTCCACTTTTATTTGATTGCTATTTTCTGAAAAAGTTCGAAAGTTGTATAAAACAAAAATTCTGCTAATACTTGTTTACACACCCAAATTCTCAAGTAACACCACAAATATCAACATAACGCAGTAAAGTTGTCCGAATAGTCAGAAAATTTCAGTCAAAACAGAAATTTCAACGTTCTTACGTATGAAGACGGACCACTTTTTGTCGCTTAGTCGGACCTTACTGGTGTTTGAATATCAACTAACCTCACTGTCCTTGGCCGAAATCTCAAGAAACACCGCATGCCACGACGCGGCTAACTTCTGACCCTCCTCTTTGCTGATCATTCTGGACGCATACTGGAGATCCAGCTTGTTTCCAACTACCAAAATAGGAACCCTAAACCATCGATAATTAATCTGATGTACATCTTCAGACTGAACTGAACACCAAACGGTATATCACCTCCCCATATTAGAAATTCCTGACACCGTAACCCATGCTTCTGAGATATCAACTGAAACCCACATTATTCTCCAAAGTTTGCTGTGCCGACCATAATTAATTATATTCATCATATACTACAAGTGACTTCGAGCCAGCAAAATAAACAAAAATACTTTAGTATTGGTAAGATGAAGAAACAGATTGTATTTTATCGAATTTTGAAGAACAACGTGAGTTTATTTTGAAAATCAGATATGATGTTAGCATGTTAGATTATGCTTTTACCACTACCAGCACCAGCATATACCTGTTTGTTCAGTGAACCAGTGCCACTCGCTTCTCGATATTCCATTCTGATTATCTAAGTGCATAGCCGACAACATTTAGGAAATTATTGGTTATTAAGAATAACTTTTTGCCAAAAACCTTAAAATGCGATACCGATTCACCTAAATATGTTAAAAACAAATGGGATAGATATTTAGACTAATTGAAATACGTGTTCTATTTCTATTCTGCTATCTAAGCACATCATATATTAAGTCACTCGTCCATCAGGAAAAAAATGGCAACAGATTTCTATAGCGGAACTCACTTATTGTCGCCAACGCTCTCCATTATCTTGTCATGGATGACTTGTATGATTTCGAATCTGTAATTGCAATCAGTACAAAAAAATCTAACAGGGAAGCTTAAACGTTTGTGACAGACAAAAATAATGATAAATTATCATTGATAGTTAGGAGAAGATAATTAAAATCTGGTAATAACTAACTGGGTAAAAATACCAATAGTACGATACAAAGCATGGCTGATTCAGGCGGTGACTCAATTTTTGAGTGAGCAAAATAATATTTAACAAAAGAGAGTTTCAAGTCGTAGATTTGGTCAACTATAATCTTTATTAGAACCTTTTTGTTCTACAAAATAGTAAACGGCTAGACGGCGTCTGCACTAGTTATATTTTGTTACAGATGGGCATCCCCCATTCACGGGTTACGGCCCTTGATACGCAAACAGAAACACAGACGTGAGCAAGGTTGAAGGTGCTGTAGGGGTATGATTGATAACTCACGATTTTCTGTCATCGATCGCATACACCAGAATAAAACCGTCAATATCAACCGAGCAACTTCGGGGGAAAATTGAGTACTCCTGTTGTCCAGCGGTATCTAAATTTGAAAGATGGAACACCGAAAAACTATTTGAAGCCGTAGGAGAGACATTAAACGAAGTACAGTTTGCATCTACCATGAAAGCTTGGCACTTTAGTATAATAATAACGAAGATGTTTGGGGTAACCATGAAGTAATAACCATTGAGAATGCAATTTTTTCTTAACTATTCCATTTTATGTTGAAAAATGGTGCAGGACGTGTACTATTCGGACACAACTCACCGGTGATTCTCAGATTATAGTCCTTTCCGTTCCATCGGTAGGACTTGCTGTGAAGGTCTTCAATGGTGGTGTCGTAAGCATCGGGGAAATGCCCCTGGACGAAACGCAGAGTAATTGAAGACTTACCTGAAAATCTAATTATATTGACGGATTTCACTGTTACCTGCGATGATGGGAACAATTGAAAATAAAAGTGGAAATGCGAGAGTAGAGGCTAACATTTAACTTAGTGACAGCGTCGTACTTCTAATGAACTGAATAGAAAAAAAAACAGAAAAACTGAGGTTTGTTCTACTTTATTGGTTTTTACTGTAAGTGTTTCTCGAACTGAGTTGGAACATTCATTCCAAACACAACGACGTACATTTAGCAATACACATCGTTCTGGAAAACAAGGAAATGGCTAGTTAAAACACAGAAATTAACTAGGCGAAAAGTGCTGAGACTTTTCACACTTCTTTAATTTCAAATGACAACGATCCAATGTCTGATATTCAAATGTTTAATGTTTTTAAACAGGGAAATTGGCAAGTCCCAAATCTAATACATTAAAGTAATAAGTAAAAGTCAGATACTCACCAACACATGGATAGCCCATCAGTGCGATCTTCCTAGAGACGGCATTCTTGGCTGAAGAGGAGGCCATGAAAACCTAAACAGACATGAACCATTTTATTCATCAACGAGAAGAAGAAACATCGCAAAAAGCAGCAAACTCGGGGTGGAAAAAAATGTACTAGCGACGAAGAGCCAGAAATTTGTGTACACTTTCGGGCTTATTTCACACCAAATGAAAAACAAAAACATAACAAAACGTGTATGAAATAAGTAATAGCACGTGAAAACAAGCATCCAGACATTCAACGTCGTCCGGAATTTGTCTGCGTGTCATGCGATTTTTATCTGCGCCAGACTTGGCAAAACTCCACGTGATCTAAGCTACCGTACTGAAGCGCTCGCGAATCTAACTCCAAATCGATCAGAAAATCCGCACAAAGTTAGGATGTAACTTCACAACTTTTTATGTTGACTTTGAGTGGTCAGATCAGCTATAATTTTTGTTGTTGGTTTTAGTCGCCGTAATTATTAATATATCTTGTAAGACTGTGTTCCAGCCCGCTTCTATCTAACGTTGCTAAGTTACTGTTAGTAATCGAAGCACCGCATATCATATTTACTATTATTATTACACAGCGGAGGAGTATTTATCAAAGGTGTGAGTGTGTCTTCATGTAATCATGAATGCGTATAGCATCATTATGTCGTGTATCTCACGTGTATTTAGTGTTCATTTGGTCGGTCAGAGAATATATCTCATTGCTCTGAGTGCCCAAAGTTATACTTCCTCGAGGTGATTAGTTCTATCATTATTGTGTCCCAATAATTTAAGTCCCTCGTGCATGAAGTTGGACATTTTGTTATTCTTCCCTACGTGGCTTATTTGGCGGAGCAAGTGGAAGATGTTCAATGTTTCAACATGTACTTTTGCAGGTAAACGATGGGTGGAGATGGAAATAAAGTGGCAGCTCTTGCGAAGAAAAAAAAGAGAAGAAATAACAAGAAGAAGGTAATAATCTATAATTTTTTATACGTTAGTATAATTTATAAATATTTGTTCCTGATTATACATTGAATGTACATATGTATGAGTGATTGTTGTCAGGCACGAATACTATTCAATGATTCGTTTCCAAATAGTGGTCTGTGAAAACTGTAATCGACATTCTTTTTTGATACACTAGCTATGAACGGTGTACATAACCGGGTGAATAGGAAAGGGGACGGGGGATATGGCAAAGGGGACGAGGGCTGAGGCAAAGGGGACGAGGGGTGGACTGATAATTAGAGAGAAATCAAGTCAAATTTAGTTTTCGATTACTCCATAATACTTTCCTTGTTCTGTATCTTCATTATTGATTCATCTTTTTCCCTTTCTACAATACCTAAGAGTGTTTTTTTGCCTTATCCCTCGTCCCCTTTGCCTCAGCCCTCGTCCCCTTTGCCATACCCCCCGTCCCCTTTCACCCTCGTCCCCTTTCCTATTGGCCCATATACCGTCTTATCGAACCTTCTTCTTTGGTAACTCAACCTGAATTTTGAATATCCGCTCCAGTACCCCCTCCCTTTCCGAAACCACTAATAACCCTTTTTGAGTAACCTGAAAATACTGACCGAAAAGTGCCATCACCGAACATGCAATCCTATTCTTCAATCTTCCCGGTCAGAAATTCAAGTTACCAAGTTAGCTTAGTTACCTATTTTTGGTTACCGGGCAGGGGGTTTTGCCCTAAATTTAGAAAATCGCTAAATCAGACAATTTTTGAGGGGGGTTTTGCCCAAATCTTCGGACCAAAAACAGGGTTTTTTTCTCAAAACGCTGAGCATTTAGGGTATGTTACCGGGACTGGTAATCGGGTTAGTGTAGTAACCTGCTTGTTGCCTAATGAATGTCATCGAGCTGTCTCAACTCAATCTAATACGTTACCAGAGGAACGGTAGTCGGTGAAGTTATCGAAGAGAACTTGTTTAATTCTTTGCTCTCATAACTGATAACTGAACATACACATATAAATGACAGGGTAAACATAACTTTGCTGAGTACATTGATGAGTAACTACATACAACACCCATATGTGCGAACATCTCACATATTTGAAGATATATGTTTTCGAGTTTATATTTAATTCAAGTCATGGCGTTGAACGACCATCTAGATCTGTACCTGAACACCACAACTGAGATATTGTAAAAATCAAATCAACTCTTTTCAAAGTTTCGTGTATTCAGGGCGTCGCCAAGCCAAAACTACCTGAACCAGTCAACGGCAATTCTGCGAACCAGTCGAGCAAGATTCTGGACGTGTCGATTGATAATGAGTAAGTTGGTGCTGTCGTAATTGTAGGAGTTCCATCTTGCTTAGTTGTGATGTAAACATAGAAGATGGTACCCATATCCCACTTGACATATAGTTTTGTAATTGTGTTCTGTGAAATGATTACCCTTCTTCGCAACAGCAACACTTTCTTCGCAACAACAACACTTTCTTCCGTTGCAGTTCTTTTGGTATCCATGTTCCCTTTTCCTTATCCCTGTATCATGCATGCTTTGAAACAACAGCGAATCTTGAATCACACCCACATAACACATTTTCCTGTTCTCAAATTAGGTTGTTCTATTTAATGTAACTATACAGTCTCACGCAACTCTGTGTACTCTGTGTTGTATGTATTGCACTATGTACTATGAGATATTAGTGTCTGTGCCTTTGTGTACTCTTCTTGTATCGTATCTCAAGTGCCGTGAGGCGCGAACTCAGCTGTTGTCGGTCGGCTCTGAGACTTCAATCGATACCTGCCAAGTTTGAATTTCGTCTGTTAAAAGAACATCCAATTACTACGCAGAAAGTTTTATCGGTTCGATCAAAAAGGAGCAGGAGAGTCCATTTTGTCTGATCCCACACTTGGGCGCCTGTTAGCCGGCAGCTGTTCAGTTCTTATTCCGATCACTGTCAGCCTGGGTGCCTCAATCGATTTTCATGATCAGTTTGATGTGTTCGCCTGGATAGTCATGTTCGTGGCTCTATTCTGCAAGTGGACAGGACAATACCAGAGAAAAGATGCCCAGAGGCAGCCGGCTCCCACTCCCCACATCATTACTCCACCTTCGAGATCTAACAGTGTCGCTGATCTAGCACCAGACGACAGAAACACTTTGGATGTTGATTTATTATCTTCAACTCCAAATTCCTTAACTTGTTCTGATGATTTCACATCTTCATTCTATTCAACGTGCTCGAATTTTGTTGACGAATCATCTCCTGATAGTAACTTGAACGTAGGCAAATCGAATGATGAAGCTCCGCCCGTTCTGTCACCACCACCCGTCTTACCCGACGATTTAGTTGAAGAATGTGAGAAAATACGAAGAGAACTTCTCGAGAGTTGGGAATCAAATCTGGCTGCAAAGTCTATATCCAAAGAAAGTGTGGTATCGGATGTGCCTTGTGACCCCCGTCTGTCACCACCACCATCTCAACCGGCAGCCGAGATTTGTCGCCCTTCTGATGAAGCCTCCACGGTGCACAGGTTCAGAGTAACAGAAACCACGTTTGCAGCAGCTAGTTTTGTTGCGATTCCCGCTACCGTAAATGTCGATGAAGTAACGGCACCTGAGGAATGTTTCATGGATTCTAATTGCTCAGAAGATGGCTCAAGGTTCTCGGATGATTCGATGAGCTCGAGCAGCGTGGAGTCGTTTGCTCCGTCGAGCGAGGATTTTATCAGTGATAGTGGCGATGAAGAAGAGGACGAGGAAACAAGTTATTCACTAACAGATGACGAAGACCTCACGGCCAGCTATACATTCACAGTGTGGGATTTCTGTTTCTGTACACGTATGAGTAGTGAGCTAGTAAGATGACTTATTTTGAATGAGACGTTACGTCTACAGCAGGACTATGATTGATATTAAACCTAATATTTTATGTAGTTGTGCTTTCAGAGATGTCGAGAACACAACGCCGAGCAATGAAGAGAATATTCCGATGAAAAAGTCGCAGACGCTCAATCAAGTTCCCAATGGCGGTGAGTTCTGTCGCTAGATTTGGGCGAGTGAAAAAATTTTTGTTTGTTTTGTGATATCATTTTTGAATGCAGTAATTTGTGACACATCGCGGCTTATGTGTGCTTCACATGAAACACCCTTTTGTTGACATTGGAAAAATGAATGTCCTTATCGCAACCTGCTAATCAATACATGACTATGATTCATGTAACAATTGCTTCCGATGCATCGAGTCAGCCATTATCTCGAAACATGTTTCTGCTCGTGCTCCTGTAGCAAAGAATACTCACAGGAAAGTGGTAATAGGCTTTTTTCTCGGACTGTAACCTGTAACATCTACGCAAATTATTAGTCCCTCTCGGAGCTGGGTGTCTTTTTTGTTCGATCGTCAAGTTAGGTCGAACTTTTCGACAAGAAAAGAGTCCGCTTTTGTATTCAAACAGGTGAAAATTGATGTCAAAAATCGACCAATTTTCTCGTTTCTGTCGAAAAAAGTATTTTTCGATTTTTTTCTGACTATTTGCTCTTACTAGTGTATGGTGGTGATATTTTACTCGAGTGTTTCAGGTCCCACTTTGGATGCTCTTTCCCGGTCTTATCCCGAGTTTGATCATCCGGAGACGGTGAATCGGTCGCCTTCGGCAGGAAGCGACTCGCCTGGTCATCGGAGTGGTTCTAGTGAGGATGGGGATCCGGTTAGTTCATCCCTGTATGACTCGTTTGAGAAAAATAGCATTCAAGTTTTGTTCTAGAACGAAATGAACATTTCACCGTGAAAAATTTAGCTTCGAGGAGAATTCAGCTTATTTCATTATTGTTTCCATATTTGAATGTGAGTCAAGTAGTGTTCTCACTTTGAATGACAGAGTACATACAATTCCATTGTCAAATTCAAGTATTTTCTGAGACAGTTAAGCTTGGTTTTTGCTCAAAGTGCACTTATCGGTCCCAATAAAAAAAGTTTTGTTACGGTGATATACTCATTTGAAGGGTCTCCAAGTAGAAATACTTGGATCTGACGACGAGGAACAAGAGGATCCCCGTGACTACAAGAGGGGTGGCTATCATCCGGTATCTATCGGTGACATCTTCCAGAACAAGTGAGGTTTTCCCATTCAACTTTGGTGATTGTTGTGATTGTTTTTTGACTAGTTGCTGGTTGATTTTGACGTTCAGTAAAGTTCGACTGATCGATGAAAAATAATTCGTCTTCGGATTCGAACACGTTTTGCATAAAAATTAGACACATTTTCTCGTTTTCGGCGAAAAGTACCTGGTTGCTCGATTTTTTTCTGGCTATTCGGCCAACCTTACGGGATTATGTTCACGTTACGTGAAAACGAAATATCCCATTTGAAAGTGTCTTTTTAGAAAATCAGCCTAGCTGATGAACCGTATTCCATTCCATTGTGATAATACGGTATTTCTAGGTATCATGTGATCCGAAAACTGGGCTGGGGGCATTTCTCCACCGTCTGGCTGTGTTGGGATACGGTTGCCAAGCGATTTGTTGCCATGAAAATTGTGAAGTCGGCCGAACATTACACTGAAGCAGCTCTGGATGAAATCAAGGTGAATCCTGAGAACTGGAAAGATGTGGTTTTTCGGATTTCTCGACGTTATCATAAAAAGAGTTTTCTCGCTGAAAAGCCTCATTCTCATGATTATCTGTTCGTTACCGAATAAGAAACACGGCTTCAAAAACTATCGAGACTCCTGTTCTGTTCTTTGCAAACAAATTTTTCGGTGGTGACTTTTGTTTTCTCATTTCGTCATCTCCATATTTTAGTTGTTGTTATCGGTGCGCGACGCAGACAGTCAGGATTCAGGGTGTCAGAAGGTTGTCCAGCTACTGGATGAGTTCACGGTGAACGGGGTCAATGGACAACATGTTTGTATGGTGTTCGAGGTCCGTTTTCTTCTTTGGAAAATGTTCGGATGAGGCGTTCGATTCTATATATTTATTTTTCAAAATTTATGTATTTTGTACTTCCGATGATTTTTGAGAGCTCTCATATACCGGGTATTGTGAGCTTCCTTTTTTAGGTGCTCGGCTGTAATCTATTGAAGCTGATCATTCGAACTGGCTATCGAGGTCTACACATCGAACATGTCCGGAAAGTTACTCGACAGGTTAGATTTTTTGAGACAAAAAGAGATTTTTTGAGACAAAACGTTTGGTTTAATACGAATGGAGAATACATGTGGGTGAAATTCTCTTTTTTTAAATTGAAGAGGTACATTTCAAAATTTATAATGAGTGTGTTATTTTTTCCTTATTTTCTCGTTTTAGATTCTGGAAGGACTTCGATATATGCATGAGAAATGCCAGATTATTCATACCGATATAAAGCCTGAGAATGTTTTGATCACGATGAGCCACGAAGATGTGAAGGTAGGCAAGAATCGTTTTTGTCTTTCCAGTTGCAGATTTATCAATCAAGTTTTTCTGCTCCGACAACCGACAGGGAAAAGTTCAATTTGAAATTCGATCCAATGTGTGCAATATGTTAAATATAATAATGCTCGAGTTTCAGATTATGGCCCAACATGCTGTCGTTGCTACTAAGATGAACTTCAAGCTCAGTGGGTCCGCTGTGAGCACTGCTCCCAGCCACATTCAAAAGAAGGTATGTAACTAGTTTATAGTAGCTCGTGTCTTCTCCTAATAGTGCACTAGTGCACCGCGGATCATTTATTTGTTTTCAGAAGCAGGAAAACCTGACGAAAAACAAGAAGAAGAAGTTGAAAAAGAAGGCGAAGAGGCAGCGTGAGCTTCTGGAGACTCAACTAGCCCAGATGGAAGGTCTAACTGTCGATGCGAATGCCCTGAACGAAGTCCTGAGTGCACCGGTATGTGATCATCGTAGTCCATATTTCATTCAGGCTGTCTCCGGAATATCTCAGAAACGGGTTGCTTCATTGATAGTTCGTTAATCTGCCAATTTTTATGCAAAACAATGGCGTTTTAAGTATTGTAATCAAGAAGCAGGTTCGATTGTAGATAATAATCATGTTCTCTTATAAGTGGAAAGTTGTAGAGAGAACAATAGTTCGCTTCTTGATGAAGGAGACGATGTGATTGTGATTTGGCGTGAGAGGACAGCTAACAGCTCAATTTCTTGTTCTTGGAGCATACTGTTCAATCCTCGCTCAAGTATGATGTGAGATCTGTGACGCTTCTGGCTTCTATCCTTTCGAACTAATCCAAATGTGGCAACACCACAGCAACCTTGGGGAAAACATTTGTCTATGTTTCATACAAACTGACTGTTTTTTTTTCAATTTTCAAAAATGCTGTTATTTCTACTAAACTCGTGTCTAAGTTAGAGTAGGTAAAATCTCGATTGTAAGTAAAGCGAGTGATGCAATGGAGCATACAACAAAGTTGCCGTACTTTTGAACGTACACCAGTGAGCTCCGACGTTCCACAAAAAGGAGTCAGTTTTCAGATTCATGGGAAAACTAATGATTTTGTTGCAAAAATACGCCACTTTTCTCATTTTCGGCAAAACAAGAAGCCCATTGTTTGATTTTCTCGTGGCTATTCGGACAAATTTACTGGGATTTGAATTTGGCTGTGCTCTCAGAACTCTGCTCGCGGCGGTGCCCGACCGCCGCCGCCCTCCCTATTGTTGCGCGGCATGACGTTGCCCACACCACGTCTGATCCAGTCACCCGACTGGGAGACTAGCGGTGGTAGTGGAGGCGTCGAACAGATGTTCTGCAATCCAACCTATCATTCGGTACTACAGGTAGCACACACTGCGTGTCGTGGTAGTCTCGTGTGCTCTCACCCACCCAGCCAATCATTCAGTATACCCCTTTTTTTACCTTGGTTTGCTTCACACTGCGGCCGCAGTTGCTTGTTGTTGCTCAAGTTTACACATGGAAGTTCCAATGACATGAAAACCAGGAATTTCGTGCGTTTACTTTACTAAAACTCACAGTATTGCTAGAAGTTCTCCGACTGAGTACTTATACCTAGCCGGACATATCATATTTTGAGAGCGGAGAAATCACAGTATATTATCTTAGAACTGGGAATATGAAATTTGGGGAATATGAAATAAAAACTTTTGGGCAATAGTAGTTGAAAAACTTGACGGAAATGAATACTATTTGGTTACGCCTTGCTCGTAATTCGTTTCCCATCATCACGTACACCTATTAGTTCTGTATATTTTACCTGGCTTCATCTACTAAGTTGCATCACAGCATGTGTTTAGTTTGTTCGTTCCCATTTTCAACGGTGTTGTGTGATGTATGATGACATTGGCATGCCATGTACTATTTCTGCACAGAACTTGGCCGATCTGAACGGATATCGTAAATATTTCAGCTTTCGATTCATAAATAACGTGCAATAAGTATATTGTATATACATATGCATTCTATATGAAACGTTGTGTTGTTTGAAGTTTATAGCGAAATCAAATGACTTCTCTCACAATAAGTATGGCGTACAATCTTTGTGAAATATGATCAAGATTTGCATCACTCATACTCATTCCTGAGTTCCTTCTGTTGTGAAGTGACTTTCCATTTACTAACTAGCACATCACAACGATACAAGTTTACAACTATTGCAAAACTGACCAGTTTTCATTGTCTCAGTAAGAACTTGTTATTTTGCCATATTGATGTGCAATTGTGAACTTGTAAGTTGGTCTGCTCTGTCTGTACGTACAGACGGCACTTTTGCAGCCGTACACATTTACTTGAAGGATATGTTAACTTGATCATGTCGTATCTATTTTGAACTGCAAAAAAGGAAGTTAAAACCTTACCTCTGGGTATGACAAGACAAGTTAATGTATGTTTGAACATAGGTTCATACTGAATCTTCATGTTTCTAGGATGGTGAAGCTATTGTCGGCACAAAAGTACAGGATATCAGCGACATTGAAGACAACGATATTTCCGGAATTGAGGTTCGTTTGTTAGCACCAGTGTGATTATGTGCAGTCCAAGATAGCCTCTCTCTCTCTCTCTCGGACTTGCTGACTTCAGGAGTTTAGGTCATTTATCTGTGTTTAAACATCTGGGCAACAGTGTAGTGTATACTGTATATACACTTCGCTTCGTCGCGGATATGACAATGAAACACATTTATTGATCAACAGGTGTTGAATAAATATGACGAGTTGTTTTTAGTGCATGGTTCAGCATGTTTAGTTTCATCTTCATTTTTCAATTCGGTATTTGCAGATCAAGAGCCCTGCCCCCATCGAACGCACTAGCCTGAGTCCCTTGAGCGAGAGTGAGATAACCGCTGCCATGAACAGGAACGGAGGTTATCCGCGTGAGTTCTATTTTCCTATTTCTGATTCTAATACGGTGTAATATACTTTCGTTTCATGTCCTATCTATTTCCTAGAATTGAGTAAGTATTTCAATACATAACTTGCCTTTGATTGCCTCATTGTATCGCAACTGACTGCAGAAAATAGTTGAAAAGAGCTTTGGAAAATGTAGATATGTTTCCGTTCCAGTGATTGAGAACACGCCAATGTCTCCCTCGCACCCGTTCTCGATGCAGCAGCTGGGCGGCATCCTGCCCGCACCACCCGTGGGACCCGATCTCTCGGACCCCTTTGCGCACGTAGAAGTGAGTCGTTCAGTGTCTAGGGAGAAGATGTTGTTGTGTGGTGCATCATCAATTACGATATTAAATTTATTATCTTCTATAAATCATACTTTGCCAATGTTGGCTACGGGCCACCGGCTGATATTTGCAGTACCGCCTGCAAAAAAAGAGAGAGTAATCCGATACAAAGGCACACTTTTCAATTTAATAGAACAGCAGGTTCATTTTCCAGAAAGAGTTTTTTTTCTGAAAAATGGAATTTGGTTTCATTTGGTATTGTAGATGTTTTTTCTCAACTGAAGAGTTTCAGGTGAAATTGGCTGATCTGGGCAATGCGTGCTGGGTACATCACCACTTCACGGAGGATATTCAGACGAGGCAATATCGATCGTTAGAAGTGCTGATTGGGGCCGGCTACGGGCCACCGGCTGATATTTGGAGTACCGCCTGCATGGTTCGTTTTCTCGTACTGCCAACAAATTCTCAGTATTTTTGAAAAAGTGCTACTTCCGAAATAAGCCCAACGATCTTCGCAAAAAGTGTATGAGGAAGCAATTACGTGGACGCAAAAAAAACTTTCACAATTTTCAGCTGGCTTAGCCCTTTTTTGAAGATTAAGTGGTTGGTGCTACTGTTTTATTGTGTGTTAAGATGGCCCAACAGAACAAAATTTCGTTCTACTGCGTTATTGTTGATCATATTTAACACGTGGTGTGTTTCAGGCATTCGAACTGGCTACCGGTGACTATCTCTTCGAGCCTCATATGGGCGACAACTATTCGCGAGATGAGGATCATTTGGCACACGTTTGCGAGCTGTTGGGCTCAATTCCACCATCGGTCTACAAGAAGGGTCAACACTGGAAAGAATTCTTCAATAAGGTAGTTTAGTGTGTCAATGACTTGTTACTCGTCTGTGAAATGTTCGTTTCCCGTTTGACGATTATTGGAAAAAGTAGAGGGCGAAAGAGAGCGTACGCACTTACTACCGCAATCTCACTAACTAACTGATTTTTTATCCGAATCTTTGAAATATGTATGACCTTAGTTAGATGTCAATATACTCCTTTGATTTTTGTATCTTTCCTTAGGAGACTATTTACAGCTCTCGTGTGTATGGAAGAAAGAGAGATAGTGAACATGTGTAATGGAGGAAGAGAGATAGTCATAGAGAGTTGTTCCCATTTCAGCAAGGTCGCCTTCTGCACATTCATCAGCTGAAGCCGTGGCCCCTGATTGACGTTCTTCGTCAGAAGTACGAATGGCCGTTCGAGGAGGCGCGACAGTTCGCCGCCTTTCTTGTGCCGATGCTCGCGTTTGATCAGGTATCGGAGGACTGCAACTCGAGCAAACTTTGCGAAATAGTTGGGGAATGGATATACTTTCTCCTAGCATGAAAATATTCAACATAAAAATTAAAAACAGTTTTCAAACATGTCAACTTTGTGTGATACAATTTTTTCGACGGAACTCTCAACACATGTCGTAAATTTGATGGACAGGGTCTTTGGCGCAACCCTTCGAAAGTCGTATCCGTGTCTGTCTCATTAGTGAGCTGGTTGTAACACATTATGACATTTGTTCAGCCGTGTGGTAACTCGTAACCGTTGGATGTCTTTTTACTAAGTAGTTTTGTTTATTTAATATGTTAAACTACGTTTCAGTGAAACTAGTAATTTTCAATCGGTTAGTTAAGTAATATTTTTACATTTCCAGGATGAGCGAGCTACTGCCGCACAATGCCTTCAGCACGATTTCCTGAAGCCCTTTGGTGGAAAAGCACCTCCAGCCGATTGTCCTGAAGAGGTATGGGTTTCGAACAAACAACTATGCAAGAGCGAAAATATAACTGTCAAAACAAACCTAATAACCGAAAACAAACGCTTTGGTGTTTAATTAAATCGAAGAAATTGGTACTGGTTTTTTTCTCGCGTTGCTTTTACGATTAGTTTCGTATTGGGAGCTAGAAAGTTTGAGCTACTCAAGTTAACAAGTCGGCATTCGGCAGTTTCTCGTCCAACGTCAACTACTCTTTTTCAGGTGCTTGCGCGCCTTTACCCCGACGGAGCGATACCGGGTCTCGTCTCCGAAACATCTCATTCGAATGGTACGGGCGAAAAAGACGAATCTCACGAGCAAGCAGCCCACGGTTCAGCGGATATGGTCGACTTGAAGTTGGAGGCGGCTGAAGTGTAAACGGGAGCCGGTTCTGTTAATCTATATATGCACACTATTGTCACACTCTCGCATTCGTACATAATGATCGTTGTCGTCCAGTTTTATAGTTTGATCACTACCACCACTATCAGTTATGTTGTCGGCAGTATATATTGATCAGCCGGCTGGTTCCCAATCCAATCTCATGTGAGCTTGTTTCAGTTGCTCATTCTTAGTTTAATTTATTTCTGTACCCTCCTGTATCGCTTCCACTTTCTGGCCGTATTGTTTGTGAGAATGCCTGCTAGTAATATCAATAGTGCACGTTGCGTGTTAGTGCCATACCAAGTTGTACAACGAGATTCCCTCTCTTTTTTCGAGTGAGCTTTGTATGTACTCCCTGTTTTATCGGCCTCGCACGTAGTATGATTGAGAGATTGACATGCGTTTTGTGTATCCGTGTTACATCCCCAATCTGATTACTGATCTAATTAACTTGCGGGCTGTACTTTTTCTAATCGGCTCTTACTAGATCTATTTTTCGATTGTCATTAACGATGTGTTGTTATATACAGTTTTATTCTCCTCTTTCTGTGAACATTTGCGTCGACGACCTTAGGCTGCTCCTTTTAGGCGAGATTGTCCCTATGATTGATTGAGTGTCAAGAGTGAGGCAGCACAATTGCATGCAAAGCTGTTTTTTCAGTCATTTCATGCGTATTCGACTCTACGCCCTTGTCTTGTGTATGTAGAAAATGTGAGCGTTTTATTCATTTCTTTTGGTTCAATGAAGCTGATATGAACACCTAGTTTCATCTAGTTGTGTATTTTCTCCAGCGTTTTTGTTGCTATCTGCCTCGGGATTCATGTATTGGGTGAGTGTGAATCGTCACGGAGAGGATAGTAAATCTGAAATCTTCGGCTGATTTTTATAAAGCTTTTCGAATATAGAAAAAATGAACATTCCTTCTTGAGAATGATTATCGTCACTTGCCCAACAATATTGAGCATTAGGGTGGTTAAGGAATTGAATTGGAATTGAAAACCAATTCCGAAGAATTGAATTGAATTGGTTTTTGAGTAACCAATTCCTAAGAATTGAATTGGTTTTTTTAAGAGAAAATCGGAATTGAATTGGTTTTTGACAGCCAGAAAAAATGGAATTGAATTGAATTGGTTTTTATTGAGAATTGGTAAAAAGAATTGGAATTGGTCCGGAATTGATTCAGAATTGAAATTTTAAACGTGTTGAAAATGACAGTTTCTTGTTTTGATCTATCTTGTGCAAATGTATTTGTTGTAAAAAGCAACATTACGAACTTTTATGCAGAAAAAATGCCTTAAGAATTGAAATTGGAATTGATTTTTCAAGAATTGGTCGGAATTGAATTGGTTTTTTGAAAACATTGAAAGAATTGGGATTGAATTTTTCGAGAATTGGTTGGAATTGAAATTGATTTTTGGAATTGGTTAACCACTCTATTGAGCATGAAGCCGACTCTTCTTAACGAAACCCAAAAAATATGAGGCAAAATCATTTATCAACAATACACACTCACATCGACAAGAAAATATTTGAGAAGACATGTGTTCATCTCATAAGAAGGGGAGGGGCAACTGAGACTAGCTACGGCGAGTAAACGCCTCGCAGTCAACAGCGAATACAAAACGAAACAAGAAAATGAACGTTAATAAACCGTGCAAACGCGACCAATAAAAAGAAACAGGTATGGAATAGAAAAACCTAGTTAGCCACGACGATTCTGGCCAGCTCAGGAGCCGGGCGAGAACACTAGTCTCTATGAGGGAACGGAGGAATTGACTGGATAGAGATGATGATGGTCTTCTGTCTATTGGGCGGGGGGAGCTGCACCGGGAGGCTGTTGCGATGAGGTGGTCGGCTGCACGACGCCACTCGACTGCGCCTGAGACGCCTTCTGCTTCAGCATGGTCCAGTCGAACGTGTAGTCGTACTAAAACAAATCACAATATAAACCATTTTTTTTAAATTATTAATATATAACTTGAACGTAATTTTATCGAGCATTCATCATAATTACATTACAATTCTCGAAAACGAGCACAACAATCCTCCCTTCATAGGTAACTGAGTGCAGTAACACCTCACACCGTCATTCATGACCAACGAAACGTTGCATAAATGTTGACACACCTGATGGTTGAGCGTGCGGAACAGAATTCTGAACAGTTGACGGAGGTACATGTAGTCGGGAGCCTCGTCGAAGCGAAGACCTCGGGTATAGTTCAGGTACATGGGGAACTCGGCGGGGAATCCTTTGCACAAAATCTCCACAGATGTCGTCATTTTCTGAACAAAAAGGTAGATAAACTGAAATTCGCTATTGAGCTCAGTTACCATTCAAAGGGAAATCTATCAGAATCGTTCACAGCATGTATCGGTTGGTGAGCGCTGAGCAACCTTTAAGCTCGCAAGAGGATGCGACTAGATTCTAGGATCACTGATCCGTTCTTCGTAAAATCTAAAATCTTTGAAGCTCAAAAAAATTCTCAAAAAATTTAGTTTTCCATTGTGAAAAGTACGGAACACTATCATAAATCGAGCGTCTGTGTGCTGCTGTTTATTTTGAATTCTGGTCCCTCCACGTTGACAAACATGGGCACGGGCAACAACTGACCTTCTCGGATATCTTCTCGTACTTCTGCTTCTTCGTCGCAGCCTTCAGGCCCTGCCACGGCAGCGTTCCGCGGTTGAAGTACATCAGAACGTATCCCAGCGATTCCATGTCATCCCTGAAATATGAATGTAATGGAAAGGTTTGAACATATATTTATCGTTTCAATTGGCTTCCCTACTTCCCTACGGTGATCTTAACAGTATTCCAATATAATATTTTTATTACCCTCAAGAAGATATTCTTACTTTGAACCAAAAAATATGACCGTAATCAAAACTAACTATGCTCAAATCTCAATGCCTTTACATTACCTATAATTACAATATGAATAAAGATTAGGTGATACCTTCTGCTCTGTTCGATACCCAGGTGAGCGTTGATGGATGCATATCTGGCCGTTCCAGTCAGATTCTTGTCCTCCCGATACGGAATATGGGTTCTGGTACGCGAATCACGGAATCTAAAGTCATGAATGATTATATGGAATTTTAAATTTTTCGGTTCTTGAAAACACCCACATACATAATACAACACTAAATACAACAGCAGAGGACGTTCTACTTGCCCAGATGATGGAAGCAAAGAACTTCCTGACAAACCCGACATTTTACTTGTCAAATTATGTGAGTACATTTTCACCTTCACATTCAGTGCTCTACTTACTTGATGTGCACTGAATTACTACAGTGTATTTATTTTATGCGAATGCTGGAATGCAACATTCATTATTGTCGGTGAGTAACGCCGAGCGTTGGCAGCATCGATACATTCCACAACAACCATTACTAACAAAACTCACTTTCTTCGATTATCATAAAATCGTAACTTCGCACGAAAAATAGCCGCGTTTCCCGAAATGAGCCTTTTCTAGCGTTTAGGCATGGTTTCGGAATATACGTCGGCTGACTTTTCTAAGGTGAAATTCAAGTTTGAAAATCATATCTCCGTTGAACATTCTAAGCCTCAGGTCCCTATTGTTCACAAAACACATGACCCAATCAGAAAAGTCAGCCGATGTATGTTTCCGAGGTGAGATCCTACTTCTTTGCGAGTCCGAAGTCGATGAGGAACAGTTTGTTGCAGTGTCTTCCGATTCCCATGAGGAAGTTGTCCGGCTTGATGTCACGGTGAATGAAGTTCTTCACGTGCACGTACTCGATACGGCCTATCATCTGATCAGCCAACATCAACACCGTCTGAAATATATTCAGAATAAAGTGATCATATACCAATACCAGTACGGTTTGATCAATGTTAATCAATTTTTATGATTTTGCATCAGAGTAGAAAATAAAAAATGAAACAGGAGAGAAGCCCATTTTCCTCTGATTATTCCGCGTTGGTTATCAGCGAATATAGGGATAATAGTGCACGTTCATTCAACATTTCTACAAAATATGCTAATAAAAACAAAAACATAATATATTACCAGGTAAACACACTGGGAAAATGTATGAGACCGAGATATGTGGATTGCCGCAAAACAGGTACCTTCATCGTGAATCGTCGACTGCAGAAGTTGAACAGATCCTCCAGGGACGGACCGAGGAGGTCCATGACCAGAACATTGTATTCACGTTCAGTACCATACCTGAAAATAGAAATCTAAATATTAAAAATAACAGGTCTTTGAAGGTTACGAAATCGATGATGAAATATGGTACCGGTGGAGAATAGCCGATTATGATAACTGTCTGAAAGGGACAGAACACATAAATTGCAGAAAAACTCCGAACATGCCCTATATTTTACAAAATCGTGTTTAGTCTAAACAATTCAAGAAGAAAATGGTTCGGAAAACTACTGTATTTGTTTAGTCTAAACGCCAGAAATCAATCTGCATTCCCACCATGATGTATTTTCAGTAAAAACAACTGTTACACAACCAGGCATGTTCTGAGAAGGGTAATGAGTAAAAAAAACTGAGCGAACCAGTTGCTACAGCTAAACCCGTAGAAAAATTTCTGACAAAATTCCTTCGAACAAACTAACCAGCGAATATGGGGAATTCCTACTCCTCCCTGCAGAATACGGTACACCTTGGACTCGTAGAGCAACTGGGGATGACGAGCCTTGAAAACAGAAATTCATGTCCAACGAAATTTACTTAATCCAACTTTTATTTTCGAGCAGCAACAACAGTAAGACTGTCACAAGTCTGACTCCGCTTATCAGCACTTACTATTTGTGTATTTCTAGTTTGACAAACTAATGAGTAATGTATTTGAAACGCTTCATTAGACAAGTGACAAATCATATATCATACACAGCTGATCCTGATATTCTCAGAGAACATATATCATAAGAAATGGTCTCCAGAACCTTTTTTATTCAGATTTCTGGTCAGTTCGGAAAATCTTACGTAGAATTGGTAATTAGGCAAATCCGGACTCCAGAAAGGTCAACTGATGTAATGTGTGATGTATAAAAAGAATTTCAGCTACAATGCTGATTTTAATTATAAGAACACCTTGTTTTGTCTCTACCCTAGCATATAAACATCGCTGCACCATGATAATGTCAGTTGATTGAAAATTACCACCAACGTGATTGAGAGAGCCATAATACACTTGATCGGAATGAGAATAGTATAAGAAAACTGCATTATAAATGATCGAATACGTACCCTATTGCTCTCGAGCTTGATGGCGACCTCCTCGCCATTAGTCACGTTTATTGACACATAGATATCACCGAACGATCCTGATCCAATCTTTCGAATCAATTTGTATTTTGTGGCGACAATGAAGTCCTTTCCTGACACTGCAGCCATATCGGAACCCTGGGGCATAACTAAATAGAACAAGACTGTAAGATTACTGGAATATTCTACTCGAACGTAATTGCATGCACGGGAGACAAATTAAAAAGTCAACTTCCTATCAACCTATCTGATTGATTCATAAAATATGTGATTAGAAATTAGGTGAATTTTCTGAGAAATCACTTATTTTTGAAATTCTGATCACTGATCTTCCATATTCAGTCAGTGCATTTCGAAAAAAACAAATAGCTTAAGAAATGAGATTTCATAACCGGAAGCAGGTTTGATAAAATTCTCCATAACTGATGATCATAAGAACTAGGGTTGTTAAAGTCGAACACGAAACTCGACTCGACTCGAAAAAAAAATCTAAAATTTTCGAGTTGAGTCGAACGAAAACTCGAAATTTCTCAAAACTCCAAAAACTATAAGTTTTCCAAAACGCGACAACTCGAAAACTCGAAATTTCCCAAAACTCGAAAACTCGATTTTTCGCCAAACTCGAAAACTCGAAATTTTAAACTCTAAAATCAAAATTTCGGACTTGAAAAATGTATCTTTTGGGTCCAAAACCGCTTAAAACTCGACTCGACTCGAAAAAACGAAAATTTTCGAGTCGAGTCGAACTCGAAACTCGAAATTTCCCAAAACTCGAACACTCGAAATTTCCCAAAACTCGAATTTTCTCAAAACTCGAAAATTCTCAAAACTCGAACACTCGAAATTTTGAACTCGATTAACAACCCTAATAAGAACGCCCATAAAATGGCTAGTTTTTTGAGTATGAGATATTCTCGAATGTTGACCTAGAAAAGCCACGCCGTGCGTGTGGGATTATGACTATCTCTAAATGTTGTTCAAATTAAGTAAAACATGTAAAAGGAAGTGAAAAGTAAAAGGGCTCTTCGAATTTTTTGAAAGCAAGCATATCCCTCCCTTTTAGACGAAAATGAAAGGATCTAACTTACTAGCTTTAATTATATACATTCCCTATTTAGGTTTCTTTTTCGAAAATAGGCACAACTTACTGGCGTGTGACGTTAATTTAATAGTAAGATTTTAATGTACCAGTACCGCAAAAATGAATGGGAGAAATTTGAAGAGAACGGCATTAACACTCACCTTATATATCTCTCTTGGTGGGAATGGAGATTCTGCCCTTGCTTGTGAAACGAAGCAGCCGCAAATCAGGCAACACCCGCTCCTGGAAGAAGTATATTCGAAATAAATGACACTACTCCACAGCCATGTAAACGGTGTAACATGTGATGAAACGAAGAAAACGACAAATAAGCCACAAAGCTGTGCTGACGACCAGATTACAACAAAAAATCAATATTTTTCCGGGAGATTAGCAGTAGAAAGTAGCTGAACAGCAGAAATTGAAGAGCCTTACATTCAGAGAAATCGTACACAGAAACTGGTAATGATGACATCATGATGGCCAAAAACTAATTTGTCAAGTTGTATTTTTTAACCTCATTTCTGCAGCATATGCGCTAAATATGGTAATTAATCCCACATTAACGTATCTTTCGTTTATAGGGAAGCGTTCTCTTGCTCACTTTAATCATTGAAAACACTAATTTGGACATAAAAAGGTAAAATCGACCGAAATCAGATGATTGTCTCCGCCGCTCTGGTCTTACGCTTCTGGCGAGCCGCGACGCGTGGCACCCCGCGATCGACGGGGCGCGAGATTCAAAAATAGTACCGGAGGTAAATTTATACGGGCTCTTTTGCTCTAGTAAATTACTCGGTAAACGCAATTACGAACAATAAATCGTTTAATTATACTTTTTATATTACTATGAGCTAATCTGACTCATTGGGATGAGCATGTTATTAGAAATATTTAATAATCCATAATAAGCGTCTTTTACATTGAGAACTCAGATTTACTACAACGTAAGACCTAATAACGAAAAATCAAAGATCATGGTGAAAAGTGGAAAAATTACACTGATTGGATAGTTTTCATATTGTTATCGGTCAACTGTATCTCTCTTTTGTGCCCCAAGGCAGAAAAGATAACGAACAACAGAAACGAAGAATGGAACACTTCCTATTGCTGTCTCACTGAACAATACATGAGAATACGGATTCATTTGTAAACATAGGATAAACAAGTAACTCAAAACTACAGCCCACAATTTGGAATATTGAAAAAGGTATACTAGGTCGTAATATGCATGCTCAAGAACGGTTTTTCAGAGCAAATGTGCTCTATGGATTTTGAAAGATTCACCGTGTCACACATTGAATTCATTTTCAGAAGCGAGATTCTAATTATCAACTAATATTTTCGTGCCAGATTTCTGACATCATCCACCGACAACATATACGTCAACCTAGTAGACCAAAAACGTACACAAAAAGCAATAAGTGAATAAGCTATTGTTGAGTTTTTCAAATGTTCAGTTGAGTAATAATCCGTTGGTGAGGCTTCGCTGTCAATTACTACAACGCAATTCACTAATGCGTACGTCATACATGTTATGCGAATCATAAAGCATCTCAATTTAATCTCTCATGTTTATATGTCGGCTTCTATGATACAGAATTTGGTTCAAATTTTTCACAAGTACTCCAATGGGCAAAAAGTTTCAGTCACACCTCCACGCCAAAACGAAGTTTCAACAGCAAGTATTCACTGCAACACACAATTTTGATGAATGGAGTACAGAAATAAGGGTATCTTCATAATTTACAACTGATCTTTTCGAACCGCAATGTACAATTAGATCAAAAATACAACAGAACAACAAATATTGAAAGAACACCGAATAACCTCACAATAACATCAACAGAAAATAATAAGAGGACTAAGGCCCAGATTTCGCAACTCTCATATGTAAAAGCACAGCAGGTAAAGATCTAATACATATATAGTGCTTGTCATCCCTAGGTAGACTCCTACAGTATGTATTTGAAATTCCATCAAAGTTGTTCCGATTTTAAAGCTATCGAAAACGTTCCAGTTCGTGTATTGGCGTTCACATCCTTATAAAACCGTCTACCGAAAACAATCAGTGAAAGCAACATAGCAACGATGTAAAACACTCAATTGAAAGTTCAACTACATACTGTAGGAATCCAAGTAGGAAAACATGAACTATATCGTGAAGTACGAGGAAAATATTCGATAGAACGAGGACAAACTTCTAAAAAGATAATTCTTGTTCTAGTCAAAGTCCATATCGTTGTCATCAGTTTGCATGGAGGGAGGAGAAGTAGAGGGCGAGTCGCTCAACTCGACGATATTGGGGGCAGAGTTGAGCGACGACGGGGAAGACATCTCATCTGAACTACCGTCGTCCGGGAACGCCACACTGATGTCATCTGTAACACGACCAAATATCATAAGGGCGGTAAAAGTTGAATACGTATATCAAACTTCTGAAACTCAAAACGCATTTTTGCTGAACCTAGAAAAAGTCGCCCAATTTCACTGCAAAATTAGATAATTTGCGTGATATATTCAACAAAAAAAACAGCTACCCTTTTAAAGAATAGTTAAACAGTAGTCATACTTAGTTGGCATGAAAAGAATAAACTACCAATGTTTTCCGGTAAATAGCTTCAACCCGACTTACCAACTTCATCAGCCAGTTCCTCGTCGTCTTCGATTTCGGTGATTCTGCCTCTCATCGTGGGGTCGTTCAATGGATTGGTGAGGACGGGAGGGCGCCACAATGTTAGCTCGTCGCCGCGAACACAGTTGGACAACCTGAAAGGGGATACGTTTTAGTTTGCTTGACCAGATTTCTATTTCGACCATTCATTCGTCCAGATTCATGCTTTCAAACGTGACACAAACGCTCGAATTTTTTTTTACTAATTCTTGGTCAGAAGACGGTGGCAAGTCTTCTCGTGCTGTTTTTGAAGTTCTCAGAGGGATTCAACTGATGATAACCCAACCCTCTGAGAACAACACCAAAATCGTCTTGAATCAGGGTCGAAACGATTTTGAGTGGCACCTTTCACTGAGCACATATTTCCATAATAGCTCGAAACATATTTGGAATACATAAGCATCCATGTACATAATGAAACACCCACCGTCTAAATCATCATTTAAACGTTTAGAAAAGCTTTCTTGATTGAGAAGAACAATTTGACGCCAAAACTGCCACCTGCACTGAGTGGGCTTCCCTAATTTGAAACTGCGCTACTAAAATTTCCACAGTTCCAAAAACGGAATTAGGTAGCCAAATCTTGAAAGTACGCAAAGTTTGCTATTGTAAAGTACTCAGGTGGTATTTCCCAAAAAACTAAATGTTAGGTGACACCGAGACCTACTACACATTTAATAGCAAAATAGAAAACGAAACTCACTTGGGGAGCATTTGTCGATTCTGTTTTGCCATCTCCAAATATCGGACCAACTTCTCGTCGAGTCGAATTCGCTTCGGCTCCTCCTGGGGCTCTTCGATGATGAAGTCAGTCTGAGAGGTGGATGGGTTGTCATCTAAATCCACCATATCCTCGTCGGAAGACGAATCCCTACAACGATCAAACTTATTTCCAAATACCAAATCGCCAAGACAACGTTATACTTCACTACACTTTTTAACACAATAGATCAAAATGTACGATACTTATTTCGATATTCTGAAGAATTATTATTTTAAGTTGTTTTTCAAAATTCGCCACAGATCAAATACTTTGTCGAATTTATAAAGTATCCCGCGAGTTTTTGATTCATTTTCTAACAGCAAAAACGCTAATGAAACGGGTTCATTACCGTTTGTTAGTTACAGTTCAGAAAACAGGATAAGCTACATTGTGAAAACTAAGGCTAAAGTAATAATACAACGAAACCAACTAACATGCTGATAGAAGCGGGTGTATCTCTGGAGATGCTGAAGTGTTCCAGTCCAGCGCTGACCTTCTCGAATCTACGCTTCGCTCGCGGAGCTCCATCGAGCATTTCCTGAAATAAGTCAAATGAGGAATGATATACCCTAACCAAAACAAATGAAAATGCACGGTGAATTTTTACTTAACCGCGTTTTCGTAAACCACGTTGAGCACTTGATAACCCCTTTTCTGATTCAAAACATAAAAAGGGGTACCAAAGTGGTTCGTACAACAATAATTTACTGGATCATCGAAACCCGGTTTCTTACAAATAAATTTTGATATATAATAAATCCATCTTGTCTTCAATGAGAAAAAATACCAAAGGTGAGCTGCGAGAGAAAATTTACAATAGCCTAGTTCGGGTGCGAAAATTGAAGATAATGACTTTGGCCTACATCATTTTTCTCTCTTCAGCACCGGCTTAATCAACAAAAATAGCAGAATCGCATCATGAATGAAAAAGTTGTAACCACGGTACTTTGATTTTTTTTATAAAGGCGACGGAATTATAGATGGTTAGGTCTTGTATTTAATCTTGTAAATTTGTATAATTATGGTTAACATAATAATTATCGGTTATGGAGAGTTTGCGGTAAAAGTGAGCGTGATTTGTAAGCAGCCAAATATATTCCCGAGCCAAGATAGTTCTTTGTGTCATGACGTTCTTTCGGTATGAAAAACAGGTTTTGCCGAGACAATTCGATTCATGATCAGCTGATTTGGAAAGACGTTTTTACTGAGGTTACTTCTCGTTTGCTTCCAAACCCAGGGAAGAAAAGATAAATTAACCCGAATTTTGAATATGACAATAAAAGGAGATTTCTCTCTAGAGAAAATTCACCTAATTCATTTCATAGAGAAAACCTAGTACAAAGTGCCGAAAATATCGTTATTTTGTTGCTAGACAGCTGTCAGTAACAACACCTGTAATGTGGTGAACTAAACTACACAAAATAATCCATTTTTCTTATAAATTTGTGAGAATGTCATATTTTGAATCAAAAATACGCCAACTTTGACAACTTAGGTGAGTCCGCTTTTTTGATTAATTTGGCTTTCCTGACAGCTTTAGTGGGGTACGAAACACATCTTCCCTACAAGAGCTTGTAGACAAGCATGATTGTTCGAACGGCTCGGTATATTGAGCACACCAGAAAAGTAATCCAATTAGCCGGTAACACTCTAAAACTGTCTCCTTTCTTTTCTTAGCAGTATTAGGAAAACTGACTGTTTCTGATAGAAAATCTAAAAATTGCACGTCTTCACGATTTATTTTTGTGGAATAGCCACATCTTACAGATGTGTCTTTGAATAACCTACTTCGGGTTCAGGTGGAGGTGCGGGTCGCTTCGAAGCAGGTTCTCTTATAAAGTAGGCGGGAGGCTCGTTGTTGCGATGCAGATTGCTGGAGGGAAGGAACGGACTGCCACTTCTACCAGCCAGCTGGGTCATCACTTATCAGCACGGTCTCACTGCAATGAACTATTATCAAACAAGAAAAAGACTTTCAATAACTACACTTCAGTGAACAATGAAGCGATTCCTAGAATAACAAACTGCAATAGTTTAATCCTCAAGTTTTCTGGTTACATTCATGAATGTTAGTAGTATAGTAAAGAATGAGAACACGTTAATCCTACGTTAATCGTGAGAGAACCGATTCAGAAGTTGCACAAAAAGTTTGTGAGAAAAACTGAGCTGAGCTTATCCTATGAAGGGGGTATTATTAGTTGCGGACATGAGATGCGAACAACTCATCCTTGTTATTCATTTTTAGCGATTTAATGTGATCAAAAATGTGCATAATATTATTGAATTAAAAACACAACCTAGAGAGAGGGTTAAAGTTCAAATATAAGGAAGAAGCTCAAAATAGACGCAACAGTAAACCGGTAATTGCAACTGAATTGACAAGGGGGCGGGGCTTGGCGTACACACGCTGGGACTTTTCGAGAACAATCTGGGTGAAGCGCGAACTAAATGGAACAAAGATCTGGTTCACATGCGCATTTTATGAAATCAAAAAGGCTAATGAGACAGGTTTGAAGCGGATATGTTAATTTGAATATCAAGCAGTCAAGCAAGCAAGAAACGCAATCATTTCAATCATGTTATCAACAGCTATGACAATCAATTGACCTGTTTAATAACTGAATAATCTACCTTCCTACTGATTTGAGTTGTAACTTCGACCAAAAGTACAATTCAGGGTCTAGTAATCACAACAAGTAAGAACCACTTTGATTTTACCCGGTTTGGTCACGCATGATGATCATGTGACTTTTTGACAGTTTCTTACATTCACTTACAAAAGAAAAGTTCTCTGCAAACTCCACTCACATGCTCGGTTGACATCAAATTCTCTTTTCAGTCGCGGATGAACAATCTCTTCTTCTTTTTCTTCTCGAAAATCCACCAATTTGGAACAATTCAACGGGAAATGAGAGACCTAAATCGATAGAGAGTGCCAGACGGTTAGACCGCAAAACACACGCGACTTCTATTCACGGGAGTAATTTTAACCCAATCTTTTATTAAATCGACTTTTTTGTTGACGAATTTCAAATGATTAGTTCGTTCCATCCCAGTTGTTCATTTGGATAGTTTATCATTTATATATTAGTTCATTATACATGCTACACAACATGTTCCACAGCAACAAATTCGATCTCGCAAATGCGTGGCATTGCCGGCACCAGGAAAAACTCATTCAAAAATAAAACTCATTACTCAAAAACTCATTGAGAATTAAACCTCATTAACTTATTTTTAGTCAGAGTTTCAAAAATAGGAAGTTGATTTCTGCTTTTCTCAACCATTATATACTTAATGAGATTTATTTCGTAATGAGTTATACTTTAATGAGTTTTATTTCTGAATGAGTTATTCTGGTTGCCGGCATTGCCATTTGATCAGTGTTGTTTCTCTTCCCTTTTAAACCGTGGTTGGTCGGTGACTTTGATTACTCGTAATAATGTTCTTCATTCGTTTAGCGCAATTCATTGGAGCCTCCCAGCTGTATTGGTGGTTTTCTGGTGGCACAGCCTTCACCATGCCAAATATCACGACGCGGAGTGTCTCACCACGCAATACGCTGCCTCGGCCAACGTCAAGAAAGACACCTATGAAGAAGAAATGTGCCACTCCATCAGGCTCCACTACTGCGCTCACACCGCGAAGTTGGTTCCGTTACTTCACGTTCTTGGTTTCAACATCTTGTTTACTTCAAAAGAATCAGAGCTATCGTATCCTATCTATCTATGTAAGTTCTGAAGTGCACCACTGTTATAACTGATCAGTTTCCGTGACGATGGGGTTTTAAGAGTGATTGTGCAACTGCGCTGCAGTTCTGACATTCGCTAAATCATGAAAGTATACAGTCATGTTAGAAAACCAGGTTTATTTGTAAGATTTTCATCTGGGCAGTCTATCGTTTTTCAGGGAGGAGTGGGGATGTTGAAGATGTCAATGCGACTCCAAGAGCGTCAACATTTGATGTTAGAGGAAATGACGGCGAGCTACCATCATCAATGACATCGTCTATTGTATTGGAAAGGTAAACCAAAGCTAGAAAGCTAAATTTATTGAAACCGGAATTTCCAGCTTAACGCTCTAATTTTAGGTCATACTGCCGTTATTTTGAAAGTCCGTTGCTCATTCTCATTCCAACAGATCTTCATTAACTGAAAAGGTTTTTCTTATTACAAAGGACATCGAACTGAAATTGTAATAAGTTAGTATAGGAACTAGGCATTGTTTAGAAGTGTGATAAATATGTTGTTTTTCAGTCGAGGCTCTTCTAATCCCTCTCCGGACGAACTCAGAGATGTGGTAGGCGAATTCGCTGCCCCGAAACCGTCATCTCGTTGCTTCTCAAAAACGAATAAAGCGAAACGGATCAGATTCTACCGAAATGGGGACAAGTTTTACAAGGTTAGTGTGATGAGTGTGTCGTTAGAGGCTTAGAGATCCGTTATTTTCTGGAAGGGGAGGTCTATCATAGTTTCGTTAATGTGAATGTGCATTTTGTTGTAGTTCTCGAAAAGAGGGCGCTAGCCAGTCAAAGAGTGTAGTTTTATAGTACTTCACCGTCCTTTTTGGTCGCAATACAAGTTTACAGGGCATGTCATATGCGTTGGATACGGATCGATTGCGTAGCATGAAGCCGTTGATGAAAGATTTGGCGAGAGCTATGGGGCATTCGCAACATCTTCCACACGGAGTTAGACATATTCTAACTATGGATGGACAGGTATTTTGGCTACTTGTACTCTAAAGCGATAATACTTCGTATTGGTTTCGCTGAAAACTAGACCATCATGACCAAAACTTTCCCAAGTTTGAAGTTGAACTCAGTGTTTATAATGAGTTAGTGAGTGGCGTTTACTCGTCGTTGCTCGTGAAGAGACCACACAAAGGTACGCTACATTACTAAGTTTCATTACTTTTCAGTTCCGAATTACCGAAATAGAACAATTTGAGGATGGGGAAGCTTATGTCTGTTCGAGGTGTGTTGGTCCGATCTATTGGATTGGATATCATGCTATGTATTTTTCAAACTTCTTGTAGTTCTTTAAAGAGTACGGGTCAAAAACAGTCGTGAAACAATAACAGCTTACGGTATTAGTTATATTGCTTTATCGTATTCGTAATTTCGTAATACCTTTCCGTCAGTTCACAAGTGAATCTACAGAAGAATGAGTTTATTCTTCCATTCCGTATTATTGGATGATTGTATAAGAATATGGCATGTACAGCATGAGATTTCTCATGTTGCACAGTTTTACTGAATGCAATAGAATTCCTTTGCAGCAGCGACACGATAAAACTTCTGGATTACGCAAATGCCAAGGAGCCAGCCTGGTGTTTCACCCTCTCGCGGCCCAGTAGGACGCGTTTGGCGCTTGGAATCGACAAGCCCAGTGAGGTGGTCAACGTGAGTACTGTTGTATTGTACCTTTTCAATGGTTTTTTTTATTGACAACAGTTGGGTACACGCGCAAAAAGTGACGCGAGATAGAAACCTTGTCTTTATAGCCAGATGAAATTTTGGCTACTTTTCTGCGCAGCCTCTGGAAGTTTAGACGTTTTTGATCAGAAAATATGTAATTTGATAAATGTTCGAATTGTGCCGATCATAGAGATCATTCACTGTCAAGGCACTAAGCCACAACGCGATCATTCTTTACAGGAACCCACGGACTTTGTTGAACCAAGAATAATTACTGTGATTCGGAACGGAGTGAAGCCACGCCGCGTAGTTCGACATCTACTCAATAAGCGAGCTGCTTGGTGAGTAGAGCACGCGAGAACCTAATCGAAAACTTTCAATTTCACAATTCTTCGACCTAGAATTTGGAGTTTTCCGCCCAAAGTTTCGACCTTTGACGAAAAGTGTCAGCCGCGTTGAGTTCCGAGTCCAGTTGAACTTTGACCAAACTGAACTTTTGAAATACTGAAAAGTTGCTCAGTATCAATATATTTTTCCAGGTCATTCGAGCAGGTCATGGGTGATCTGACGGCCAAAGTAAAATTGGATTGCGGAGCAATTCGAAAACTCTTCAATCTTTCGGGTAATCAGGTTGGTTTCGCCAATGTAAAGCAATTTAGTTTGTATATTTACTATCTTTTAACAACTTTTAGGATGAGAATTATCAAAGCTGAGTTATATCTATGGGTTGCGTAACTATTTTAATTTTTAATAATTAACATATTTTAGGTGACCTGCCTTCGCGACTTTTTTCAAGAAGACTATGTGTTTATCGCCTATGGAAACGAGAAGCACAGTAGTGATGACTTCTTTGTAATATCAGAAGGTTGGTATTGTACTTTTATATGGTTTTACGAGTTCATTTAGCACCACACGGATGTATTTAGCATAGAGCTTGGGTGAGATCAAGTAAGACCTGAGACCAGTAACACGTACATACCAGCAACATAGGAATCAGATTGATTTATGAATAAACTTTCTGGAGTTAGTAATTGCCACTTGAAAATTAAATTCATTCAAAATCCTTTTACGACTTTTTCTGATTATTCGATCAACTTCACTGTGGTATGATAATATTTTCATCTTCAGAGTACAAACGACTTGGTGGCGGCAACCGTCGTGGAGCTCGTTGTCTACCGCAACGACGAAAGAGAATGCCGTCTCGAAACGAGAGTCTGCGGGAGGACCGATGCGGTTCCGTGGTACCAGACGAACTGGGTTGGTGGCAGGTTTCAAGTGTGGCTCTTCACAGCACATTATAACATAGTGATGGGCCATGATCGATCCCCAAATTGTTCATCTCAGCATGCGCTCTATTACACAGTATTATGTATTTTATTTATAATGAATGTCTGGAGAGTGACAAATGTCTTCTAAACTGGCACTTACCATTACGGATGAACTATTTTTGAAAGCCGTCGTTCATTAGACTTCAAATTTTGGCATTTTTCATTAAAAAATCTAGTTTGTTCGAAGTGGGTAAAACCAAAAGGATATTGACGATCGCAGAAAAACGGAAGCAATAGGGAAAATCGGTTATGATTTAGCTTCAATTGACGAGTTTTAGTATTTTATGGAAAGTTTGGGGAGTTATATTCTGTCATTTTTGGTTATAGTTCGCACTTTTCAGCCCGCCATCTACCTGTTGAACTGAGTGGTGTTTTCGACATACTCCGTTTGCTGGGAGACGGGAATACCGCCCTCGTATATGAAGTCGCCGAGAAGTGAGTTGGGAGCATCTCTGGTCCAGATATAGTCCGGCTGAGAAGTCGAACTATAAAAAAAAGAGGCTATTTACCTGAGAAAACTTGGAAACTTTGCATATTTTCGAAGCCAATTTATGAATTTTGACGTATTTCAATGGAATATATTTATATTTCTAGACTACATTTAGAAGAATAGTCAGATCTGACTTATGCGTGTGTCCAGTTCTTTTTGTTCGAGAGAAGAAGGAAAGAAAGTTTAATCTTAACTCCGTACGCTGTTTCAGGTCAACCGGTGAGCGTAAAGCTCTGAAGTTTGTCGCCCACGAGAATACGATAGGAAAGGAGGCGTTGATTGTGAGCGAGCTGAGCATCATGGCCCAGGTGGACCACGAACACATTGTCAGGCTGTTCGACAGCTGGTGCATAGATGGATCCTACTACATGTCACTGGAACTCGTCGAGGTTGGCTTTTTTTTGATTTTCCAAAACCTTATATTTGCGAATGAATTTCCACATTGTAAAATGTGGCACTCCAAACTTCAATTGGAGGAATATAACGGAGATTGAGATGATGGGATTAGGATATAGGAATCATTTCACCCGTCAGATAATGATAACAAATTGTTATCATGGTAACAATTGCAACAGTGGTATTATATTCAGCGAAACTGGGATAAATTTGGCTGTTACTTTCTCATTCTTTTGCAAATTTATGAAAGTCGAGGGAAATGAATGAAAAAGTGTTTCTTTTTCAAGAAGTTTTATGTCTTACTAGTGGGTGAAATTATTTATAATCCATCATGTTATAATGTTTATAACAGTTGGTAAAACATTCGTTGCAGGGTGGTGATTTGTTTGAGCACCTCAGGAATCTCGGTCGTGTCCCTGAAAGACAGGCCTCCTCTCTTCTCAGATGTTTGGTCGAGGCATTACAGTAGGCCTACTTTTAACATTTGTTTTTTTTTCAACTGATTAGGTCCTATATATCAGTTCGTCTTTGTTCGACTGCGACCACACGCTGACCTCCAAGTTCGAGAGATGCGCACATGGTCAACAAATATCGACTGTGCTTCTCAGACAACGGCCACCTAGAACGTATTGATGATCGTAGTTCACACGTTAGCACATCCGTGTATACCTGGTTTCGGTGTGCATTTCTAATCAGAGCCCATCGCTTTTGTTCCAGTTACCTACACGATCGTTCCATTGTACATCGAGATATTAAGCCCGAGAACCTGTTGGTGAGTTCATTCATTCCATTCTTTCAGAGTTGTTTCAAAAGGAAACTAGTTATTTTTTCTCGCACATCTGTTTACTGTGTACTTCTCTTTTGGGTTTCCACCAACTTCACAAAATATTTACGTTTTGTTTGCGTCTATGATGTATCTTGTATCAATGTAGCTCTAAACGATCACGAGCAATCTATAAACTAGTTTTGTCGTGATGAATTCTAAAGCATTTTTCATCGGCTAAAGTTTGACTTACAGGATCGTTGTTAAGTTCGAAAATTTGCAGTTAAATCCTATTGAAATTATCCGAATTCCACAAAATAGTTGTAAGACACAACATAGTTTGGTGTATGATTTCACATTTCAGTTGCACTGGGCCGGCGGGAATGAGAGTGATGTGACGTTGAAGTTGGCCGACTTTGGTCTTTCGACGGAACTTCCCTCGGACGGGAGTCTACTGGACGCCATTTGTGGCACCCCCACATATGTGGCCGCCGAGGTCATCATGCAACAGGGGTACGTTTTTCTTTAAATTTTAATGTTGTTTGTATGAAATATGTTTTTAATTCATATGTCTGAAGATTATTTTCTGTATCATGCAAAAGGGGTACGCTTTTGAATGCTGTTCCTATTACACATTCACTTCATTGAATACATGATACATCTAGACGATTCTTTCTGCACAATCGTCATATTTTGGCGGCGTTGGCTGAATAGCCAGATTAATTATGCGAAAAACGAGTTTTCTTCTTGAAATAAGTATAGTATAGTCGGTTAGTCGGACATTACGATTGTGTGGGTTGGGTACGATATTAGACTTTGGTCCATTCCCTTTTTATTGTGTTCTTGTTACCATATTCTATCTGCCTAAGTATGTTCTTTTGCAGATATGATGAGAAGGTAGATATCTGGGCCACTGGGATCTTGTTGTATGTGATGCTGTGCGGGTTCCCTCCATTCCAGAGGTTGGTTCTATAAGCTAATCTATTTCAATTTTTTTTTCAGAGCTAAGCTAAGGTGATCTTTATTTGTTGACATTGACATTAAACCATCTGAATTTTCTTTTCTGGAAGGTGTAGCGAAATAGTTCAAATACATTGTACGTTGCTGACTTCTGTTCCCACGTTTGTTTGGAAAAGCTTTCCTGTATTTTGATTTGTGTTTCAGTGCGGACAGTGCGTGCCAGGAAGATTTGTTCCACCAGATTGCGCTCGGAAAATTCGGCTTCCCGTCTCCCGCCTGGGACTCGGTAACCCCTTTTCTTATTGCATTCATTTTAGTGAAAAATAGCAATAGATTGCTTCATATTTTTGGTTCGTTAAAACCAGTCGCACTTAGTAAGGAGCGATTGGTCAGAAAAACCGTTCAGCAGTGTTTATGTGTTTTTTCGGTGTTTCATTATGAACTTAGATGAATCAATTGAAAACATTTCTGACATGGTATGGTTTGTTTCCAGATGTCATGGTCTGTGAAACAGCTGATTCTGCACCTGGTCACATTGGACATCGATCAAAGGCTCACGGCCGAGGAACTGCTCAACTCGGAATGGATTCAGGTCGGTTATTTTTATTATTCATTTGAACACGGTTTTAAAATCTATAGTTTCAAACGATTTAAGATTGTTATCGAGTGTGTGCACGTGTTGAAAGATTATACCAGATATATGGTTGAATTATTGTTCCGTAACCGTAGTGTTTATAGAATAGCATTATTTTATTTAACAACTGTAATTTTCAGTCCTGCGGAAATGTTTCTCCGGAATTCGAGGCAATGGCCAAAATCTGTGTTCAGTCAAAGGTGGACGATGATGAGGTGTGTTTTTCAGTAGAGTTTTTACATTGAATGACGTTCGATTTTAGCAACCGACTGTCACTGAATGCAACTGGAAAGAAATTAACTGCCTCTGGGTAAACGAGAAAAAAAATGTAGTTCCGTTGTCTATAAGACCCAATCAATGTGTTACTAGTAGTGATAATTGCTGAGAAGTAATTGTTATCGTCCGTTGGTTGCTAAATTGTACAGTACTTCCTATAGCTTCATACAACACTTCTAACCTACTAGTGGGTGGCAGTAGTTGTAAATTAATCCCTTTTCGCCGAATTCGAAAAAAAATTGAGTTTTTGTAGATAAGTCACACCTTACTGGTACATAACTAGAGTTTTATCGACTATTTGTTGCAGTTGGATCTGGAGCCGTCTGACCGTGAGTACTACATGTCACGACGAGCGTCCATGGATGAGCTGGCATCTGCTGCTGGTGACAGTTTTGAGTTCAGCGGGAGCTTCAGTTAAACCATCACACACTCTTCTCTCATTCTTCCTCCTTTTCTCTCTATCTCCCTCTTTCTGTCTATTTCTGTCTTCTCCCACCCTCTCTCTCTCTCACACACTCTCCGTCTCTCTGTCTTCTCTACATCTCTTACTCTCCTTCATCAATGTGTATACTCGGTTGCATCCATGAATATAATTGCTTTGCTCAGTTGACCAAATCAATTATCGGTCCCCTAGCTTTATGAATATATGTATTACGTATGAATTACCGGCTCATTCTTTGTGTCTAGTCCTTTTTATTTTACTGTAAATGAGTACGGGCTCACGTTTTTCGACGTGTTTTTCACTGCATTGTGCTTTCTACCCGATTTTTGTCACTGATCTACGTTGCTGAAATAACTTTTTTGTGTACTAACTTATTCTGCCAATTGCTACTGCAGCATAATACGCCGCCTTGCATTTTTCATAAACCTCGTTGTTTTTTGCTGGAAAACTCGTTTTGACGACATTTTAGTCATTATTTATCCGCGTGTTGTCTTTGCATTATGATTCAGTGTTATTTGAGTTATGCATGATCTGATTGTGGTAATCATATAATATGTGCAATGTGTGGTGCTATGCTGTGAAACATAAAACAAAATCTGACTTTTGTTTGAAAGCAAGAAAATATAAACAAAGTGAAAAACATTTATTTTCCGAACTAAACATTTTGTCAAATACTCCGATATTAATGATCAACAGTGGTAGGCAATGTACACAAAGGATGGCAGGGTAACAATAAAGCATAATAAAAGTTGGCTAGGAAAATTGTTGTAGTTCTAGTTTTATTTCACTGATAGGCTTGGAAAACAACCTAACTGTTTATTGGTGGGTTAGGTTACTGTAACATTTTGGCCAAAAACGATCTGATCACGCTCAGAACCAATTGTGTCACTGCGATTAGGAAGCTGCAGACGCGAGAGAGCAGAGAGATCAATGAGGCCGCAGACAGGCAGAACTGTCTGCGCTAGAGTCGTAGACTGTCTGCGTCTCATTGACGTCCATGCTCTCTTGCTTTTGTAACTGACATATTTTCGAGTACAGTAGGTATTGGAACGACTTGAGGGAAATTTGAACATTTTAGGAATAAAGTTCTACATTTTTAGCACAATGTTGAAAACCACTGAAGTTGAAGCTCAACAAGTTTTCCTAGAGTTCGTGAAAACTCAATATGTTTAACTCATACTTCGTTTTCTGCTATTTGAAAACATAACAGAATTGGTTATCACGACATATAAGGATCGGATGCGAATAGGAAAACAAGTTGACTTCAGACTTCAGAATCTATGAACGGTTAGGAATAGGATTATTAGCTTTTTCACACGTGAATTCTCACGTGAAAACGTGACTTCTCTAGACGGTGCTGATTACGGATCCGCTTCTGGCGTGACGTCCGGCGGCCTGATGTACCGTCAGATTCGTCTCCTTCCAACCACGTCGAGAACCCTGGAATTCCGTTTCTAGAAAGTGAACATGATGTAGTTCGTAGTTTAGATCAACTATACGTCAAGTGGGGTGTAGTTTAGCTTAGTTGTATATGTTGGGGTTTGATCCGCATACCAGCGAAGTTTTGGGACTGCAACGAAAACAGTAGAGTAGGCGAGTAGCCAACTACGGACAAAGCAAATCAAACCAGCATTTACCAATTGCCCTTCTCGAAACACTTTTTCCGATACAAATAACATAATATGGTGAAACGTTCATAAAACGGACCTGGTGCAGTCTCTAACATTTCTACTTAGACTCATACAGTCAACTTTTGATCACTTTTGAATAGCCCCACAAATGGATCCGGAATCAATTTCCGAAATGTGAGTCATTTTGTGTGACTTTTCTGATTTTGATGAAAACTAACGTTGATCATTAGAAATCCATTGTCGGCTAGATGGCTCCGGATTGAATCGAGGTGAATGTCGACCGGGATACTGTAATGAGGGGCAGCATTATGAAGTAGACTATTGAATTTTCAGAAAATACCCAAAGACGTAGTTTGTTTTACTGTTAATAGTTGCAAATGATAGTTTTGGGAAAAATAAATGTAAGAAGATGATGCCTATACAAAAAATCAATACCTATATTTCCTGCTGAACGACCGTCTGAGCGTCTGACCGTCTCCACACTCTTCAATCCGCTCTCCACTCACACAGAGGAGATCGTCCTTCAGAATTACCTAAAATGATTTAATATAGGGAGTGAGCAAATATTTGTTGTAGTTTGATATCTATACATGTAACAATTCATAAAATTCCACCGAAAGCAATGAGATCAATTTGCAAATCGAGCGGAGTAAGGAAATAATAGTACTCGTGAAACAATTCGAAGGGATTGTCCAGAATTAAAACTGTTGAACTTTCAAGAGCAGAATAAAAGAAAAAGAAACCGAAAAAGTAGTGAAATAATGACCGAACTTCGAATCATGAAATAATGACCTAACTTTAAATCATAAAATAATGACCTTACCTGAGAAACTTCAAATCGTCTCGAATCAGCGTCGGAATGATTCTTAGTACATTTTTTACTGAGCACATAAATTTAACTAGTACTGACTTTGATCTCCTCCGGTCTGAAGTGCTTGACGTCGAGTTGGATGGTGAAGCCGTGGTCGGTGTTGACGATGTCGCCGGCGCCAGCCACCGGACCCGGAGACCCCGGGCGGGAGGCGAGCTAGATTAGGACATATATAGGGTTTATTTATCTAAATTAGGTCCATACGGTTTATATCGACTCTCTCTCTTTGTTTTAGTTTGATCCCGTTAATTTTGGTACATCACAACCTATGACCAAACTACAACGAAGACCTGGTCACAGTACACATTGAATTGATTTCTCTCGATTACATAAGGGATGTATGTTGTAGTTTTGAAATAGCATTATTTTAGGTAGAAACGCAGCGGGATCAAACTACAAACACAACAGAAGAAAGCAACCTGTGCCAGTTGCAATTTTGAAAATATGTTTTCTTGACTCTGCGGTGCCAGAGAAGCCGCGAAAATTTAGTTTAGCCACGTGATGTGAAAGACGCACGGAGAAAATAGATATGCCAACTCGAAAAACCTCTCGTTTGTACTCGAATGTTCACTATACACAGATTACAAGGTCCACCTAACGTGCCCTTTAATTTCAACTTAAAATTTTGGAAATTGGAATGTCTCACCTTGTCGCCTCCCTGGTTGGGAGATCCGATATCCGAATAACTTCCGTGGCTCTGGAAGTTGTGAAGTCAACTATTTTTGGAATTCGGAAATCACTAGGAGATTGATATTATTATACAAAACCATGTTGCTTGTATAAACAAGCTAAATTATCTGTCAATATCGGGCTACTTTAATAGTTTACAAAGGAAAAAGTCCAAAGGACAGAGAAATGAAAAGAGGGAGAGTGGGAGATAATTTTATTTGCACTGGGCAAGTTCCTAGATTGCCTATTACAAACCTATAAAAAGTTGAGGTCAAAATAAACTCTAAAAAGCAAGACCACGAATACCTCAGACCATGAAGAGACAAACAAGATTTGGAGATCGGAAATAGATAGATGTAAACACTGTGATAGGACGAATAAAACTATAGCTTGAAACACGAATACCGTATACTCTTCTCAACTTCTAGAACAGGACTGCTCATCTCTCTGGACTTTTTGGTATCACCCTCCTCTACTTCTTCTCACTTAAAATAGTTCCCAGTAGATACTTTGACAGGTCATCTTACTGATGAGGGCCCCTGTCTGGCATATATGAATTGTAATTGCCCGAAATGCCTAGTTGACTAAGTTTTGTAATAGACAACTAGGAGTTTGCTCAGTGCAAACAAGGTTTATTCCTTCTCTTCTTTCTATATCTCATTTACACTATGTGACTCTAATTGTGGTTTACTAGTACGGATACAGTTTGCGTTTCTTGTTTTACGGGTTTTCCCGAGTTATTTCGTCGTCTCTTCAGCGTTCGTACAATAATTTTGAATATCTGGTTCTATTATAAATATTGTATTCTGTTGTAGTCTATTTTATAAATATCGGTGAGACATTTCAAAGGGCAAACCAAACAAACACGAAACATTCTCATTCCAACCTATGCTCGATAAACGCAACTTCCTATTCTAGCGGGACGGGTGTCAGGTTGTCAAAACGAAATGTGTACGCAATCTTCATTCTACACGAATTGTAGTTTGATCTGCCTACACAGCATAGGTTTCGAGTTACGACTGGAGGATGAAACTACAAATATAGCGGTCGAGCCTGTTTACCTGGTTCAATCCTACAACCTAGCTAGATAGTTATGTCAAACGTTTACACACAGCACACACTTTACACACGTTTACACACAGCGTTTACACACAACACTAAATTGATGATTTGTATGTTTTTTTGTTTGTCCTTATTGGGCGCAATGTAGTTTGATCTCAACGGGAAACCAGGCGCGGAGTGAACTATTAAAAGATCAAACTAAAACCTCCCTACACTTACTCTGACGTTTGTATCTTTGGTGTCAACCCAGGCGTGGCGTCAATTTAAAAAAAATCAAACTATAAACTTCAGAAGTACACTCACCCTGACTTTCGTCTCCTTGTAACTGTTGTTATTGTTGTGGTTGTACACGGGCTCATCCCGGAACGAAGAATGCACGGAGGTGGGACGACGGATACTGAAAAAATGAATTATTTATTTTTCCCTTTCCTCTCTAGTTATCGTTCTTTCTCCTATTCTCGTTTCTCTTTCTCTCTATCTTTGCCCATCCATCTTGCTACCCCCCCCCCCCCACTCTCTTGCTCTTACAATCTCTCTTTCTCAAAGATTCTCTCCCTCTCCCTCCTTCTCACTCACTCTCTCCCTCTTTCTCTCTTTCTGTCCGTCTCCCTCTCTTCCTCTCTCTCAAAGTTTCTCTCATGCTGTTCTTTTTTACACTAGTTATCTCTCCTCATGGTGGTTGGCATTGAGTGGGGCTCGATTCACACGCTTCAAGTGGGCAATGACCGGTTGACAGAGACAAATATGAGAAGAGAGAGAGAGAGAGAGAGAGAGAGAGAGAGAGAGAGAGAGAGAGAGAGAGAGAGAGAGAGAGAGAGAGAGAGAGAGAGAGAGAGAGAGAGAGAGAAAGGGGGAGAGAGAGAAAGGGGAAGAGAAAAGGGGGGAGATAGAGAAAGAGAGAGAGAAAGAAAGAAAGAGATATATGATAATACACATAGAACAGGAGAGAGAGAGAGAGAGAGAGAGAGAGAGAGAGAGAGAGAGAGAAGAGAAGAAAGAGAAGGATACAGAGGAGTGGGATAGAGGGAGAAAGAGAGCACTAGAGGTAGAATTAAGAACATAGAAAGAAAGAGAAAGTCTGGGGAGAAAACTATAAGGGGAAAAGAGAGAGAGAGAGATAGCAACGGGGAGATAGAGAGAGAGGTAGAGAGAGAGGGAGAGAGAGAGAGAGAGAGAGAGAGAGAGAGAGAGAAAGAGAGAGAGAGAGAGAGAGAGAAAAGAGAGAGAGGGAGAAAGTGAGTCAAGATGATCAGCAATTTGTCTAGTTCCCTCAGCGGCTTCTAATCCTCTTTGTTGTGTCGAACATGAAAACAAGCCATTCTTGAGTTCGGGGTCTGACGGGGAAATCTCGGCTATACCAATAGAATCTCATTAACATAAAGGTGTTTTTTGATGAAATGTATTTGTTTGTGTGCTGCTGTATTTGTAGTTTGATCTCTTTGTGTGTATTCGATCAAACTACGACTTTCAGCTATTTCAATGGAATCCCATGAATTTTAAGAAAGTAACCCAACTTTCGTTGTAGTGTAATCTGAATACATACCATAATTTACGATTTTTTACCAGGAAACAACACGTTCAAACTACAAACACCGTATTGTCTTGCTTTGAAGAGAACGAATACGTTACATGGTTCGTTCGATAGAAAATTGACCAAAACAGTAGTTGCGGTATTCTGCTGTGTTTGTAGTTTGATCCCCCTGTATCTAGATCACACTACAACTTAGATGAGATCACTGCCTATATTATAATGTTTCATCTATCAGTGTTCTCTCCGTTATCATCGAACGTACGAAAAACTGTAATGTTATTGCAAATCGTCGAAAAACATAGAAATAATATCGCGCGCGCCGTTTTTGTATAGTCCGATGACATATGGTTTTCATTCATACAGTAACCCTGGCGCAAAGAAACAATAACAAAGCAGAACTATACATAGCATAACTGTACTGACGTTGTAGTTTGATCTACATACACAATTCAGAACTGAGTTACAGGAATATCAAACTACAAACACGACAGGACTGTACTTTTATCTATACTCTGTTTCACCAATCGATGTCCTTCTACAGTAATCCGTCAAGTATTTGAGTGGCGTTTTCTAAAGACTAATTCATTATCTTGGTTCGGAACTTTCACAATTTGTAGTAGTAAACATGCAGAAGACACTACCGAAAATTGGAGAAAATCCAAAAACGTCAATATACCAAACTTTCACCTGGAAATTTGAGCAGATTACTGTAGAGGGTTATAAGTGGGTGGAACAAACTATAAACAAGCAGCAAACAATGCGAATTACGGCTGAAAAGCAACCGGATCCAACTACATACGCAGCAGGTCAGACCAACAAGTACCGTTTACGCCTATTCTTCCCATACTATGGTGTCCCCAACCGTTTAGTATTCTTGACAATCGCACAAGTTCGTGTTGAAGGTCGTGTTTATATAGGTTAACCGAGAAGAAACATCGAAATTTCAGTTCGAGCCACGCGCTATCCAGTTTTCATACACCCACAAAACAGTGGAACTAAGAGAAAATCAAGAACTCAATTTCGTTAAAATCCTCTTCTTCAATGGAATAACCGTGGGTTATACCTGAAGTGACCAGTCAGAACTATTTTGTGATGTTCATAGAGGTACTTTTCTGATACTTGTTCCGAAAGGGGAGAGAAATTAGTTAATTTCAAGTTAGAAACGTGATCGATTCGAAAATACGTTGAATTCTGCTTTTTTAACGCTCCAACGTTCAAAACACCATTCTTCTGTTCAAGGCCAAAAGTGTGATTCTTATTGAATTCGTACATTTGTCTATGTTCCAACGTTGAAAACACCTTTTTCTCGATTCAAGGCCACACATTTGATTCCTATTCTTCTATTTCGTACTTTTTTCACGTTCTAACGTTTAAAATACCCTTTTCTCGATTCAAGGCCACAAGTGTGATTCTCATTCCATAATAATGGATTGAAGGCGGTTGCGATTCAGCGAAAGCAATTAAAAACGCGACACGCATTGTTCGTTGAATGTAATATATACGGACAGATTTATTGGAAATTCATAATTATAGGCAAACGTTCTCAACTTGAACGAAACTTTAATAGTTTTTCGTTTTTGGTTTAGTTATACATGCGTCAGATGTATTCAAAAACAGAACTTGGTGAAAAACAAATCTATAGGTGGTGTGGGGGTAAACATAAAATACGAGAATGTAAAGCATAGAATGGATAGAACAACGAGAAAAGTATACTAAGTGAGTTCAACAGTGCGATGAACGCTTCTCTCTCTTGTCTCTAACTTTCTCTTTCTCTCTTTCTCTCTCTCTTCCCCTCCCCCCTCTCTCGCTCTACCTCTCGGTTCACATGGTCACTTACGTGAAAATAGTTTCACAGGAGGTTGCCGGATAATGACTGAGGTTAGATGTGCAGGGGAATACCGTAATCACTTCATCGGGACTCAATTTGAAATATCGTTCGGCCGATGGTTTTTCTGACCAAATTGAGCCTTCCAGATAGGATTCCAAATCATCCTCGTCAAAATCTCGAAAAGGGGTGGGGTCAGGCAGCATATCGATTAGTTTTCATTCGATTATTGAATATATAAGAGGTATTGAAGTGCGAGGCGTGGGAATATGCTTTGACGGACAGGAAACTCGGGGGCGGGACTATGAGAATAGAATGAGAGCGTGGGAATAATAGGAGTAGGCGTGGTCTAATTTAGGAACGGTGGTTGAGGGAGACTTAATTGCTAATCATGTACCCAGCTGTATTGTTTAAAGGGGCGGAGCATAAAAAACGGGAGGGCGATAATCGGATTGGAACGGGCAAAGGGGGCGGAGTCTGGAGTCGCTATGGGGACAAGGGAACAGGTTTAGATAGCATCTTGTAGAGAGAGAGAGAGAGAGAGAGAGAGAGAGAGAGAGAGAAGAGAAGAAAGAGAAGGATACAGAGGAGTGGGATAGAGGGAGAAAGAGAGCACTAGAGGTAGAATTAAGAACATAGAAAGAAAGAGAAAGTCTGGGGAGAAAACTATAAGGGGAAAAGAGAGAGAGAGAGATAGCAACGGGGAGATAGAGAGAGAGGTAGAGAGAAAGAAAGAGAGAGGGAGAGAGAGAGAGAGAGAGAGAGAGAGAGAGAGAGAAAGAGAGAGAGAGAGAGAGAGAGAAAAGAGAGAGAGGGAGAAAGTGAGTCAAGATGATCAGCAATTTGTCTAGTTCCCTCAGCGGCTTCTAATCCTCTTTGTTGTGTCGAACATGAAAACAAGCCATTCTTGAGTTCGGGGTCTGACGGGGAAATCTCGGCTATACCAATAGAATCTCATTAACATAAAGGTGTTTTTTGATGAAATGTATTTGTTTGTGTGCTGCTGTATTTGTAGTTTGATCTCTTTGTGTGTATTCGATCAAACTACGACTTTCAGCTATTTCAATGGAATCCCATGAATTTTAAGAAAGTAACCCAACTTTCGTTGTAGTGTAATCTGAATACATACCATAATTTACGATTTTTTACCAGGAAACAACACGTTCAAACTACAAACACCGTATTGTCTTGCTTTGAAGAGAACGAATACGTTACATGGTTCGTTCGATAGAAAATTGACCAAAACAGTAGTTGCGGTATTCTGCTGTGTTTGTAGTTTGATCCCCCTGTATCTAGATCACACTACAACTTAGATGAGATCACTGCCTATATTATAATGTTTCATCTATCAGTGTTCTCTCCGTTATCATCGAACGTACGAAAAACTGTAATGTTATTGCAAATCGTCGAAAAACATAGAAATAATATCGCGCGCGCCGTTTTTGTATAGTCCGATGACATATGGTTTTCATTCATACAGTAACCCTGGCGCAAAGAAACAATAACAAAGCAGAACTATACATAGCATAACTGTACTGACGTTGTAGTTTGATCTACATACACAATTCAGAACTGAGTTACAGGAATATCAAACTACAAACACGACAGGACTGTACTTTTATCTATACTCTGTTTCACCAATCGATGTCCTTCTACAGTAATCCGTCAAGTATTTGAGTGGCGTTTTCTAAAGACTAATTCATTATCTTGGTTCGGAACTTTCACAATTTGTAGTAGTAAACATGCAGAAGACACTACCGAAAATTGGAGAAAATCCAAAAACGTCAATATACCAAACTTTCACCTGGAAATTTGAGCAGATTACTGTAGAGGGTTATAAGTGGGTGGAACAAACTATAAACAAGCAGCAAACAATGCGAATTACGGCTGAAAAGCAACCGGATCCAACTACATACGCAGCAGGTCAGACCAACAAGTACCGTTTACGCCTATTCTTCCCATACTATGGTGTCCCCAACCGTTTAGTATTCTTGACAATCGCACAAGTTCGTGTTGAAGGTCGTGTTTATATAGGTTAACCGAGAAGAAACATCGAAATTTCAGTTCGAGCCACGCGCTATCCAGTTTTCATACACCCACAAAACAGTGGAACTAAGAGAAAATCAAGAACTCAATTTCGTTAAAATCCTCTTCTTCAATGGAATAACCGTGGGTTATACCTGAAGTGACCAGTCAGAACTATTTTGTGATGTTCATAGAGGTACTTTTCTGATACTTGTTCCGAAAGGGGAGAGAAATTAGTTAATTTCAAGTTAGAAACGTGATCGATTCGAAAATACGTTGAATTCTGCTTTTTTAACGCTCCAACGTTCAAAACACCATTCTTCTGTTCAAGGCCAAAAGTGTGATTCTTATTGAATTCGTACATTTGTCTATGTTCCAACGTTGAAAACACCTTTTTCTCGATTCAAGGCCACACATTTGATTCCTATTCTTCTATTTCGTACTTTTTTCACGTTCTAACGTTTAAAATACCCTTTTCTCGATTCAAGGCCACAAGTGTGATTCTCATTCCATAATAATGGATTGAAGGCGGTTGCGATTCAGCGAAAGCAATTAAAAACGCGACACGCATTGTTCGTTGAATGTAATATATACGGACAGATTTATTGGAAATTCATAATTATAGGCAAACGTTCTCAACTTGAACGAAACTTTAATAGTTTTTCGTTTTTGGTTTAGTTATACATGCGTCAGATGTATTCAAAAACAGAACTTGGTGAAAAACAAATCTATAGGTGGTGTGGGGGTAAACATAAAATACGAGAATGTAAAGCATAGAATGGATAGAACAACGAGAAAAGTATACTAAGTGAGTTCAACAGTGCGATGAACGCTTCTCTCTCTTGTCTCTAACTTTCTCTTTCTCTCTTTCTCTCTCTCTTCCCCTCCCCCCTCTCTCGCTCTACCTCTCGGTTCACATGGTCACTTACGTGAAAATAGTTTCACAGGAGGTTGCCGGATAATGACTGAGGTTAGATGTGCAGGGGAATACCGTAATCACTTCATCGGGACTCAATTTGAAATATCGTTCGGCCGATGGTTTTTCTGACCAAATTGAGCCTTCCAGATAGGATTCCAAATCATCCTCGTCAAAATCTCGAAAAGGGGTGGGGTCAGGCAGCATATCGATTAGTTTTCATTCGATTATTGAATATATAAGAGGTATTGAAGTGCGAGGCGTGGGAATATGCTTTGACGGACAGGAAACTCGGGGGCGGGACTATGAGAATAGAATGAGAGCGTGGGAATAATAGGAGTAGGCGTGGTCTAATTTAGGAACGGTGGTTGAGGGAGACTTAATTGCTAATCATGTACCCAGCTGTATTGTTTAAAGGGGCGGAGCATAAAAAACGGGAGGGCGATAATCGGATTGGAACGGGCAAAGGGGGCGGAGTCTGGAGTCGCTATGGGGACAAGGGAACAGGTTTAGATAGCATCTTGTAGAGAGAGAGAGAGAGAGAGAGAGAGAGAGAGAGAGAGAGAGAGAGAGAGAGAGAGAGAGAGAGAGAGAGAGAGAGAGAGAGAGAGAGAGAGAGAGAGAGAGAGAGAGAGAGAGAGAGAGATAGAGAGATACAGAGAGAAAGAGAAAGAGAGGTAGTAGTAAGCCATAGATAGAAATTCTAAACTGCGGCTCACCCAGTGAGTTTGGTAAATCGTCCAGCCATAAAGGGCTGCCGCGTAGTCACGAAAAGGATCGAGGGCGGTCACGCAGTATAAACATGGATAGAATAGGAATATATGGGCTACAGTCGAGCGATTCGAAAGAATAGGCAAGCGCCATAACAGTGTCAGTGGTAGAAACCCAGAGTAGAACATGTGAGAGGTTCTCGTGAGAAGTTCCCTTGATCTTCTCATGAGAAGTTCACGTGGCCATCTCACAAAAAGTTCATGTGCTCTTCCGATGAGTGGTTCTCGTGATCTTCTCATGAGAAACGACCATCTGATAAGTTCCACAAGATCAAATTCGAAGGCACGAGAACTGTGCGATAACGCTCAGCAATGTTCCGGCTTTCATTCTTCTTCCACCCCCTCTTTCCGTACCTCCCCGTCTCAGTGTTTGAGAGTCTCTGTCTCTCCTCCCCTTTTCTTTCTTCCTCTCACTCTCTCTTACTCTATGTCTCTCTCTCTCTCTCTCTCTCTCTCTCTCTCTCTCTCTCTCTCATCATGAACCCACTAGAATCCATCCTCATCCTGATATCCGTAGTCCGTCCTACTGTAGTCGTCAACCACTCTCTGTGCCGGTACTCGCACCGAGTGTCTGCCAACAGAAGACGGAGCTCGAATGCGAGACGGTGGACTGAAAAGTAGAATATTCAGAGAGAGAAAGAGAGAGAGAGGAAGAGAGAGAGAGAGAGAGAGAGAGAGAAAAAAAGTGAGTCAAGATGATCAGCAATTTGTCCAGTTTCCTCAGCGGCTTCTAATCCTCTTTGTTGTGTCGAACATGAAAACAACCGATTCTCCGAGATGTTTGTGCTATTCGTATACGGTGTTGTTCACCACATCCCGCTGTGTTTGTAGTTTGATCCCGTTACTTTTTGGTCTACTTTCTTAAGTTATGGCGTGTGTCAGACACAACTACTATGGAACAAAATTGAAGGAACAGATCAAATCTCAGTTGTAGTTTGATCTCGTCACGCGCCATATGTTACCAATTTCGAACGAGAGGCAATGGGACCAAACTACAAACATAGTTCCATAGGTATAGTTCCCACCATTCCTACTGACACTCCTACAGTAACCTTACAAACGAAGGCTGTTGTGAAGCTGAAAATTTAGATCATCAAAAATCCGCTCGTTTAATTACGGTTCCTGAGAACGAGAATGAGGTGCCAAAATCCTAAACCATTCTGATCATAAGTGAGTGAGAAAAACAGTTTGGTAGTTTCGAAATCCTACTGTAGGAGTCTCAGTAGGAATGAATGTGACTATATTAAGTAAAACACACCGCGGAGGCTTGCTCTCGTACCGAATGTGTCGGCCCGTCCCATGGCGTGAGTTATTTTTCGGTTCAATTCAGTAAATTGTGTAAATTGATCTCGAAACTCGCTACTATTTACAGATTTCGACAAAAAGCAACGGCACCAAACTACAAACACGGCAGGATAGAGTAACATGCACTGCGTTGAGAAGAACCAACCCTACATGAAAAAACCTGGTAAAATACTCACGCATCGTATCCGATCCGCTCGCTTCTCACGTAAATGGGGGTCCCCTTCTGCCACTTTTCTTCGTCCAGCGTCTCTTTGCTCTTGAAACACACGCCATAGATCAGATTCATTTTCCAACATCAACTTCCGGTGGCGCGGTTTTTACGTACGTGTGAAATATCACGTTTTTACGTGGGTATCACACGTTTTACGGATAGTCGCCGTCTTTTCAATGCGATTAAGTACAGTAGTTTGCGGGTGAAATGAGGCAGAAGTAACGGAAACTAGCAGTTCGCAATGTTCTTCGAGGCAATTTGAAGTCAAGCGAACCGGGGTTCCAAATCTGATTGCAACACACACACGCAATGAGGGGAAGTTAGGGAACGAGAAGGAGGGAGGGGAAGAGAGAGAGAGAGAGAGAGAGAGAGAGAGAGAGAGAGAGAGAGAGAAAGAGAGAGAGAAAGAGAGAAAGAGAGAGAGGAGAGAGAGATGGGAAAGAGAGACAGAAAACGGAGCAGGGTGAGGGAACGACAAGCAGGGAGGTAGAGAGAGTGAGAGAAAGAGAGATTGAGATGAGGGGGGGGGAGATTGTTTTGTAACGCTGCTACCATTTATAATTTACGTTCAGGTCTGTACTACATTTTTTTTCATTTTCCATTATGAAATAGAGAAATGTGAAGAAATGCTTGCTCTGTCGTGTACAAATTAGAATGATTTTCGCTCATTCAGGTGAGAACAATTGAAAATGGCAAAAAAATTATTTGAAACACTCACGTATCCGTTCTTTGTGTGTTTCTCCTGCACATAGTGCTCTCCCTTTTCATAGTACGACATCTGCAAAATATTATGATATCCAGATAATAAGAATCAGTAACTTTCTTATTAAAACGAATTCGTGCAAAAAACTGCATAAAAAAGACAAGAATATAGTCCCGGTCATTCCCACTGAGACTTGGCGAAGAGCCAATGAGTATTCCGAGTGACATTAAACCATTTTGAAGTTTTCAAATAAACTGCAAATCGCTGTTAGGGATTGTTTAGTTTCATAAGAACAGGTCAATGGAAAAAGTCTTTGGAAAACTGGTATCTAGTCTGAGAAATGGCCATTCAAAAATCTTGGCACGATGTCAATGGGTCTCAGTGGGAATGAAACGAACTATACCTACACTATAGTTATGTGAATGTGCTCAGTAAAAGATGAACTCAAAAATCGTTTCGACCCTGATTCAAGACGATTTTCGGGGTTTTTTCTCAGATGGTTGGGTCATCATCAGGGTCGAAACGATTTTTGAGTTCATCTTTTACTGAGCACATTCATATAACTATAACATCCAAACCGTCCTAGTGACACAATAGATTTGGTTCAAATAAATAACCATTTTCCAGGTTCAGACACAGATATTTATTAGCAGAAAAAAACTCTGTGGGTTGATTTTAAAAAAAAAAGTAAAAAGGTCACCAAAGTTCTAGTGAGACTATCGAGTGAGCTAGAATAATCCGGAATAAAACTACAAACAAACTGGATGGAACAAAGTGAATCTTTTGCTTAGGGCATCTCCTACACTAAACCATATTAGTTCACGTATTTATGTGAGTATTTGGTCAAGTGTGGGGCACACACTTTCCAGAGGAATGGCCCCCTTGGTGAATTCTATATCCAACCGGGTTTTTAAGTTACCTAACCCATTTTGATAACCTCTTTTACAGGCTTCCTCGGTAGGTCACCGGTTGGTATATAACCTAATATGAAAAACCGGTCACCTGTTTTAAACGCAAAATATGGTTTTTACCGTTAGTTTGAACGGCCGGATTTTAGTTTTAGCTTACTTCCACGTTACCTACTGAGGTAACATGAAAAAAAAGGTTATCAAAAAGCGTTAAATTACCTGAAAACCCGGATAGTTGTAGAATTGGCCCCCAGTTTTTCCTGGTGCACATGTACCCAAATAAGGTTAGGTGCAAAAATGTTGACTTTTTGTTTGCAAATATAAGGAATTTGTGTGTTGATTAGATAAACAAAAATCGATTGATGGTTGGATGGCAGTTATAGATTCATGAATATGCAAGAAGAAGATTCTAATGGGGGGGGGGGGTATTGTTTTGGTATAAGTATGGGAATATTCAACCAGGGAGGGAGAAGAAAGGAGGGAGAGAGAGATAGAGAGAGAGGGAAATGGAGGGATAAATAGAGGAAAGAGTGAGAGAGAAAGAGAGAGAAAAAGGAGAGAGAAAGAGAGAAAAGGAGAGAGAAAGAGATACAAAGACAGAGGAGACACTTAGGAAGAGTCAGAAAGAAGTCTGCATAGAAATTGTGTTTGTGCAAGTTACTGAACCATTTCAAAGTTTGCAATCTGCGCTGGTTTCATTATTGATAGGACGAGTTTGTGGCATGGGTTTTCCTAGTCAAATTGCATTCAGGAATCTCTACTTCTAGTCGAATACAAAGTCACGTGAAACACTTACACGTTTCACGTGTTTACACGTTTCACTTGACTTTGTAACGTTTCACAGTTTACACGTTTCACGTGACCCTAGAATTAAAGAGAGTGCAATGATAACGGATCACAGCTATTCACTCTATGTAATTCTAGGGCATAGTCCATTTCATTCTTACGTCGCCTCTTGAAGTATATTTACAGGAGTCCTTTCTATGATCATTTTTCTAATAGTAATATTTTCACAAAAGATCTGAACGGTGTAGGATAGAAGGAGGGGGCAATGGGAAATGAGAAAACGACCAAACTAACATAAAACACAAGTAAATATTTCTTGAGCAAGACCACCAGAGGGGTTTGCATTCTATAGATCAAGTGGTGATCACGTGGCACGTGTGGAACACATCACATTCGAAACACGATAAAGTTAACATTTCCCCGCAGGTATTCTATTCCAGAAAACTGTGCGGTAATGGCAATTGACTTGAAATTTCAATGGGACAATAGGGTGAATATTCTCTTATCAGAGCAGTGAATGTAATCGACTCGTGCCGCATAAATTCCAAAAAGCGCATCGGTCGAAAGATTATAATCTATCATATTTTCAACGAAAAAAAAAACAAAAGTTTCTGATTTATGTCACACAGAAATTCATGTTCCAATTGGTGGTTTTCCGAAAAAAAAAACATCAAATGATATTTATTTAGGTTATGGTTATTTTACTAGATTTTCGCGCGAAGCTGTGTTTTGTTTTGTAATCATACAAACACACAAATAAGTGAGGGAAGGGATGTTGTGGAAAGTGCGAAAAGGTGTCCACATCAACAGTAGTTCGAGAGAAAACATGTCAAACTGGCCAACTTTGAGAGAGAAAATAGCCACAGCGTGCAAACCTTATTTCATAGAAGCCTTCAAAAATTCGATCGGGAGCTCAGAACTTGATGTGGGTATAGTTAGAAGAAGTGAGCGGTGAACTGGCATATTTTGTACGACTCAAATTTCGCGCGCGCTCTCTCGAGTACGGTAACTGAACACTTTACGAACGCCCAAATAACATTCCAGAGATGGAAATCGGAGTTATATTTGGTACAAAAGCAATGCGATTCGAACCGTTTTTGCTGCAAATTTTAACAAAAAGTTTGAAATTGAGAAAGAGATCAATTTTCGATAAAACTGGGAACTCTAATTTAAGTTTTGTGAAGAAAAGTGATAAAATGAAATTGACCCGGCTAAGTGGTCTTTGACTGAAAAAGAGATGGGGTGGGAAGATGTTTCATGGCTAGGCTGTTAAGCACACAAAACCATGTCAAACAAGAAGGGTAACACGGAGAAAAGAGAAATGGAGAGAGAGAGAGAGAGAGAGAGAGAGAGAGAGAGAGAGAGAGAGAGAGAGAGAGAGAGAGAGAGAGAGAAAGAGAGAGAGAGATGGAGAGAAGAGAGGGGAAGAGAGAAATAGGGAGAGAGAGATCGAAGGGAAAGAGAAGTGAGAAATCAGAAATAGGAAGAGAGAGAGATCGAAGGGAAAGAGAACGAGTGAGAAAGAGAGCGAAACAGGGAGAGAGCGATAGAGAGAGAGAAAGAGAAAGAGAAAGAGAGAGATGGGAGGTTAGTTAGGTAGTTAGTGAGAGCATTTTGACAAAACTCATTGAAAATCGTACTCCCACTCCCGCAGCAGCGTGTAGTGAACCCCATTCTAAACTAATCATAGGCTCCGCGTTCAAAACCTTTCAGAATGTGGTGGTGAAAATTACTGGTTGTTTTTCATGGAGCCATTACTATGATACTCTTAGTCAATTACTAAACTCCTTGAAAAGTGTACAACACTTGCGATAACAATAATGCGTCATAGACGGTTCCTTCACGTTTGCGTGTCTGGAACTATTACCAAAAAATTAGTTTCCTCCCTTTCTCAGTTGTTTCACAGAAGTATTTACAATAATCACTGGGTTTTCCAGCTGTCTACACCACGTTTGCGCCAGTCGACCAACACAGCAAAACCATGGCTACAGTATGACCGAGAAACTTGACGTATTTGAAACGACCGGAAATGAGGTGTTCATTTCGTGGCGCCATTTAGAGATGGTTATATGAACAATTTGTCGAAACGAAAGTATGGATGTTTGAGATGGGGAATGGCGCTGATGACTGTGCTGTGAATCAGACGACAATATGGCATTGTCTACACATAAGGAGAGATTAGGAGTACGAAGAGAGTGCAGACGGATTGATATGAGATTGGGAGAAGAGAATATTGGGTTCGTGGTACTAGGGTTGAAGTATTTACACTCAAACATAAAATGTTGGGAAAAACAAATTTTCAGAGTTAAATCCGACTATGTTTTATCTGAACTTGAATTTTTCAAACTTGCCAATCACATTTCAAAGCCGAAGCTCTAAGTGACAGCTGACAGTTCGGTCTTGGTCCCGTATTAATACTACCTAGCTCTTTAGTTGTAACCAATTCACATTCATTCTCCATGAAAACAAACATGAGCAACGCCAAAAAATATCATTTCAATCAAAATATACATCATAATAGATTATAACGGAGGTTTCACGAATCCACTGGCTTTCCTCTCGAAATACCTGCAAAAGAACCGTTTTAAAGTAGGCTTGATTCACACTTTTAGACATGTCTAGCGAAGTTGCCGAGCGCATTCACTAGAAAAATACATCAGAAGACTAATGGCACAAATCTTGTAAAAATAATCTATTTACCTGTCTATCTCAAATTTATCCATCGAAACTATAATGCTCAAAACTAAACTGGCAATAGTAAAAATGCTTTCGAACTTCTGCTGTGGTAGATTTATAAAACAGAGAAATAAACTAATGATTGAAACATCATTGTACCTCGCTCTGAACTCGGCAATCTCGTCGGGACCATTTCGCTGTTTCAAGATCTCCTTCAGCTTTATCAACCGCTGTGCCTTTTCCTCGGCTGGTGACAGCTTCTTCTCCTTGCTTTTCGCCTAAAAACATCGACTCATCAAAAGAATATCGATAATCAATCACCTAGTATAGAACAATTGTTGTTTTTTAGAATTGCATTCCACACTCGATAGTGCTAAGAGAATAAAAAGGGACCACACTACTGCACGAATTGGAGACTGAGACCATCAAAATTCCAGGATAGTCTGTCAGAACATCTGTATTATCGTGTACAAAGTTGCAGTAGCTATACTTGGTCGTAGCAGAAAAAATGACTCTTCTCCGGCTATGTTTTAGAATAAATAACTACTGTTGTCTAATTCGATACTTCGAAACATTTTCTTTCTACTATCTACTCCCTCATTCTCTCTACTATGTACCCACCTTCTCCTTTTCACTTGGTTTTTCCTCCTTTTTGTCAGTTCTGCGATGTTCCTTGTCATGACTGTCCCTCCTCTCTCTGCCGTGGCTCTCCTTCCTGTCTCGTTCTCTGTGCCCTCTCCTATCAACACCTCTCTCGTCGTCTGAGGAGGGAGGAGTCGGAGTGAACTGTCGCTCGCGCAACTTCTCCGACTGTGTTTGGGCTTTTTTGACGACCTGAACTTACTTATTACTTAGCTAGTAGAAAAATCGAAACATGTCTCATTAAGTATTTGAGTGCATTATATGCGCCAATTCAGAATACAAGAAACTCAGATCTACACGTAGGTTGATTTCCGAAGTTCGATCACTGTCACGAGAGGAGAGATGTAAGGAAGCTATAATTGGTGGCCAGAATTCTACAAAAGACCCCTCGCTCGAATGTTACTGCCACCTGAGTGACAAAGCTATTACATACTAGCCAAGCCAGCTGTCAAAATCATCAAGTCTCTCCTGGTTTCCTGTCTATTGACTTCCAATTACAAGCCGAAAGAGCAAGAACGTGCCTTATTCAAGCCGGGCTTCAATTTGCCTTCGAAATTCTTCTGCGGTTTCGTGGGAGGCGGTTTGAACTGTGGACCATCGTCCTGAAAACGCAAAATATAGAAAAACTAATTGGAAGAAACTAATCATTATAATAAACCGAACCACCACATATTTCCTCTTTCTCTGATAAGCGAGTTCAACCATTACTGAATTACCAGATGTATAAGAAGTGTTTTTGTTCACAGAGCATATAAATGCACACAGAAGAAAACTGGAAACACAGTATGCTACCTTATGCCGTTGAGCTGCAACAGTACTGCATACCTCATCATCAGAATAGATGGACTTTTTGCTCTTTTCCTTCTCCTTTTTGTCCCGCGATTCGTGTTTCTCGGAATGTCGTCTGTCTGTTCTTTCTTTCCGATGACTCTCTTCCGGCGAGGGAGACCGACTCTCAATTCTTAAATAACTTGAATTGAGAAAGAATATTAAATTGGCAAATTTGCATGAGGAGCCAGGTATGTGTCTCTTGTTAACATCTGAATGAATATTGATACCGTATCTTGTTCGTTATACAGGAAAATGACCAAAAACCGCAACTTCACTGCAAAACTGGAAAAATCTAGTGTATGTTCTAAATTGATGAAATATGAGGTTCTCGAAGTATAGCCACGCTTTGCTGGTGTACGGAAACGCAGCTCGATAACCTTGCAGTTAGCACAATAAAAAATCTTATTATATTAATGAAAATACATACTGCTCCCGTACTATACTATTGCTATTTTGGAGAATGTTGTATGAATAGGCTGGTTGCTGGTAGAAAACCGAGACATCAGTTACATGTCCAAAAAGCTGCCTGTCACTCCGTTTTAATACGTAAAACAATCCAGCCAATCCAGATAATCAGTTGCATTACTAAATTCGTTATCCCTACCTACCTCTTTCTCTCGTGTCTTTCCTTCTTCTTCGGCTGTACCGTCTGCTTCTCTGTCGTCTCTCCCTCGACCGGTATCGTCTCTTCCTCCTGCTTCACTTTTCCAGTGCGGGCCAAGTCGTTCAGAAGAGTTCTTCCGAAACCGGCCTGCCACGCCTTTTGATGTTCCACGGAAGTCAATTCTGAAAACCAAACGGAGTTGATAACAAGGAGCAGTTCCACGTTAGTGAACAAACTATTGTCAATACTAACAGACACTATAACCACCCCACCCATCCGGTACGACTATTCTTCCACATGGAGCTCGTTTTTCGAATGTAATACGCAAAATTTCCATCGGAAACTTTCCAGATTCAGCTAGTTTATGTGACTATTTAGCCAAGTTAGCTAAGAATGTCTATTACAACCTGTAACGAAACTCCGGATGGTTGATTTTTCGAATTGGAGAGAGGGTGGATTTGATTCTTACTAGAAACAGTTAAAGTAGGAAAAGGAGCGACTGCTTTCACTCGAATATCACGACTCACCGTTAAACCGAGCTTCGTACGCCTCTTCTTCCCTGAACTTTTGTACTTCCTCCATTTGTTTGCGGTAGGCACCCGTCACAAAAGTCTGCAAAGTGTTAGAATGATTAACAAGAGCATTGCGCGAACAATGAGAAATAAGAAACAATCTTGTTAACGCCAACATACATGAACGTTACCTCCTTATCAGCGAACTCTGCGCCCTCCTCTACTCTCTCTTTCTGCTGCTGTCTCTCTTCACGACTTTGCTTTTCTGGAAGAGAAAAGTATGAAACACAAAAATATTAGTAATAAAACAAGAATGGAAACAAAATATAGAAGTGGCACAGGAAAAAGCTGTCCAGAATAAAAAAATGTCAAAACTTTAAAGTCTTCAAAGAAAAAAATCAAAGTTTGAAGAAAAACCTACCAATTTCCCTTCTTTTGTGGGTCTTGATAATTTCCTCGGCATATTTTGATTTTCTCTCCTTGTCCATCTTTTTCTGCTCGGCCACCTGAATACGTATATACACTGACGTAGTAACTCAGGTTACATGCCTAAACCTTCACAACAACAGGTCCACGCATCAGTGAGTTCTGACTATTCAACAAAACTCTACAAAACGGAGATCATTTTCGATTAGAACAAGTCGAACACTATGATTTTGCCTCACTAGGAACGTTTTTAAATATTTCATGGTAAAGTCCAAACATGTACTGTACGAGTCTCGATAGGAATGAAGAAGTATACCGAATGTCCACCACGAGGAATCAACTATATCACTACTGCACAAGAAGTTTTGATGATAATGTGATATGTATGATGATCATCGCCTCGAAACGACGCGAAGTACGTGAATATACCTTCTCGTTCTTGACCGCCTGTATCTCATCATAGCTGGCGTCGTAGTCGAGAATGGTTGGATCCTCAGCCAACGCCCTTTCGAGCAGACGGTCCGCGTTCTTCTGCACACGCATTGTGGAGGCGGAGGTACGCTCGTACGACACATCCACCTGATCAAATAAATATTCAATATCAATATCGATCAAAAACATTTTAAAACAAATTCAATAACGATAAGAAAACATGGCACCCATTCCACCACCACTTGATATCGACTGAAAAAATGACCACCCTCAATTTCAAAAATCATAAGTAATCTCATTACATTATATAATGTAAATAGTTAACAATAATGTAGAAATTACGTTTACTAGACATACTAATTTCATAGTGTAACACACTACATGTACTGTTCCAGACTGCTTTTCCTATAGATCTTTTGCAGTGCGTACACCTATTATCTTCTTTAGGGAACACTTTTTTCCAAAGAAGCCTACATGCCGTCCGATCTTGTGCCTAAGAGATGCATGTTGTTTAATCAGCTACGGTTGTAGTTTCATTCTGTTGATTTTCGATGGAAAATCGGAGACTATGGCTTGTTCCGAGATCAAACTACATGAAATATGTGGTCATTGCCTATATTCGTACCTTTTCCACCCCATCATCATCGTCATCTCCAAAAACGGAGGCTATTGGCTTGAGACGACTTGGTGCAGCCTCCTTCTTCTTCAAAACAAGACCGTATTGTCTGAAAAAACGTGCAAATAGAAGTGAACACTACTAGCTTGATAAGTGGCTTGAAAAATGGGGCTACAGGCTTTTTATCCAGTCAGGTAACCAGGAAAGAGATGGTTACCGAATAAACCAGTCAAGATATAAGGTTCCCCTGAAAAAAAGTAAACCCAGGAAGTTCATCGCCAAATGGGAATGGTTATTGCCAGACTGAACCCTGCGGGTGGTAATACGGAGAGTCTCTCTGTCAGAGACCGACGACGAGTGCGAAACCCCTACAAGATCAAATGAATATTTTACCGACCACAAGAACCACAACTCACTTCTTTTTCAAATTATCCATATTCGGAAATTCAACGCTGGGCCTCTGAGATCTGGAGAATTTTCTTTAGTAATGATTATGTGCCGTTCAACTACAAAAGGGTGGTCTAGGATAAGCCGAAAAGGTATGAAAGCAAGTGTCTAGCTTCAATATTCGAAGAAACAGTAATCATGCCCAGTTTTTATTTTAAACAAAATAGATGAACATCTTTCTACAGAAAAAAAAGCGGCACCATAACCAATTGACCGAATAGAACAGATTGTTTGACACAGAAAAATACCGACGCCCGCGGTAGACATGAAAATGGTCTACATTGATACTAAACGATGAGTAATTTAACCTTGTGTTACATAGAAAAGAATGTAACTATGACTATTAATTTAGTGATTTTTGCTCACGTTTAGATAAAAGGTACTAGTGTGCTGACTTTTGATTGATTAATAGTGCTGCAGCAAGTAAATAAAACAAAAATGCAGATAAAACAATGGAATGAAATGTACAAGGTCGTTTCTTTGGACATATGGATCACAAAAACCAGAAAGTATCTACTATTAGATTATATTAATATTTGGTAGCGAGCGAAAAACTGACAAGAAAAGCATTGGCAACACCGAAATCCTATCTATCACTTTTCTCGAAGAATCAACAATAAATTACTAGAATTATGAGATGCAGAAAACGAAACCAGTACATTCTTTTAAAATATTATAATAGAAACATCTAAGCAGTTTTCATTCATCTTCAAGCCAAACAATGGGAGTGAGGTTTTAAAGAGCGAACACAGATCGACAGATCGTCTCATGCTGTTGTCTTTTATTTTATTTTGGATTACTAAACCGAAGATGAAACCAAAAGCGTTCTAGTGTTGACGTTGTACAAAACAGCAGGAACTCAATAGGTGACTTATTTGGTAGGAGATTCTAGAAATACAACTGTGATCATTCCAGACCCAACACGTGATTGATTCCTTGTACAAACGAAACAATCAGAGGTTGCCAGCAGACCAAATAACGAATCCAGTCCAACAGTTGACCGTAGAACAAGTGTGGCTTCTCCCATCTGAAAACGCAAACCAGTATGATCGGGCTATTCTTCAAAAACCGGTTTATTCATTATTACTATAAGAAGATCAAATATGGCAGAAAGCGAGCCGGTATAAGGTTTACGGGAAACAAACGTAGGGCGACTTTGTTGAACTCAGCAAACCTACCGGTCAATGACGGTGCACCGACAGTCGGAGGGGTCCGACTTGTCGCGACAGAAATAGAAAATCACTCATTTACTACTTTAAATTGACAATAAATGAAGTAGGATAGACAATTTGAAGAAATTTTTGAATATCATCATGTAGAATGTGAAAATATGTAGGTATTATTGAATTTATCCAATTTTGAGAAATTTACAGTGAAAAGCAAACTTTCATAAAAAAAGGTCGAAAACTGAGAAAAATAACCTATTATCATGTTTATCGCGTTATAGTTGAAGATTACATTCAAAATAGTAGTAGAAATTATCTCCTTTTTCCGAAATGCACAAACTTTCTTAGCCTTCTCATATAAAACATGCAAAAATTTGAATAAATTTTGCCGCCGTCGCGACAAGTCGGTCCTGATTCAGGATTTCCGACAGTCGGCGCGGTTTTCGACTGTTTTCGCGATTTAGTCGGTTCCCGTCATTGACGCCAAAGTTACGGAGAATGATCTATTGAATCACCCGTTTTTCTCACAATCATCACTTGATTTTCTAACTTTAGCCATAGTAGCACTTTACTGGTTAAAACCTAATCTCCTACCATGTTTTGTAGTTTCTGAAAAGTTGATCTCCTGCTCTATATCGCTTGTCAATTTTTAATTTTCTTAGAATACCTCCGCCCTATTTACAATCAATCTGATGAACGGAAACGAAAAAAAAACTTACGGATTCTTGAACATTCTCTTCAGGTCCACCTTCTCCTTGCAATAGGGACAGGTCTGCAGTTTGCCGACCACCACCCAACCGCGGATACAAAACTCGTGGAAAGTATGACCGCAGGACAATCTAAACCACAAAATATTAATACAACTATCTGAAGCACACATACATGTTATGTAGTAACGCTCCCTTCAAATATTTACTTTGACGGTGATAGAGACACGCGTATGGCTTCATGTCCAGTGTTAACGCCCGCGAAATGGATACTCACGATTTGTGTTCTACGCCAACATATGTATGCTCACAGCTATGCCACGGAATCACTTGTGAAATTCCAACTAAATCTTTGTATACCAAGTATTTCGCAACACTTTTTTATTCGTATTTTCATATTGTTTACTTTTTCATTTACTTGTGATGACCGTTTGTCGACCGTTTACTTGTGATGAATGATGTTTGTCGATAGCCGACACTTATTTCCGTGTTTGAATGTTTCGTATCCTACTTTCGATTTTTTTTCATTTCTCCTCTTGTATATCACATGCTTACATGTAAATAAACCAATCAATCCACACTGAGATATGTTAAACGAACGATAAATCGATCACAACGTACTTGTAAATCTGTTCCTCTTCTTCCTCATCTTCTAGAGTTTTCAGCGGCTGTAACTGCGTATCGCAGACGGCACAAACCCCTTCCTCCAACGTCTTCTTTGGAAGACCCTCGTGCGTGTAATACTGTAAATTAATGAATAAAGAAGCAAAAATGCAGGAAATAAAGCCAAACAGTAAACTACAGAGACATTTTAAAAGCTTCTAGTATTCTATAGTTATTAATAGAATTCACAATTAACGGTTTCTGAAAAAAATCCAGTTCGGAATCGAGTTGCAAAAAGCCATCGAGTAACTGAAAAAAAAATTTGAAAATAGTAGATGTCCGAATGCAAATCTAACAAATCTTACTCGCTCTATTATGTACCTACGTAATGTACTTCCTCAACATATATTTTAACAATTTCAAAATACTAAACTTACCCCAATCTTACAAGCCATTCTATCTGTACAGATATGAGCGAAGTCACGACCGAGGACTCCATAATACAGTCCGTAGAACAGTAGGAGGATACCTACAAAGAAAACAAGGATGAACTAGAAAAACAGATAGGAACGGAGGTGAATAAATATGTACAAAATCTTTCCGAATTGCCTGGAAAGGTAGAAAAAACATTTAATTATTCTTCTTATTGAAAATGAGAAAAATGCGCGACATAACATCTCATAACATCATATCAGCTTGAAATTAAAAACCAGATCCGAACTGGAACAAGCTCACAGTTATTGTTCGTTTGCTGAGTTATAAAATGTATCAGCAGGTAGTGTCAGGTTGTTGGATTTTCTGATGACAGCGAGCTGGTTAGAAGAAGAACGCCGAATTTCAGTTAAATCAGTTAAATAAGGGAATAAAGTGATTGACCACCAAACATAATCTGTTTAACAGAGGCTTGACACACTAGAAAACTAGTTGGAATCATACCTGCTCTGAAGAAAGGTTTATAAAAAAAAGAACTTACCAGCATCCATACAAGTATTTGCCTTGAGTCCGAGCACAAAGTTGAGACCCATGAGTGTGAACATGAGAACCAAATAACCAGCAATGCCGAGAACGTAGCTCAGTTTGTGCAGGAACAGAAACCACTTATATACCAATCTGGAACAAATTGTTGTATCCTGGTCTCTAGTAGTAATTTTTTCCAGAAAAAAAATTACTACTAGAGTAATTTTTTCCAGAAAAAAATTACTACTAGAGACCAGTATGTTAGTAGTTTTTCTTCTAATAACCGTATGTTAAAACTATGGTCTACAAGTTATACAATGAACACTCACGAGTTCCCTCATGAGATAGCACGGGATATTAGCAGGTTACAAGCGCATTTGGTGAGTTCAGTCAGTTAGCTGTCAACAACTGACCTTGGGGTCCTTCCGGTGATTTGAGTGGCGGACGCTTTTTTCCATATCCAAGTAGAACACAAAGTGTAGGCGAGCCAAGTAAAGAGAAATCGATACCATGACCGAGTCACGCAGACGTAGACGGGAACAAGCCACATTCCCAGCAGGGTCACAAACTGAAAGCGAGAAAATATGGTAATGGGACTGATGTAAAAAAGGTGATTAAAAAAATTCTCTATTACTCAGAAGGTAATCTGTAAAATTTTGTCCTTGGGAATGTCTTATCTCGCTCAAACTCCCTGCTATAAGAGAAAAGGCTCTTTCAGTTGTACAATTAATTACACGGAACTCAGTGATTTTCATAATACAAATTTCAACTGAAATCACCTGATATGATCGGAAATGTCGCTTTTTCCACTGAACCAGAAACACTTGTGCCACGACCAGAGTGACAATGAGAATGAGGAACATCTCCAGGTGCATGGCGTCGTGACCTCTGTGCTTCTCATGCATCTTCGCGTGCTCGATTTGCCACTGTTCCTGCTCCGACAAGGCTTCTCGCATCTGAAAGATCATTCCACAATCAACTCCATCGCATATAGGAACGTTGTTGTAGTTTGATTATAATTTATAAACATAAGGGCGCTTTGTGAGATAGCCTACTGAAACACTTGTTTTCTTTGAAATCGGCAGTATGGGTTGCCTAATTTTCCACAATTTCGCGTTATACCCGATTTCCTCACTTTCTACCCGATTCCGTTGTTTGGTCATTCACATGAAACACTTGTTGTTCAATAAACCTTTGCGGACAACAGAGTCGCCCTATCTGTGTTTGATCTCGAAACGAACCGACATTCACAAGTTTCAACCAAAAATACACCGGATTAACTACATACACAGCAGGATTTCCAAATGGTATGGTGTCGCAACCCCCATTGCATCCAATTCATGTAGAATCATCAGAAAACGGATTCCTCCTTTAGCTTTTGTAGAAACATCAAAAAAGGAAGTCTTTCTATAGATTTTCTGGGGTGAATTTGAAAACTTTTCTGAGCATAATAAGAACTGGGAGTCTTTAAACATATATATTTATTTATAGAGACAAAACAACGTATAACGTAACCTTACCTCATCAGTCATGTCGTTCTGGAGTCGGACTCCTCCATGCTCAGCGTGTTGAGGCACGTGATGGTCCATGGCAAGATGAGGGAGAACTAAAAACAAACGTTAAGTAACGATAAAAACAACAAAACTTCGGAAAAACTTTAAAAAATGGAATTTCGAACTTTCGAATAAAATCTACTGTTCCTCTGAACGTACGTAACTACGGACAGAATTTCCGCGCGACGCTGGGCCCTCGACTACGGTATTTTAATCCGACGACGCAACGTTTGCCGCGTTTATTAAACTCGTGTCATTTGTTTGATCTTCGATACCTGTTGTTCTAACCGATTTTCGCATACTGAAAACGTTGTTCAGTCGTTTTTAGGATCTCATGATCTCCGTTACTACTACCTAATCTGGTTATATATCTTTCATTTTGTAAGTAACTTACTTTATTATATAATTAAGGATGAGTTCTTCATTGGATGAGCCTCTCGCAGACGGTACTTCGACTGAAACAGCGGGAGATGGTCCCTCGAGTTCCTCACAGAAAGAAGAGAACGATAATGGAAGGTTAGTGACCGATTTCGCGAAATTCTTCTTGCAACACAAACAAAATCGAATCAATTCGTTGCAGACTAATCACGCACACTGAGAGAAGCGGTCTCATACTTATCAATCTGTTCCTAGATTTCTCTAGGGTTGATCTACTGTTTTTTATGCTTCAACCTCCCGCGCGAAGGTTGAGGAATGGAGGGATGAGTGAACCGCTTTCGGTTGTGAAATTGGTTGGGTAAAAAAACGAATCAATCGCCTTAGAGGTGATTGGTTCGCTTTAAGTGCGGGTAGAGTCGGTTAAGTTTTATTCAGATAACTCAAACATTACGTTTCTCTCGTCAGTGTGTCATTCTCCAGATTCGAGTGTAACATCTGTCTGGATACTGCGAAGGACGCAGTAGTGTCTATGTGTGGTCATCTGTTCTGTTGGCCATGTCTTGTGCAATGGTTGGACACTCGTCCGCATCGCCAGCTCTGCCCTGTTTGTAAATCAGCAATCAGCAGAGATAAGGTGAGTGCAAACTACAAAACTGTACCTCATTCGACGATTAAAGACTTGATTTCACACTTCAACTCTACATAGTTTTGAATTTTCTCGTTCAAATAGTGGTTAGTTACCATAAATGAAGTTTAAGTTCTCTTAACTCTTCTTCTACACTGTAACTATATTAAATTAAACCTTTCATTCGTATATGCTATATATTTTCACTCTCGATAAGACAACCGGTTGTCACTAGACACTGTCCATAACTTTGCTCGAGAGTGAGCGAATCAGACTAAGCTTTGAATAAGTGTTTTTAGAAGCTTTTGTGCGAACTTAACCGAATATTTCCTAAAACGTGCCAATCTTATATCATTTAGGTGATTCCGTTGTATGGTCGCGGTGGTGATAATGTGGATCCTCGGGAAAAGGTCCCTCCTCGTCCCAGAGGACAGCGCACGGAAGCCCCGCAGGTAATTCAATAATCTTATTAACTATTGTTTATTAACGAAACGAGGTAGAAAGTGAGTGTGAGTAGTTGAACATGAAGGAAATTGATGCTACAGTACTACAGAAACGCTGATGCTGAAGTTGGATACTGAAGAACTTTTTGAATGGCATATTTTCGAAGTGTTTCACGTAAGCTGGCTGGCACAAACTCACATCACTCTGTAAACCTGCGTGTTTCATTTGGGAACATTTGAACTATTCATACGTGTCTCCTTATTTGATGTAGTGAATGCTATTCACGAAGTTCACAGTAGGAAGTTTACAAAGTAGTTTTCAGGCTGGGTTCCCTGGTTTCCAATGGGGTGGTGATGGGGCTGGTGGCGGTGGAGTTCAGTTCTCGATGGGAATAGGTTGGTTCCTTTTTTTTTCCACTTGTGAAAGAACCACGATTCGGAAATTCTATTTTGTTTAGTTAAAGAATGTGAAATTGCAAACTGCTCTACATTCAATGAATGTGACATCGCTCATTAAAGAAAGAAGGAAAAACGAAATAAAATACGAAAGGTGAGATTAGCCGTTTTGGTTATTGCAATGACTGATTGACATTAGATAATGACAGAAGTGCTCTATAATGCGGATGTCCAATCTATTGTAGAATTGTTGAGATGAGGACTTGACTTTGTTTTGTTTGCGAGAGTATCAGGAAATGGATAAAACATTGTCGTGCGAATGCTCATGCTCACTTTTCGGAGTGCGAATGCTCACTTTTTCGCCATAATTTCGTATATGAAATATGATTGTTTGTTGAGGCGTTTTCCCGATTTCCTTCATGGCCTCGTGGTTCTCGAACGGGGCTGACCGTCGTCCGGAACCGGCCCAGGCAGGCAGCCGGCAACACCAGGAGGAACAATATCTGTCCAACGTGTTCGCCTTCCTCGGCATATTCTTCGTCCTCTGGCTACTCATTGTATAGTGTAAAGTTACCATTATGCCCGCAAATGTATAGATGACGTCCAGTTTTAACTCCACAACCTCCAAGGTGCCTGTTTTAAGGTGTTTTATTCTGAGCCCATTAGTCACGGTCCTATTAGAAACTAATCATTCCCCTATTGTGATATTCAAGAATTTTATTTACCATCCAACTCTGTAACAAATAAAAATCGATAGTTATGCATTGACACGAAAAAAGAAACAAATATAATCACAGACAACTCTAATCCCGAAAATTATTAAAAGAATAGTCACCGCCAAGTGTAAAAAGGATTCTGCACAAGTGTTTTCTCTAGGAATGTAGAATGTAAAACAACTGTCAGTAACATTAAAATGCCGTTGAAAAACTATGTATCAAGTACAAATTGCTGAATCTACCCTATGTTGGACTTTTAATCATGGTCCCATAGCGAAATAGACAATAATGGCGACAATTGCCACAATAATGGCTAGAACCAAGAAGAACGGCCATGCGGATATATCGTCGTCGTTAGTCTGATAGGAGACGACGGGCGAATCATCCAGGGGACTGCGCACCGAGGCCATCTCCTCTGGCAGAAGGGCACGCTCCCAACCTTCGTCCACGTGTTCTATAACCAGTAGTTCGGTATATTTTGTGCCTGGTTCATCTCCTCAATGAAGATACTAAATCGATTGAGCATTGCAGGCCGACCGGTTAAGTCGAATTTTGCCGTTGGGATATCGCAAATTTTTAACGCGTACGAAATAAGGGCGTCCGTCCAACAACAAACGAGCCCTTCCAAACATATGGGGCAATTTTAGATCCCATGACGCGTTTATGGTGCAACAACTGTTTCGTTTGCTCGAAGGTGGATTAACATACCAATATTTGTCTTCAGGTCCAGTATTGCTTCAAAGTTTTTCTGTGCGTCTTCCACTGTGTCAGCCTCGAACAAGTAGTCCGCGACTAGAATAGAACCCTGCAAACGAGAAAGACATTATAAATATGTTGGAGGTTTTTAAGTAAACAATTATTGTATAGTTATAGAGTAACAACGATTGACATATATTCGGAAGTGGAGAACGGCTTAAAAAAAACTTACAGAAATTCATGTCATGGAAGAATTATGTCTTTTCTAAGGTTATTTAGTGACTAGTAATACTACAAAATGTGCGATATGTAACTTATTATTAAAAAAACAATATGTAAAAATTATTGAAAAATTATTATTACTTTATCACCGATTCCGCAAAGAATAAGAAACATACGGGGCAGGGCAGCAGAGTGGTGGCGGGTCGCGGCAACTGGTGAACGGAACATTCGGGTCCCATCTGGGCCTCCTCAACCACCTCCATTGACTCGTATTGCAGTTCTGCAACCAAACACAAGTAAGGTTTGACTATTCTATTAAAAGTAACCCGTTCTTGATTGAAATAAGTCAAATTACAACAATCTCATTCAAAAATGTCCGAATTATTAGACTTTTCAAAGAAACGAATGTTTTCTTTCTGGATATTCAGTTAAGTTTGCCGGAGAATGTTTGGAATGATGAATCAGCCCTCCGCATAGAGCGGACAAAGTATGTTTCTCGAGGTTTTCTTTTCAGTTGATTGGTTGATTCGAATGGAACATAAGTCTCCTATATTGGATCCTAGATCACAAACAAGTGTGGTACATGACTCACCCGCCCTTGCCATCAGAGACCGCATCAAGTGATGCTTTGCTGCGGAACGAACCGCCTCCACCTTTGAGCGCGCCGGCACCGCTCCGCGTACCTGAATAGCCATTCTCATACTAGACTAAAGGTGACCACTTACCAAAAATTCAAAGAAAGCTCTTTGGCTATTCCAGATCTTCAACCCCACTTGACCGAGATTTAATGAACTGTGACAAGTGCAACATCATCATCTCATTATAATCTGGAATAGCAAAACTCGTGATACTTTCAATATTGAACTGTTTAAGATGACTATGACCTACCTCAATGTCAAAGGTGATTTCGTGTAGGTTAGTTGCCGTCTGACTTGTACACACATTTTCTTTGTTATCTGAAACATCAATACCAATAATAACCTTAGACACATCCCGAATAGGGTTGTTAATCGAGTTCGAAGTTCGAATCGACTCGAAAATCTTCGAGTTTTTTCAAGTCGAGTTTCGAGTTTGACTTTAACAACCCTAATCCCGAATGAATGGAAGCGTCTTTGCAGTTAAAAAGTTGGGTGCTAGTATAACTCTTTCAAAACAAGGGCACAGTGTGAGTAAACTTACAGCATGGATCGATGAACATTTGAACTTCAACCGAATTCGCCTTCTTCTTTTTGATATCTTTGAAAAGTGGTTCACTGCCTTCGCGTAGGGCTCCATCGATTAACATCTGGAAAATACTTTAAATGAGTTTTAAGTTTCTTGAAAACCAAACAGCAAAAATCCAATCTTTTCGGCTAGAATCTTAAATTTTTTTTAACCAGAATGTAGTTATAACGGTAAACAAAACTGACTCGAGTAACCTGGAAAAGACCGTTTGGATAGAAAAACTGCCCCCAAAACTACCTCGTTATCGACTGTTTCAGATTGCCAAGCAGTTTATGCTCTGCCGATCTTTCAGACCTGTTGTTCATTTTCTGCCCTAATCTGATTCGAATTCGATAGTTGCTCACCATATCACAGGCGAGTAGATTCTCGGCAAATGGCCTCATGGCTGCTGCAAAGTCCTTGTAGAAGTCGGCCTCCTTGCTACGACGAGGCACGTTCAGATTGACACGGGCCGACGCATTAGTTACCACCGACACCCATTCCAGCTGAAATTGGAACTCAGGTTTTAACACTAGGTTATGTTTACCACTCGGTTTTGTAGTTTGAATCTGTTTATTAGTTTTGTAGTTTGACCCCAGCAGGTCTTGTAAGATGATTGTGCAATTAACATTAACACACAGCCCTTAGGGACCCTCTTTGTAATAGGTACTTTTGTAACTAGTCATTGAGCGAAAACTGATATGGGGTTCGCTCTTTCCAAAGCGATACGGTGCATGTGATAGACCTACATCGAAGAACTGGTTCTTACCTATATTGTCAATTGAATTGGAAAGTGAATTGAAACTACGTAGAAAGTATGATATTTGCATATGCCAACCTCTTCGTTCAACTATTTTACTTTTGCTATCACCTACCGCACTATACGAGATTTTTGTGGGCGAATCGGGACCTCTCTTTACCACGTCGATTATCATACCCAGTGGTTTTCCGTTCGGAGTTTCCACGAACACCAAACCCTGAAATACAACGACTCTAAAAGAAAGATTTTATATATTTTCAGCAAAGTAACCATTTTTTAGGACTGGGTGAAATCGAGGTAGAAAATGACGTTTGAACATAATGGTTAGTGAAACGTACCATACTTTCATGCACATTTGCAATGTTGAGAGTTGTCAACGAGTTGTTTGTTCTTTGAATTCGAGCCAGCGCTCTCGTGAGCATAGTTTTATGTTCGTTGTACACATTTCTGTTGGAGAACCATGCGATCCCTGAAAAGCTGGTCAAAGTCAAAGAACTTGTTTAACAACAGTATATACGTTTCGCCGACACAAATGTATTTGCTTGTATGATATTTGAACTTGTGTGACGTGCGATTTTGTATACGAAAATAAAGTTTTGGAAATCCCGAGCGGAATGTATTTCAAAAGGTGGTAGTTTTGTTTCCCTCGCAGTGTGAAACGACGACGCCCAAACAGTAAATTAGCGATTCTCTTTCAGACAAAATACACCAATCATTCGCTATTGATCAAAATGACATACTTAACGAAAAACTAACCAACAATATTGATCCCTCCTGGCAGGATACGGGTTATCTTCTCCGCACAATCACTGATCCACTCATCATCGAGCGACTTACTCAATCTGTCACCGTTCTGTAATGCCGAGAAGTGAATTGCCATAAACAATGAGACATGGAATAGAGGACGTAGATTAACAATCGAGTATACCCGAGCACGAACATGGTGTAGTTACAGTGCTTCACGTAGCATTTAGTGAACACAAGGTGTAGAAGTGACTTCAGTTGAATGGAAAATGAAATACAAAATGGAAAGTCCCCCGAATGAATAAATTTGGACTGTGTGACAACCAACTGGTAATATATCATTGAACCAGCAGCTGTAAAACATCAGGATTAATCAATTGAGTGAAATTTAGAACCATTTCCACACCTTGCGTTTCTCAGAGATCACAAGCACAGTGCGCACTTCACGGAAACGCTAGTAGCAAACTAACCTCCTCATCAAAATCACCACATAAAGCAATATCCTTAGGCTTTGAAGCGCGAATACGTCGTCTTTTAGGGTACTTGGAACTCACAGAATCGTCCGCCGAATCGGGAAGCGGACATTTGGCCGGATACGCTACATGAATGTCGCCATCCGAACAAAATGACCCAATTAGAAAGTAGGCGGTGCTTGGGATGGACTTCTCCTTCTCCTGAGTACAATGAGTCTTGATGCTCTTGTCAACCCACTTCTCCAGAGAGTTCTCGAAGATGATCATTTCTGCAGAAACATCCAATACAAACATGTTGTAGCGTTGTAGGGGACAGAATTTAAGCCTAATCAGCAGCTGGTGAGATATTACCTTCTTACCGCATCAATTATGGTAACCATGGTGTTTAGCAAAGGCGTTTCAATATGACTTTCTGATTATGATCGATAGACAGTGAGTACGTACAATTACAAGGATTAATTCTGCTCTAACTGCTTTCCTACGTACCTATACGAAAATATTAACTCGAAATTGATTAAACCAACTGAGCTGAGTTTATGCTACAACAAATGAGTTTTTGACGTGATATTACCTCGATCGATACAAAATATCGAAAATCTAAGCGTCTTACTAATATTTCAACTATGAGGAAACATTTTGAGAACAATCATAATTGAAAGTGAACTACTTTAATCTAATTGGAGAGAAATAATTCAAAACGAAACAATTTTGTAAAGTGAGCGCATGTGAGCGAAATGTTTCTGAAACCGCGCTCCATTGTCGAAAATACGACCTCGATAAAACCGCGTCGCGTCAGTTCGCGTCGCACACAGGATTACGCGACAAATCCCCCCCGCGTCGCGGTCGGACAATTCCCCCCTCTCTCGGACAACTCCCCCCTCAACCTATTTTACACTAGTTATGGTCATTTTTCAAAGTCAACTTCTCTTAGGGACCTACTAATTACCGCACCTACCGCACCGGGGAAATACCGCACCGCGATTTGAAAATACCGCACCGTACCGCACCACCGCAAATTTGCGTATTTTTTTCAAAAAATTTAAAACCTCCAATTTTGCAAACAAAATAGTTTTTAAGGCATAAATCCTATTCTTTCCATCACTTTAGATACAGCAAGTCTGAAAATGATGTCTAGTTACCGATCACAATGAGCTTATTCCCTTTTTTCTGCAAAATTCGGTCAGTGTATTTGTTTAGAGATTCTTTCAGTTTTTTCTGCAAGTATGAGCTATTCAAACCTGAAATATTTGGTGGATTTCATTTTTAGCTCAAAATTGACAATCATTGCCAATGAACAAACGAGCACAAATCTCTAACTCTATTATGGTAATCCTTTTTTGTTACCTCTCACTTTTTCCACGGGAATAAAGTATTCATATAAGTTGCTAGTGGAGCAAACGCTAGCATAATGTGACTCAGTGCTTCTCTTCTGATAAGCAGTTTCTTCTATACATTCGATAACTCACTAATATGACATGAAGGCATAAAACAATTTGAAGATACACAACAGAAAACGAAAATGTAATACTGAAAGCGTGTTCTTCTAGTGAGAAAGTTTCACAGAAAGTTTTCTCGAGATCACTATTGTTGTTTTCAAGTGAAAAGAATAGGGTTTATGCTTTAAAAACTATTTTGTTGGCAAAATTGAAGATTTTGGATTTTTTGAAAAAAATACGCAAATTTGCGGTGGGGCGGTACGGTGCGGTATTTTCAAATCGCGGTGCGGTATTTCACCCGGTGCGGTAGGTGCGGTAATTAGTAGGTCCCCTTCTCTTATTCAAGAAGAGATAGTTTATAAAAGCTCTATAAGATGATTAGCATTCATAGACCTAGTGTAGTCATTATTATTAAACCAAAAATGACATAAAACAGTCATTAACCAAAGTCCACGGAACAACGTAAGTTTTTAACCTCAATTCAAACATAAACGTGAAGTTTTCGCGTTGAAAATCTTTATATACATGCTTACTTACAAGGTGAGTCAGCATGTAATGAAGTTCAAAGCATGTTTGATTAACAGCCAGGTTTTGGAGAAAAATTAGAGGGGGGAGTTGTCCGCGCAGAGGGGGGAATTGTCCGACCGGAACGCGGCGGGGGGGATTTGTCCGTAAACCCGCACACAGACAACAAAAAAACATTGTTCAAAAACTTTTTTTGCTCTTCAAATTTTCAGCTTTTTGAAATTGATTATATCTTAATTTCTCATCGAAGATTTAGTCTTTGTGCGATACGGTGTCTGGTGTAGGTCATCGGTATAGACAGGATCACACGCAATTGGATTGACAGATGAAAAGTAGGTTTCTCTCACCAACGCATATCAAATTCTAAAATTGAAAAACTGGATCGAGTTTTCGTTAACTCACGTTCACGTAGCTCTCGCCTCCGTCTGTTAAGCAAAACAGTCTCTTCCTCATTCCCTTTCTTCCCAAAAAAATAGGATAACATTTTGTCCAACAGCGTGTAGTTTGTAGTTCACCACTCTAGAGAACATATCTGAGCTGTAGTTCAAACATCTTGAATGAATAGCCAGGAAAATGCAAAACGTGTGTTCTTTCGAACTTCCAAGAAGTTTGTACAGTTTTAATGGATCTTATCAAGTTTGACGTACTTTCATCGTATGTTCGAAGTTCGATTCCAAATCTACACACTTATCATAAAATCTGTGAACTTCAGCAGTAGATTATGCTTCGCTAAGTGTGGTACTTTTACCCACCCATGCGTATAGGCGCTGCGTTAGAAGATGATTTGCGACACGCAATCTGGGTGAATATGAGTGGGGGTGATAGCTCGTTTGTACTTTCCGAGAGCTACATGCCAATTAAGGCAAGCAGGTGAAGCGGGATACAAATTAACACGACCAATTGCCTTCTATTAATAGCCGCTACCGTTTTCAGATACTACAAACCTCAAGTGGCCATATTCACTATTATACTTTACTTTTTATTCCTGCGCATGATGAACAGATACTCCATCAGAGATTAGTTTATCGTTGACAAGATAGAAAGTCTCAATGGTAGGGCGATTTTGTTGATGTTGTCCAATGAAGTTTCTTGGATTGGAAATCTGTGGATTAAACTGGGCAAGGACGTTCAACAGTTCAACTGGGGGAAGTAAATCATACCAAATAAGGTCAAAATGAATGGCAGAGTCGTTGAACACTTTTGGTTTTGGTAGAAGACCGGTACTTGAACGAGCATCCAACAAATTTGCACCAAATTTACCAACTTTTTTCACCCAAAATTATCATGTTCGAGGTTTTCACTGAAATAACGGGTTTGACCTTACTAGTATTTCTTTATTGCCTAAGATAACGGGTTTGACCTTACTAGTATTTCTTTATTGCCTAAATTAAAATATCGTTGCGTGTTGAGCATTCATCATTATTCTCTCACTATTTTTGTGTTGACCGTTGCGTCCCGCTTCCCGCACTCAGACTGGCCAGTAACAGTAGTCGCCTCCCGATGGACATTTTTTGATCAATAACCAAGGTCAGCGGCACACGGCTCAGCACAGATGACCGCGACGCGCCAGATTGCGCACACAAAAACTTAACTCCCACCCGATTCTAGCAATTGCAATACCTTAAACTTTGCTATTCCTGTTTTTGTTTTTCATATTTTTCAACATTCCAACGCCTAAACTTACCTGAAACTCACATGTCACAAAATGGTATTTGAGTAGTTAAATATATATGTTATTTGGAAAGCTCTTTCAGTCAACATTTATACGTCCGAACTGTTCTGTTAGTGTGTTAGTGAAAGTTTTTGTGCGGACGTAAACGTAACGGAGTCGGAAACCGTCTGTGTTTCTTTTTCAATGAAACAGTATCTATACCTTTGATATGTCTCTAATGTGGCTTTTCCTTTTCCTGAGCTACTGTTTTTCTAGCGATCTTTCAATTTTCGCTCTATATCATATGCGTGTGGCGCAGTGGTATAGCCTCTGTTTCGCTCGATTTCTTTGTAAAGTTTGTCCTAGTTTGCTATATCTGCGGTAGCCCGCCATTGTTTTTTGTTTTATCTCTTCAATGTGGCATCAAGATTGTTGCTTTTCTCTTTAAGGCTAAGTTTTATATGTACTTTTATGCATTACATAATGAGTCAAGTAATTTTTGGTTTGAGTGTATAAGAGTTTGGTTTAGTATTAACGGTGATACATTTAGACGCATAAATTTGGGCATTTTGTAGTTCTATATCTAAAATCATTTTAATCGAATCAGTATATTTTTCTGGTATTGTAATCTAGCCTCTGTGAGTGCTTGTGCAATCTTCTGCACCAATGCTTCGTTCACTTGTGATTCGTACCAGTCCGAAAACTTTTTATCGAAAGCAAGATTTATCATGTAATCGGAAATGAAGGGTTCGCGAAGCGTGGCGCTGGCGAGGCCCGTTTTTCTTCGTACAAACTGAAACAAACAACATGGTTGTTAAGATTCCGCTCGTTTCAAGTCATGAAGTTGGAATGTGAGTGACCCGTCACCCGTCTAACTTCAATACTTTTATTTAGGCACTGGTTTTTCCCTCAGCCTCAGCTTATTTCTGGCAATGTTCGAGAATTGACAAGAATCGATATCACTCATTAATTTAAACATAGTTTATCTGCTCATTTGTTCAGTATTATTGAGTGTCTTTCAAGTTTGCATAAGTATAAACCACTCGCTCCGGTTCTTCAAACATTCCCTGTCTCTCAGCTCGGTCTCGAATCAATTTTCTTTCTTTTCATACCACGCCCAGGTGCCTGTTTTTGCAGCACACGTGCACATGGAACACTTCCCTTTCCCCCCCTACCGCCGTTCCCCCCTACCATGAAATATGGTGAGGTCGGCAGGGAGAAGGGGAAAGAATGGGGGCGTGGCCCCGTGGTGCCGTTTGCTGTGCTGCGGCGCCGGCCGGCCTCGTTGGCTCGCTGCCAGTTATTGATCGAGTAATTATAATGTGATACATCATCACCTCAGCTGACCACTGGTCGCGCGCCGCAGCTCTCAAGCCCCAACTCGTTTTTGGTCGAGATTTTGCTTTGAATGTTAGGGACTATGATTGTGTGTAGACAAAGTAGTTGAAACATAAACATATATGACAAAAAGGGTTCAGATTTTCACGTGAAAATGAATGAATTGCCTGTTTTCTCTCGCTCCCTACGTGTTTGCCGTGTGTGTGTTCTGTTTGTGGCTGCCCCATCCACCCACTGGTCGGGGCTGAGGTTCAAATCGATAAGAACGCCGCCGGCCGCTGGTTTACTGTGACTGTTCGCTGCCTTGGTTGGATAGCTAGTCGCAACCATACATTATCATTCCATCGCTATATTGTGCCATTGACCCTGTTATATCGCAAGCAGACAGTTTCTCGCGGTTTTTTCGTTCTACTAACAAGACGGTTAGGGGGGTTTATGATCCATAGAGACTTTTCTGCCGTTCAGTGTCAAAACAACTCAGAAGAAACTTCATTCCAAGCTAATGATAACTTGAAATCAACGTTTGAGATCGGACCACATCCTTGTTTTAGCATTAATCATATTATATATTTAGACTGACTATTACTTTTAGGACGTAGTTTTGTATTGATCTCATATAAAATGGAACTCACCGACTTAATTTAGCTTCCTTCTGTTTGCTTGTTGTCATATTTTTTCCCAACTTGACACTGTATCACTCTGGTAGCCTTGACCCCAGCTCCCCAGCAATAATCTTGAAGCGTTTTATTCACTACGGGTCTTTGAACGAATTTTGTATCTTTACAACAAAAGTGAAGTATTGATGACTTTATCTTTTGAATCTCGCTACATTTCGGTTAAAATTGTTCATTCGCATTTCACCTCGTTTTTGTGGAATTTATCTTATCATCTAGTGATTGCGCTCCTTTGTTTTGACGGTTTTTTTGGTCCCGTCTTAATAGTTGATTTTTTTTTGCTTCAGCTGTTCAGTTGCCCTTTCACTCACAATTCCTAAAGTAAAATTTCGGTTGTTGGTGCCGTTGTTCGTGGTTTTCTTTATTTACATTTCTTTCTGCCCTGTCCTGACGTTTCCAACAAATATTTTGTTTAAAAACAGTTGGATCGGAATTTGTTCCTCTCATAGCATGGCATACACCGCCAAGGGCCTCTTAATCCTTCGAAATTCCCGCGACCCCTCCGTGTTTTCTCGTGTCGCGACCCCCCAAAACGGCGATATTCAACTAATGTCCGTACGATTATAGCTGATTTTGTATGAAAATCGTTAGTTGATAGTTCGCAAGCCCTACTTTTCACAAGAATTTGTTCGCGACTCCCCCCTTTATGGGAGGCCTTGGTGGTGTATGTAGCATGGTCTCGACTCCTTCAGTGTTTTTTAATCGCTATATGGTATTTTACCCCTCCTCTCTCTCTCTCTCTCTCTCTCCCTCCCTCTCTCTCTCTCTCTCTCTCTCTCTCTCTCTCTCTCTCTCTCCTATATTCTTGTTTGGACCTGCACCTGGTTCGCCTTCCACCGACCCACCGTGTTTGTCATTATTGCCACCATGTTTATTAATTGTTGTTTGAAGTTTCTAACATTCTGTTTATTGATTGTAAATCTTTCAGTTGGTCAGTTTTGTGCCGGAGACCGATTTATCGATTAAATTGATTTGTGTCCTTTCTGGTCACAATGGACTACTTCCAACAGCAAACGAGACCGCAGGGTGGCGCTCCCCCACAGAACCATAACCAGCACTACGTTTACACTGCTCAGGTTGGTTCTCAGTTTATACTACAAACTACACCAGTTCCATGTAATCATACTCTAGAAAATTATTCGTTTTCTTGATTGAAATTCCCATTTTTGCATCAATGATCTGGAATAGTGAAAGAAAACAAATTGGCCGAAAACTCAATTTTGTGAATATTTGGGTCCTGTTTTGAGGTATTGACGCATTGAGGATAACGTAAACGTAAGCGGTTGAGCTTCTTACCACATTCTTATACTCAATGTTTTTGTGGGTCCTCTAATCTCGCATGTGAATCTGTGCAATCTATGCATCTATGCGTCATTGAAACTGTTCCAATTGAAGCCGTTTCTTTCGTTTAGCCATCGACCTTTTTTAATATCATTTCATTAGGGCTAAGACGGCCGATTGTTTTTATTCGCGCCCTTTCCAAACGCAGAGTGATGTAAGACAATTGTAATGCATGTTACCTCACAACCATTGGTTGTTTGCAAAATCAAGAATATGACGTGGTAAATTTATGTAAATTCAATTTTGTAATTATGAAGTCGTTTTCTATACATCGTTCATCTGTACCGTTCAACAGACATAGTTTAAACGTAGGACGACTAATCACCCGTTTCGTTTACAATACAAATTTCTAACACCCCTTATTTCAACAATATTTGCACTTTCCGGTGAAAAACTAATCTCTCACCTCGTTTTATAGCTTGGTTGCCCAAATTAAACACCAGATTTTTAATCAATTTCTGTGGGCAATAAAGTAATCTCACATATGGTTGCAGACGGCCGGAGGTGGTTCTCACACTGCTCCAGCTCCCGCCATGTACTACCAGCAGCAGCAGCCGATGGGTCATCAACAGCAGCAGCCACCCGCCTACCAACAGTATGCACCGCCCCAGCAGCAAACTGCAGGAAACACCTCCATGGATTACGGTATGTGGAGGAATTGAAAAAGCGAACTATTCGGCTGGCCTGCGATTTCACAGCTCTTTAGTTTGTTAGTTCATCTGCATTATTTTATGTGGACAAAGCCGAAGGGCGACAATACGACATTTCTCTTTTGCTTACCGCTCAAATCGGTTTAACGCCAGCTCGAATACTTGATTTGTTTTTTTGGTTGTTTTTGTACAAATCTATATCTAACCATGATGCTGGTAACTTTATTGTCTTGCGTGTCTTTTCATTGGTGCAAACTTGTTCTCACGATGTACCCGAGATGTCAGTCAATTAATAGTGTGGTCAAGAAGATATTTTTGTTCGTGTAGTTTGTAGTCAGATCTCTGATAGCTGATATTGTTTTCAAATATTCCGATTTCCAATGTGTTCCCAGCAACACAATCATCCAAATACTGTAATAAGTTTCAGGCTCTCGGCAACATAGTTGTACAAATATTCCAATGTGTTCAGGTTCCCAGCAACACAATCAGTCTGGTATGTCGGGTCACAGTCAGGGCGGCAGCGGACGTGGTGTGGGGGGCCGCGGACCTCGTTCCGGAAACGGACAGCATCCCTCGGAAGTGGTCGGACACCCACAGGGTCAGCGATACGCGCCCGCCGCACCAGTTCAGGTACCGTTCACCTTATTAACCTCGACTCACTGCCGAGAAAAGGCGCATTTTTGTCCACGCATGAGAAGAATATGATTGTTGGCGTAAACTTCCGAAAAACGTGTTCCAAGAACAGTCGTTGTTGGTATGTGATGTGGGTACGCAAACGAACGCGCACTGATTGTTATAATCGGTGTGATAAAAGAACTCTCCCCAGCAGAGAAATACGACCATTTTTAGTTATAAATTGTGTGCTTTAAGGTGTTAAATGTTGATATACTATAGGTTGTTCGGTGCACATTATGAGGTGTTCAATGCGTTTGCGTATTTATTATTCTTAAACCCATTTGGTTTTTACAGGAACTCCCTCTCCGTATTGTCATTGATTCGAAGCACGTGGGTGCCATAATTGGTCAGGGCGGGGCGAATATTCGCGAGATCACAAAGGAGTCGAAGGCTCGCGTGGTCGTCGACACACACAGAACCATGAAGGACATGCAGGGACACAGCGAGAAAGTACGTGTCGATCGGGACTAGTTCTACTCTCTATTGGCTAAATTTAAATTGGCGAAGCGTATCTGGCAGTATCTACACAACAACGTTAAGGAGATACAGGATTCCAAACCATTTTTAGTTAATAGTGGTGGTCATAAGCTAATAGCTAACGAACTTTTTTAGGGGAGCAATCGGTAAATTGTAAAGATTGGGTGATAATAACCGCTTCCTTATTGCAAACAGAAGACTGGTCTGTCAGTAGTAGTAGTTGGAGATTCGACCCTCCTCAATCGGGTAGCAGGCTCAATTTAAACTGCGCTTCTTCTTTTACGTTCAGCTCTGCAGCTTCATACACTGAAAGCTTTTTTAATTGCAAGGGGATGAAGATGGTCTTAGATTTTTTTCTAACTCTGCTGCTATGCTTGCCTGAACTTTACGGGGTTATCTGTCTATATCTCAATGTGACCGCGAAAAGTTGAATGACTTTTAACACTCGGGTCATAATTTTAATTCGATCACCCACTCAATTCGGTTCAATCAGAACAATAAGCCCAGTTGTAGTAAGTAGGGGATGATTTTTCGTCAGTTCATGGCTCACGTACCTGGTGTTGCTGTGGTAACATTGTGCTGGTTATAATTGGCCTGGTTCTTTTTTTGAGAAACAGTTTAGTCTTGTGTTTCGAACCCAATTACACAAGTCATTTGGTGCTATCACCTGACATAGTAGGCATAATTAAAATACACATAAAAATTAACTAGCAAATAAAGTTGTAAATAAAGCAAGTTTTTACTGTAATACTGTAAGATGGGCTAATTGCGTCTATTTTCAGATCATCTCGATTATTGGACCCGTGGAGAACTGTTCCAAGGCATGTGTGAAGATTATGGAAGTAGTTCAGAGAGAGCTGGAGAAGGACGAGAATAGAGAGTCAGTCGATTATTTTTTACTGAAAAAAACAACACAAAGTGTACCTATTTTTGAACTGCTAGAGTAAGATTGCCAGATGGATTAGAGTAAGATTGCATAGTCACTTTTTTTATTTTTTCATGAGGTCAGGGGTGACCACAAATATTACGAGTGTGATGAAAATCATCCGAATTGAATTGTTCTTTCTCTTCAGGAATTTTAGATTTTACCTGTTAGACTTTTTAAAGTCACTCTTTTACATGATGCTCCAACTTCTCAGAATTGGAATGTATGACCAGATTCCTATTCAGGAGCAATGAGGTGGAGCTCAAGATTCGTGCTCATAACCAGTTGGTTGGCAGACTGATTGGCAAGCAGGGAGCGACCATCAAGAAAATCATGCAGGAAACTGGAACTACTATTTTTGTGTCCAAGTGAGTTTGTTTATTGTCTTTAATGATCACTTGATCAGAGGGAAGATGAAATAGAATAGTTATTCACGATCACGTGACACGAAACTTTTAAAAATCATTGATGTACACCACCTCTTTAATTTAATAATAAGGAGTATAAGAACAGAACATTGAAAATAATTCTAATGTCTTTAGCATTTTGCTCATAAATGGGCTCGTCAAACTAAAAATGTAGACCATGTGTCTTCTCGCGTTTTTAATCGAGTTTGAAATTGTTAGTTTGGGAATTATTGAATAACAAACTTAGTGTATTCTTTTCTCTCATCCTTTTCGATCATAACTGTATGTTAGCTCCAGTGAGGCGGCTTCCCGTACCCCGGAGCTCTCGGCCATGATGCCCCCGTTCCCCGATGTCATGATGCAGATGGAGAGGACCATCACCGTCAAGGGACCCTCCATTGAGAATGTAAGTGATTAGTGAGCTTGCGTACAAAAAACCCATTTTTGGATTGACATACGCTTCCCTCACAATTTGGCACAATTTCACGACATTGAGAAAGGAGGCCCGCAGGCGAGGAGGAATAAACTAACAAGTTTCTTTCAATGTGACCGTTCGGACATCACGACATACCGTCTTTTTAATACGCTTGATTTTCCTATTCTACTGTTACAGATTATATCTGCTGAGCAGAAGATCTCAGCCAAACTGCGCCAGAGCTATGAGACGGATGTACAGAATCGAGTAAGTTCATTATTTTTTCCTACTTTCGTTGAAGAATCACCGATTTCAGGTTGAGTTATTTTCTTAAGCTTCCTTTTTCACGTCATTTGAAAAGTTGGAATTTCGTTCATAATGGCACGCAATCCGAGACGTATGGGTCGAACTCTTCTTTAGTCGTTTACCAAAACTTCTGCCTCGTTCATGCCACTTCATGGGTACTTGAATCAATGTCATTGTCATATACTGCCACTGATTCTGATATAGACTCTGATATTAACTCGTTGGTTCTTTTTCTTAGTTTTCTGTCTCCTATTAACGAATACTGCTTTCTAGATGGCGATGGGCTCGATGCAGGGAGGTATTCCCGGTCTAGTGGCCCCTATGGGTACGGACGCCTATTCACTGATGGGGGCCATGCGACCCATGCAGCCAATGATGGGCGGCAATCAGGTGGGCACATACACATCGTCAGATTAAAGAAAGTCCCTGGGGTTCAAGTTCGAACTGGAAGGATTGGATTGTTTTCGTTTAAAATGAAATAGAAGTGTCATGTTTCGCCTCTGCCTCAGGCGTAATAATCCAAATCTTTTTAGAAAGTTATTGCAAACACACCTTACCGCTTTGGAAAAAACCTTCCTGACTAATGATTCAGGGTTGCTCGTTCGGGCATGCTTCTGTATGTGAACAGTTTGAAAGATTGTGTAAATCTATGGTTCTAATAAAGTATACCTGATATACAGAAACCCTTCAACTTGAAACTAACTTTCAAGTATTGAAATTCGCAGTTTCAGGCCATCAAGGAGACGAAGATGTGGGTTCCCAACAGTATGGTTGGAGCCATTATTGGTGCTAAGGTGAGTCGCTGTTTTGAACATTCGCTTTCTTGACTGGCGATTGATATCGATTAAAAGATTATTTCTCTTCAATTTTCAAAGAGTAACGCCGGACCATGTTTGAAAGGCATTGGTTTTCCGATTGAATGGATCAAATTTCATAATTTCACGTGGAAAATGTCAAACTTCACCAGGTTTCCTAGAAAAGAAGCCTTTTTAATGTTTTCTAGCCATTATTTTCAAACTACCAGAAAGCAATGTAATGTTGTTTCAGGGTACCAACATCCGTAACATCATGCGCCATTCGGGTGCTAACATTCGTATCGAGGGCGGCGAAAGAAAGGAGCAGCGAACGGCGGGAGAGGGGGAGGAGTCTCGCGAGGAGGAAGAGACGCAGGAGACCGGACAGGGGGACGGACACGGACGGGTGCACGAACAGCAACAGGACGGGGCACAGGAGAAGAAGGTTTGTAGTTTGCAGTATACAGGTCACGGTAATCCATAGACACGTAGCTCTAGTTTTGGCAGAGGGTACTGCCGGCCGAAAATGAGAAATAGAGGCATATGGAGAAACCAACGATATTTTTTTATTGTTTTTTTTTTTCAGGAGGACGAGCGACTAGTCACAATTTCCGGCACAGAAATGCAACAGTACAAAGCACAGTATTTTATCTTCCAAAGAGTGTCCGAGCAGTCACAGCATTTCATTGATGAGGTGAGTTTTCCTTCACAGCTCAACTCATTTTCGTAAACGTTCTGAAGAACTGTATTTCCATGAGTATTCTGCAACGGGCTGTAGTTTCGTATCCGTCTTTGATTCATTTATGTGTTTTCAGGTCAAACTTCGCACCGAGTTGACGGTTCCGGCCCGTTTGGTTGGAAGAATCATTGGAAAGGGAGGACAGAATGTTCGCGAACTCCAGCGCATCACCGGAGCCACGGTACGACTTTAGCTGTTTAGATCAATATGTCTTTTTCGTTCTAACTTCTAACGTTGACCTCTACAGTATGCATGCGAAATGTTCGGTCCGTTTTTGATGTATCACAAAAAGATATCGAGAAAAACAGGCGATGTTTTCATTGGAAAATTTGAATGCCTACAGTAGGAAGCCCTTTATTCAAAGAAAGGTTAAAACTTAGCACAATGAGAAGTTAGTAAGAGAAGTTTGCATCGTTCTTCCTCTGGATTTGAATTGGTTATTGTTTGACTTTTCAGGTGAAAATTCCCGAGGACGAGTCGAAGAGCAGCGAAGGCGAGGCTAGTCAGGAGCCGAAGGAGGAATCGTCCGAACAACGTGAGCGGAAGTTATGATGGATTGAAAACAAGCTATTCTCTTATATTTGGTCGTTGTATTGGTTCAAAAATTGTCCACATTATATTTTAGGGTGAGGGTGGTGTCACACTCGAATGTAATTTGGTTCGTGCCTACACTCGTGTGCGGATATTTTATAGTTGTACTAGAAAATATAAAACTAGACTCGAAGTTTGCACGTAAAATAACTGTATCTTCGAATCGCGAACTAGAGTGAACTAATTCGGTAAAGTATTCAAGTTTTACTCATATATATAGAAAAAAGTTAATTGTATTTGTCGTTCCAGCCGCCCCATCGGCCAGCAGTAGCGAGGGAACCGTGGTTCGAATCGTCGGAAACTTCTCGGCCACCCAGCAGGTTCAGTGTCGTGTTGGCCAGCTAATCTGCGAGTTCAATCGCACCTCCCTTCAGGACAAGCGACGTGAAGAGGCTAATGGTTGGTACTTTACTCTACTTTGATGCATTATGCTCGTTTTAGTAGATTTTGTACACTTAACGTCACTACATCAAAACTTATGATCGCACCTCACTACGTCATCACGTTTACTTAGACATAAAGTTGCTCACTGTTAACATACTTTTCCCATTCGCAGCCGTTTGAAATTGGAATATAAATGAAACTAGAAGTCTGTTGTGACACATTGGTCGTGTTCAGATAAACATTTATCGTGTTCTATGTCTTATTATTTCTGTTTTCAGATTCCTCGCGAAAGCAGTCTCCTCCCAGCAACGGCGGTGGCGGCAGCGCTGAATGAGTTGGCTCCCCGCCTCTCACTCCCCAATTTTTACGCGGTATCACGTAGTTGACTGGTGACACGTACTGTCTTCTTGTCTCTATTGTATATTGAGGTATCCAGAGTTGCGGCACATCGCTAATGCCTCTATTATTGTCCTTCACCTATTTCCCCCAAAACGAGAGAAGTGAATTCGCGGAGCCCTTCCTTATCTTTCCACTAAGCTTAGCGATGTGCCGTCCTCTGTTTCATTGCCAGATGACGTTCCCCCGTGTCTAGGTGCAACTTTTGTTATAACGTCGATGTAACGTGCGCGGCATCCTATGTGGCCGTGGTCGACTTGTCTACGGGTACGGTATCTCCGTGGAGCAGAGGTTATTTATTACGTTCGTGCGCAGTCCGACACCCTTCCACCACCATCTTCCTCGAAAACCAAACCCACCCCCTGCTGTTCCTTCCGAATGGGACTCTCTGAACCGCCGCTAACTCTTCGTCGCCAGTTGTCTGCTGTGTGACCATCGCTGGCTCTCAGGCTGGTCTAGCCCCGCACCTTCTCAGAATGTGTTCCATCGGTTCAAGATGTTAATCTGCTGATAGTTTTATGATGACTCCTTTTTTCTACTTCCGGCCCGGAATGTAGTTTGGTCCCGTGCATGATTTTTATTGTAGTTTTTTTTTTGCGAAAGTTTTAAACCAATATTCGTAGCCCGTATATGTTTTAGAGAGAACTGTACCAGTTTTCCGCTCTAGGATCCTAATAATGTTGTATGTGGTGTATTGGATAGCTGCTCGTCTGCGGTCCGAGACCGAGGCGTTCCATTCCTTTGGCCGCCTCCTATTGTCTATGTTCACTATTTAGCCCCCATAGATAGTTGCCACATTTTTATGCTGTTAGTTTCAATGTTTATTAGTCAGCCACAGCTTGTTTGCGGGGTTTCTATGTTGTTGATTTGGTCACTATGACCAGCGTTCCTTGTGCAACAGTTAAATAATGAGACCTTTCTGATGAAATTAGTATACTGTACCTGGATGTTTGTCGTGTGTGTACTATTTCCCCTCCTAGTTCCCCTCTCAACTGATTGAAGGGTTAGTCGGTCCGGGACCCATATGAAAAACCATACACAATACCCAACCCTACCCATCTTATTGTATTTCTGTGTTGCTGCCACGAATGAATATTTATTTAATAGCTTTTCTGTAATGTTTACATGGTGGAAAGCAGTATTTTTCCGAAAAAGGTCATTTTGCATCTGTGGTAAATCTGTCTGAAGCATGACACATATTTTTTAAAAGAATAGTACGGGTAGCTCATCTATCTCGGGAGTGGGCGACGATTCAGCTAAAACACTTCAGGCTTATGTCTCATATAAAATATATATTTGCCCAATCATATTTCATCCATACATAGTGTCTATTGTGGAGTTATAAACTATCAGTTGCAGTTTATACTTGAGTAATAGATAGTAGCTTAACGCATTTTAGCTTAATCATCGCCCACTCACAACGGTGTGTATACAGGTCGAACTACAATACAGATAAGACCATTCCCGATGAACGAATATGAAGGTTATCTTAATCAAAATGATGGCTGTGGGACTAAGGTACCCTAGTTTTTATTGGTTTTCAGTTAATCGCTCGACAAATTTCATCTTTCTAGCGCACTCTCTCCCCTTAGCTCTCTTTTTTTATCTTCATTTCTCTTGTCTCTCCGTCTGTCCCTCGTTCTCTCTCTGATTCTCTCTCTCTCTCTTTCTCTCTCTCTCTCTATCTGTCTCTCTCTCTCTCTCTCTCTGTTATCTCGCCATTCTAAGAGTTGGCGCCAAATGGTTGTCAGCAGGCCGTTCCGAAATTGGAGAGAATTAGAAATCTCTTGTTATTACGAAATATCCCACTGGCAGTTGACCCTATTCTTCCAAGTTTTTTGCCCACCCAGAGGTTATGGTTATAAAGGTCATCTACACAGCTATTCAAGAGAAGAATTGCGCAACTTGCGGAGAGACCTCGGACGCGCAGAGTGCGACGAGACAGTGTGCCCAGTGGAGAGTGTACGGGTCGATAGAGCGACGAGACAGTGTGCTGGAGGAGTAGAGGCGAGAGCGCGGGTAGATAGAGGAATACCAGGCCGTACCAGGGCCGCCCGCGCACGCTCAACCGAGTAGCCCGGAGAACCACACAGCTGACACGACTATCGATCTATTTATGCTAATTTAAGGGACTCAACACCAAACTACACTATCTCCTGATCTACCAGGCGCTTTGGCTGAAATTTCTGATCTGGTCATGTTTTTTTCTAAAGTTTTTCATACTTGTATCCATTTATAACCTGTCTATACTGTGTTATGATCGCTGAAAAAATTCTTTATTCGATTTTTTTGGTTTGTACTTATAGCGATCATCTCAAACTTCTTTTAAAATGGTTTTTGCATCTTTTTTTCTTCAATCTTTCTTTTTTCGTCAAGTTATATTTTTTTCTTCCTATCAGTGTTTCTACAAACTTTTCCGAAAAACTGTTCTCATAGATTATTGAAACAAATAAAGATTGGTTGTTTGCTTATTATTACAACCCCAATTCTACTGCAAAAAACTTTCAGTGTCATAATCATTGATATACCTTTTTTTAATTTTTTTTAAAATATGTCCTCAAATGAATGCCTCCGTAACCATGTTTCTCCCAATAATATTGGTAATTTTTTGTTTCTTTTTGAAAGAAATACACTGGTTCAACTAACTTATTTGTGAAATGTTTTATATGCCTAATATCCACTGACAACGCATTCCTCAATCATTTTCCAAGTCCAACTATACACTTACTTTTTAGGCATTTTTTCATACTATTGACTTTTTTGTTGTCTCTGAAAGTGCAATTTCTTTCGCGCACAACCAGCTCTCTTTGCCATACCCGATTTGCTTGCGCACCGCGAACTACCCGTTTCAACCTGGAGGTGTAGGAAATTCCTCCGAAATGCGAAACTACAAAGAACGAACTGTAAAACATGCTATGGCTTCAATTATTTCTATATTCTTCACTGATGAGCGAGTGCCGCACTTTTTGAATGTAAATAAATAAGTTATTAAAAAAATCTATATATTCGTGAAAAACGTGTACATTAACGGTGCTAACAAATTACTCTAAGTGTAAGGCAATTGAATTGATCATCGCAGAATCTTTCTTATAAAAATTCCATTCTTATCTGTAGAATGAAATACTACTAACTTAGCCACTCTATTACCCAGATTGAAACATTACCGAAATGTATACACGTGGTAATCTGCTGCTGTGGCTCATAGTTTGATCCCGCTGCATTCCAGCAGTAAGTGCATATTATCCATAATCAGATCAAAGTGAAACTAAGATTTTATCAACTTAATTTGATTACGATTGTTGTGAAAATCAGACACACTTTGTTTTGTTGAGAGAGAAAATTTAATCTACAAAATATGAAGAAAAAATCACACTAAAACTTTTTTTTACCAAGATTATTATGTTTTCATAACCGCAAACATCAGTTAGTTGCTGAACAAATGTCACACAAATGTAGTGTCAACCCTGAACAACCATGTTTTTCGTGATTGCTATTTCTCAGTTTTTTGTCTCTTTAAAAGTGTTTTCATGACAAATAAACCTATAGTTTTGAAGTTCTCGGTTCTCGGTCATTCCAAATAGGATATTTCCACAAATCGACTTCTTTTTGTTTTTGTACCGAGAAAATTCTGGAACATCTGTATTGTTACGTTTTCCTCTCTCTCGCGTTTGTAGCTGACCAATGTGACTATCTCTAAGTATGAGAAACGCAACAAAGTGACGTCATTTCCAGTACCATCTGATGACGTAATGTTGCGACTGTTACTACCTACCGTACTCCTTGCCGTGGGAGGATCTTTTGCCGACGTGGCCTGTCCTCCGCTGGACGAAGCCTTCAGAAAAGTCGCCGAAAACGAAAGTGTCAGTTTTTGCCAAAGTCAAAAAGGAAGCTCACACTGTAACTTTATAATTACTAAAAAATGATAATAAAACATGTGTAATTCTAAATCAGGATAACTATTGAGATGTTGCATGTCAAAATGAAATATGGAAAAACAAGTGATTCAATGAGTATTTTTCATATATTTTTATTAATAAAGGAAGAAATTTTATGTAATAAAAAATTTCCAACAAGTCTTCAAAAGTACTACCGGTTTGCTAGTCTGAACAATAAATTATCATTTTTCAGGCCGTCTGCCATTGCTACGAGCACGGCTTCTACTATGACGTAGACGGAATATCGATCGGGTGAGATCAAAGATCATCATCTCCTAAATATTAAAATGTCTGGAAAAAATTTTTAATAGTGTAACTTGATACATGTGCAACTAGACTGTATTTTTTTTGTGATTCATCAAAAAATAATTCCATACAAATTTTTCACTACGCTTCATAACGTCGTCACACAACAACTCCAGATTTCGGCTTTGAAATCATTCATCCATACCTAATGTTTGCGTGTTAAACCTTTTGCTCACGTGCGCCAACATTTCCAAATTTAATTTTTGGGTGCGCACACCGTACCGAACTTTAGGTATGTGCACTCACGCTGCCAAATATACAATATAATAGAAGTTAAATGAATATTCACGTACAGTTGGTATTCTAATAATGAATGGTGCACTTTGTTATTGCACGTTTCTGACTTCTGCTGTGTTAAACATGTTTTGACCGTGCAATTGGCTAATAGTATATACTTTCTTTGTTCAGGTGCTCCGGCCGCACGATGCCGGCCGTGTTCGCCGCCCTGGCCGCGGTCAACAACACCGTGGTGGGCAAGGTGCGCATCTGGGACAGCGCCCTCGACATACTGCCCGCCGACATGTTCGCCAAGGTGAGAGAGAAGATATATCCTAAGTAAATTGAGTAGTCACGTAAAGTTAGCATTCTAAAGAGGTATCGTGCACTTTTTCAATGCATTTCTGAGTTCTGCTGTGGTAAACACCTCATTTCGTCAACAAAGACTGCGAACGACCCAGTTGATTGCGAATTAAGAGGCTCTCTACTCTACCAATTCGCGCTCCGTCGAAAAAAGTTTGCAGAACACAACGGTTCCGAACCATATTTTTTGTTATAAGAACAACTGGAAATAACTCAATCTATTGCCATTGAACGGAGAGTAGTTTTTGAGGACCTGCCAGAAGATATAGAGCCTACAACAGAATTTATGGTACGGATTGCGGTACCGTAAGAAATTACGAGTGCATGAAGCAGAGGGCATCGTGCCGTACACTCGTACATGGACTCATACATTAGTCCCGTTCCACGTGATGACTCCATTTATTTCTAGTTTCACTGGTTAGACTCAGTTCTTTTCAGGTGCAACCGAAGTCTCTTTCGATCGAGCGGAGTGGGGTGGCAGTTTTGAGAGGTGAGTGGAAGAATGACGGGGCGTGGGGTCAAAACGAAAACAGCAAATTGGAGACAATTTAACTAACTTAGATTAGCTATAACTTCTTGTTTCTTAATTCCTGGAATCACAATAAATTATTATGTTTTGCTCTGTAACTTGAACAGTTTATTCTGGCCGATATGAACTTTTTTACTGATTCAGACGTTTACAAAACAAATAAAAAGAAACTGTGTAAACTAATATTTCTCATGAGCAATCTTCTTCACATTGTCTAAGAAAATACAATTGGACACGTAAATCAAACTGACGATTTCCAGATGACGTTTTCGTTCCCCTGGGCCCGCGTCTGAAGGAGCTTTCTCTCAAGGGAAACCTCCTATTGGAAATCGATGAAAATATGCTGAAGAGCCTGAAACGACTACAAGTGTTGGATCTAACCAGTTAGTTTTATTACACGACAAGCACATTTTCATCCCACGTGAAAGGTTTTCACGTGATTTTACCCGCCAGAGAAAGGCTTGAAAAAGATTTTCCCTCCGATATGGAGCTCGATTCAAACTTGATTTCAACATTTAAGTCTTGATTTACAACTCTACTACGTGATCTGCAAACTTCCTTCTTCATACCATGATTTTTTGTTGAAGAAAGCTTGGGATCTTGGATTACGGTAACATTCCAGGCAACAAAGTGACGTCGATCCAGAAGAAGATTCTCGACGCGACGCCGGATTTGCGGAAACTTCTACTAGACTCGAACGACATTTCTTCCATTGAAGACGGGGCCTTCGAGTCGCTTAAAGGACTGACCAAACTGAGTCTCGCAGGGAACCAACTGACGAATATCACCAAGTGAGGGATTACTAAAAACTATAAAATGTATCAATAATTATGTAATTAGTGTGTAAGAAAAGCAAGTAACTGAGTAACTAAAAGTAAGAGTAGAGTTTTAATTACGAAATAAGTAACTATACTATGTTTCACTCATCCATAACCTCCTACAGTACATGTACATAATTCAAAGTGGGCAAGACTGTTTTCTAGGGGGCGACAGTGCGTTATTGTACGAATTTACTCACGAATTTGGTATTTGTTTGCTTGTTGTCTGCGTATCCCCGACCTACACACTCTAACCGGTGTCTGTTTTAGGAACACGTTTAAAGGACTGGAGTCGCTGGAGGTCCTGAACCTGCAGAACAACCAGATCACCTCCATTGACTGGGCCGCTTTCTCCAACATGAACAAACTCAGAATTTTGGATCTGGGAACGAATCATGTGACCAACGTAGGTTCTATGTGGATATATATTTTACAATAAAAAAGAGAAAACTTTTCATGCTGTGCATGTAGTATGATCTCCTTGCGCCCTGCTCGTATCGTGGAATATCTGCGTGTCTGCACATGTATCTACAACTCATTTGTGGTCATTTTCTGATTTTCCAGGTGGAGTTGCGCGGTTTGGAGAAGTTGGAGAAGTTGTTCCTCAACAACAATAGCATCCAGTCGCTGAAGAACGTCAGTCTGCGGTAAGTACACCTCTCGATCTCGAAATAAAATGTCTTTTATAATATGATATAATGGTGTTCCATATTATGGTGTTTGCGTTTTTGTCCCTTCTGTGTAGTTTGATCTCGTCGCGTTTTTATTCAACTCGGACAATTATGAGGTGTATCAAGATTAAGCTATAAGATTTGGTCTTTCCCTACTGTGCATGTCGCTGATTTCTACACGAGTCCGCGACCTAATTTGTGACGAATTTTTTTTTCGAGAAACATTAAGAGTCAGTTGTAAGAAAGTCTCTGGTGGTAGGAATTAGATCAAAGTATATCATTGTTTCAGAGAAGATTGCACCTACTAAAAATATATGCCCAGTATGAAGTTATATCTTTTCAGTGATCTACCCGCCTTGATTCTCATTTCCATGGACCGGAATATGGTCTCGGAAATACGGGATGGGGACCTGTTCGGTCTGTCCAGAAGTACGCGATTGGAGAGTCTGACTCTGGCATCTAACAACATCAGCGAGGTATGGTTATTGTCTCAATTACATCCCAATTCACAGATGATTGTTCGAACGAAAATGAGCAGGGTGGGAGACGCCGAGACATCCTTTACTTGCAACATTTGGGATGATTCAAACCAACTTTTTCGAAACAAGATGAACTCATTTTCTCGGATAGCTAAAAATAGACATTGAATGATTCATTTCGGTGTTGCATGATTTGAAATGTTATTATGATCTATCTGTGTGTTGATTATCGTATTGCAGATCGCCGCTCGTGCTCTCAACCCAATACAACACGTGAGCATCCTCGCCATACAGAACAACCATCTCACGTCTCTCAGTTCAGGTGGGAATCTCAATTCACCCTTCTGAGTACGTATGCTAGAAGATCCCGGCCCCTACATCCCATCCTGCGTATCCTCAAATATACGCTATCTCTTTGTTCTTACATCCTGTCGGGATGTACGAAACGAGAAATAGTGAGGCAGAGCGAGAGACGCAGGATGGGACGAATATGCCGGTATCTTCTAGCATACGTACTCAGAGGTTCTTGAGAGTTAGATGTCATTTGTGAATCTGAGAATCAGTCCGCTCGCAAACTGACAAGTTACACTATGAGTTTGAGTTGGACTCGACTTGCGGATGTTGAAGTTTCTCCGTGTGAATTTGAGTTTTAATTTCGAAATAAACAATCATACGAGAAACTTAAGAGTAAACGAACCAACTATTCACCTTCCGTTAACTTTAAAAACCATTTTCAAACTTCAGAAGGTCAGTCCTTCCTCCGACCCCTGCGTCGACTGACTACTCTTTTGTTATCTGGGAATCAGATAAAATCGATACAAGAAGATGATCTACCGAAGACCATTTCTATACTGGCAGCTGATCACAATCAGCTCGAGAAGGTATGGTGAAACTTTTATCAAACTAAAACGAAAAAACCACACCACGGCAATTTGTGGTGAGCTTCGGGAATATTTCGGTTCGCGGTAGGATAAGGTACCTTCTCGCCCTATGTGGCCATATTTGATTAAGTTCTACAATATAATATTTGGTTGGTTTCACCGTTATCAACTGTAGTTATTAGTTAATGATGTGTGCGCAGGTCGAACTAAAACTCAAATTTGGTCAATTTGGTTTTTCATTGCTTTTAACGGTGGTTCCGCTGTATTTGTAGTTTGATGCCAGGGCGTTTCGGTCGGAATCCGTATGATTTGTATCGAGATCGATCGAGCGTTTCGGTCGGAATGATTTGTATCGAGATCGGACTACAATGAAAACTCCCTACAAAGGATTCGTTGTAGTCTGATCTAAATGAAAGCATCAGTTCACGAATTTAAACGGAAAAGAAGATCAAACTACAAACACATCATGATAGTACAAGCATACACCGTGTAGGCTCGTTCTGTAAACAGCGAACCCTATGTGTGATGTATCTGTAGATCGATGGTCGTGCCTTCGCCGGCATGTCAATGAGACGTCTGTTCATCAACGACAACCAGCTGGCCTTCCTGCCCCGTCACACATTCGACTCTTTCTCCATGGACACCCTCGAGGCCGTCGACGTCTCATGTTCGTTTCATTTTCATTGGGCTCACTTTTTTTTCATCAGAAGTAAACTGAATAGTCAGGTAAAGTTGACATTCTAATGAGGTATCGTGCACTTTGTCATTACATGTGTTTGAGTTCTGCTGTGTATAACATGTTTCACGTGACAGTGGAATCGGCTAAGAGGATATTATGTTAGGTTCGATACTGGTTAGTGAATACGGTATTGGGTGGTATTTAGTACTGGCTCGGTTCATCTAAAGAAGAGAGCCTCTCAATTGTATGATAGATTGATAATTTCTCGAAATGCCTAAATTACTAATTCGTGCAACTAAACGGTTTGCGAAAGCAAACTTAATCTCATGAACTTGAACCCATCTGGACTTTATATTCAACTGTGATCCCCGATCTCATGGATTAATTGTTTCGAGACTTGAATAGATCTGTGGAACAATTCGACAACTTGTCACTATCGTTTCGCTCGACTCTACTTCACGAAACAATGTAGCTAGTTGATTCTCCCAACAAAAGGAGGTTTTCTTAACTTTAGTTCACGTATCACGCATTTCAGCGAATACGTGGCAGTGTGTCTGTGGTGAAGAGTGGCTGGGCAGCTGGCTGGACAAGATCGGGGATAGAGATGTCGGAGACGGTAGGTCACCACGACTCGGACAATTCTCTGCCAATCAGCATCATTTGTAGCGGCTTTGCCGAGAGAGTAAGCAGATCAAAGAGACGCATACTATCTCAGCCTGTCTGCGGCCTCATTGACCTCCATGCTCTCTCGCTTTTGTAGCGTGCTAATCCTAATCACGAAAATTGGCGCAAATGTGTCTGAGGAATCTGTCAAACTCTTCATTTAAGCGATTATTCTGTTGAATCAGAAAATCTCTAATTTAGTACTGCATAAGGCTTCAACTCGCCTTTGGTCTTTTAGGTGGGATTCAAAGATTTCTTACATGAGTGCTACTGTATCACGTAGAGCCTATGTAACAGTGTCTGCTAGAACAGATGTAATTTATAGTAAGTTACTATTGAAAATATACGCATATTTGTTTATTAGTGAGATTTTGGACGCAAGTATAATAATATGTATCGATTGATTTTAGGCCCACTCGGTTGTCTGGCTGCTCGTCGCTGTGGTCTGGATAACCAACTGGAGGAGGTAGAGGACAAATCAGCCTGGGTTACGGTAGTGGCCAGTATTTTAGCAGCCGTCTCGCTGCTAATACTGGTCGCAATCGCCTTCCTCTTCGTCAACGACGGAAAACAGAGGGTGAGTAGTTGATATAGTCAACATCATTCCCACTGAGACCCCTACAGTACACATCCACACTTCACAATGATTGTTTCATAATAAAACATTTGAACCAACAATTTCGAATACGTAATAAGGGATAACAATCGGTTGTGGAAGTATAAACCTTTTCGATAACGTTGCGTAAAAGGAACGGAAGGAAAGTGTTGGGATCATGCTGTAGGAAAGAGGAATACTAGATGTCGTATTTTTTATAACTTTCGTTCTTTTAGCTATTTGTAATCAGTTTCCGTCGTTTGGATCATCATTCACATTTCAGATAATTATGATGAGACCTCTGGGTCGCGGAAGTAATTCCGACCTGCACAAGTTGATTTCGGACGCCGATCCCCTGATTCAGGGCGAACCCTCAAAACGTCCCGCAACGGAGAAGAAGAAGGTCCGCTTTGAGGACAAATAGATACCACGGTATCACCCGGTCGGGACCATTTGTCAGGAAAAGTGGTCCTTTAATTGTCTCAAGGAAACTGCGTTTTATTAATCTCGTAGCTGAATGACTCGCGATCAAACAGAAACAGTTACATTTTTTCTCATTTCCTCCTTGCACTCTTCATTCGCTACGGCGAAGTCTTTTTACCACAAAAAGTATATGTATTGATTTTCGTGATTTCTCCAGCTTTTTCTTCCCGGTTAACTGCCCAATGTGGCCGCCCGTTCCCTACGAGTTTCACCCCCGTTGAATAATTCGTGTATTAATACCCACTCACCATACCTGTATGAACTTTTGTTCGTATTTTGAAAGCGTTCGTATTTTGTAGTTTGAACTTCTCTTCTGATCTTTATACCCATGAAAAAAAACAGAAAGGTCAAACTACAAGATTTATATAGCAGGCGAAAAACTGATATTTTTTCTAAGTTTTTATCTCCGCGTGTTAGCCTGCCCAGAGTACGTATGCTGGAATATCCCGGCGTCCTAATTCATTCCTACGTCTCTCGCTTTGCGCACTGTTTCGCGATAATGGTTTCCCGACGGGATGTAAGAGCAGAGAAATAGCGTATGTTTGAGAAGACGCAGGTTTGGATCTGAAAGACGGGATATTCTTGAATATGGCCACAGAATTGAGTCCCAGAGCGAAGTTCCAGGCCGTTTAAAAACTCCGGGTCTTCAAATTTTTGATCTTTGGTCCCATTTTGTTAGCCAAACACAAACTACATTCAGGCTGTGTACTAAAGTTGTAAGTTTTGATGCTGGTATTCTCATGTGTTTCGAGCGAGTTTATTTTGTGGGATGAACCATTCAATTCAGCTTGAGCACACTAGAATATTAAATCATTTATAATATGATGTTATTAACTCTGGACATGTTTCAATAACCGTGTAACCTCGTTTGTTAATAGTTAAGTATTTTGTCAGTGATGAAATTGCCGTGGAATAAATATGTATCGATCGGTCTTGATGTGTCATCATCAGAATACGTGTTCGAATTTTCGTCGAGATATTTTGGTTCTCACGAAACCTCGCCTATAGTAAATAATAATAATAATTTATCAACCTGATATTGGACAGACACATATCAAAACGAAGAGTGTAAGGATTGTTGTCGAAAAACTCGAAATTTCAAACTTGATTAACAACCCTAATCCACAGGCTCCAAGTGCGTCCCGGGGACGCATCCACAGGCTGAACTGATTCTGATCATGACGGCTATCTACAAGAGCTCAAGCCACCATAGAAGGAACGGATGCACAGTGCCATCTGAACTTCCTCAAGGAGATGTTATCTACCCGCGGCTGTTCACCGCCGTGCTCGATATTGCTCTCCGGAAGTTGAATTGGCAATGCAGAAGACTAAAAGGGGCGGGGCGGATGATGGAATAATACTTCCTCCGAACAAAAGGGTTCTCCGTAGATGATGGAGGAACTTGAGTTCGCCAATCCGTCGGGCTCCAGATGAATCCAAACAAATCCGAATATATGAACAACGTGGAGAACGCGACGCCGCTAAAAAACCATATGCTTACTGTCGAAAACTTCCGTTGAGTATCGGTGTCCCTCTTTGTGAGGAAGCCAACTGGGATGTAGAACTGAGCCGACGATGTTTGTCAGAATGAGCCGCGTTCAACGAGTATCGTCATATACTGAAGACTCCATCGTTACTCGTTACCCATGTAATACAAGGCAAAGATTTTACATTTCGTTGTCCTTTCGAGACTACTGTAGGGCAGTGAATTTATTCTGAGCATTGTCAAAGAAGTAAGAAGAATATCGAGCGTCTCCGAGTCGTGCAAAGAAAAATGGAGCGTGGCTCCATAGGGTTGTTAAAGTCAAATTTGAAAACTGAAAATTTCCACAACTTCAAATAATTGAGATAGTCGAAACTGAGAAAAGTTGCTGGAAATTTGATTTTTTTGAGCTTCCACTTCATGCAGAACATCCATCGTTGGTTACTAACCGACAATAGTGAAAGAGATTTGTAACCAAAATATGACTACTGTTTAAAACTATTTATGCCAGCTGCATATCATACATACTGTATGCTGATGCGCAGTTCGTGTCCCATAGGTTTTTTTTACGTAACTTTAATAACATTCTCACACAATTATACTTACAGAACGAATTCGTCAGGACTCCATCAACTCCAAGCGTCTGTCACTGTCTGCTGGTGATGGATCGGTGGCTGGGCCGAATCCAGCCGAGGTATTGCCCATTGGAAGCAGAATGGACAGAAGGTTCACGTCTGAAAATAAACCAAGATCAGGTTGAAACCTGCGGTCGCACTCGGTGTAGACCTCTGAATTGCAACTGAAGCTGTGAATGACCGGAACACGGCATAGAGTCACACATCATGAGCTAATCACTGTTTTTGTGACTTGAAGATGCTGTCCTCTTTTCAAATTTTCAGCCAGTTTCGTTGATACAATTCATGAATTTTTTCTTCTTTTTTTCTTGTTTCTTGAAAAATGCTCAGAAATCAGAGAAAAACACATTGAATTCAGTCCGATTAGAAATGGTTCTCGGTTCTTCTGTAATACTCATCGTGGATCGACGAAGTACGAAAGACAGTCACAATCTTGAAAAAGAGAGTCAAAATCTAGAAAAAGCCCCTAGGTGACATTAGACAACAAACAATAAAAAAAACTTCAGCTCAATTTCAGAAGCGAGTTGTGGAAAAATTCACATTTTTCAGTTTACTCGTTGTAGCTAATTGAATCGACAAGAATTCTCCAAAATAATAATAAAATCTTGTTTGTGTATACAAATGTTCAAAACAAAACATTTCACTAGCGTTTCATACGAACAGACTTCTAATAGGACTGGGCTACCCTATTGCTGATACAAGGATAACAAACTGGAATGAGAAAAGTGTTGAAAACTATGTGAAAAAGACTTTCTTAACACGTAGACAGACAGGCGACAGATACTAACACACGTAAACAGGCGTGCGAGCTAATGCTAATGAGATACGTAGAAGAAGTATGTTACGTCACGTAAATTCTAATAAGATTAGCCAAGGACTGCACGATATGATAAGTACCCATGAGTTTTCAGTTTTCTACCGCGTGGATAGAATATTTTCTACCCTGAGTTTTCTACCCTGTAAGTCAAATATTTTCACCCTGAAGGCTCTAACTTGTGAGTATGCGAATAGTATTGTCTACCATGAGTTGCCACCCTCTGCGCAGAATATTAACAATTCTGAGAATTTCACCATGAGACTGAAAGTGAGTAGAAAATAGTTCAGCGAAATACTCGGCGAAAAGATTTTACTTGTCTTGATTTTATCTGATAAGTAAGTTCTACTTTGGAAATGAATCTTATTTTACCTAATTGATAAACATATGAACTTGTTTCGACGTAGCTGCAAAATACTTGAGCTCAATGAGTTGCTACACTTCGGCCTTCTGATCGACCAGGCCAATCCCACAAAGAAGCCACCATTGCGTTGACCCTATCAGGGGTTACCAACTAGTAAGCAAAAGGGTAAACCAGGTAACCCGGTTGATGGTTACTTGATAGGGTTAACGAAATTCCGGGTTGAAGGCACCATTGGGTCGGAACTATGCCGTTCTTCTGTTCAAACTACCAGCTCAAGTTTCAACACTTTGCTTCTATCATTCTCTTTATCACAACATGCAATATGTTCTTTATTACAAGTATAAAAGGCGTATAACTTTTTATAAAAACAGGTTACAAAGAGTGATAAAGGGAGCTGACTGTGACGTCATGTGGTGAGAGACGGAGAGGAAGGGGGTGTAAGACAAAGTCAGAGAAACAGAGATGTCGAGAAAGAGTGCAATGAACCGACTTGTGACGACCGATTTTTTATAAACGCAACATACAAAGTATAAAACAATTTAGTGAGAAAGGCCTCCTGGAGCTACACGAAACGAATGAAAATCTACTTGCAAAAGTACCGTACCCACGGGGGGCAAAGTCGCGACTTGAAGGACGCGCGAGCGGGGCAGGACCCGCGCCCGAGAGCAGTCCTTCAAGAAACGAGGGCCAGAACTAAGGGGAGAGAGTCGTTTATACAGGAATCAGTACGGCAGCATACTTAGTCTTGGTCGGGGAAGGGACCAGCCAGAACCTTCTTGATGAAGTCTGAAAAGCAAAAGTTTGCAAAATAGCGGTTACAAAACTACGGTAGTTCAACATCGGGGTCAACTGTTGAGAGCAGCAAACTTTGAGTAAAGTTCAACGAAAACACATGACTGAATGATCGAGACTTAAATGGTGCTGTCACTTTTGCATTGAGAACAGGATACTAGTAAGTTAACGATTATAGGATCCAGCCAATCGTATTATTATAGCTCTCGCCATCTCAACAACCGCAGCGTTTCTTTTTCTCTGTGAACTTTGTAAACAATGTTTTGTGCGTCAAGCCATCATTTTGTGTTGTAACATCACGGCTGCCCGGAGCCGCGGCGCAGAAGAATGCACAGAATAAAAAGCGAGCTGATCCCAGGAAATCAGTTTAACCAAACAAATCCATAATTTTGTCCGACCACACATGTGAGAACACATCGAAAAAGCTATAGCACATCATTGTTCACACTTTTCGCCAAATTTATAATTTCAGATAGACTTATAACGTCACTATTCCCAGTGAAATAGAAAGTGTACTCACCCTCGTACTTGACCATGCCCTCGGCGTCTTCAACTCCCTTGAGGAGCTCGTCAGCCTGTGAATGTATATGTTAAAGTACACGTGAAACGATGTCATGATGGAAACTGGTGGAAGCTGTGTTACGAGGGTTGTAAAAGAGAATATGACCATATGTTAGCCCAGTGCATAATGTGAGCTGAAACATGGAAACATATTACGAATGAGATTTACGTAGCATACACGTGTTCTTGTCTGAAAACACGTGAGATCACGTGAAGCGTACCTCGTCGGCGCTGAGTCGCTCGCCGAGAGCCAGCAGGATGTGTCTGAGTTCCGCGCACATGATCTTGCCGCACTCCTCCTTGTCGAACACCTTCAATCCCTCGACGAAGTCGGCGTACGTTCCTTGCTCCTGGAAAAGGCAATCAATGAACACCGGTCAATCAATATGCATATGATGCATGGCGATTGCAATTTTGGTGGTAGGCACTGAACACACAGTACTCAAGTGTTAAAAACTGTCGTGGTGTTACTCAAACTAGCCATGCATTTGTGTTCTGCATCTAATCCCCGCTAGTAAAAATACATGTTCCTTACATTACGAATATGAAATGTTTTTCCACGTGAGTACTACCTTTATACCATCGCTACTTGCCACAGGCTGCTTTAGTGTTTCATGTGCACCTATATTACTGGTCATTCTCGCTTCACGTGACAATTTCCACGTTCTACGTGTCTATTCGCTCTATTTATAGTATATTTCCCCCTCGCTACTTGGCAAAGGCTGCCCTAGTGTTTCATAAGAAGCGCGGGCGGCTGTTACATCTCAACGCCGGCGGCAATCTATGGCAGCTGTACAACTTATTGATTAACTCAAAGCGGCAGATAAACATTCGAAACCGAATATTGATTAAGCTAGTGACAAGCATATCATTTATCTAGTATTTGGTGTGTTTCCAATGATTTGATACTACACGTTTGGGAAAGAAGTGGGTTCTCAGGTCACAAAACAAGTTAGAATGGAGTTTTCCGGTTACAAATTTCGTATTCGTGTGACTCTACGTTCCATATCATCATATGTCAAAGAAGGTGGAAGAAAATAGTCGACAATATGTCAAAATTGGAAAGTACCCGCTGTTTGTGTAGTCGATCATCAAAGGTCTACTCCACTAGCTACAGTAACCCATCAATCAATAAGCAACTTGAAACTTTCTCCGGATCGGAGCACTATTTGCCTATGCGTTGCGTTGAAGTGCCGCTGATAAGTACGCGGAGTTTTCCGAGAACGCGAGAGAGTGTGCAAACGGAGAGGGCGCCAGACAGCCGCCGCAGTCGGGGCTCTCGAGCCGAAAAAAGATGGCCGATCAAGAAGATGCGAACCAATGTTTCAGCGATACGGAAATTCAAGGGTGGAACTCTAATTCGGAACTTTAACTAAAACAAAGCTTAAGTTGAACGGTTGTTGTTTAGTTGTTTATTGTTTGTTGTTCACTATTTACTGTTTTGTTTACCTTTTCCTTGCTGAGCTGCTCGTAGATTGGCATCCACTCCTCGAAGGAGATGCGCTTCTCTCCCTTGCGCTTGTACTCCTGGCCGGAAGCCTGGAAGGAAAATATGGGTTGCGGTTACGGTAGCTGGTTGACGCAGTTTGTTCTGGTGGTAAGATGATAAAATCAACGCAATAATCAAAATTGCTAAATAGCTGTCGTTAAAAACCGTATAACTTGTAGTTTCTACCGAACAATATAACTGCGCAGAATTAGAAATCCAGTTAAAGAGCGCATCTTTGTCAAATTCAATACATTGTAAGTGTAGAAAGCGCATGGGAGTAATGAAGTTTTGCTTGCAGAATGAGAAAAGAGCATGTATTCAATGACTATGGGATATCATTTCACACAACATATGGATCAAACAAAAGTTAGACTGAGAATGTTATAGCAAGAATCGAGATATATGCCAAGAATTGATGTGAGTGCCAAGAATCGATGACTACCGTACCTTCAGCACCATGGCGTTGGTGGGCTTGAGTCCAGCGGCGCGGACGACGTCTCCGATCTGGGTACCGTCAATCTTGCCATCGAGTTCCTCGTCGTAGAGGTTGAAGATCTCCTTGAGTACATCTGAACAAGAATCGATATGGAAGGTACGGTAACACTATTTACGTCTGTGTGGCCCTTCACGCGCAAGTTAGCTGAGCGCAGGCACTTGAACTAAAACATTGGCCATATCTTAGCAATGGAAGTGAATGAATAGGGTGAGAACGTTCATAATTGTGTTGGGCAACTATTCTTTCAAATAACACTAGAGATATGCCATTAAGAATATTTTAAATGACATGTTGTGTAAAACAAGAGCTAGATGCGCTAATTAAACGTGTACACTTGTCAATGAACTGTGAAAAACTAGTGCGAATTGCTCAATGTATGTGACGATGTCTGCATTTGACTAAATGTTGAAGTACACTATGCGATTTGTGATCTCGATACATATCAAAATATACTATTTTTGACCGAAAAGCAGCGGAATGAAGCTACAAACACATTGGGATAGGACAACACCGTATAGGCTCGCGTTGAAAAGAGCGAAGCCTATAGATGTGCTGATAATTGGGTGAAGATGAGTTGCCGAATAGATTGGAAGCTCACCTTGAGACGGCATTATCGGCAGTAGACTAAGCGAAGTAGTGAGGAACCTGGCAGTGTTATAGCCGAGCGCCCCCGAAGAGGGCGGATATTTTTAGTGAGATTCGGATGTAAAGCTGCGAGACAGCACACGGATCAGCCAGACGCAGACGGTTCGCGCGACCAGAGAGCATCCGCCGCGAGGAGGGCCCAGGGATGGATACTGTATCTCGCCGATCCGGTCCCGGCTGGATATTTGTCGCCGCTCTCAAAATCGCGCGCGCGATGTAACACGCGTGAGCAATTTGCATACTGTATGCATGAGTTATCAGGGTATGATCGGAAACATTGGTTTACGTGAAGAAAGCATCAGGAAACGTACGAAATACAGAAGATTTAGGGGCAAAAGGGAGTTTGGAATGTAGTTTTCACTCGGAACATGATAATTACGTCTTCGTTAGGAGCAAACGTTAAAGGATTGAATTGAAGTTTCAAGTTACTCGAGCAAACGTGTTACAAGCTGAATGTTGCCTTTCCAAGTTACCTATTTTGAGAGTATCATTCTCAACCTTTGTACCTTTGTTTATACTTTCGCCTGGCGGCTTGTAGTGTTGGAAACCGGCGAGATCTCACAGGAACCTACGAGCCAGTCATTAAATTCTTACTAAAGTTATCTTCAGCATAATATGTCCCTCTATCCCCGATGTGTGTAGTTTGACCGTTGCTTTTCGGTCGGAATGCTTAAGTTATGACGTGTATCGAGATCAAACTACAACTCAGACCTTCTAACTCTCTCGTAACCGCCAAGTTTTTAGGGCTTTAAAACTCAAAAGCATTCCGCGTCAGTCCGGTATGGCTCAGAAAGAAAATTTACCATGGGATACGTGCGAAAGAGTTTCCTGACATTAACTGTTCTATACTATTTGCATATATTCTTTCTATTTACATTATTGAAGAGATTATCGATGATCAGATAACACAGCAAAAAATTCAATATTGTGCACTTGTCCAGTTCCTCCACTCATTCTCATACTAACATTATGTGCATGTTTCAGATTCTGGGATTCATTTCCAGGCTAATACTACTGCAAACCAATTGTTGTGTTAATCTACCATACCACTTTCACAGCTCCAATTTCATTTCAGCAGCTTGTTGTAGATTTCAAATTCTCTTCAGTCCACATTCACATTTTGAAGTTAGCTATCTTTTTCGCTTTCCGAGGAGACATCATAATTTAGCGCTAATCGGCTGTGTTCGTATTTGAGTCTTTTTTGATTATTTGAAGTTTGTTCATTTGTCCGATTTGGGGTATCCATTCTCTCGGCTTTGTACTTTGATTCTAGTGCATTCATTGCAAAGACTCGAACTTTGTGTTGTGTTCCGAGATCAAACTACCACTATAATTATGTCTTACTCTCTACTTTCAATGTTTCTATTGTACATACCTGAAAACTGGCCACTTCAGCCATTCTCACATTTGCCGAATCCATTTCCAAAACAAGAGCAAAATATCTTTGTAGTTTGATTCCGGTACGTTTTAGTTTCTATTTGTGTACTATACCATTCACCTTTTTCATGACATTAACATTAACCAATTTCCAACATTCACATAACCATTTCTCTACTATACCGTTAACCTGGCAAACTCATGGCGCTACGCTCAGGCATTTTCATTTGCCACTTGGCATTCGCAGTGTAACAACGAGAGGAAGCAGCAGAGCCCGCTCCACACAACCAACCAAGCCGAGAGAGGGGGCAAACTACTTTATTATATGTATGTGTACAACAATTATGAAGATATTGATTTTTGCTCTAATAATATTTTCTAACTAAGTACCACCTAGCTGTAAATATGTGCTACAATCTCATCATTTTTTTTCAATTTTCAACTCCATATCAAAAACTGAGATTATTCTGAGAATTCCATTTCACACCAGTGCTAGACAGATTTTTTTTTACAAATGAGACAGTGTAAACCGAAAAAAAACTTTTTTTCGAATTTTCGTGATAGGAATAATTGCTTGCAATAGTTTGCAGACCAACCACTTTACACTGAATACCATCCTCTATCCAACTTTTGTTAGGACTGTACGAGTAAACATACGAGCAACCATTCATTTTAACTGCATATAACGGTCTAAACATAACAAAATCAAATAACAAAACTGACAATTGTGCAAACGTCACAAATCGTCAATCAAAACAACTCGTAAACGTGAAACTTCAAAAAACATAACAAAATACTATTATAAAGATATGAAAACAAGGATAACAAATTGAACAACACAAACAGTCGAGGAAAGAATAATTCGATCGATCAATCAGTGTACCTCGCCAGATCCAGCTTGGGCACAATGTTCATTGATTGCAGCTCCTAGAAAATACATTATAATAGTTGGCACGGAAATACACACTATAATTATGTTTAGTGTTCCGTGTTCCTAACGATTGAGAAAGTAGAGAAGATTTTCTCAGTCTTACGCCAGCTGGTTCCAACATAATTTCTGACGTGCCTTTGAAACAAAACATACTCTTTATAAGTGGAGCTAGGCAAGTTGCTTTAAAAGTATGCTAACTATACATACTCGTTACTAGTAATCAGTTCGGACTGTGACGGAATAATGTGAAAACGAACCTGGAAGAGCAACTTGCAGGCGTATGGTATCTTGATATTGGCCAGCGACTTGCTCGATCTACACCGCTGACACCACCCGCGATAGCCCATCAAACCACAGCCAGTACACACCTCCACCTAAAGGACAAGAATGCATCAACCACATACAGTATATCTTCTACATATTTAGAATACTGCTTTGTATAACAATCTTCATACTAATAAAGTTGATGAAACATATCAACCTTTCTATCACTATTTCGAGTTATAAGACTCTATTTTAACCGACAATTTTAGAGAATCCCTCGATTTTTCGGGAGAAAACTTGGCGTTTCTGAACGAACTAAAGAACAGATCGGCATCACACTAGTCGCAACATTCGATTTTGATAAAACGTCGCGGTTGAAAGTGCTGTTCCATTACATCCTCTCTGAGCCCTACTTTTTTGCTGGTAAAAAGGAGAGTGGCCGAAAAATGAGGAAAACCGCGAGAGGGGCTGATAAATGACCTGCCTACTGGTGGACAGCATGCTACTTCCGATCACCTATTGTATAGCGCCACCCAGAGAAAGAAAACAAAACGAAATTGACCCTTGTAAAGTTTCGAAAAACAAGGTACTACTCTGTATTTCTCGTATGAACATTCCTCGATGCGAACTATTAAAATTGACGTACTTTAATCGAAGAATGTGTTCGTTTTGGAGGACATTCAGACTTTACTGGTATGTGAAAACTTGTCTGTATATGTATTGCCATGCACCATGCTTATATTACATGTTTACAATATTACAATCACCCAATTTTGTTTACATTTTAATAATGTAGTTATATTCTAGGTCAGCGGCAAAAAATGATATTATTGAATATATATGTGACCATGATGAGACATGGTTCATGCTCAAGTGCTCTTTCCTCTCTACTGCTTCTGACGTCACGTTCCCGTGGATATAGGGGCCGAGAGCTGGCCGAACAGCCAGAGTCAACATGCAACCACATTGAGCGGGGGAGGCAGATACATAGAGAGGAATGGAGCGAGAGAGAGAGAGAAAGAGAGAGAGAGAGAGAGGAGACCAGATATATATCGTCAGTTTCCAAAAATTGACCAGTTTCTCCTTCCGATTTCCAACCAACCTTGAACTCGTCCGAGGATACCATGAGTCGTTCCATGAGCAGCATGGACGCCCCGTAGGCGATGAGACAATCTCGTTCCATCTCTCCCAGTCGCAGACCTCCCTCGCGAGATCTACCCTCCGTCGGCTGACGGGTCAACGCCGACCTGAACAACACGAGATTTATGCATTTCCTTTATATAGTTTGTTCCTTTGCGGCAACCCAGTTCCAAAAACACGTCATGAGTCAATGTCAAGCAATACGTTGGAGTATAAGTCAGTCCCACTAGAGTTATTGAGGTTCAACTCAAAACTCGACGTTAGTTCCAGAGGTGAGTCCTACGTGAACTCAAAATTGCTTAGTTTCAAAACTGGATTCGAAAACTCGTTTCTTCTTCGAAATTTCAACAATGATTATTCATTGAATGAAAAGTTACCCGTTTTGTAATTTGAATTCGAGAAACTTGATGATGGGTGAAAAAGAAGCGTTTGTAATTGTTGTGGTGGTCCGGACAACTTTACCGGACAATGCTCGGAACATTGAACCCCAACCCCCACCTAGGTCCACGTGCTCTGGCGTGCATCTTGTCGAGCACCATGTGCTTCAGCTTCTGGTAGTAGATGGGGCCGAAGTAGATGTAGGCAGACAGCTGCTGCCCCGTTATTCCACTCGTCAGCATATCCTTTCCCATGTAATTGTAGCCACGCGACGCCAACTCTTCGCACACGTCTGCCACCTGTGGAAAACTCAACACATGATAACCCAATATCTCAGTTTCAATCAAAACATTGCCTGAGCTACCGCCTTTTCTTTTCGTGATCCACTAAATTGCATAGTGGCAGTGGCAGTCAACGACAATTTCAAGATGTTTACAATTCGTGTGGTATTCCGATGTTTTCTCCGATTTTTAGAATAAAAACAGCCAGCGAGGTTGGCCCAAAGAAGGACGTTTTCAAATTTTCTGGCTATTTAGTCAAGGTTATCAAGCGTGTAGTCTGTAGTATGAACTTTGAACTCAGACTGAGACCCTTACCTGATCTCCGCCGAACGCCGTTCCGTAATGGTATCGTCCGCTCATGACAGCATTCTTTCCACTCAACAGCTCCATCAGTTTCCCGACCGTCATACGGGACGGGTATCCGTGGGGGTTCATGATCATGTCCGGCACCATGCCCAGATCGTTGAATGGCATGTCCTCCTGAGAATAGAAAAAAGGTGACACTTCTCAGCTGAAAACATTTGCGCGCGCCAATCAAGGTGGAAGCTATAAAAGTATGAGCGCGGATAGTATCAGATCGTCTGCGTCTCTCTAACCCTCACACTTTCTCGTCGAAAAAAGAATATATTAGCAAACATGCTCCTACGTTTACGTCAATATACGCTATCAAATTCTGATATGTATTACATAACTCGACCTTTCATATCAGTACAAAGTATAGTTCACCTGTTGGGCGATGAGGCCGCAAACTCCTTTCTGACCATGCCGAGATGAGAACTTGTCGCCCAATTCAGGACGCCTGCAAACATTTACTTCTTTTACAGCGGTGGATGTGTAACTCATTTTGGGATATATCTGAACGTTCTGAGGACACGTTACACTACACATACAACTAAATCTCAACACATCCCATAAAGTGGCCAATTCCTCCGACTTCCAAAAATTTTCATCAACTTAACAATTTATTATCACAAATAGATAATATATTTAACCTAGACACGACATTTTTTTGCTGTGCACCACTGATTTAACTGTGACTCTCTAAATACGGATACAAAATGTAATGACTGATAAACAGTGTTTCTAACCGTGTTTGTCGCAGAAGAACCTTGATCAGATGCGCCTCTTCATCGTTGTACGTCAAGAGAACCCTCTCCGCATAGGATGGGATGGGGTTACGGTACGTGACAGCTACATCCTTGTAATCCACTGTTCGACCGACTGGACCAGCTGCTGTCAAGAACTCGGTATAAATGCGAGATATATCACGTACACAACTTGGAATCCAAATAACACGGAGATTTTTCATGTAGTCTTTTCGAAAATATGTGTATGAACACTTCAATTGGTTAGTAATACTTTTCATCATCACGCCTCATACCTACTATACTACTATTTCTATGTACAGTAACCTAACCTGACTACACTTTATGCTGTGTATTCACTCACCCGCAGGAGCCCCCACGGTGGCCGTTCCCTCCTGTGAGACGACTGGCATGTGCTTGTTGATCATCGTCTGTTTCTGTTGAATACGAGCACCGGCAAACACAATTCCCTCTTGGTCCAGCACCTGAACATAAACGAAAGTTACCAAAAATCAACGACCCAGAGAAGGCCCAAAAGAAAAGAAGAACTCGAACAATGTAGCAATAGTAAACTTTTTCGAGTTTTTCCTCGAACATATTATTTCAGAATGGAAAGTGTGTGAACTATTTCTAGACACTCACCTTATGCTTGTAAATGGGTTTCCGATGCACCGGGTCCAGAGCTGGTCCCATCAGACGATCGTAGGTCTGATTCGGATACTTTCTAGCTGTTCCCTTCGCATGTTTGTACACTAAGCAACGCCCATAACCTATCAATAACATCTTTGTTTCGCGAGAAAGAAAACGTATATTTTAACTAACACAAATGAGCCCAAACAAATGGGCTGAACGAATTACAAGCCATATACCAACCAGGTTTTCTGTCAAAATACGTCGAATTCAATAATTTTGGCTCAGAAACAGCATAACTTCGAAAGATGGCGAAAAGGAGTCCTTTTTCATTTTTTCGGTAATTTAGCTTGCCGGAGTATATTTCACGTATGCATGGCACTTGTACTGACCTCGATCGAGTGACGCCTTGTTCAGTACCAGCGCATCCTCAATATCGTAGCCACTGTAGGACATCACAGCGATAATAGCATTCGCACCAGCCGGCAACTTCTCGAAGTTCACCAACTCGATCGTCTTCAAATATCAATACATCGAATTTGGGAAGATAACGGGAAAGAAAACCACTCCACAAAAAGAGAAGCTAACATTAAATCGACGTTTCTAGAAAACCTACACAATTTACAATATCAATTACAACTCAAGTACCCGCTGAAAGCTAAAGCATCACCCAAACTTTCTGGGATCGAGGGGAAAAAGCAAAAGAAAACAGATTTCTTCACGTTTACGAATCCCGCAGTTCACTGTCTTCGAACATTAACCGACAAGACACAAATATGGCTGATTACCTTGGATTTGACGAGCGGTCGTTGTGGGTAACACAACAGATACATGATGGAGTCGATTCGCTTCTGCTGGTTGTACGCAATTGTACCCATGGCTGAAAATAATTAGCAGTTAACAAATTTACTTTGAACATAAGTTTGCTTCCCTGTAGGCATGCGAAAAAAAAATATATTCTGAACTAACCTTGTTTACCCATAGCACATTGGTACGTATTCCTAGGCGATTGATTGTGATGCGGGTAGGGAATCAGTCCAGCACAAATTCCGAGAAGAGTGAAGGGCTCGATCTGAAGAGAGGAACTGTAAATATGAAACAACAAACATGTTCACATTCTGGTAGTTTCCAGTTCTCTGAGGTCCAATTTCAACATAGTGTGGGTGAGCACAACTTTGATAAGGTGGTACCTAGATAGTTCTGTCCAAAGGTCGCCTTTCAAAGACGCTTTGCTACGGTGCCAGATCTCATCTATACTTCCAAATCTCGACACAAACCTCCAAATGTGTTGTGGTTTCGTTGATGTCCTTCTCATACACAGCAATGTGAGCATCGTTCATTTCGTTCACATCCAAATACTCGATCAGACCATCATCCACGAAATCTTCAAAGATACGAATCCCATCTTTCAGACCCTAAAACGTCGAATTAAATCGATTTAGAAAAACGAAATTCTATTACGTACGAATTTTTTTTCAAAACTACAATCATACACCATAGAGAATTACCAGGGCTGAGTTGTAGTTTGAAACTGATATACGCCATAAATTACTAATCTCGACCGAAGAGCGACGGGATAAAACTACAAACACCGCTGGATATAGCAACAACATACACCGTACTGGCTTGTCCTGAAAAGTGCGAACCCTCTACTCTTTTGCTTCACTTGAGCGATCTCAGATCTTACCATAAGGCACAGAAATTAATTTAAGAGTGACTGTGCTTACCTGCAAATGCTGTACCGTGACCGTTGGTACTCCCTCCTCCACAATGATATAGGGACGACACAACCGACCACCGTCACTGGCAATGTACACGGAACGCTGGTTGATACAACGAGATACGGAGACAAACTCGGATAGAAGACCACTCCTGAACACACCCGTAAGATTACGTACGACTATTTTTTTACCTCAGAGCTTTTTTTCAGATCATCGATTAGCCAACTTGTTTTCAAATCAAACTAGGGAGGAAATGAGTCAGTTTTTTGAGGCAAGATACCTTTCCTTTTCCTGAAATGGTTGGCTAAGTATGATGTACAACTATCCTATCCTATCTTCCAAACTCCACTTGCTGACAGTTTTGATAACATATTTCTAACAATACTGGTACCGGATTACCGGATTTCCTGTTTTCAGGCTAACCTTGGGAAACAAGTTTATGGAAATAAGCAACAACCTACCGCCGGACACTGCGAACTGCGCCCACCACTCGCACTGGATCACAGGTAGTTCCCACAAGAATACCGTTGAGGAACACGAGATGGTAGATGCTGAAAAATAAAAGAAATGTTGGTTATCACCATGATGAATAAGAAAACGCTATCATCCCAATTAGTGAGAAAGGGAATAAGAAACTCACGGATTGTTGATGTGGGAGAAATGTGTGTTCTGCAAGTCCTCAACTCCAGCGTTGAACAGCAGTCGTAGAACGGGCTAAATAACCAATAAACTATTTCAAATTCAGTACAACATAGGAAGTCCGAAACCATCACACAAACTGATTTTACACTCTCCGAAAAACGAGCTACAACTACCTTTTCATCACTGTCCGTTGTTATATGACTGATCAGTGCCAAATTCTTGACCAAACCACAGGCTTCTCCTTCTGGTGTGTCGCTGGGACACAACATGCCCCATTGTGATGGTTGCAGGGAACGGGGACCGGACACCTAAATACAATTTTTTCAACGTGTATTCTGTTACTGTTAGTAAAGCAATAGAAAAATAATGAGCGAGGCTCAACCCAAACTCGCGTAGGGTGTCATTGTAACATAACCGTGTTTCATCACATTACGAAATCGTGATCTCAACAAACTCAAATCGGTTCAAATTGTCTTTTCAACTTCGCTAAAGGAAATATCTGCAACTAATTACCTTTCTCGTCTTCTCAAAGGTGGAATTGATTCTCGTCATCATTCCAAGGGCGGAAATGTACGATAATCGACTGAGCACCTGAAATTTCGTAACTTTCAATAATAGTTCAAGTTCAACTTGAAGCAAAAGTTGTGAGAACAAAGCTTAGCGTTTGAAAGAAACAAAACAGATAATAACATCTACACTTACCTGCGTGACACCGTGCCTTTCCATTCTGAAACGTTTGATGATCCAGTTGCCGGTAGCTAGGGCGTTGACTATCGAATGGGTGATGAGGTCCTATAAAACCCCAATTGAAAGTTCGCAGACGATAGTGGTATTAACAACAACGAAAAATCATAAAATGTCCCATAACTACTTCGATTATTGTGATACAAGCATAGAAGACATCACTTTGCTGGGATCATGGGATGCGCCTATTAGTTCTCATATCATAATCTCAAACACCGCCATATATCACTAAACGGACCCACTGATTGAAAAAAAATAGTTTTCACTCGAAATCTAAAAACTTTTCTGGCTATCCAGCAGTTATGATCAACTCACGAACTGTTCAAGCAAATACATACCTGACGCATGTGCTTCACAATATCCAGAGGAGCCGCCAGTGTCTTGCTCAACGAGTTGTCGGCAATTCGTTTCAACTCGCTGTTGAACCGCTTGAAACAGTCCTCGAAGAGCAGAGACAACAATGAACCGGCCAGCTCCAGCCGCTTGTTTCCGTAGAAATCTCGGTCATCCAGCTCGTTCTCGCCCAGTTCTGCTTGGATGAGTCTAGAAATAATGTTTGTTGTTGGCTCAGAAATTAGAACTGCAGCTGGGAACAAACGTTGTCATGTCGAATAGTCAAGTCGCTAGTAAACCTGGAATTGACAGCCTACCACAACAATGTAATAACAGAATGTAAGATATTTAAGTTCTCAATCCAAAAAGCTATTGCACAGAAACTTCTGATACACAGCTCCAATTTTCATTTATCTCATTACTTTTACATGGATTGTGGTCTCACCTTCTAGTCATGAGTCCGAGATAAATCGCCTTCATCTTGAAGTTTCCCTCATGCGAAGGAATGTGACAAATCATACCGCTGAAATTGAACAATTCATTGATTTATTTCCATACATACTAGTTTTCTTCCAATTTTTCTCATATCCCGTTATTAACTGACCGAGAAAGCTGAATCTTTGACATAATATTGCCCAAAGTGAAAAGTACACGAGACATACGTGAGATGACTTTGTTGTCCACAAAAATTGATTGAAAATCGGGTGCTTAATTTGAGCAACCAAACTACAAAACAGGGTGGAAGACCAATTTTCACTAGTAAAGTGCGACTTTTGGTGTTCAAAATCCCGATTTGAAAGAAAAGCGAGTGATTTAATGAAGAATCCAACCGATTTCCCCCACGCTTGACACGAGATAAACGTAAACCAGAATATTCCGTCATTCCGTGTTTGGAAAAACAACTACCTCGAAAGGAAATCAATGGCCTCGTGTTCTTTGGGTACAGCGGGATTGGCAGCTGCAGCAGCACTCGGAGCAAACCCGAAGGAGAACGACTTCCTCGCCTTCACCTTAAACAGAACTTTGTTCAAACAACGCTCACCAAACTAGATTACCAAACAACTATTTGATTATTCCATAAATTTAAACTGGGCTTACCTTGGAAGTGAGGTAGGTGAGGGCCTGTTGTTGCGTGTAGACGTTGTGCGTGACACATTCCTCCAGCGATGGGGCGAACGATGCAACATACCTCTCATCCGTACCCACTGCACTAATGATGTCAAAGTCGGACTCAACACCCATCGCCTGCAAGATAGACATGGAACGACATAGGGAAGTAGCTTATGTACGACCTTTTTCATTTGTGTTTTCGTTCATTTTGATTCATAACACAATCGCACAGCACACATATCAACTCTCTATAAAGGAGGATGGAGGTAGGTTTTGTGAGCTTTGTTACAAGCTCACGAATCCGCCGATCAAAAATCTTATCGAAATCTTTGCAAAAATTCACGATCACGTAGAGCTTAGAAGAACAGGAGTGACTCGTGACATCGACTTATAACTATATAGTGAATAAAAAAAGCTATCCGGAGCACAATCACACCACGAACCTTGAAGATGATTGAAACCGGGACATCTTCGGTGAGCTGATTGTGTCGAAGCAGATATCTATTCCGTTTCACAGTCACATACGTCTTGCTTTTCCGTTCTGCGGTTGATGAGAGAACCTAAAAATAGGTGGTTATAGCTAATATAACATGTTGTTCCACGATTTGGCCAAAAGTATGAACTAAGCAAATATGCGATACTTGACTCGAAATACGTACTTTTCAAAAAAAAGGCACACTTGACTGGTATGTTTCGTATCTAGCTGTAATCCAAATACCTACCTCACACTGCAGGTCCTTGTTCGAATTCCGACCGATCATAATTCTGTTCTTGCTCAACTGCTCCTGGATTAGAATGACCTTCTCCGATCCCTTGACAACAAAATAACCTCCGGGGTCGTAGGGACACTCCTGCACACGCGCTAGCTCTTCCTCCGCCTGCAACAATAATGTTCGTCCTAGTAAAACAAAACACAGTGAGGCATTCTTCCATAGATATTAAATTCAAACACGTGAAAATTCATGTTTTTGCATCAAAACTACACGATTTCCCGTTTTTAGCTAGAAAGTGGCTCAAGTTTTTTTTAGCTGTTCGGACAACTTTATGCTCACATGAGAAACTAATTTTTCGATAGAACTACGGCAATGGCCGGATTTCGCATCAGAAATTCCGAAACAGCAAACATATTATCTCAAATCCCACAGAAAAGAGTCGTTTTTTGGTATTTAGTCGTTTACGTTGAATATATGATTAGAACCAACTACGTTCAAGGTCACCAAGTTCCCAAAATAAAATGACACCTTTCAATAAGCAAAAAGTAACAGATAACATACCAAATCCCGCAGAATGCACTTGCTTGACCGTAACATGATTGGCATTCGACCAATGGTGAGATCCCTGAAATCATTGCCCAACGCCCATGACAAAAAGACGTTGACTGTATGGATAAACGTTCACTGCGGCCAGGATAGATAAAGAATCAGTTACATATCTCTTATAAAATGGTTTTAAATATGTAGCGTTGACTACTTGCTCCTTTCACGCCCACGCTTAATTTGTTTAACAGATTTGCAGCTGAACTGCTTGGGCTTTACTGGCAGATATTGCATTTAACTAACCTCTTGATGACCCTTTGATTTCCGCGGGTATATTCCACGTCCACATTGATGGGAGCAGAATACGTCATATCTCGTAACCGACATTCTTGAGGTGTGATTTTGTCGTGCACCTAAAAAAAGTTCTCTAGTTACAACAGTCCAATAGTCCACTTGGGATATAAGAAAGCCATGTCTAAAAGTATATAGCATTTTCACCTGATTCAGTCCTTCTTCGCTTGACGGTTTTCCAATACGAATATCCAGGTATCTGAAAATATATCGAAAGTACACATCAATAGATTATGTATTTATTACAGACCGAGATGGCCGAAGTCAGCGAATAACACATACCTATACTTGCTTTAATTTGCCAAAAACACTATTGACTATATTGACAAACGAAACAGTTTTCAAAGCGAAATAAACAATTCCACGACACAGCGAACCACAACATTCTGAATAACACTTACTTGAGATAGAAGTTGGGATTAGCATCACTAGTTATCTTCTGGTTCGCTAGCATGATATGCTTGATATCTTCATTGACGAAATAGTCGAAACTGACTAGATGCTGCTTCACCAAACCACGAACCTGGGAGACAGAGAAGTCAAAAATCCGTTTCACAAAGATTCCCCCAAGAGCCCAACATGTCAAAAATAATGCGAAAGTATGTCCAGTTCCAAAACACATCAGAAATCCAACCACTTGAACTCTTCAAACTTTTTCACTGCACCGAATGTCTACTGTATACTCGAGAGAAAGATAGAGAGAAGCAGAGAAGGGAGAAGTATGAAATAAGTCAAGTTTCCTCTATCCGGAGTACCATGTCCCTTATTGAACTGACAGTTGCACCAACCTTCAAGAAGGCAGGAACAAGAAGCCATTTATCCGCCAGAGGGATGGCTTTCTTCTCCTGGGCATCGTTAGTCGAGGTATCCACCGTCATGGCGGCGGATACTTTCACGACTAAAGCGTACCACGACGCTCGATACGATGAGAGGTTAGGAAGCTAGTCGACACTATAAAAAACCTGAAAAATGAGTGTTTACTGAGTAAAACATTATGGTAATAACATAGTGTTATTAAAATAACCACGAGCAACAGTTATTTGCGGCATTCATAGAAAAAGCGCGCTCCTATCGACATCGCGAGAACTCAGAAATTAAATAGGCACGTTTTTAAACACAACATCATTAACACAACAAAAGGCTATAAAGATCTAGAGAATTATATGCTATTTCAAATTTTAAAATCGGGCTGATGAAAATTTTTGAAAATCCTGTGTCACGGAAGCGCACAGTTCATAGTAAGACAAGAGCTGGTTTTGACTTTACTTCATTCCTGAGCTTTTCACGTTTTTTAGAATAATGCTTTTATTTCAAATAATGGATACAACAATATGAACAGATACAGTTATAAATTCGGATTGGTTAGTTCACAAGTTCTTCAGCAAAAATGATTTTAACGTTACGCGGTGTTTACAACTGTGGCGCCGCCAATTTTCAAAATTTTTCACGGCGTGTATTCCGATTATTTTATATATTCCTTTCTTTACTTTGACTTACTTTTCCATTGCATCATTCTGAAAGTGTTTCGCCTAAATCGGTCTGCATGAGAGTTCATATTTTTGCCTGCGGCTGCGGCCTAGATAACGTTACAATACGACGTTTTGTCACAGTGCTTTGAAATAAGTTGCCATTCATCAGCTCTCTAATTCTCCTCGCCTCCTTTTCCCGTTGTATCAGGTCTTATTATCCCATACAGTTTGATGTGATACATTGGCTTTAATCATCTTTATCCCATGCTTGTTCTGATTCATTTTCATACTCGATCGAAAAGGTGTTAGGTTGTCGAAGAAACTGGGTTTAAGGTAACTTGTAACTATTGCCCACTATATTTAACGATTTTCATTGCATTCCAGTCATCAGCACTTCTCGAATTATGGTGGCAGTGGAGGAGCACGCTAATTTGCCATGGGTCGAGAAGTATAGACCGGAATCGCTGAACGATGTTGTGTCGCATCAGGAGATCATCAAGACATGTGAGTCCTTTGTTGCGCTTGTCGCTGCTTTCTCAGCGTAGTACATATGTGGGATATTCGAGTGAGCTAATAGAGGGATCATTAGCTTCTTCTATGTACTGGCCAGGAGGCCAGGGGTCTTTAACTATTCTGAATGTTCTGAAGTTTCACGATGTTTTCGGAATATCAAATATCAGATATAGGAATGGGAGACCTATACGTTTTCTGTTTCTTCTTTGGGGACAACCCTGTGAAAGGGTCACTCATCTCACGTACGTGTCTCATTTAGATAGATATAGATGAATAAGTTTTTCGATTCAGCTATACAAATAAAGTGTAACCAGTTGCACCTTGTATAATACTATTGTAAAGAAGGAATATGCAGTTTTCGTGGCCTTTGTGCTTGAAATCATAGACAGACAAAGCTTAATAACGGCTGGGAATCTACACTCGTATCTTGATCTCAATACGGGTGTATGGAGCCAATCAAAGTTTATACTTCTCTAGTTTTTCCTGCTTTCTTTATAGTTCATCTCAGCTAGACCTAGACGGTCTTGAAATCCGAGCTGAAGAGCGAACTAAAAACTCACGAACTCTTCAACTCGAAACTTTTGGAAAAAGCTATCTCAACGTTTTTACAACCCTTCTTCTGTTTCAGTAGTCCGATTCATTGACGGAAACAAACTGCCCCATATGTTGTTCTACGGTCCTCCTGGAACCGGCAAAACCACGGCCATTCTGGCGGCAGCCAGGAAAATGTATTCCGACAAGCAGAGAACTTCGATGGTGTTGGAGTTGAATGCTTCGGATGACAGAGGAATCAACGTTGTGCGGTACGTTATAGTTCCAGCTGTTTAGAGACTTGTATTATTCTATTTGCAAGAGACAATTTACCATACAAGTTTAACGTTTAGCACTCATGTTGTTCAAACTATTTTTTGCAATTCTCTCTGTTCACAGACAAGCCATAGTTTCTAGTTGATTTGGTTTTGTATGCAATTTCCTCCTCAACAACTTTTTACTATTCTAGTTGTTTGTAGGCAAGATATCATCACCTTTGCACAAACAAAGTGCTTGCACGTGGACGTAGACGCTAAAGCTCATTTGAAGTTGGTTATTCTGGACGAAGCCGATGCCATGACCAAGGACGCACAGAATGCTCTCAGACGGTATGGATCAATAGAACTAGTTATATACGTATACTTAGTTTATTTAATTATGTCGTTGGTATTTGCCACTTGTACATGTTGTAATATTGTGAACCGATCAAAATGAAGACAGAACGGGAATTTTTCGCCCATACTGTGTCCCCAAAGAGTAGACTTTGATGAAGTATTTGTTTGAAGTTTTTGTTCTCAGGTTAAAAGCGAGGGGGGGGGGATACCGATCAGTTAAATCTGAAAGCAGTGAAACGAATCAAAACGGGAAAATCAATTAAAAAAAACTACTAATGTTACTGAGACTACATTAAAATTATACTAGACATATGTAATTCTATGAGATAATACTGAAAGAGGTGTTCCGGGTTCTGCATTGGGTTTTCTTCATTCATCACAACCGTCCTCACTTTTCCAGAGTCATCGAGAAATATACTGACAATGTGCGCTTTTGTATTATCTGCAACTATCTCTCGTCGATCATTCCTGCCATTCAGTCAAGGTATGCTGTTTGGCTGTTTCTCACTTTGATTTAACTTTTCTATCAGGCGGAGCTCACTCGTTCATACATTCTTTGGTGTGACTGCTGTTTTCCTCGGGTTCAACGAAATGATGGAGTTCGTTTTGTTGCACCCCCTCTCAGTCCCCGCAGTATATCATACCATACAACTTACGAATAATTTTGTGTTCATGAGAAAGTGAAATAGTGTTGTGAAAACACAATCTTTTTGAGTTTCATGTTTTATGAAGAAGTTTTTTTTTTCAAGTTTTTCTAATGCATGTCGGTGTCGGTTCATTGTATTGCAGATGTACTCGTTTTCGATTTGCACCTCTCGATACCACGCTCATCATTCCACGTCTCGAACATGTCGTGAGTTTTCCCTGCTTTGATTCTTCGAGTTTGCGCGAACAATAGAAGTTATTGCTGTGTTAGATGGGTAGATGAAATGTTGATGTGCACAGGCTTTCATTATCGAGTACAAGTGTCACATAATGGAATTTTATTTGTACGATGGAATGTTCTGTACAATGGAAGACATACACACACGCCACTCCCAGTAATGCGTGACTATTATTCAGAGGTAACCCTTTTTTGATCTTTTGAGGATAAGTGTAAATTGCCAAAACTGAGGTTTTGCAGATAAGGAAGGCCCTTTTCAAGTTGACTATTCAGCCAAGTTCGTCAGAATATGAAGTATATACAGCGTCAGTAATATTACGAAACACCAATAATCTTGTGCTTGCTGAAATATCTATTTTCCGGTGAATGGAAATGTAAGGCACATTCAGGTGAAAAGTGAAAATCTGACCATGACCGAAAGTGGAAAAACGGCATTATTGGAGTTGTCCGGTGGCGATATGAGAAGAGTACTCAATGTTCTGCAGGTCAGTTTTTTCAGATACATTACACGACTTGTTCAACATTGATAAGGCTGATTTTTCACTTTCTCAGTTGCAGTTCAAGGCTGTGCTTCAAATTTGGTTGAGTTCAGTAAAAAGTATTCGGGCCCTGATCCGAAGAAGATTATTCCGAGTTGTTTAAAAAACAGGGTTCAAGGAATTTGCGGATCTTGCGTGAATTCCTGCTATTCCAGTCGGTTTCTATGGCATTCCCCGAGGTGAATGAGCAAAGTGTCTACCAATGCGTGGGACAACCTACTCCCAAGGAGATGGATGGCCTTCTTAGAATTCTTCTCAACGACACAGTCCAGAATTGCTGTGAAAGTGAGTCTTTGGAGAGAAACAATTATACACACGTGTACCACAATTGAAATGATTCAGTAGGAAATGATGACCGCCTCACCGCTCATACAGTTGTGAGGCTCGAGGCAGGAAAGTACATTTGAAGAAGGTCAGTAGCCGTATTCGAAGAGCTGAAATATCTAGCTGTGAGGCGTTGGAGAGCGAAAATAGTGGTTGTGAGTGGGTTGGGGCAGTGGGAAACTCCCACAAGTTTTGCCACGTGAGTACGGCTACTAATCCATTTTTAATCATTGCACCGAGGAACCACCGGGCGACCGGGCCCGATTGCAATTGCTGTCCATCTGTGGAGTCTGGGGTGTTTACTGAAATGTTGCCTAACATGAATCTAACCTCAATATGCGAATATCCAAACTCAACTAATCTATGTTTAGAGCTGCAGAAGGACTGCTATGCCAATGGGTTTGCTCTAGCCGACGTGGTTTCTCGCCTGCATGACATCATTTTCCGGATGGATATTCCAGCCAATGCAAGTTTTCTCTAATCGCGCGCAGCGCGAAGCGCTGTGCGAGATTTGTCTTTGGTCCGGCTAATGCGTGCGTTCATTTTTTTAGTTCACTCTCAAAAAGGTCCAATTGTGCAAATCGAAACTTTTTATGATTTGTTGATATTTCATGGCCTATTTACAAGCTATGTTAAAAATTTGAACGAAATTGATTGAGTTTAAGCCGAGTTATGACGTTATGCGCTTCATGCAGACCGCCAACTTCCGCCGTGTGTGTGTGTGTGTGTGTGTGTGTGTGTGTGTGTGTGTGTGAACGCACTTCTGGGAAATTTTTATGTGTGAACCGATTTGACTGAAAATTTGGGACACGATAGATATCCCACTCAAACCTTGGGGGCGCAAACTTTTTTTCGAAAAAAATTATTTTTCATCGAGTTATAGGTCTTTGAAAATGTCTCTGCGTCTCTTCATTTCGTGCACTCTCTCGCCCTCTCTGTCGGGGTAAATCAAATTGCGTTATAACTCAGCTCAGACCTAACCAATTCAAGTAAAATTTGAAGTATGATACCACGACATGAACTGACATCGATTTAGATGTAAGTCTTCTACTGATGACGTCATCGAGGATTCTGGAGCTCGGATGACGTCATTTTTGAAAAGTGCAAAGTTGACGTCACATATATTTCAAATGCTGAAAATGTCTTAGAAAGGGTCAATTAACGGTGGAACTCAATCTAAGAGTGACGTATTCTGGGATTCTGGAGACCAGATGACGTCATTTTTGAAAAGTGCAAAGTTGACGTCACATATATTTTCAAACGATGATAATATCCTAGAAAGGGTCAATTAACGGTGAAACTCAATCTGAGAGTGATGTATTCTGGGATTCTGGAGACCAGATGACGTCATTTTTGAAAAGTGCAAAGTTGACGTCACATATATTTTTAAATGATGGTAATATCTTAGAAAGGGTCAATTAACGGTGAAACTCAATCTTCTTCATTTTCTTTCAACAAAAAAATATCGGTGAAAAAAGACAATAACGGTGAAGTGACGTATTCTGGGGTTCTGGAGACTAGATGACGTCATTTTTGAAAAGTGCAAAGTTGACGTCACATATATTTTCAAATGCTGAAAATATCTCAAAAATGGTATATCAACGATGAAACTTTATTTAAATAGGACTTATTCTGGAATTCAAAAGACCAGATGACGTCAACTTTAAAGAAAATTGACGTGAAATATGTTTTCGAATGCTGACAGTTTCTCAAAAATGGTCAATTAACGATGAAACTTCATTCAAACATGACGTATTCTGGGATTCTGAAGGGCAGATGAAGTAAGTTTCTAGAACTGCAATGTTGACGTCATCTTTTTTTCCGAATGATGGTAATACTTGACAAGTGGTTCATCAAGAAAACAATTTTATCTGCACCGTACAGATCAAACCACATACCTACGGCATGTATACAAAAAGAGAAAAATTCATGAAAAAGTGGGGGCCCAACGAATGTAAGATTTGTCTTCTACTGTGCGCCCCTTAGACAACTACTCTCAAATGGAACAGCTACTGCTACAAAAACCGAAAAATACTAATATACTCAAGTATAACTGTTCATTACAAACATACAAAAGTCGTAAAATATTTTCTCAAACCTGTAAACTAGAATCTACAAATCACAGATGTTAACTCAACCTACTCAATTATAGAGTTCCTGGTTTTGTACACAATGGTTGGCATTTTTTGTCATTACTTCAATTCTAGGGGCTATAACGTTTGTCATATTATTCAAAAGTTGTTCTCTCTTTCGCAGCTGTGACTTGTAGATTCTAGTTTACAGGTTTGAGAAAATTGTTTACGACTTTTGTATGTTTGTAATGAACAGTTATACTTGAGTATATTAGTATTTTTCGGTTTTTGTAGCAGTAGCTGTTCCATTTGAGAGTAGTTGTCTAAGGGGCGCACAGTAGAAGACAAATCTTACATTCGTTGGGCCCCCACTTTTTCATGAATTTATAGTTTTTCTTTCGATTTTGTCCACCTGAAACAGTAGGGTTTAGTCTATTCCTAGGTTTTGTCGTATCAATATTGCAGGTTGCAGGCTCACAGCTGCGAGATTCTTTGAAAACGTAAACTTTGTCCAATTTTCTTCAAACATTTCTTCGGTGAATTTTCTCAAGTACGGTCGTAATTCACAGATTACAGGTGATATAATCTTTGATCTTTGATTTAAGGTGATGTCATATTTGATTTATGATTATTGATTACAGGTGATGTCATATTTGATCTATGATTGCTGTTTACAGGTGATGTCATATTTGATCTCTTCTCTGGCCGATGTGGAACAGCGTTTGTCCGCGGGAGGATCTGACAAGATCCAGACCGCCGGGCTAGTGGCCGCCTTTGTCCGGTCCAGAAGAATGATTGCCGAAGCGGCGGGGCCCGAGTAAATAGGAATGGATATATTCCTTTGCCCTATTTCTTTAAAGCCGTATTACTTTTTACCTTATTCCTTAAAACCGATCTGGCTTTTTCCTTATTCAATCGCGATCTCCATTACATACCTTTTGGCTTTTACATTGACATTTCGATGATCAATATCTAAGTTTTCAGTTTTCACAGATGCCGTCTCCACTTTTCTTTAACTTCTCGCTGTTCTGTATTATACGTTATCGTGTCTCGGTGAATTAGTTTGAGATTTTACCTCATTCCATGGCCTCATCTGATCTTATCCCTCGTGTAATTTGCCGGTCTCGTTATTTGGGTAAATATGTCATGTTCAATCGATTTCAATATGTATGTGTTTTGAACATTACATACTTTCTCTTCCCATATGTATTTAATGTAATGCTTATTTCTAGATATGTTGATCGAAACGTGTTCACATATAGGTAAAATATTTCAGCCGTCTAGTCTCTCTTTCCACCAGACCGCGATGCATCCCAACAATCCGCACGGCAATCCACAGATGGGTCAGGTACGACAGAACTAGTTTTTTGCGAAGTTTAACCAAGTTTTTAAAAATTATGGTATACTTGAGTGTGGGGTGTGTACCTTCCCTAGTCCTCGTGTAGACTAGTTTAGATGTGTACATTCTGACCGCATAATTAGAAGAGTCATGACATTGGACGTAGTTTAATGGGAACATCAGAAACGTAAGAATATCTTTCTAGACAGTGGTCGGAGTTTCGACCGACCTTGCTAGCATATATATATATTGTGTATGGGACTCTCCATTGACGATACCAGTTCAGGGAGGCTATATGCCACAGCAGCCTGGTCAACCACAACAACCAGGCCATCCAGGAATGGCACAACAACAACAAATGGGTTACTACCAGCCGACGCAGGGTCAGCCGGGTCAACCACCCATGATGAGTTAGTAGTAAATAAAGTATGATCAAACATTGCGATTTGGGTGAAAACACGGTAACAGATATGGAATGTGATATACGATGTTTTCCAGGAATCACACCATTGTATTTCTTCGATAAAGTTTGTATAGTTCTGTAATATTCAAGTTAAAAGGGACTCCGAAGCAATAATTCAAGTTAAAAGGGACTCCGAAGCAATATTTCTAGCCACTGACATGCAAGTCGTTTTATGTAGAGCAGTTGTTTTAGATTTACAAGATCGACAGTTTTACAAACGGTTACGGTATATTACATGAAAAAGATGGAGAATGACATATTTTTGCAGGAGGTGCAGGTGGCAGCATGCCTATGCAGGGTAGTTATCCAGCTGGCAGCACTGCTCCGGGTGGTCCAATGATGTCACAGCCGCCCGTCCAACAGCATCCCTCCATGATGCAACAGGCAATGTTTAGTGCACAGGGTGCCATGGGTAAGTTCGTTTTTTGAGATGGGGACGGGCTAGTAGCGTAAATTTAAACTCGAATCCGGAGCACAGGATGTGTTATGGATCTTTTTCTGTAATTTTTCCCGAAACACGATTAATTATCGGATAGACGCATAATTTTAGTACGTAATACACACACGCACGTATGAGAGAAAATAGTGCGTTATAACGACAGACGGCTATTTCTGAGGGTTGTACGTGCGTCTAGAAAACGTTCGTGGTAGTTCTAGTCGTGTTTGAGACCGCTCATAATTATACTTTAAGGTCGCCAAAATGTGGGAGGCTTCCCCCAACAGTCTGCCTATAGCGGCTCCGGGATGCCGGGAGGAGCAGGAGCACCAACTTCGGCACAGTATTCGCAAGGTAGGTCGAACTGGTCTTTGATTAATGGATAATTATCCGACCACTTACTTCTGCTACACCTTGAAAAAGTTGCGTTTTAGTACTTTGAAATTCAGAAATACAAGCACTGAAAATGAACCCTTAGTTATTGTTGTCTGAGTTCCTCGACTGGAGTGCGTGTATAAAATTGTATTGTAATCACTCAACAAGTCTCAATTATCGGCCCATAGTATTTGTTGAATTCAGGTGGTCCGATGTTGCAGCAACCGGCTCCAATGGGTTCTCAAGCGTACTCCACACCGCACCAGGGATCGCACCAGGCCGGGTATGTTTGTCTTCAGTGATACATGTCAATTATTGTTATAGTCTGTCGAAAGAACAGGATTCACTATGATTTGTAGGTACTGGTGGTGATAGTCATCTGGTACTTTGATCAGGAAGGTGTGCGTTTCCTCAAAAAAGCAATCCCATCTAGATGAGACTATTCTGTTCAGTGAATCCGTTTCTCGATCAAAACACGACATTCGGATTTTTCGGATTTTGAAGGTGTTTGAAATAGAGCATACATTTTTTCAAAGTTTATTTGATGTTGATAGTTGTATTTTTGATATTGCGATATTGTTTACTAAATGTTAAGTTAAACGTTTCCAGTGTCTCTGGTCAGCAGTCGATGGCGGGATTATTGGGGTCGAGTGCACAGCAGCATCCTTCCGGTGCACATCCAACTGCACCACATCCCCAGCAACACGCGACCAAAACGGTGAGCTTTTGTTTAGCTAGTTCAATGTTGGTCGATTTGATCTGAGAATACAACTAGATATTTTAATATTGTAATGACCATAATATTCAACCAAACATCCGTGGCGAAAATATATATATCTAGTAAGTACGCACCATTTCGCAACGATTTGAAGTTATCTAATGAAAAACCTTGACAAAATGTAGTTTAGTATTCTATTTAGTTGTAATTGATCCGGGGGTTACCGTATTAGTTACTCATCACGGTATACTCCGTTTCACCAATCTATGACTTTCTACAGTAATCTCTCGAATATTCAAGGCTGTTTATCTATTAAACAGACGAACTTTTAGATTCACTGTTTCCTAGGCTCTTGTTAACCAATGTGGAGAACAAAATCACAAAGTTTGAACTATTTTTCATACCTAGAAGATATCAAAAATTTGCTTGAAAGATTCGCAAGCTTACCGTAGAGGGCTATTGTTGCGTGAAACAGACTATAGCGCAACAGTGTCCGGAGAGAGCTTCTTTGCGACTGTTGTGCGTGCAGGTAATCGTGCCCAGGTTATTTGTCATAACGAATGGGCTGTTTACAGGAGACTAAAAGGCCGTTGAACCCACATCCCTATTCTCCGGAAATACTTGAGAACTTGGATAAAGTGTCTGTTGGAGCATTGTGTATGATCGGGAAGGAGCTGGTGCATGAACTCAATTTACGGTACGTTCCGTTCTTGCTTCTGGTTTTTTCGCTGGCAGTTGATGTGGTTTTACCGGCAACCCTGTCGCTGATATCAGAGCAAAACTACGCTTGCAGAGGAGTTACGCTACGTATACGAGAGAGATTTGAGGGATTAGTGGTAGTGGTGATGGGGTTATAAGATTATTTATTGAACCATATGGTTCAAAGAAGCATTGAGGAGTATTGAGGCACCGAGATATCGCATAAAAACCGAGACACTCAATGAAAGTATGAAAGACAAGGGAAGGGGAAGTAATACAATGATGGGCTCAATCTCTTTACTGCCAGCCTATTTTCCTCCAGGATCGCAGTTCAGGAAATATTTTATTAAATCATGATTGTACCATGCTTTATGATTGTTCCAGAACGTCGACTATGTGTACTATTCTGAAGGCGACGTCGGAGCGAAAGCACATGACTGGCACTGTTGATGTGGACACCGTCATGGAGTACTGTTTACAGCTTTTCGACCGCCTCACCGAGATTCGGTAAGTGGACGTTCTAGAACTTCGTTTTTTGTAATACTATGAGCTATTAGTCAATAAAGGACGATTATGAAGACCAATCGCAAAGAACTACATAATTTTCGACTGCTGCAACTCAAATTCTGGAAAAATCGATACTTTTCCCCCTTGGATGAAGAAAATGGTCCAATTTCAATCTTGAGTTTTCGTGAGTTTTGTGCTGTCGGAGTAGAAATAGTAAAATCAGAAGTTCAAGGACAAGTTACATTTCTTTCATAGTCATAGAGTTTGTCGTTTAGAATTCGGATCGAGAAGAAAAGTAAGGGGAAGGAGTTGAACGTGCACGATCTCATCACTCAGCTGACGGATATGTCGGAACCGGTTGACCCGCGACCGGAGAGGCTCCGGGAAGCCTATCAGAAGTTTGACAATAATAAGTGAGTCAGATTCAGGTTTATGGGTATATTATAAAAGTGACGGTCGTAAAAATGAATACGGGTAACTTCAAGCCAAGTTTTATGATTCATGTAATGGGTAAATCATGTTGCCTTCCAATCGAGGAAATTTTGATATGACTTTAAGTTGGTTCGCGTTTGCCTCGCTATTCTGTAAATGGGGGGCAAAAATTCAGAAAGTTGGTTAGTTTATTGAAGGTTTGCTGCTTCTCCGTGTTCTCACGTCTTGGTGTGAATTTCAATTGTTTAGGAATCGGCTGGTTGCGTTGAATAATGATCTCAAGCTACTCGACTGGATGTCGACAGTATCTGACCCGGGCCAGTTGAAAAAGGTCGACAAAATGAGCACCTCGCTCAAGGCTGATTACGCCTAGATTGTTCATAATTTGTTGTTTTGTTTCCATGCCACATAAAATATACATTCCCTTGCTATTTGTTAAAGTCTGTCATTTATGAAGGTTGAAGCCCCTTAACTATTTCTCTTCTCTATATTGTTTTGCTACACAGACGTATTTTACTGGTAATTGTGGTTGTTAAAGTATATTGTGTTTCATTTGTCTCATGTGACTGTGATGTTGTTGTTTATATTTATTTGTGTATTTACAGACTAATATGCCGAAGACATCCATTTTTCGTAGTCGTGTGGGGACGGAGTTGATGATGGGGAAGATTGTACAAGTGACGAACATCGGTATCGACAGAATTCCTTGCGCGCAGGTAGAACAAAAACTCTCCAGAAAAGAAAAAAATTGACAGTTTCTGTAGATTCATTATACTTAGTTATTTCGTGAATATTATATACGAATTCTCTGTGTGTCTGCCACGCTGCCAACTTTGTGTCAGCCGCGTTTTAAAGAAATAGACGGTCCACTGTAAAAATCCAGTCAGGTCTCTTTTTTATTTCTCCTTCATCTGTTATCTTGTTACTCATCATCATAAGGTCCTATATTGCACCACTGGGCTTGTCCAATATGGTTTATGATCATTTCAGGTTCGATGTAGTTTGAACGAGTTCAATATCTATCTGAAGAAGTATTTTGCGCGCTCATTCGATTACTGGGTACTGGATAAGTGAGTACTCATTGTTTGGTGATAGTGAAATGTGTGTTCTTCGGGAAGGTGAAAAGCCTGTGACTGTGACTTTGGTGTTTTGTCGTGAAAATGTATTAGCATACAGTAACCTTTCGCCTCTTGTTGATAAAAGATATACAGCAACCATCTATGTTACTGTACGAGGCTTCGAAACGTTCAGCCACCTCAGAGGAAAACGGGCCTCCCTACCCATATACCCCAGCTGTATCATAATTTTGGTAGGCTGATCACTAAAGTGAGCGAATTAGTAAGATTCTGGGCCTCGAAATGGGAGAAATATTTTCTTGACCGAGGATAAGACAATTTAGCAGAAAGATGGTTCAGCTGGCGTCTAATCGCCAATTTTTGAAATTCATTTTATGCCATTATTGTGTCCCGCGTACTGCTTGCGTATTCAATTTATTCATTCAGTAATATTTGATTGTTCAGACAGTCGCTGGCCGGTCTCGGGGATACAGTGTTGATCAAACGACTGGAGGGAACCCAGCGACCCACGGCCAAAGTGGCACATTCCATTGATAAGGTCGTGTTCAAGTATGGTGAGTTATACATTTGTGTACAGTCTATTTCATCTGTTTGTCACGTTACTCTCCTCGTACGATATACTTATATTTTCATATTTCATAAATTGAATACCCAAAATAATAATATCAACCTTGTCCATAGAGGGCGCTTGTAGGCACACGGGTGAGCAATATTGACAGCTCAAGTACGAGCGGGACTCGAGACAGCGTCATGTAGAGCGGCAGCCGAACGCTAACCACAACCACCTGATTTTCATGGTGATTCAGCACACTACGGCAACTAGAAAGCCTTGAAAAACATTTCTTTTTGTCAACTACAGGAAAAGGTGACCATTTTTGATGCCAAATCAGGAAATTTTAGAGAATCGCGTTGGGCTCATTTCCGGGCTGGTTTATAAAATTGAAACAGGGCACATCTCCCATTTCTATCCTTCATTTAGTTGTATTAGTTCTGTATTTTTAGGTAACATTATTGATCCCGTCACCGGCAAACGTGTATTGAAGGATGAGTTTGAAGATGAGACTGAATTGAAAAAGCAGCTGGTCCAGCAAGTTGTGGATGAGCCGCTCCAGCAGGTTTGTTTTCCATTTCATGGTAGTAGAAGTAGTTGGGTCGAGTCTAAATCAAACAAGGAGAGTATTTCATAGTTTCGGGACGTTGCACTATCTATTGTTCTTAGGCTCTGGTAAACTTGGCTGTAAAACCAGGAGAAGCCCGAGTGGATGTATTTTGGTTTGTCAGTGTTCTGCGAGGAATTATTTAGACAAGCTACATCAAAGAAAATCTCAGATCAACAACATATTTTCCTGTCTATGAGGTTGTTTTGCAGGATTCTTTATTGTTCGAGGAGAGAAGAGCAGTTCAACAGGCGCGATTGGAAGAAAAGAAAAACGAAATTTCACAATGAAGCAGTTTTTCGATTGTTGTATAGTTTCATCAAATTACCAAGTGTTTTGCTTATTTGCGATGTAAGTTGCGATGTACACTAAATACCACAAGGACATGTAGAACTGTAGATTTATGAACGTAGGTTAGGAAATTTGTTGTTGTTAGAATGTTACATTTTTGTTTGGAGTCGTGCATTATATGAAGTTTATAAAGGAAGTTGTTTTGGGCGCTGTACTTTAATTGGTTTTCACCAATTTGTATCTTCTTCATTTTACTATATATCAATTCTTCTATGCCGAATCTTTCTTATGTGGATTCCCATAGTATCTAATATAAGTTTTTTATGATAGTTTTCTAACGAAAATAGACTTTCTAAAACTTTTTTGAGCAGATTCTGGAATTTCGACTAATGATGTGGATGCTGTTGAAGTTTGCGTATAAGTGAAAAGGACTATTGTTTTTATCACAAACTAGCTACAGATGTCGGATGAAATATTGGATCGTCCAAAATTCATCAAGATTCATGAATATGTGGAACAGCGGGCTACCCAGGTGGCGGATCTACTGCAGGTACGTTCTATTATAACACAAACATTTGTTTTGGATTGCTGTGGTCACACGCAAATTCAAAATAGGAAAATTTAGTTAGGAGTCCAAAACTAGCGTTTTAGCTTACTGCTCATGGTTGCCGTATATTCTCGAAAACATTCTTCCGCCATTTGCAGTGTTAGTATGCTCTAGGCTGGGTATACTTGGTTCGACAACCAGTCTATTGACATCTGACAACAGGTCGAACACTTGAAATACTTCCTGAAATTCATTTCAGTTGTTAAAGCAGGACGATTATGTGGCCCAATTCCGTGGTAACGGTCCTGTAAACTGCAAACTGTAATTGCAAAATGTATTGCAGTTTGAGGGATTGAAGCGTTTGGATTGGACCACATAATCGTCCTTCTTTCATAGGAACTTCTAGCCCACAGTTAAGACACTGGTAGAACGGTAGTAACAGTTAAACTGTGGTGATATGGTCGTAAACGTCCCGCGATTCAGTAGTAAACTTGTGGTAACGTTGAATCACGATTACTACCAGTAAATCGGTGATGTATCTCAAGTAACCTCAGAAATGAACTAGATATCTAATACCACACGTGATACCTATACTAGATACGGATGTCTGCGAGACTGCTCTGCAGGCTTCTGGCTGTTTTCGGTTTAATTACCCAAGTTTGAGGTACTTTTAACCTCTGAAGCGAACTTAGTATTAAGTACGTGAAGAATAGATACTAGAGGTGCCATGAAAATATAATTAAATTTTGTTTTATAAAAAAATAATTTTTAAAGTGTTTTATTTTCGATAATTCGAAATAATTTTACTGCTGCTTTACTGCAGTTGAACTACAACTTTACTGGCGTTTTACTGCAGTAGCGACACCGTACTACTACCGTTTTACGACTGGTGATACTGCAGTAACACTACCAGTAAAACGGTGGTAGTACGGTGTCGCTACTGTAGTAGAACGCCGGTTTTATCTTTACAGTGTTAGGCTTTCAACTTTTGAGTGAAATTATTTCTTTTACACAGGTGTGTGACCCACGTTCATATTATGTGTACTGCCATTTATCTGTTTGACCTATTTTCCGTTTCAGATGGTGGATAATTCGAATCTAGTCTCCGGAGAAGTGACGAAAGGTCCGCGAACAGCTGCACAGAGACTGCCCAGGCACATGCGAAGGTACGATCGGGAAACTGACAGTAACTGGTTCAGCTATTTCTATGAAACTGGTATTACCTGTTCTAGCTCCGTATAAGAAGGTTTGGTCTGAAAACTGGCAGTAGCTGGTCCAGTTATTCCCAGCTTCTTACCATATACCAACCAAATTGAAGTGATTTGTGTTGATTTGTCGAAAGAGGTATCGTAATTCAATTGTATTGTGTACGACGTTCTTCGATATCTAAGCTGATTTCAACTTCAGGAGAGCAATGGCGTACGATGTACGTCGTTTTCCGAAGGGTCTGCGTCAGTTCGCTGCGCCATTCGCGGGTCTTTCGAAGCATCGAAAGAAGCCGCCCAGTCGATTCTTCCGCCGAAGGTCAAGGAATATGCTGCTGGTTGGTGACTTTCGCATCTTCTTAAAGTAGGACGATTATGTGGACCAATCCCGTGTCAACTGTCCTTTAAACTGCAATTGAAAAGTGTATTGCAGCTTAAAGGACTGAAACGTTGGCATTGGACCACATAATCGTCCTTCTTTAAGAACAATCAAAACGGGATTCATGTACATATTTGGAGATAATTAACGGGCTCAAAAAACGGGTCTGGAGAACAGTCGTAATTTGCCGGCGTGTGATTGCGTGAACTTCTGCGTGGGGTCAAGGTTTTTCCTATCTACTACATTCCTCCCTCTTGTGGTGCGACCAACATCGCTGTATATTGAGACGGGTTATTCAGCAGTTTTCTATTTTTAGAACTATATACGGCGACAGCGGAAGGCAGTCTGGTTGGAGACACATATCTGGCATGCCAAACGGTTTCATATGATTGATAGGTACGTATATAGCGTTTTTCCCAATCATTTTCCGTAAAATTGTACAAATAACCAGTGAAATTTAAAAAAAGGCTATATTGTTGCTAGAATAGGGATTTTTGTCTATTTTTGATGCAAAAGCTTTTCACGAACTTTAATCAGAAAACTGATTCTTTTTCGTAGAATAGTCCCACATTCACGTGATGATTTTGTTTCTGTATAATGTTTTTCAGATGGGGTTACCGTATTCCCGATAGAAGTTACCAGCGAAATTTCCGGCCTTGCTATCGCGATTCCGTGCGACATTGTTCCATCAGAGATAAAAGTTATTTGACTTGTTTTGTGGTTAGTTTTCTGGACAATTTCCTTGAAGTGCCTTAGGTATTTTCTTACATAGGACTGGTATAGCTCAAAATGAGATTTAAACTTTATTTTCTTTTTAGATCTCCCACCCTTGCCAGCAAACCCTGATTTCTCTTCTCAGTCCGCTGTGCAATGCAGCAGTTAGTCCAACATTTGCTTTCAAGAGTGCACTTGGTGGTCGATTCGAGGTAAGTGTTCTCATTTTATGTTGATACATATTTATTATTTATTAGTTTTTTTTCGGTTCTATCACAATAAGATTATGGGGAGAGCATTTCATCTTGGTGTTAACCATTAACAAATAAATAGAACAGAATGTTGAAGAAGAGTTTTTTCTGATTAAATGATCATATGATTTCAGATGAGTGCCCTGTTGTACGAGCCCGGAAAGTACTCACTCGGCTTCCTTGGACCGGTTCGATTCATGTGGAGTCAGGAAAAGTATGTGTGTTACTTTCTCTTTTTCCAACCTCATTTCTATGCAGTAGCAGTCATAAGTGTAAAATTATAGTTTTGCAGCTCAGCAGTTTTAAACTTTCTCTCGTATTCAACATCTATGAGTGTGCTGACTTTATCGCCAGCCTATGGTACGCACAGGATCTGCGTTGACATGTCCATTGATAATTATCTATAGCACGTTCGGGCCTCTCTCCTAGTTTGGAGGCTGAATTTATTCACTTCGCTAGTGATTGTATCACATTTAGAAGATGATAATTGGAGTGCCATTATCTCTTGTTTTCAGTGATTCTCACCGGCTGTCCATCTGGGTACATCCATCGTGTCGAGATCAGTTACTTGCTGTTCTCGTTTCTCTCCTGTCCGTGGAAAAGGTAGAGGACATCGCCGATTCAGAGGTGAGTTTTTGAGAGTGTTTAATAAACACTGTTTATTGTGTTTGTAAACCAGATTTAGCTGAATAATTGTACTTTGTACAGAACGTCCTGCTCGTATTCTATTCTATTCATGATCATTGTATAATAGAATATTTGATCATAGAAGAAGTCCTATTTTGATGGGTCACTTTCTGATTTGATTGGCATATTTGAGATTTTCTGATTAATTTGTTGGGAAGTGAAGTTCGATCGAAATAGTTAAATAGATCGAAATAGTCTCTGGTTAAAAAAAACTAATTATTTACAGCCGGAAAAGAACCCAGAAAGCACCGAGGAATGGCGGTTACAGCGCATGAAAGTTCACACAGATGTGTATAAAAATGCAGATGGGAAGATTGAGGTAAGTCTTGTCGTCAAAAAGTGTAACCAGTGGTATGAGTCACGATATAATTATTGCACGGAGGTAGCGGAAAAAATGTTTGCCTATGCTTTCGGCATGTGCTTCGTTTGTAATTGAAACCAGTTGGAATCGCTCCTGCACGAAGAAGTTGACCATTCAAAGTCTACAAAGAAGCCTATAGGAAGGATTGAAGGAAGGCAGATTTTACAACTCAAGTTTTATAACCATCTAAATGAAACAAGTTCATTCAGGTTGACTTCTTTTTCTGTTTTTGAACAAAGTTTAATTTGCGAATCCCGCTATATACGCTTTGTATTGTCAAATATACATTCTGTTCTAGACCAGAAAAGAGTAGGTCAGGTCTTATGTGTTTGATGATGTAATAATCGATTTTCTTCAGCTACAAGACCTGCGCGACCAGATGGTGCGACTTCGCCTGTACGGACCGCGTTCCATGGGAATAGTAGCCGACGCGCTCAAGCTGGTCGAAGGCCCGGCAGCCGAGGCATACAGGTTCGCCTCATTTCATACACACTCCATCAAAGTTGTCCGAATTGCCTGAAAAATTATCAAAATGGCAGTTAGATTTCTGACACTTGAATGTAGGGTTCACTCATTCCAAACCAAGTCGATGCGAGGCAAGCAAAGGCTAGTAAGCATATACCGGTAAAGTTGTCCGAATAGTCAAAAAAATTCGAAAAACGGACTACTTTTTTGCTGAAAACGGTAGAATTTCTCTGATTTTGGTGCGAAATCATCAATTTTCACGTGTTTGAAGCTAAAAACGGACTCCTTTTTGTCGCTTAGTCGGACCTTACTGGTGTTTGCCAGTAAGGTCTGACTAAGCGACGGAAAGTAGTCCGTTTTAGATGCGAACACGTCAAAAATAATGATTTTTTTTCATCTAAAGTGGACCCTTTATGGAAAGTGGAAAAAAGAACCGATTTTCTTATTTTCGGTGAAAAAGTAGACCGTTTTTCGAATTTTTCTGACTATTCGGACAACTTTACTGGTGTATGGAGGCAAGTTTTCATATCTGTGTTTGTAGTTTGATGCCGTTGATTTTCGATCAAAATTTGTGTGCTATGCCGCGTATCGAGCTCAAACTACAACTCAGTCATGGTCATTCCCTATATTGCCCATTGCAGTACCAGTCACTCGGAATGGATGTCCCAGTACTCGCTGATGGAGGCCGCTGAAATCAGGGACGGCACTGTCTTCTCCCTACTAATCGAGGATCCGCGACTAGCCAGGATCGCCAGCAAGCGGGTACGTAGTTGAGAAATAGGCACACACCAGCAAGGTGTGACCATTCTGCAAGAAGGAGTCGATTTTTAATGTGAATGCGTGAAACTTTTCAATTTTTTTATGTGAAGTAGGTATTTTCGCGACATTGGCGAAAAGATAGTTCGCGGTTCAAATTTTTCTGTCTACTCGTTTTTTTTGACTGCTTGTTTTCAGCTGCCTTCTGCACCAGATGTCGACGTGGATGAGTGTGACAGCAATCATTGTACCCCACAGGCGGCCATCTGGTCCCGCGATGTCAGGATGGAGGTCCTGGAAAAGAAGTTAGTAATGTTCGAGAATTCTGAGATAAACCTTTTGGGATTGAAATAAGTCAAATTCTTGCAGATTCAGTTTAGCTTCATAGCCAAATGTTATTTTAAAATGAGAATTGAATTGAATTATTGCTTTTTCAAAACGTGTTGAAAGTTCTGGAAAGATAGAATACCTTCACTGATTGTAGCCGTTATAGGCTGAGTTCGAGTGCCCTGCAAAAGTTGAACGGCGAATCGGTATCCGAATCGAAACAGACGCCGGCCAAGATACCGGTACTAGTTATTGTCAGGAACGGGGGATCGGGCAAGGCCGAGACACTGGATGGAGTCGAACTCGTTGTTCCCTGCGGATTCGGTAAGGTTTTGGTAGGTAGTCTTAGTTGTAGGTTATGGTTGTTCTTTCATGGTTTGGTCATTCATTACTACACATTTGCCACGGAATGGTGAATTTCAAATAAAAGAGCAGTGAGAGATGAAGATGTATAACGTAGAGAAAAAAAACAAGTTAAAGTGAACGATACTGATTTGTTGATCTACGAGCAAAGACGCTGCTCATCAAAGAAGATAGGGAAAATACGACGTGAACAAAATTGAGATAAGACCGCAGTTTTACTGAGAGAGTATGATATTTCCGTATCCAAATCTTTCCGAAATGTGAGGGATTTCTGTGACATTCGTCCATTTTCAGGTGTAGATTTGTGGGTGGAGCTGCAGCTGCGAACCGCGCACGCGTCTGGTCGACGAGACGAGTTGGCAGCTCATCTGGAGGCGAGACGCTTCGATTTCCCCACCGACGCCGTGGACAGTCGGGCCGGAGAGAGAGAGGGAAGACGGGTGGAGCGGGAGCTGGAGGTTGGTTGGAACAGTAGGGTTGTCCGAATGGAGAAGATTTACGTGTTACGTCGAAATGGAGAAGATTTGTCTATTCTTGATCAAACATAACGAATTTACACTTATTGAAAGCCAAAAACGGTCTACTACTTGTAAAATAGTAGAAATGTAGAATTACTGGTGTGTGGTTCTGGTGGAACATATTCAGGTTCACAAAATGACCGAATTCCAGCTGTAGGCTGATCTGCAACATGCATAAAGATCGAGCCACATGTGCAATGCGGTGTTAACACAACCGAAAAGCATTCGTTGAGTACAAACTACAATCACAACAATACAGAACAATATCGCCGCATTTTCTTTTTTGCGTAAGACATATCGGTATGAAAATTGCTGTTGAGCGTTGTCGTCTTCGAATTCGGTTCAGAAATAAAGCAGTCAGTTGTAGGAGCAGCACGCGAGGCGACCGCACAATCGCCGTGTGAAACATTGGAAGAAGATGTCGATCAAGTATCCATTCTCGTTCCACTTGGACGAGTTGCTAATGGAATGGAGAGAAAATAAGGTGATTTTTCATATTTGGATTATTAGTTTGATAGAATGTGTGCATTATGCTTTGGTTGAGTATATCTGTACACGAACTAGGGTTGTTAGAATTGGAATTGGAATTGAGATAATCTTCCAAAAGAATTGCAATTCCAATTATTTTGAATGTCAAATAATTTTGGAATTGCAATTACAATTCTTTCGTTTGTCAGAACAACTGGAATTGAAATTGGAATTGATTTGATTCTCCTTCGGAAGTCATTCAGATTTTTTTTATGATCTTCACCTGGATTTGAGAGGTTTTGTCACCGTTTGAACCCGAAATTACCGTATTGCCAGCTAGGTGAAATGTTTGGTATACTGAGTAGCTCCTGGCGGCTTCATGTCGTTGTGTTGTTATTTGACTCGAACTTTACGTAGTCTTGTAAAATGGAATATGTGATGATATTTTTCAGTTTCATGACAATATTGATTCCTCGTTTTTCAGAAGCTTTCTGGTGCCACATCTTCTGAACCCTACGTACTTCGCGATCGTCGTGGTCTGGCTCGTATTTCAGACTGGCTGTCAGGCTGTGGAACTAAACCAGGTCGGTCACCCTGCCTAATGAATCACCGTTTCTCAACTAAGCACTATTTGGAAAAACAGATTGAGTACTTGTGCATGGGGAACTGCAAGACACATCAGAGCAGTATGATTGAGCTACATGGTGGGAAAAGGTTTCGCCATGAAAACACGCAAACTGTGCAATTTTTTCCTGAAACTAGTGGAAGTTAGCCAAAATAAGACCAGATTCTGCAATTTGTGTTGCTGCCGGATTTTTGTAGAGTTCATCAAGTAGTAGCCAAATTGAATGATAGATCGTTCATTGTACATCATATTCGGTTTTACGAAATAAAACAGTGTAGATCATTGTGGACAAGTTCGCATAAAGCTGGTGGCAATATTCGACTGGACTGGTTGTTAGTCGATTATTGATTGTTCGTCAAAGAAGGGCGAGCGCCGGATGGCATCTGCTGCTGAGGCTGCTGCTGCTGAGCAGGAGCACCTCCCTAAAAATGAATGGAATGGAATGAAATGTGGCCAAAATATCATAACTGAGAAAATGTGTAGTTTGTCCTTTATTGTCAAATTCTGAAGAAAAAAGGCTGGCATTTTCAGTAGGTAGCAACTAGCAACTATAGTTTAATATCAGTTTGCTTTTGTTTGAGATGGTGTGAGGAAGAATGCAATTTGTCAGTGTGAAACCACCAATGAGTGGTTCCTTCGCTAACGGTAAAGGGTGTTTCAATTGGTTGGATTTTCCACAAACCTTGTTGCTTCCCCATCCGTAGTATGCGGGGTAGGCGGCGGCTCCGTAGTAGGCGGAGGGGTATCCGTAGGCGGAGTAGCTAGGATAGGCGGCGGCGTAACCGTAACTCGAGTAGTACGGAGAGTAGTACTGGGCGGAGGTTTGCTGGGCAACCAGACAGGCGACGGCCAGGAAAACGCAACTGTAAATAGAACAGTTAGAGAGATGTTGTAAATGTCTTTGCTCCAAAGTTGAGATACTTTTGTTATTCAAAGCTCATGAAAGTCTTGCGAGATATTTTATTCTCTCTTATTTCCGGTGGGGATCCCATCAAAGTTTTGTTCACAATTTTGTGTTTACAAATTACAATAAGAGATTACTGTTTTGTGGATCTGATAAAAGACTGAGGGTTGTCTTAATGAAGTCATGGTACAGAAAAGCGACTTCTACTAAAAGATTAAGGAGAGCAGTTTCTAAGAATCAAATGGAAACCAACTCACAGCTTGAACATGATGTTGTAGTGTGAAGAGGTGGATATGGAATAGGCAGCCGGCGGTGCCTTATATACTGTCAGCGTGGTTGTGCTTTCATTGAAAAAATTGTTTGTTCTCATGACAAAAAGCCAGTAGAATACTAGTTTGTTATGTACCTTATTGCCTTTCTGTTTGATGTACCCGCAATGCATGTTACTCGTGTTTGTCGAGGGCACACCGGTTGACGCGCTACTGTCAACATGCCCTCGGCAGTGTCAATATCGCGATATTGCAGTGTTCACGGCTCACGTGAATAATCGAGATTTGAGAAGAAAAAATAAGTTGGTTACGTGGAGTATTTGAGGAATTTCTCCATCAAAGAATATACAGTTGGACATCTTTGGCTAAAAGTAGTCGAGCAGGACTCGTAGTACACCGTTGGAGGGTAATTGTGTACTGTACTTATTTGCGGCAGGCTTGGGTTAGGTTGGAGATTGTACGTTTTCTCTCAGAAATATGAAATGGTACGTTTTTCCTTCTTCTTGGTTGCTGAAATTCTATTTCCAGCCGATCTGCTGGCTGAGCATTCCTCGTCCCTCGTTCCCGTGGAGATCGAATGTGTGGCTAGAGGTCGACCGAAACAATTCGCACTAGTATGCCTTCCTCAAAAGGAAGATCTCGATAAAGTGAGTTCACACACGGATTTACTCGGTTATGTAGAAGTTTGCGGGTTGAGTAGTGTAATATTGTATATTTAGTCTATAATGAACAACACTAAACATTACTGATAGTATACTTGTTTTCCAGTCTTTGGTTTGCTTGACCACACAGATTTAAATTTAGGAAGTAAACACGAAAATTTTATGAAGTCTGGCGTACTCTCGTCGAATAACACTTATTTCTCGAAAAATGGTATCTTCTGCCAATTGTCGTTATTGGATAGGAGGTTAGGGTTTAACATCTATTTGCAGTTACGTCGTCGCCACAGGGATGGTCCCGTCATCATTGTACAGTCTCCGCGAACCAAGGAAGAAGACAAAATGGACACGGAAAATGGAACAGAAGTCAAGGTATGATGGAGACTGTCTTGATAGGAGGAGGCCTAATCAGAGTTGTAGTTTGATTCGCGTGGCTTCTGAGATGGCGAGAAGTGATATCCAATCAATAGTTTTTTGAGACCTGCTATCATTGGTTTTCTACGAGAAAAGAGTGATTTTTCCAACTAACAGAACGCGAATATTCAATGCAGGAAGCTGCTTTTCACAATCGAACTTTTCTTTAGTAATGTCAGTTTATGTAAGCCGACTATTGTGGAATAAAACGCTATTTGTTGTTCTGTCATTATTTTTAGTTGCTAAGTAGATGGCAGATGTCTCTTTTCTGCAGAAGCCGTCTCGCGATGATGTGTGGAAGGACGTTGTGAGTGTGGATCGGTCAGCCCACGAGAAGCCCATCTCGCTGAAGGCCCTATTTCCCGAAGGGAAAACTGTGGACAAGTTAGTCTAGGGACATTTGTATACGAACTTTTGCCAAATTGGGGTTTTGTTTTCAAAATATGCAGCCGTGTTTTCGTAGACAACAAGGTCATTCAGGAAGAACTTACCGGGGTATGCAATTCAATCAACCAGATTTATCAATAATTGAAATGTGTTTTAATGAAGAGAGCTTGAAGAAATTAATCCTGTTCGAGAATATAAGGTCAAGCTAAGGTCAAGCAAATAATCTTCCAGTTCGCATCCTTCATCCTTATCATGTGTTTTTTTCAAAAATATTTTCCCGATGTTCTTGATATGGTTCTCAATAACATAGCCTCGTTGCAGACGGCTGAAACGCAAACTGCTCAATCGAGTGAAGAAAGTGAAGGCGAAGAGACGAAAGTTGGACCGTGAAGTTCGACTACGCGAATTGGCGGAGCTGGAGCAGGAAAGGGAGAGCACGAGATATAGGGATGCTGCTTCGAGGTGATTTAGTGACATATCTGCACACTCCGGACTCCGTGCTCCAATCGCAGAAACATGATAAACTTTTAGAAGGGAAAATGTCAAATTTCGCTGTGAAAATGCTGTCTTCATTCTCTAGGAAGTTTCTACGTCATTGTTGTGGATAGATCTCTGTACACGCCGTTGTTAATGGATATCGCCCGAAAAACAACGGGATCAAAGTACAAACACAAAGATTTAGGGTCACATACACCGTATAAGCTTGCTTTGCCAAAAGCGAACCCTCTATACAATTCTCTTTTTTTCAGGCCAACCATTGGTCGTGTGGTCCGCGGTGACTATTCGTTCTCGGCAGCCCGCGGGCGTGCCCTAGCCTTCGTGCCACTCTGCTGTCTTGACGACGTCCGCGCCACCGGCAACGTGGTTCTGTTGCGGAACATCAGCTCCAAGTACTTCCATCCTGCCAAATTGTCCATTCTGCGCAACATGACCGAGTTGTAGGTATCCACCTTCCCTTACCTTGGTTCACTGTGAGGCATCATACGTTCTATACTTAAGCCTGCTTGCTACCTTTTGAAATTGCGTAACGATCAAGACCTTGATGAACTATGGAATTTACGGCGGATTTTTCGGGTTTCCAACGTTTTTGTTCTTATTTCATGTGTTTGTCTGCCTCTGATCTACTGACTAGTAATACTTTATGCTGGATGAAGGATTGTTTCACAGAACTTCCCGCTTTTTTTTATCGTGATTGTGTTGTATGTTTCCCTTGATCGAAATTAAGCACTGGTAAGAAGTGTTGTTGATAGTTCGCTTCCCTGATCAGCTGATGGTTATTTTATGAATTTTGTGCATTATTGATGTTGTTTATGTTATGATGTTACCTGGTTGTTATTCGTTGTTATTAAAATACAGTATCACTTGATATTCATTACGACTGTGGTTGGTTCCACTCATTACCTTTTTACTGCTATTCTGGATTTTCTTCTTCACTCGAAAACTTGATTGGTGTTGATTAAATGGCGTGTTTTTATTGGCGGTTTCTGGTATGGTTCCCCTTCCAAAACAAAGGAAAAGTATACTGTATTGCTCATTTTAACATGTGTAAATGTACGCAACCTCGTTCGGTTCGCTGCTTTTTTTTCACACACAACCGCTACATTAAGAATAATAGCATGGTAATATGTTAATTTTAGTGGCTTTCAATCTTTTATCTTTGCTTCCATGCAAACAACATACACTAGTTCACATGAATACTTTACTTCGTAATCCGTATTTTTGATGTAGGTCTTTGCATCAGAACCACGTGTAGTTCTGTTGTTCGCCTGTTACTCAACTTGCTCGGGTTCTCCCTGATTGCTTTCCATGTCAGGTTTCGCGGACTGTGCCCGAGGGGATGTTGTCGTTTCTGTCCCGCCTCGGCTCCCCGTCATCTGCGAATACGTCACCGTCACGTGACAGCTCACCCGGAAACGGTACAATTTATATGTATGGCCAAACAGTTTCACAGCCTGATTAACGGTACAAAAAGAGAAGAGAGTTAAGAAGAGAGTTTCACAAGGGTTGTTCATCAAGTTGAAGTTAGAGTTTCGGTTTTTTTTGAGTTTCTAGTTCTGGAGAAAATCGAGTTAGTGAAAATCTAAGAAAGCGAGTTCGAGTTTACAACCATAATCTTTACGGAGCAGAAGTTCAAATTTTGATATTTCAAGAAATTCAACCTCCCAGGAGTTGTTGTTATTTGCAGCCGCTCCCACCAGCTCCTGGTCGCCGGCCTTCGCCTCGGACCCGTCTCAATGGGAATCGACCTTCGAGAAGTGTTGGCAACGAACGGAACAACTTCTGGAGCACAAGGAGGTCGACGTCGAACACGATGTGTCCTACGATGAGGTGAGCATTGTGTTATTACCCTATTGACCAACCAGAAGCTGAATTTTTCGTTTTAGTGATTTTTATACAGCTTGCATCAGTGTAGTTGCGTCTTTGAAAACGTTCCGTGGTCCTCGAGAGCAGGATACCGTGCCCTCACCACCTTGGACATTTTGGCCAATAGCAAAGGGGACGATGAAGACGAGGCTTGACAAAATAATTAAGGGTAAAAACATAATTATCCGTACTGCAAGATCACTACAATCACTAGTAGTACCATATAAACGGTTTTAGTTAGCAATGTGAGCCGCAGAACCAAGTTATGCCCCGTTTTACCAGATTTTTTGTCACACCCTCGTCCCCTTTGCTATTTCCCGACATTTTTGGTGCAAATTAGAAAATTCGTCGGTGAAAGATGAAATTGACTAGTTGCTTTCGTTTGCAGATGACCCAACTGCTCTCCCAGTTGTCACAGATGTGTCAGTTGTTGATGATGGAAGTCAACTCGCAACCGGAACCGGCTATTGGACCAATTCTGGACCGGTATTTCACCCAACAGGTAAACAGTCTCATACAGTAAGATATGGATTGTGTTGTAGTTTGATTTGAAAGCGCGGTAAAGTTTACGAATACGCATCGCATCAAACTACAAATACCACACACTCTATCAAAAATTACCCATTAGGTTTGATTCTCCTTCAGAGATATCTGTACTTCTCATGTCTAATGTTCTGTCTATTTGATAGAGTTTTTTCTCTATTTTGGGTAGATACATTTTTATTTGGTCGGAAGTCAAAGTTGTATTTCCAGATTCTCGAACGTGTCATGGACTGGGCTATTCAAGTTCCGGACTTTCACAAGCCAATCTGTCAGGTAAATTGGATCTTTTCACGAATTTTAGATTATGCCTACCGCGGTAGGGTTAGAACATAGAAATAGTATGTTAAAGAAGAGGGTGTAGAGTCGCGGAAGCTCTCGCGAGTTTTGAGTATATCGGATACGCATAGTATGAATCATATAGCTGGTCTTTTTTCGCAAACTAGTGAGGACTTGTTTTGGTCAAATTTCCGAAGCAATATTGTTTGTATTGATATGGATTAGTTGGATTGGGGCCATGAAGAAAATTGGAGTGAGTTCTGTGCACAGCCTATGGTCCTTGTCATGAGCATATTCGAGTGACTAAAACGTATTCGAATATCATATCTGCATATTTGTAACCCCATATCTTTTCAGTTGTCACTCATTCGTATCTACGAGTCAATTATCAACGAGAGTCATTCCCAAAACCACTGCCTGCTGGTACACAAACCAGTTCTTAACCCACTGCTCAGGCTGTTCGAATGGTCAGTCAGTATTAGTTATTATGTATGAATGGTCCGCACAGTATGAATTATATGTAGTTGGAATAGCTGGTCTTTTTTGGAAACCAGTGAAGTCTTGTTTTGAGCAAATTTCCAAAGCAATGCTCTTTATCTTGATGTGGATTAGTAGAAATTAGCTTGTTTTTGCTCATTATAGCCTGAAGGAGAAGGTAGTGTCTATTGTAACATGGCAGTGACTTGAGAAATTGGATTAACAATTTATACATGAGTATAGCTATGTATTTTTGTAAAATTTCTGGTTCGTCTAGGTGTAAACGGGTGGAAATTGTTCGTTCGAAACAACAGGGACAACAGCCGACTGCCAGAGACAAACACTTTGTTCTACTTCTCAATCAGGTTTGTTCTCCACCATCGTTCAGCGAGGATATATTACTCGGTTCTTCTACCGGTGTCACTTTTGCTTTGAGGACGGATGAGTGGCAAATAGTAACGTATCTCATGTGACTAAGATATTTTTCTCAAATAATTATCTTTGGGTACGTTTTATTTATTCCTCTTATTGCATAATAGCGTTATAGTGACAGTCGAACGATATTTTCTTTGGAACTTTTTGACCATTCATTCGGTTGTTTCATTTCTTATTTGCAGATCTGCACAAAGTTGGCCGAAGATCGAACTCTGCTGCATTTCTTCTTCTCGTGTGCCGAGGGAGCCAATCAGTTTATTGTCTTCTCTCTCCTGGTTCCCTTTCTCTATGAACAGGTGAGCGCAGGGTTGCATACAACTGGTTTGTGTGGCAAACTATCTGTGATTGCCCAAGACCCCTATAATTGGTTTGTACATTAACAAAATTTAACTATCTTGGTTTGATAGTTGGGTGATTGGAAGCTAATTCTTTCTGCGACAGGAGAACGACAAGGATATGGTGTGTTTTCGTCCTTATGTTTCCCACCAAATTTCAAGAAGAGTACATTTTCAGAATGACGTGGGTCAACTGGCCCGCGACGCTCTTCTTCTGATTCTCTCTGTATCCGCCCAACATGATGCCATCGCGCAATTCGTCGCCGAGAAGGTGATACATAAAAATTGTTAATTCCTTTAAAACCTTTGTTTTTAAAAAATTTATAGGAATGGTCTTCTTTCTCTGTTTTCGAACAAAGTGTAAAGGTTTATGCGAATAATACAAGAATGTAATACACGACTATTTGTTACGATTCGCATTCTTACACCAGCCGGGCCCTATTGTTAGGTAAGGGGGGACACTATTGTAAAAAAAATCAAAAAAGTCAGCTGATGCTGATGTATGGTCAAAATAACATTAAGTTGCTGTATTGCAATTCTCAGCGGTCATTTTCGTGTGTTTCTAGAGTGCCTTCTGTCCGGTGGTGGCCACCGGGCTGTCCGGCTGTTTCTCGCAGCTGCCGCGGGTTCTGGCGGGCGAGTCGGCGGACCGGCTGGTACCCGATCAGTACATGGAGGTCCTGGCCAACTTCAACTCTTCTATAGTATTCTGCAACGCCGTAGTACAGGTACATATATTACTAACGTAATTTTCGCGGGTATTGGGTGAATTTGGACATTTTTTACTGATGATTTAGTTTATTTAGTTCGGAAAATGGGCTTCTTTTCTTTGCGGAATTGGGTTAAATTTGAACATTTTTACTCATAACTATTGATTTGGTTTATTTAATTCGGAAAATGGGCTTATTTTCTTTACATTTAGACATTTTCTGCTGGATACTATCAATCTTGAAGTGTTTTTATTGATTTGTATATGCACCAATAAAGTTTGTAGAAATAGTTTTCAGGCGGCTCACCCAGCGGTGGTCGATCAGATCTGCACCTTCTTCTATTCCGGATTTCTCATCTCCGTTGTGAAACCAGCACTTCTACAGGTGAGCGAAGAGTTTCAAGAGGGGAATTATTTTGCTATTAGTAAGAGCATCGGCTGCATACACTTTTTCTGAATACATTTAGTTCGTGTTGAGGCTAATACCCGGAGGTTCATACTTCTGAAAAACGAGTATCGATTTGAGTCGCGTTATACGCCTACTAATTTGATACACATAAAATGTATCGACGTTTTACGCCAACCCAATATATCGGCGTTAAAAAAATGTATCGAGGCCCAAGCGTTAGGGTTTCCGATTTACTACTTGATCGACCGAATCAACGTATAGTTATTTGTGTAGTTTGGTTCCTAATAGTTGTACATACCCATAACACTGCTTTCCAGGAAGAGCGAGAGGCAGTGGCCGCCTCGACGGCCTACCTGCAGGTGTGTATGGATGCTGTCAGTGAACCGGCCCTCCTGCGCACCATCATAAGGATGTTGTTGGTGGAACGGGATGAAGAGGGTACACCACTGGTACAGGTGGTGGTGCAACGGATTCGAGGCAGTGATAGGGTAAATACTCTTGAGATTAATTCTGTACCCATTGTAGGGTGCAAAACACCGAGACTGACTCAACGTTATAAGCCGCATTTCTTGCCGCCTTTTTGATTTTCTGTAAACCAGTTATATAATTGATGTTTGATGTATATATGATTCCTAGCACAATATATACGTGAATTTCTTTTTCACTGTGTTATTATTTTACATATAACATGTGAGATGACGATCAATACTCGGAACTTGAAGCCACATAATTTTTCTATTTCCAGTTGGCTTCGATGTCGTTGCAGTTGTTGGGTGGACTATTGCAACTCGGTTGTGAAGATGTCATGCTAGGTAGGCGTAACTAGATGCACGGAGTTTTTGTTACAAAGATAAATGAGTATGAGTGAGTATCAGCCCTGACCGGTTATGGGTGCTAAATGACTATCACCCGAAAAGTGACGTTCGCCTCGTTTATTTCGAATGGATTTCAGAAATTGATCGGATTTGTCACACTCGTGGTGCTTGGTACCTTTTGTTGTTTCTTCAAGTTTCAGGCTTGATTCGTATCACAATGTCGTGGTGGTGGTTCATGACCCCCATCTCCAAATATTTTTGTTTGCGTATGCTCTGAGGTATCCGTTTGTCCTAAGGTTTTCATAGTTAATTTATTAACATTATGCTGTTTCAGTGCTCGTTCTCCGCTACCTTCTCCCGCTTCGTCACTGTGCGCGCATCCAGCTGCAGCGCACGCGGGAGGCTGGTCATTGCGCCGAGGTGGCACAACGTTTGCTCGACTGCGTACCGGAATGTATGCTGAAGTTCCCAGAGGTGAGTATTGAGGATGAATTCAGTTCAAACTCCATACACACCATCGCTTCGAATTTCCACAGAAAAACGCGATCGAACTACAAACACAGCAAAATAAAACAGCATGAGTTTTGACTTGCTTTCGAAAGAGCAAATCCTATAACCAATGATGACTGATATACTATTTGACTACTCTTCAGAGAGGAGTACGTGTTCGACTGAAAGGGCCTAGGGATAGTTCCTAGTTTTAGTTCGATTTCGTAGTAATATGAATGAGACAAAGTTAATGAAATTTGATTAAATGTGTTTCTTTTTCAGGTGTCCTCGCAAGCTGCGGTACAGGTGTATTTGAAAGAGGGAGCTCGAGCGGTCGAAAAACGAGCAGCGGCTTGTGGTTCGTGGAAGTGGAGGTATAGTTTAGGCATGTTGTTCGTACTGTGAGCTTCCAGGTTGACAGGTGAACGTGCGAAACGTAGATATCGATTGAGCATCTGGGCTGAACGTTTGATTATGAACACAGCCTATATACTTTGCGGTTGATGAATAAACTAAGATAACTGTTGTCGATTTGGATAGCAAAACTACGTTACTTACACTTACATATTACTCAAAATCTACCCATGTGCTTGTGATGATGTAGTTTTGTTAATGCGGACAAATGTTTAGGTATGATGGAACAAACCCGAGTCCTTTTCTGTTCCGTGGAGACAGTGACGAGGAAAATGGACATAGTGTGAGTTCAGGGACCGTTGTGGATGATTTGGGTTGGCGCACACCTCAGAAAATAAAATTATTCACGTACCACCGGTGAGACCACTCCTCAATAATATGTAGTCACGGAAAACATTTAATCAATCTACGCAGTTGCAAGAAGCACTGAAAATGGCGAAATCTCCATAATTTATTAACAGCCACCTGGGGTTCATCACCTATCGTATATTCGGAAATGTCTACTCTTTCCAGGCCTTCTCTCGCCTCTCTTCGTGTCGCTCTTCTATGACGTCAGCTACGCGCGGCCTCAATCGATATTTCGCGTCGCGCAGCATGCACCTGACAGCCGAATCGACAGCCGGAAATGGTTAGTAGACAGAATAGAGAACTGGGTTGGGACACTTTGTTTTATCATGGCTGTGTTTTAGGGGGAACCATTGAGACAAAGATATCTGGCCTAGCTGTTGAATATCTAGTTGGAGCCTAGTGTTTCATTATTAATATAATTTGAAAGTTTTTATGGGAGACAAAGATATTCTATATTTGTCCAGTAGTGGTGCGGTGAGCTACAAAATTAGGTTGTACTGCATGCATTTTGGTCTCAAGTTACTATTACTGTTGAAAACGTGAAAATCGAAACTTATTGAGTAACATTTTGTGGGCAAGTCCCCCTCTGTACTAATAGCTGACTATGGCGGCTTCCCTGTCCTCAAAGATAAATATCGCATGCCATCGGCCAGTGCACAGCAGGTCTTATCACGTGTTTCGTTGTCTGAAACGATGATAAGAATGATGGGGGGCTCTCCTTATCATCTCTGTATTTTCGGAAAAGTTGTTGGTGACGAGAGGACGTCGGTTTTGTTACATGGATGGAGTAGTACGGAAAGTTACTGGTCACTGGTTCACAATCGCGCGATTCTGAGAGTCCGCAGTTAAATATGAAGGAGGGGATTAGCCAAGTTGGAACGTATAATCATGGAATCACCAAATATTGTCTTTCAAAGTGTGGCGGTAGTACTTAGCAATAATATGACTTCCACGTAATGTAATCGGAGAACGGTTCTTGAGAATTGTGTGAGAAGTGTATGAGGATGATGAAGTTATTCAGGAGCGGGAGGTCGTCTGGTAGAGTTGGGTGGTTCGCCCGAGACTGGTTCTATGGAAGAACTGGCAGATGAGGTGGTGGAAGACGAAGAGTTTGTACTGCCACCGATCAGGTACTGTAGAGCTAGGTATTGTAGGTACTATAGAACAAGCTGCCGTAAATACTCTCGAATTAGCTACTGTTGTTACTGTGTAACTAGGGGTTGTTGTTACTGTAGAACTAGGTACTGTTACTGTAGCTACTATTCAAACCCTTTTGTGTTAAAAAAAATACCGTAACAGAGTAAAAAATATAGGGTCAAGACTGTATTCACACAATAGAACAACAAAAGTGAATATTTTGGCCTCGTTGTATCAGAGAAATTGATATTAGGTGTTTTTGTAATTAGTTGCATGAGATAATGCATTGTATTTCAGCAGCTCTTCCATCATGACGTCATCTATGATGGACTACTTCCAATTGGCCACCTTCGACGATATGTCGGGCAGCGACGAGTCGCCCAGTAGTCCCGAGAGAAAGGTAGGAACAGACTATTCTACATTATGCCAACTTCAGTAGAGTGTGACTATGCTGTAAAAAGTAGCCAGTTTTCCGGCTATTCACACACCTTTGTTGGAGTATGGCGAGGAGACTGTGGCCTTAGACATGAAAGCCGCGGGAGCTTTGCGGGACTCGGCGCTTTGTTGTCCTAATGCACTTTCTTAGAGATCTGACATTCCGTGCCGTGACAGTCTTTCATAGTTTGAGTTTCTATCTGAATATTTCGAGTGATTGTCAATTAGTTTGGTTTTATGTCAATTAGTTTGGTTTCAGACTGCAAATGTTACCAAGAAGCCAGTGACGTCATCTCGCCTCGACTCGTCATCGCTCCCTTCGGAAACAGAATCTTCAACGACGACCGGTCGCGGATTCGACACGGACGTCGAGATGGCCAGATCGTTCGTGCTCACCGGGTGGGCTGAGGTGGAGGTACGTGACAGTTCAGTAGGAAACACATCTTCTGTTATGAGGATGGGGCATATATAGGTTGTAGCTTGATCTGCATGAACAACATAGGTTTATAATTGACTTCAACGCAGGTATTACCAGATTCCAATCTTTATGTGCCAACCTCATTCTTCATTCAATACAGCTCATTTCATCCGTTTGGCACTTCAAGCTAGGTTACACAATTACACAATGTCTATAAAACGACCATCTGTAGATGGGGAAGTACTGGGCTTTCAACATTTTTTTTTGTTTTACTGAAAATGCATCAAGGAGAAAATCATAATAAGCGAGTCCAGACCAAACTACAACTAATTTTTGGGTCTGAACAGTTTACTGTTTCAGGACATGGACACATTTCTGTCCCTGCTGGACCGTCAACCGTTGCGACGTGACTGCGCAAAGACGACGGTGGGCGAGTGTATGTCGTACATCGACTCCCGTCTACAGTACTGGAACGAGTTGGACGGAGCGGATGAGGAAGAAGTGGAGGGAGATGGGGAGCAGGAGAAGGAGGATGAGCAGGTGGACGCCATGATCGGACAGCCCATTGATGATGGCGGAGGTGAGTAGCTCTTTCTGGAACAGGCATATGATCCCGTTTGCTTTCGGTAGAATTTCGTTAGTGGAGGAGTGTATCGCGATCAAACTACAGTGCAGAATTTATCCCGTTTGATTTGGATTTGTTCACACAATATATGGTCACAGTAGGGGTGGTAGAGGCCAAATTTATGCAAAGTTTTGAGTCGAACTCGAAAATGGGTCGTTTTAATAGTCAATAGAACGTAGAAAGAAATTGAAATTGGGAGATGTCCTCGGAATTCGAAAACGTGTGGTTATCTAAACAATTGATTTTAACAGATACTTCGTTGTTCCTCGAGTGTGTGTTCTCTCAACTGGAGCGTCTGTCGGAGCATTCTCTCGTCTACAACCTCCATCTGGCCTCCCTGCTTGCCACCATCATGTCCTATCCGCAGCCCATTCTGGTCGCCTACCTCTTCTCCACCCAGTCCACCGATCGATATCCACGCCTACTTGAGGTAGGTGTATCGATTTATTGAAGTGTTGGTCCCTTAAATGTCTGATTCGAATAATCAAATATTGAGATTTTCATGTGACAGCGGTCTACTCAAGGGTTGTCTGTAATAGATGGTATTCGTACGGGTCTCTCTCTTTGGAGGAAAATCAATTCAAATGGTTGATTGCGCTATACCGATTTCTTCTTTGAAGTGTTTACAACTCAACCTACGTTCGGAGGTAATTGTACAATTTTACAGCCTAACGTGATTGTTGAATTTCAGATTCTCTCCGTCCTAAAACGTCATCTCGATCAGTCGACGTCATCCATCGAAGGTCTGGACGTGTGGGTTTCACGTGCACTTCGCACGTTGAACACGAGGGCAGAAAGGGCGGACAGAATGTACGAAGGACCCAGGTGCGACCGATTTCATAATGTACTAAGAGGGTTATTGACAGATAAACGCCTCGAAACTAATGCTTTGACTAGACTACAGAATGATAAAACCAGAACACAACAGGGTGTGTCAACATGTATTAGTATACTCTATCATTACAATTAGTGTATATTTATCCTCGTATTTAAATTTGTTGAAGGACTGTCCATTCTTTCCAGAGTAACCGAATCGCCTCGTGATGATTCCTTTGCGTCGCCAATTTCGTCATTGTTCAAGGGGAGAAATTTTGGATCATCTGGCAGGAGAGCTCCGATACGGTAGGCAATAGTTCATAGACAAGAACTTCGTATGATCCAGTGGAAATAACCGGCTAACGCAATGATGAAATATATTAACGATTTACTGACTTTTTAAGGCATTTGCTATCGATAACACTGAGGAATGGTTCACCTGTGAGGTACGTTCTTCGGGACGGGTTGTATCATATAGACATTAACCTATGAAAAAACAATTAAACTGCATACAAAAGGCCTTAAAGAAGGACGACTATGTGGACCAATCCCGTGACATCGGCCCTTTAAACTGCAATTGAAAAATATATTGCGGTTTAAAGGACTGAAGCGTTGCGATTGGACCACATAATCGTCCTTCTTTAAAACCCTACAATCACCAATGTTTCCAGCTACCACACGCACAAGGTGGTCGAGTCGGTGGAGACTGCGCGCACGGACGAGCGCACGAAGAACGTGGTACACGCGGCCATCGTGCTGGCCAATCTATGCCAGTATCTGGCAGGAATAGCCCTACATCAGTCGGTGGTAGTGGTCAGACAGCAGAACTAACTGGAGGCCAATTCTACAACTAACCGGGTTTTCAGGTAACATAACCCTTTTTTGGTAACCTTTTTTCAGATTACCTTAGTAGGTAACCGGTTGGTAACCTAAAATGAAAAACCGGTTACCGGTAAAACTAACGGTAAAAACCACATTTTGCGTTAGAAAAAGGGGTAACCGGTTTTTCATTTTAGGTTACCATCCTGAAAAAAGGTTACCAAAAAGGGTTAGGTTACCTAAAAACCCGGTTACATATAGAATTCACCCTAACTGGACCAAACCTTGCAACATGTCAAAGTGTTCGAAAAACTTTGTGATTGTAGTATTAGATACTGTATCACTATGCAAAGTGTGAGGATTTTCGCTAAAAAAAATGAATCAATCGGTGGTAGTGGTCAAACCACTACGACGGGAACTCGTGCAGTAGGAATTACTTTGAAGTTTATGATAGTTCTCGTCGTTCATATGTGGACTTGTACAGTATGAGTTCGAAACTTCTATTCACGTTCCATCGATTTTTTATCAGAAATCAGATATTGTATCACTATAATGTGAGGACGGTGTTTCGCTAAAAAGAATGGAATTGTATATAAGCTCTTTAACAATACGTGCGATAATATTGTGATAATTATCCTTATTCATAGGTTTAAAATGTTGTTATACCAACAGTGCCTGGCGCAATTCATTTTGTAATTTATGAAATTGTAGTTTGATTTGGTGTGGTTTATATTTACCTGTTTGTAACATATAGGTTGTAAAACAATTCATAGTTTATTGAGTCAACTTTCCTAGAGTCAGGTACTTGGTTGAATTGCTAATGGGGAATGATGGTGTACCGGTTCCCAAGAGACGTGCAATTAGCACTATTTAGAACAAAGTGACGAGGAAGCTCTAAGACTTCACTCTAACTGTCTCGCTCTCCATCTGCCGTATACTCTCTCACTCTCACTAAAGACCAAACGTTCAATGTGTTCATAATAGGGGATTGCGTAAATAAGAAGCGATATGCTAATTAGCAGCAACGTTGACTTTTCTAGATGAAGGCAAGGTCAAGTGTTAGCACTGTACTCTATTCCTCCATTATTGATCAGTGCTCTCCACCATACTCTCAGCTTTCTTTCCCTCTCTATATATTTCCCCTCAATAGTTACAACTTTTTTGCTTTCATCCTCCAGTAATCTTTTTCTAGATATTTATTTTCTGAAGGTGTTGGTCATCACCACAGAGGAGGTATTATTTCTAGAGTTTGATCGGGTGCATTATTCTTTGTTTCATACATTCATAACTTCCTACAGGACGCGATCGAAAATTGAAATAGGATGTTCTTTCTGACTTTTGAATAAGTTCATGTAACATACAGAATAACCTCAGACACACGATGTGAGTAGTGAATATATTACGTAAAGATGGTGCGCCCGGGCGATATGGTTTTTTTCTCTATCTCGAATCTTACTCCTTCTCTAATGAGCGTCTTCGAATAACTAATTCAACCCATTGACCAATTTCTTCTCGGACATTCTTCCCGAACAAGTTGGTTCCTTCTGGTTCAAGAAGAGCAGGTTCGGCAAAGAAATTTACTATTCAGAAGGGAATCGCGCGAATCGCTCTGCACGTTTTGTCTTCGGTCCAGATAGTTTACACTTTCGGACATTTTTAAGCTATGTACTTATGTAGAATGTCTATGAATATTGGTTCAGACCACAGGCGGAGCCCCCTGTAAACACATCTTATATCAGCGGCATCTGACAGACCTCGACCCTCGTATACACGGTTTTATGATGGTCGTCTCAGGGTCATTTGCTGCACCTGGTATGGGGATACCCTTCTCTTACTGGGAGAGGAGAAAGAGTGCAGAGAAAGAGAGCGATGAGAGAGGAGAGTAAATAATGAGAATCTTAGTCATTTTCTTCCGTTCACGCTCCCTAATCTCTTGTATCTTTTCGATTACGTCGGGGTAACATATCTGCTTGGATTCGGGAATTTATTAACCAGTTCTTTTTGGGGTTGACCGCCAACTGTGATTAACCCTCCACGTGGTTAAGTTCAAGTAACCTTTTTGGGGTTACCATGTTTAACCCTTTTAGGGTCACCGTTAGGTTTTGGGTTAACTCTAGGTTACGGCTACAAGAGGTTTGGGTTAACGTGGTGGTTCTTAGAAATTGTGTATAACCTTTTTTTGGGTGTGGTTAACGAAATACGGCAACCAGAATAACTCATCGAGAAATGAAATTCATTAAAGTATATCTCATTCAAAAATAAATCTCATTAAGTACATGAGCGTAGAGAAAAGCAAAAATCAACTTTCAAATTTTTTTGACATTTTTGAATTCCTGACTAAAAATAAGTTAATGAGTTTTAATTCTCAATGAGTTTTCCAGTAATGAGTTTTATTTTTGAAGGAGTTTTCCCTGGTGCCACAAAATACCAGGTCAAGTAAAGAGCTCGCCCAAGCTCTGTTAGATTTTCAACTTGATACGTAAGAAATCCACCAACTCTTTGACATCTGCTTCTTTGTTTCGGAAAACAAGTGTTCCAGTCCATAGCGTGTGGTCGTTATCTCTTCTACGCCGTAGATTCTATTATGTCTGGTCCTCTTTTTCCGATTGCTTACAACGCTTTGTGTGTACTCTTCTTCATAATCACGTGGAGATTACTTATCTAGGGGTAGTTCGATAGTGGGCTGTAATTGGCTTTGTTGGTGCTTCCCGTACCCGATCGCCTTTAAGCCACACCTGTTTGCACTAGAGAAGCTAACCCCCGAGAAGGAGACAGTGTACGGAACAAAGAGAGCGCAGACATTACGTGATAGAGAAAGTGCACGGAACAGAGAGGGCGTAGACGATACGTGACAGAAATAGTGTGCGTGATAGAGAGGGTGCAGGTCTTGTCTGCTCAACGTGGTTTGAAGTGCTAGCGGCTAAATGTCAAAAGACGCGGGGCATAATGTGGTCAGAAATTTTCGGTTCAGTGGTAGTTTATTCCTGGCATTTTGTCATGACCGTCTTCGTCGAGTAACCTGGCTCTTCGATGACATTTTCCCGGTTACTTCATTAGGTAACCTATAGCAAACGGTTAGGTTTCTGAAAAGCAGGTCGGATGAAACATTCTCCGAGTGTTCAGATTTCACGGTATTTACAGTAATCTGCATGATGATTTGAAGTTCCCGTTCTTCTCTTCTTCCATTTTCTCTGGAAATAACAGTTTGTTCGTTCCTCTTGAAGTTTCTCTATATTTGTTTGGTTTCTTTTCAATTGGAATTTCTCTAGGATTGTGTGTGAAATGGACACTGTAATGGCGTGCATTCATTGCTATCAGCCCACATGTTTCATACAACAAAGTCACATGGGGTAGAGAGATTGATAGATAGGGTGAAACAAGGGTGCACTAGAGAAGTTGAAAGGAGAATCTAGTTTGCTTCACGCTGGCTTTTTGCACAAGAAACTGCAATGAAATAGGTTTTTTTCTCACGGAAACTTAGTGTTCATGGAGTTATCTTAAGGTTTTAAGTTTTATACGTCCTGGATTTTAGATTGTGAATGAGGATTGTTAGTATGTGTAATATTACAACGTCGTTCTATATGTACTGCGATTGTACTCTATAGTTAATTGCACCTAGTGACTACTTACCCATATAGATGGTACCTCTACATCCCGTTTCTGAGACAACTTAGTTCTTCTCATAGATACGGTTACGGTAACAAGTTAGTTCGGTACGCGCTAAGAAATCAACTTTATGTTAAATAAGGGATTTGACTAAATTGGGAAAGTTGTATCTTGAGGAAGTATCTTTTACGATGTGTTGACCAGGGGGACATGTGATATTTATTTGTACTTTCTACTTATCTACTATTCAATGGAAATGTTCCTTTTTGATTGAAAACATGTGATTGTCGTGTTTTCTTGTCTCATTCATTTTGTGGTAATTGGTGATGTATGTTCCTATATTATTTATATATTATCAAATATATCTCTATTTCTCCTATTTATTTTAAATATCGATAGATGTGTATAATGTATAGCTTCTATTCGCTACTATCTGGTGCTTTCGGTTTTTCATTTTATTCTACATATCATACCTTGGAGGTTGTACGTTCTATTTATTCCGATAAATTATGCTATATGATGTGTTTTGTTCTGCCTAGAAACGTAGTACCTAAACCGTGAGTATTTGAATTTTTAGATGTATAGTGTCTTTCATTCGTACTGAGACTCTTACAGTAAGATTGCAAAACTGTGAGCCCGTTTCAGTAATGCAAATATTATCGGAAATGTTGACAATTTCTACCTCAGATTATGATAACCTGCTAAAAGAGTGTTCGAAAATGTTTTTGACAACTTGAAGTTTACATAGAAACTGCTATTGGAAAATGCAAATGTTTACTGTAGGAGTCTCAGTAGTAATAAGGGCGGCTATAGTTAGTAAACATATGTTTGGAGTAGTCCAGTTTTCAAAATTCATTTCCATTTTTCTTTAAAAGTTCTTATTTCCTCGATTGGAAATTACATAATTGCGGCGGCACAGGCGGGGAGGTATTCCCCCACATCACGTGGCATTTATTCAAACGGGCAAGGGGGCGTGGCCAGCCGACGGCTGTCCCCAAAATATTGCAGCCAGCTCACAGCATAATATATGCCCTCTCCGAAGGTCTGCGCACCAGTTAACTAGGTATAAAATTAGTATAATAGCATTATTATGTGTTTCTCAGTATCAGTTTTCAATTGCAACCTGTTTTTATATATACTTTATTCAATTTATACTTTTAGTTTTGATATAGGCAATAAGTTCCAATCACCTGATTCTAAAATCCAGGCTGAACTTACCTTCAAACCATTCCAACCAGAGAAATACCAGAACAGTTTTATGGTTGTGAATTGCTCAAAATGTGAAATTATTGATATAATTTCAATTTTTTGAGAATTTCTTGACATGGTTCGTTTCGCTCAAGTATGCTTGACTCAATTTCTTCTATTATTCTCTATTTATTCAACTTCACTTCATCTATTTTGTATATATTTTTTACTTTCTGTGCTTCAGTTAATGTGACCAACGCTCGGTTTCCTATTGACATATGTGGTGTGTGCTGTTTACAGCCTGTCTCGCCCTAGCTTCCAGACACCCAACTGTCTCAGTTAGAGTCAGCCACTTTTGTTTTGATGGAGTCAGGAGGTTTCACCTATTGACCGAACATCATAAAAGTCGTCATTTTTGAACGACAACAAGCTGGACCAGCTGTTCTGAATTCTTAACTAGCGTCTGCTCGGCAAAAAGGAGCTCGTCACTTACTTAGTTAGTAAGTAGTGTGCGAAAAGAAAAATTTCGCTGATAAAGAAATTTGAATGCTTCTGTGTTAGCTATAGATTGTTTTATTTCTCTATCCATACTTACAACCTTCTGCTATAGTTGCGCGATAGCTCACTTGGTATATTTGCACCTTTCGAGTTTCGAGAACTTTGGCGAGTTCTCTGCAAATCCGTTATTTCGATTTAGATCCGCAAAATTCCTAATGAAATGTTTTATTAGTTAACAGGATCAGTTGTCCCAGTAATTATGATTCAAAACGGGTGCTGATCGCAATGTTTTCATCTACACTCAACAATTTAACAAGTGCATTGAAAGTTTAATAGTCAATTGCGCTGACTCATTCCTTTATTCTCTCTTGTTTCGTACACGTTTCCTTAACATTTCTCCATTTACTGTTCCAACCTTCACATATGTGAGTGGTTCTTTCTTAACATAATTGCGATTTTTATATGTGTTTCACGCCGCTTCAGGCTTTAAGTAATCAACAATCATAGTTCCGTTACTTTTGTTGTTGTTCGTATGACGAGACACAGAGTTCGTTTCGTGGCTGTTTTCATCGAAATGTGTCATACTCTTGACGAACGGCGTCTAGAAAGTGTAAAAATAGTAGAGAACTGGTTCTCGACAGCACATGTTGATTTCTTCTCTGATGTCCGACAGAATGGGTGAGCAACATTTATTTAATCTAATCATGAGTCGGAAATTATTGGATCGAAATAGAATCGCTTGATTAACGTTAGGATCGTTGAAGTAGGCTGACGGCAATCGTTTAATGAGATCCTTGCACATTTTATTTTACAGTGATTTTACGTTTTCTCCATCCCTCTGTGTTACAGTTGTAGGTAGCAACCCCTGCTCTGTACGGAGATCAAACTACAACTCTGAATCGATCACCCCTAGGTTAGATTGTTCAGTGAAAGAAGCTACGCACGGATAGTACACAAAAACTGAGATAGTTGCGGGACCATTAATCATGATTCCAAGTTGTAACAGTCACGTGTGAATGAGAGGCGGACTCTAAGGACACGTGGTGGGCCGCTCGGCTTTTTTCTGCGAATCACACCATTTATCACGCCGATCGAGCTGTTTCGCGGAAACATTTAGAATGGTTTCGACGTATTGTTAGGTTGGATTTTGTTTTGTTTCAAGTTAAAGCCGAGAAAACTGCCCAGAATTGAAATTGATTACAAATCGTCCAAACTTGCGTTCCCCATTGAGTTTTCAAATTCAAACTTTTCAATAGTAGTGTTCTATTCTTTTCGCAAAAGCTTTTGCGAAAATTTCATATTCGCTGCTGGAAATTTCATTCAGTCGGGAACCAACTGTTAAGGTTTCGGGTTATATATGTCGATTGGCGAATCATCGACTTTTTTATAGGCCGCTGTCATCGGATTTCCGTTTTCTTCTGCAAATTTGCAGAAGTTAAATGAGAAAGAATGATGCTACAGCAGATTTGTGTTTTTCCCAGTCCAAATTCTGTAAAAACCTTTCAAATTGTGCCAGTTGAACTGTACTTCAACGTTTCTTCAAAGTTTCATTCCGAGTTCATGAATACTTTTACTTGCTTGTTTCGGTAACTGGTTGATTAGTATCGCTCGCCCACTATTTAATCTATTTTTCCTGAATGTTTGACCCATATCTTCTATTTCCACTTGCTTTTCACGTGCTAGCTAGACTATATTCTTTTCCTCTACCTATTGCCATAAATCGTTCTGGCCTGTTTGTTCAGCTGGCTGCAACCCTGCAACCCTGGAGGTCAGAGGGCGAAGTATTTGACCATTTCTTGGTAGCAATAGGTTTATTTAGTTATTCGGCGTTCGGAACACTGGTTCTTTGTTTTTGGGACTGGACTAGAATTGATGTAGCGTGAGTTGTTTCATTCTCTTTGTACGTGTTTTACCAATACTAGTGAGGAAACTTGACATTTTGCTCGCTCCAGCACTGTAGCTCAACAAGTTTTCGATAATAGGAAATAGTTTTATTGGGTTTATGTCCTCGGAAAGTATTATGAAACCATTTCGATTTTCGTACCTTCGAGCTTGTGGTTTTTCAAGAGTAATGAATAATGACTGTTTACTTATTTAGTCAGAATAACCAAATCGACTGGTAGCTTTGCGAAATATTGAGAATGTTATCTCTATTTCGACATAGAGTTTAGGTATTTCAGATAGACTTTTTCGAAGCGAACAACAGAACGTTATCAATGTTGCGCAACTTTTATTTGATAATTCCATCGGTTTGTTGTGGAACTTCTATATCATGCGAATATTTCATCTGCGATCAATTGTGCCTTTGCATGGTTTCAACCATAAATAAGAGCTAGCTCAGTATATATTCAGTAGCTAGCGAAAGTTTGTTGCCAAGTTCTCTGTGAAAAAAATCTACATCAGAGATTATCATATCTAGAAGCAGTCTCTTATTGTAGTTGGCTCGACTATCGTTCCCCTCATTCTCTCGCTCACTCTTTTCCTCTTCTCATTTCACCGTACCCTGCTCATTTAATGGGTATTGATTGAGTGATTGATCAGTTCTAACCATTGTATTTCAGCCAGAACCATGACGATGGTAAATAGTTTTCCTCAGAAAATGAACCTTTCATTTTCCGGCTGTGGATTTTTGTGTATATATCATGCCGGAGTGGCTGCTGCTATCAAGGTTGGTTCAAATCAAGTTTAATACTATTTATAATATTGTCGTTTTACTTTCACCTCCCACCAACGCTACTTTATTTCAAGTGCAGTGTCTGGTACAGTTCACACCATTCCTACTGAGACTCCTACAGTAACCTTACAAACTTTCCAAAGGCTGTCGTGAAGCTGAAAATGTAGTTCATGGAAAACTCTCTCTTATATTCACTCTACCTGAGAACGAGAAAGAGGTACGAAAATCTTCAACTTCTCCGATCAAAAGTAAGTGAGCAAAACGGCTTGGAAGTTTCGAAATCCTACTGTAGGAGTCTCAGTAGGAATGGAAAAGACTATAATTCACTTTCACTGTATTAAACTTTATTACATAACTAATTAATACTGTGTTTTTTTCAATATGTAGTGTGACAAAGTACCATGTTTGTTTACTTTGTTTGTAAGATCCGTGTCCTGTTTCTGTACTATACTATAGTTTTGCTTTTTCTCGCACCCCTTATCTTTTTCGGAGTAGAATGGTTCACAATAGATAAAAGGATGTAACTTCTGGAATTATCATGTGATTTATTAGAGGGCGAACTGTCTATCAAACTAAATATAGTTGATTGCAAATGTATTTTCTGCAAAAGGAAAAGTTAATTTTGAGGCTATAAAATGGCAAAATCTTAGTCGAACGGAAGAGATAAAACAAAAAGACATGGAGAATATGAAAAATCGATTTAAAAAATTCACTACGTGAATACATATATTATTTTTTGTTTGTTTAAAAAGTAAATTAACAGTATCAATAAATGAGTAAATGTATTATTTTCGTTCATTTGCAGGAATACGCTCCCCATTTGATAGCGAACAAGATATCCGGGGCCTCAGCCGGAGCAATTGTGGCAGCCGGCTTGTTGTGCGGGGTATGCATCTCACAGGCAACCAGCACCATTCTCAAGATTGTCACACAGGTTAGATAGTTATATTCACTTCCGCTACGAAGACAGCTCATGGCCGAGTCAATTTCATAATGCGTACCCAACGGTGGTTGATTAGTTTCCGCCAGACGGAAGAGTGTAGACCAAATATACGCTGATCAGCTGAGCCGCTCCGCAATGAACACTGTCCACAACGATTTCATCTATCTAATAAAAACCAAGTTACTATTTCGTGAAGGCTGTTTTTACATTATTACTGATCTTTTTTACCATTTCAGCATATCCATTTTTCTATTTCAAATTAATTTCGATTACAGGCTCGAGCCCGTGCCCTGGGTCCCTTGCACCCGGCTTTCAATCTATTGGGAATAGTTAGGGAAGAAATAGTCAAGACTTTTCCACCGGACGCATTCAAAATGTTAGTTTCTCACACGCTCTAACTCTTTGGCTTAGGCTCGAACGAATCTAGTGGATTTTCAACTTCCGGTAACAATTAAATTTCATACAACCATTTTCTGTACACCTTTTATAAGTTGTAAAGTTGAATTAAAATAAATAGTTTGTTTATTAGTAGTTTTTCTTTGTTTTACTTTCAGTTCAACTGTATATAGAACAAGTTAATTATACTTTCCAGATGTACAAATCGTTTACAAATCTCACTGACGCGATGGAGTGACAACAAGAACATCGTTGTGGACGAATACGCCTCCAATGAGGAACTCATTGACGTGGGTTTTGATATCTCTCTCTCTCTCTCTCCCTCTCTCTCTCTCACACTTCTCTCTCTCTCTCTTTCTCTCTCTCTCTCTCTTTCTCACCTCCATCCCGTTCCAGGCCATCATCTGTAGTTGTTTCATCCCGGTCTACTGTGGTGTCATCCCGCCCAAATATCGTGGAGTCGCCTATATTGACGGTTGGTTTTGTTATTGTTTGTATAAAGCTTTTATTCATGACAACTACTTCTTAGATTCACAGTAAGTTGTATTTTAACGATCTCAGTTGGAAACAAATTGGCATGTTTCAATATTTAGTGTAAGGTTTTGTTATAACTAGCGATCCACTAGGCACACATTAGCCACTGGTCCCCAGTCTAGTCTACTGCCCTAAAATTGTAATCCTCTATTTAAAACAAACTTGTCAAAGTTTGTAGTTTGTAGCTGAGTTGTTCAGGTGGTTTCACGGACAACCAGCCGGCGTTCGACGACCACACGGTGACGGTCAGTCCGTTCTCCGGCGAATCCGATATCTGCCCACCCGACTGGGACTCGGCCAGGTACGGTAGCAGTGGAGCACGATTAGATTTGGACTATTCAGTAATTTATCAATAACTGAACTTTTTAAAATTGAATGTAAGTAAACATCTGAAGTTAACTCTCTGACATCTGAGAATCATCTATTGTTAGTGTTCGAAATTCATATTTTATTCGAGAACTGAAATAGACCAGGTGTTATATTTCTTCGTCGTTCAGTTTCTTCGGTATCTCCTTCTCGAAGACGTCGATCCGTTTCACGACGCGGAACCTTTTCCGTCTGACGGCCTGCCTGATGCCGGCCTCCACCGAAGACTGCTCCAAAATGTGTCTACAGGGATTCGAGGACGCACTACGGTTTCTCACCAAAAACGGTACGCTTTTCTCAGAATTAGCGGTACTCTTGGAAAGTGTTTCACCCTTATTCAGTTCCAGTTAGTTGCAGACAGTTATGAGCGTGCTTAACATGCTTAGTTCATCTAAAGTCCCACTGCAGTGTAAACACGTAACCTAGCATATTTAAATTTTGTACTGTAATGTATGAATATCATTTATTGGGTCTTTCGCTGTCTTTTGTACATTTCTTTAGAATCTTCGGTTCAATGAGTGTTCTATTCTCCTTCTATTCTCCTCCAATTGCAGGAATGGCCCCCTGCATCCGTTGTCTGACCCTTCAGACGAATGTGGTGGGGGCGGAGGACGGGACGGTGGTCATCCCCGTCGACGACCATCGGGGACTCTCCCCCATGACACGCACCCGCAAGAGGAGCAGCAGCTGTGCACAGACGGCAGGCAGCCACAATCATTCGTCAGTTCTTAGTCTCTTTCTCTCTCTGTCTCTTTCTCTTTCTCTCTCTCTCTCTCTCTCTCTCTCTCTCTCTCTCTCTCTCTCTCTCTCTCTCTCTATCTCTATCTCTATCTCTCTCTCTGTATGGTGCACACTGTCTGTCTGCCCGTTCGTCTCTATGACTTTCTCACTTATTCTCTTTCTTCGTTCTTTCCCTCTCCTTTTCCCCTTCTTTAGCTCTCTCTCGATCTCGATTTTTATCTATTTTTGTGTTTCTCTTATATCCTTTTCCTTCACAGGCGCCGTCTCGAGTCTGAGTGTGACACGTGCTGCGAGAGTGATCACGTGTACAACAGTCATATTGGTGCGGACGTATTCCCATCCATTATGCGTAGAAGTGAGTTGATTAGTTTGAAAATAAGAGAAGAATAGAAAGCGGGAGAGAGAGAAAACAAGAAAGTTATCTCATTTCCCAGTAGTCAACCTGACCAGTTCGTCATGTTACTACATCATGTGTTTCTTGTGAAAGACGACAAAATCTGAATATGCGTCAATTATCGATTTTCCTTCAGCTTTCGATGACGCCTTCGCCGCCGAGGATTCCATGTTCAAGTACCTTCTCTCGTTCCGAATGTTCCGATACGCCCGCACGGCGATGGGAGTCGGCAAACTGCCCTGGGACATGCTGGTCATTTTCACCAAAAAGTGAGTTTCAAGTTTGAATAGCTTGTTTTTGGGAGAAATTTTGTAGTTAAAGTAGGACGATTACGTGCTCCAATCTCGGCGCGTCAGTCCTTTAAACTGCAATTGAAAAATGTATTGCAGTTTAAAGGACTGACGCGCCGAGATTGGAGCACGTAATCGTCCTTCTTTAAACGTATTTTGTTACTTTCGATTGTAGGTTTGGGCCGTTATATCTCACAGTATTAGGTATCACACTGTGAAAATCAGTTGAAACTAGTTTGAAGTCGGAGTTTTGAAACAAAGAAGTATAGTTTGACGTTTTGACTGAATCTGGTGATAACTCCTTCTCTGTTCAGTGTCATGTCCTGGCTGTCAATAGTGACCGCCCCCGACTGGTTGACGTCACGAATCAATGCGATTGTCACCTTCGTTCTGCAGGAGGTCGAGAATCAGAAGTCGCGGTACAGCAGGTGGGTAATTCATAGGGAATTGTCGAATATTGGTAGTTTGACCTCAATAAACGTCATAATTCACAAGTTTCAACCGAAACAGTATCAAACTACAAACACATTGGAATAGGACAACAAACACCGGACAGGCTCTCGTGATCGTGAAATCTGATGTAGACTTTGCTTCTTGGGAAGGAAATTCTATTAAAGGGGGACAGAAAGGAAAGTTAATATGAAAGAGATTATCAAGAGAAACCGATAAATGTAACTCTTATATCAAAATAACAAACCTAATTTGCATACGATTGACACGTGTTTGCCTGCTTTGGCGCGCGCAACGTTATATTTAGGTACCCCGGGGTACCTAAACTAGCTTTCCTTTCTGCCCCCCCCCCCTTTAAGGATTTGTCAGAACAGAAACAATATATCAGTTGCAGATTCACCTGCCACATTGCCCTTAGTGAGACGCCGTCGCCGCAGATTGAACTGAGCGACGAGGCGAGGCAGGAACTGGCCGTACTTCGGGAGAGCGACCGAGTCAGAAGGGTGAGATATCGTTATACGGAAATTAATATGATATAGGAAGGAAACGTTAGGCTTACTCGACGATTCGGGGAGATAAGTATAGCTTTGATCATTATTCACTCGAATGACACTCTACAATGCATGACGTCTGCAGGTAATGAAACGTCTCATTTATCTTCGTTATCCTTCCATTCACATGATGCGTATTGATTTTTCAGTCTTCGGAGTAGCTTTTCGTTGCATCAACTGTAGATGTATTAATTGTTTTCATTTTCTCTCTATTCAAGTGATGTGTATTGATTTTTCAGTCGTCGGAGTCTCGACGCGCGCCGCCGGTGGCGTCTGTTCAAATGTCGCGCGACTGGTCGTGGATGGAGGGAAGCGACCTGGATAGTTGGGATCATGTGATACAGTCCACACAACAACACGAGGCCATGTACGAATTCCACTACAGGGACGAGAACAATAGGGTAGGTCAAATAGAGAAAAAGAGAGAGAAAGGGAGGGAGATATAGCTAGAAAGAAGGGGTGGGTGAGAAAGATATGGAAAGAGAGGGGAAAGGGAAGAGGAATAATAGAGAGAGAGAGGGAAAGAGAGAGTGTACGAGGGGAAAACGATAGAGAGAGAGAGCGAGATAAGAAGGGAGACAGAGAGAAATAGAGAACGATATAACTAATGTATACCATTTCAGTTGCGTTCCTTCGAACTGTTCAACATGTCCAACAATGCCCGCCACCACAACTGCCACTCCCCGCTGGGTCTCAGTCCTTCGGCTGTCTCCAGCCCGAGACCTGTTTCGGTTAGTTGGGACTTTCTTTATACTTTATTTCACTTTGACATTTCAATTAGTTCAGCTAACTTCGATATCTCGCGTTTTTAATTAATTTTTATACTGGAAACCCAACTTACTTGCCGGAAAAATTGTAGAGCACCTCTCGTATTCTACTGAGGGTGTCTCTCATTCTATGTTAGTGAACGGAAGAGTTAATCTCGTCTGTTTCTATCCTGAGGTTTTTTGACATAATCATGTAAATAAAGGGATTCAACCTATCATTACAAATTCTGTGAACTAAGTGAACATATAGTCGTTTCAGATGGTGATCGAGGAGAAGGAGGAAGACGTGGCTGCCGCTGCCGTCGGCGATGTCGTCCGGAAACCAGAAGAAGTAGATTCTGGTCTGTCTGGCGTCGATACCGCTCCCTCCAGGTAGGTACGTATCTGTCTCGAGCTGCCCGCTCTAGGAGCTGGCAGCATTAACAGAACAGCAGAAAGCTAATTTCGATCAAGAGGGAACAACGTGAATATCACGTGATAGAAACGTGTAAAAGTGGTTCAGTACTTTCATTCCTACACTTCTCTTTTTAGCCAACTCCTAGTATAGTTAGTTTTGATCAGTTTGATTCATGTTTTCAAACCAATAAATCAGACAATAGTAACCTTATACACCAAAATATAGTTTCATAGATAGTAGGACCTCTAGTACATTGTGGATTCCAGTAGTTCGCGGCGGGACGCGTGCTGTTCGCCGGTGCGTCATCTGGCTGCCGTGGTGGCGCATTCCTCGTCCACCTCCCATCCGAAACCTGCGGCAACGCGCACCAAAACACAGACAAAGAGACACGGTAGCTTCGGATCGAATCACAGCAACAGGTAAATATCCAGCTATAGATCCTACCGTATCTACGTTTCCTTATTAACCAAGAAGTAAGTAATGCTTATATTGGGTGAAGCATAGGTTGGTTGGTAGCCTCACTTAATAACCCACAGGAAAAATAAAATCTGTGCTAGCACTAGTTTGCTGATACTGCCCCGATTCACTTCATCTGATCACAACACATAGTTCCAAAACAGGGGAGAAAACTACATTTGAGTGACTATCGAATTGACCAATTCATTCGGCTCAAAAGTAGTTGCTTCTTCCAGCAGTCGCCGCCACCATGCCGCCGCAGCTGCGGTCGCGGCCGTCCGCGACCCCGTCTCCATGTCGTCAGACTCGGAAGTCGACCCTGGTCAGTGGATTCAGAATCAAATTTGGATTTTGTAATTATGATTCTATTATAATATCACCCGCTGAAGATTGCTTAGTACTTGAATAAATAAGAAAGGTTTAATAGAAAACGTAAGGTATACTCTGCGATCAAACAACGAATACAACGGAATAGGGCCACATATAGGCATGTTTTGCAAATAATTCACCCCTAGATGTTTCAGGCGAGCGTCTTTTCGTGCCGAATCGCCGCCAGCGTCGCGCGTCGAGCGAGTACGACGGAGAACCGGAACCCAGCGACACGGATATCGCGTCCTAGAGAAACTACATTCTCCATCTATCCTTTATTATTTTCGGCAGTGTCACATTACTCGTATAAGTAGAAAAACTTTGGATGGTTAAGTATAGTTTAGTATTATCTCATAGAATTACATATGTCGAGTATGATTTTAATGTAGTCTCAGTAACAGTAGTAGTTTTTTTATTGATTTTTTTATTCGTTTTACTGCTTTCTTTTTTTTTTGCCGTCGCCTTTCTCTCTGTCTCTTTATGTATATACTTTCATAACTATGTTCCATCAACCTTTGTCTCATTTGCTCAATTTTTCCTGTAAAGTTGTTTCTCGTGGGGAGACTAGAAAAGTTTTTGTTCATGAATGTTATTCGATTCTTTATCATACATTTTCTAGTCTCCTACAACGGAACACAATAACTTTATGACTGAAAATCAGTTTTTTAGAAAATATGTGTACGTTATAATGTAACAGCATGTATTATAACGGGTCAGCCCTAATATTATTATTCAATGAACTTATATCAATTTACCGGTGTATTATACATAAATGAATATGTTGAACTCTTCTGTTTTGTTGTTTGAAAAATACATTTGACTTGTTACTTACCTATTTGGTTTTGGGATACACTTGATGGGAAACTAAAACAACTAGAGATGTTTCTGCGACTTTTATTATCTTTGACCCGGTTTTTGACCTTGTGTAAAAGTGCGCTCTAACACCACAATCGCGCTCCGTGGCCAATGCTAAAAGTCTGACCAGCTGGCTGGTTATTCGCTGGTCAGCTGTTTCTTTTCCTCTCTTTCATCAGTTTTACTATTGTCGGACTTAGTTTTGACTTGAATCATTCACGTCTTGACTTTAATTACACATAATACATTTGTAATCAGATAAATTATTCCTGAAAGAATATCCTGTATTCATGAAACTAAAAAACCTCGCGCACAATGTTAGTTTCCGTTTTCCGTTACTCACCATAGGTTTTGTCAACGTTAAAGTTAGTTTATTTTAGGTTAATGCAAGTAGACGTATCAAACTGAATGTCTAGGTCACGCCGTCACGAGGAGTTGGGAGATGACCTTTCTGGAGGAGAGGGTGACGGGGAGAGGTATCACGGATCCACCTCGTCTGTGCTCACGAGGAATCTCGTGGGTTTCTGGTATGTTCCTCTCCTTCCATCGGAAAATTGGGCACCCGGAAAAACCTAGGGTGTTTCGGGGAAATGGAATTTCTGGGAAATCCCCGAGAACGTTCAAGGTATTTTCAGGGTGAAATGGAGGTATAAACTCTACAAATTCTCGGAAATTTCAGGGAAACTCAGTATCAGGGAAAAGTGCGGGAAAAATATGATAAAATACCCTACAATTTCTCGATAATTTCTGGGTAACTCAGCATCGGGGAAAAGCATCGGAAAAAGGGCATGGATAAGCTTTTCGCCGCGGCAATCGCGTAACCCGTACTAGATACGGCGCGGCCAGGGGTGCCGTGATTTGATATTTTGGAAATTATCAGCTCAACATCGAGGTCTGAATATCGACAGGGATGATGAAGTTCATTTCATGAAGTTTTTACTAATGAAATATGCACTTCTATTCTCTTCATATATTATTAATATTTTGAAAAATATTTTTTAGAAAAATATTTTTCAAGAAAATATATTTTTGATAACATTTTCGAAAAATACCTTTACCAAGAAAAAATCCTATTAGTTTTTTCAATCACGTGTGAAAAATTTCTGAGAAGTTACTGAGAAATTGTAAGGTGACAACCGGGAAATTCCCGGGATTTTTCCCGGTTTTCACCTTCTTTTCGCTCTGATCATTTCGCGAAATGATCCCGGAACGATTGAGGTAGAATCAGGGAAAAAATCGGGGAATTTCAGGGAAACCGGCGCTCCTGTGTCTTTGTTATTTGTTTTGTAGTTTTGTTTATCTATATTCAAAGAAAGTGAAATTTTTGTCACATCGTTGAAAACGGTATATGATTTCTAATTCGTCGTTATGACGAAGTTTTGTTCTTGTTTTTGGTTTAGTAGACGGATTGAAATACAGCATTACTCCGCGTCGCGCTCATCATTTCAGGCATTAGTGGTTTTCTTTCAATTGCTATTGAAACAGTTTTGCGGGGACAAACTGTTTAGTTGGAAATGTCCTCTGAGATCTACTTTTGTATTTAATTGTCCTGTCAGTGTGTGGTTGGCATCCAGAAACTGTGAATCGCTCCAGGCTTCTGGGGCTGTGCAACAATTTCGCCTACGTGATCATGTTGAGTGCGGCCAAAGATATTCTGGAAGATGGACACCATGCATCGGACAACACCACGGCCGATTGCAGGGTAAGTTTTGGACCTCCTTTTCGGTTAATCCTTTTTTTAGTTTATATGGTTAGCATTAGCAGTTCTGCCAGTGGTTGTAGCTTGATTCTGCTCATTTCTGCTGTGTTGTACTATGAAAATACTGCTGCGTTTACTGATCAAACTACAACCTAGATGGCGCCACTGGCTATATCTCCTTCCATTATGTTTTTTCACATCTTCAATATTTCAGGATTCCATAATATCCCGAAACTGCCAACCACTTTCAACTGGATCCGTGCTGCTCGCTGACATCCTGCCCGCCCTGTTCATCAAAGTATCCGCACCGCTCTTTATCCATTCAGTGCCCTTTGGGTTAGTCAAGTTTTTTTTACGATATCGAAAGAAACTGTGTTTAGCCAGACCACCGCGTTTTGTTAAACTAACTTTGTTTCCTTCACGGATTCGTTTAGCAAGAGACATGTATTTTGAGAATAAAACGAGTTATGACCTCGGATCATATTTTCGGGAACTTTTTTCAAATCATCATTCTGAATTATTCTTTCAGAACGCGTACACTCTTTGTGGTTATCATCCAGGCCGCGAGTTTCCTTCTGGTAGCTACGAGTTCTACGGTGCCCGGCGCTCTTTTAGGTGAATATATTACTCACTTCTTCATTCGTTGAGTTGTTTCTTCCTCTTCTTCTCTTTCATAGTTAACATACAGTCTCATTTTTCGCCCTGAAATACCCTTTTTTCCTGTTTTCGAACAAAGTGGCTACTGATAACAGAAATATTTATATTCGCGGAGTTGAACTGCCATCTGATCATACAACAGAAAGGAGGCACTTCACAAATGTTCCAAATGATGAATAGTTTAAATATATGCTTCGGTTCAGGTGTTGTTCTGGCGAGTTTCGGATCCGGTCTCGGTGAGGTCTCGTTTCTATCACTAGCATCCTTCTTCAATATGTGAGTTATGCTGTGAATTCTATATCTAAACAGTTTTTGGTAATTTAACCGATTCCGGATACCAGAGTAGGACCTGTGAGTAACCTATAATGACTGAGGCATATAAGGTAATGATAAAATTTGAATTAGTTGAAGGGCTTCTAGTATCTTATAATAAGCTCAAAACATCTGATATTATGTTGCAGTAAAGTGATTTCGACGTGGTCTTCGGGTACCGGTGGTGCCGGTATTTTCGGGGCACTCGCCTATGCCATCCTCACCGATAAGGCCCTGATCGGCCTGTCTCCCTCAAATACCCTCCTATCTATGCTCATCGTGCCGCTGGCTTTCGCCTTCACGTGAGTTTTCAATAAAACTTGTATTGATTAAGTAACACAAAGTATCTTATGTGGGATGAAAATAGGATAACGATCACGCATTCCGGGTTTATACTAGCTAATACGTTTTATAGGGGTGATTGGAATGGTTGGGCATGTTATGCGCACCGTATTCACAATTACCCCTACCTCCTTAGATTTCATGTTACATCTCATAAAACATACGCTACATTTCTGCTCTTACATTTCAACTGGGTTACAAGTTCTCCAGAAAGAGCGTGCAATACGAGAGACGCAGAATGTAGAACGTTGCTACCAGCCGACCAATTATTCTTCGTAATGCGACTATGAGGGGTGACAACACGCTACTTGTAGTTTGATCGGCACGTACGGACGAATCTTCGATTGATTGTTCGACTGAAAATAAAATTATCAAACTAGAAACACAGCGGATAAGGCACCGTTCCCGGTTTAGAAAAAAAACTGTCCGGTTCTCCAGTGATTGGGTCGAATCGAACCGCAAACCAAACCACGCTGACTGAAACAGGACCGAGTTTCTCCCAGCTACAGGGACTGGTTCGCGGTCGGAAAAGACATTTTTCCCCCAGTGAATTCGCCCTATTACAGGTACTGGTTCGTTCTTGCTATGCCGAGATCCGTGCATCGAGTTAAACTCCTGGATCCTCATACGTATTTCGTGCCCAACGTTGATACAGGTTAGTTTATTGTCGTGTGAATTTCGTTCAAGTGAAAGTCATTCGCTATCCTCGTAAGTTTGGAGCTTGTCGTACCGAATTGATATTATTCTGAGGCTGAACGTACATATGTCCTCCTGCAACTGCAACCATGAAGTGCAAACTGGTTACAAATAATCCCACAAAACTTGAGAAGTTTTTGAGACATCATTCATTTACAGTGTGTGGCAGCAGCCGGAATCGAGTTTCTTCTTTTACCACAAATTCGGACGACGAACAACCATTGATGGAAAATGGTCGAGGTAAGCTATTGGGAATTTCACCTAGAACTTCTTATTGATTGATTTTCAAAGAGATCGTAACCGCTCATGATTTGCGTTTAAGGAACAGCAATATGGATAAAGAACAAAATATCAGATTCTAAAAAGTTTCCGAACACTCTCACATGACAGCAATTATGTAAACTTTATAGTGTGTGTAATCGGTAAGTACATAATGAATTATGTTATTTACAGCTGATTCAATCGGTTCGGCTCCCCCGCCCTCTACGGCCCTCAAACTACATCTGATGTTGCCTCTTCTCAAATACATGATACCATTGATAGTCGTCTATTTCGGAGAGTATTTCATCAATCAGGGTCTGGTTAGTTGGTCAATGAATCCATTCTATCTTAGTGGTTGAATTCATCTGCTCGTTATCCAACATCTGGAAACGTTTTGAATCTCATCAGCCCAAAAACATTGTAGTTCTCATCAAAATTGGGGGTTCGAAGCTTTCTAAACCTACTCAACCTGTCAGTAACCAAAACTGAAAAATCGGTTACAATTGGAGCCAGCTGAAAAAACCCAAACAAACAGGATACTCAGGGCAGCCCTAACAGCAACGTCGTTTTCATAACTATAGTTTCGCCGTACTGCACAGATTATTCGGTTACTTTTGGTATCTTGGTTACTATTCTGTTAACTTTGTAAATTGCTACTTCTATGAATAATTGGCTTCTATTCAGGTGGAGCTGTTGGAGTTCGACTGTTCTCACGGTTTCGGCCTGGGCGTGGCCAGTCAGTACCGTTGGTACCAGGTGTTGTACCAGCTGGGAGTATTCATCTCCCGATCCTCCTCCGATTGTGTCACTATTCCCTCCGCGGTACTACCCGTTCTTGCATTGTTACAGGTAAGAAATTGGGTAATATCTTATTGACAGCCAGGTTTTACGGAATTTTTCAGCGGTTGGTGTGCTTATTGACAGTCAGGTTTTACGGTTTCTGTCAAGTTTTGAGCAGTAGCGCTACCAACGTAAGTTTTTATGTGTAGTAGTTCTATCTATGTATTTTACGTACGGTACCACTATCAAAGTGTGTTAATGTCATTGTGATGTTGCTGAAGGTGTGATTAGTTAACAGCTTATTGATAGCGAAGTGCAATTTCGACTTGATCAAGCCATTGATTTGTTAGGTTATGTTGTAAAAGATGCTAGAAACATTCTGTGTTCCAGTTGGTGAATGCAACCCTGCTCTACTTCGACGCCGTTTACTACTTCATTCCCCACATCTCCATCCTTTTCCTCATTATTCTCTACGAGGGACTGTTGGGTGGCGCCGCCTATGTGAATACCTTCCGAGCCATTCACAAGGAGGTGCGTTCGATATTTGAAAGTTATTTACTTAGAAATCTTATCTAGAAAAAGAAAGTAAACTTCTATGATTGATATTGAAATTATGTAATTGTATAATGATTCAGAGTATTGGAACAGCGAATGACTTCTTTTGCAGAATCAAGTGCAATTTTTTTCGAGTTTTTTATCCATGGATTTATATCCAAAATAGGCAGAACGTTCGATATTTCCGTGTTTTCCATCGGATATATGCAAAATTATCTGATTTTCTTGAAGAGAAATTTTTTTTGAATCATTCTGGCTATTCGTACAACTTTATTGAAGTGTGTTTTCAGATAGCTCCTGAAGCTCGTCAGTTTAGCATGGGCTTTGCTTCGATTGCCGACACCCTGGGAATAGTATTCTCTGGATTCGCGGCCATACCTGTACATAATTACATATGTTCTCTTTCTTTGTAAACGAACAAAATGATTGAAAGTTGAAAGAGAGTTTTATTAAACTTACGTAATTAAACTTCGCTAGAATAACTTTTTATGTTAAGCAAATGTTGATTCTCTATAATAACAAGTAATTCAGATTTCTAAGTGATGTCTTAACTATTATGAATCTTACCCTTTCTATCCTGGTCAGATGAAACGGTCACATTAACCTGTATTCTAGTTCTTTTTGTATTTATGAAAAGTTTATGACTCTTGTTTTCGTCTATCAGTTTTTCTATTGTATAATATAGTACGTTCATGTTTGCCATTGTAATAGTGTACGATTCGGTGTTCATGAGGTTTGTGGTTTGACATTTTTTGATTACGTGTATAGTTGTGATAATTAAAGATTGTTTGGATTTTATTCTCGTATAGAAGAAGAATTAAATGCAAAACATTTAATTTTCGTTAGTGACGAGAGGTGAAACAATTAATCGGCAACTGTGTGTTCAAGTTTTCAGTTTGAGAGTTTATTTATTCTACACAAAATGTGCAACGGGACAAACTGGAAAAGAGAGATCGATCGATGACTATAGAAAAAAAGAAGAAATACTCAAGGCTCCGACGCTGTGGTAGGATGCATTCAGTGGACGAGGCCAGAGGGCGGGATTGAGCCGAGGAGTTGCGGTTGAGCGGAAGAATTGCAGTTTCGAGTAGGACAACACTTTTCGAGTTTTTCTACTACGATTTTGGATACACTACTCCAGTTTGTAGTTTGATTTCACTCCAACTGTAATTCAAAGGGTGGTGTATGCAGGTCAAACTACAACTCAGACATGACCATAATTTTAGACGCACAAACTACGCGACTTTTGAGATATGTGGAAACTATCGACAGTTTCATTCAAACAACTGATTTTCTACTGAAAAACTCATATTGAAGCAAGATGTTACAAAAAATTCCTTAACAATTTTTTAAACTCTGGCATAGTGAGACAGCCTGGAACGCCTATTGAAATGCTGTGAGAAAAAATTAACAAAGAAAATCTTCTATAATCGAAGAAAACGCGTAAGTAAATTGAGTGTTGGTCTTTGTGTACGTATACGGAAAATTTTGAATTCGAATGGTCATTTGAGCAAGTTTACACAAAAAGTATCTTAAGTTACATTGGAACACTGTCATAGTCTTATTCGGAACAAGAAGAAGAATGCCTCAGAACGTAGCTCTGGTGAATTCTATATCTAACCGGGTTTTCAGATAACCTAACCCTTTTTTGGTAACCTCTTTCTCAGGTTATCTCAGTAGGGAACCGGTAACCTACTAAGGCAACCTGAAAAAATAAAGGGTTAGGTTACCTAAAAACCCGGTTAGTTGTAGAATTGGCCCATAGTTCTTCAACAATCGAAGAAAACGGATCGGTTCACAAACACGAGTGTCGGTCATTGTGAGGTATACGGAAGTCTGATTCACCCCAATGACCAGTCATGACCTCAGTTAGTCCAAGTTGAATGGTCATTTGAGGCGAGTTTACACAGGAGCTAATCGCGCGCTTAGCGCCGCGCGCGTGTCGAGACAAAAGTGCGGAAGTACCCCGAAAAGAGAGAGAGAGTGACAACACACTAACTAACACGGATCTATGCGACGTCATAGAAAAAATTAATCACAATATGAGAGAAAATCGAAAACTGACAAACATTCAATATATTATTCGAAGATGCAGGGAAAATAAACGTTTTCACCGAAAACTGTGAGATGATGAATGTGAGATCCATGTCTTGGTGAAGTTGATCAAAACGTCATTGCGCAAAACTTCTGTGAGGCAGAAAAGTTGAGAAATTACAAAATACGAACATGCAACGACACATTGGTTCTGACATCAATTCTGAGTTTCTTTCTTCACAAAGGTTCTGCTTTTTTAATGAAAAGTTACATGTGTTAGTTGTTAGTTTTCATTCTGGTGAAACTCAAGAATACAGTGAGTTGTATATCTTTGAATGGTTGTATCTACCCGATGGATATTGTTAGCTTCACAGCTCGATGGCATTTCAGCGGATTTGTTCCACTTTTCCTGCGTGAAATACGGTAGAAGCGAGACTGGGCGGATTACCAACAAGAAGGATTCCCAAAATGGAAACATTGTACATTTGTACCGTTCGTAGGCGAAGGATGAGAAGTTTTGTATTATAAACCTTTATTCTGGACAAGATATATTCACTCGCTTCGAAAACTCTTTTTCATTTCATTAGCTTTCTTTTTCTTCTTTTCGTAGATCTCTCCTCTCTCTTCGTATCTGTCTCTCTCTTTTTTTTTCTTTCTTTCTTTTCTCTCTCTCTCTCTCTCTCTCTCTCTCTCTCTATCTCTCTCTCTTTCTTTCCTCAAGCATCTCGCAACAAGCCATTGTCATATTCCCGTGTCAAACCCCTTGTAAATGCTGTTTTCTCTGACCTTTCCTTGCATTCAGAGTAGAACCAGTCTTTCTATGCCAATTCTTCTCCATTAACAAGCATTGTCAACTTGAAAACACAACAAAACTGTGTTGTTTCGTGGAGAACAAAGAAAAAAAAACTAAACCAGACGTAGAACACAAACTTTCAACTGCGAAAAGCGTGTTTTCACTTCGTTCTCAATCATCATGCTATTCATTTCTCTTTATTACACTCTCAATTTCATATATTTTCGCTGTATCTCTGTTACTCCCTCCCTCTCTGTCTGTCTGTCCACCTATCTATCTCTATGTCTCTCTCTCTATCTCTCTATCTCTTTTCCTATTTCCATCTCTCTCCCTCTCCATGTCTTCTTTTCTTCTTGTTGACCTTTCAAGGTGATTCGAACTTCGCTGACCATTTGTTCGTTTGTTTTGTTAATCTTTCCATTGCAGTTCGCGAGCCGGATGCGCCCCTCCCCGGCTATATAAAACAAGCAGCCGACCCCGCTACCCAAGTAAGCTTCTCATCTGCTTTCTATTTCTTCTTGTTCTCTCTAATGCTTTCTCTTTATTTATGTTCTTCCTAATCTTTCTAGTTACCCTAGTGAGATTCCCATCTTTTTCTTTTTATTTCTGTTCGTTCTACTCTTTTCTTTTTTTCTTACTGTTCTCTCTCTGATGTACTTGCCTTGCCTCGATTCGGTGTCTGCAGTTCATGTCATTTCCACTGACACGCCCACAATACCCATTCCAACTTTTAAAAGACTGTTCTCTATCGTAAATTACCAGATTGCCCAAAAAGGCTAATACAGCCTTTTTGCTCATTTCTTCAAGTTTTATAGTTTTAGAGAGTTTTCAGAAAACTCTGTAATAACTCAAAGCTTTTCAGATATAACATGCGTTGAATTTCCGATTTCATTACGACTTCTTTGTAGGTTCTTATGGAAAGAAAAACACTACACTTTGCTGAGAAACGTGTTTCGAGTAGTTTGTAGTTTGGTATTGTAGTTTGCTTTCGACGACTCAGACCCTCTATTTATCTATTATTATTTCAGAATGATATTTGACTTCTACAGTCTAGCTGTGTTTTCAATCCTTATCTGCTACTGTGACGCAGCGGCCACCATTTCGAAGAAAGATGTAGGTTATACTTCGTTGTGAAAATTTTCTTTCAAAGTTTGTTTCCTTTTCAGCAATCCTAAGTGATGTATTCTGTTGTTCTATTAAAAACATTTTAGGATGTTACTAAATCTTTGCCGTAGTTTGATACGGATATACTCTATAATTTACGAGTTTTGACTAGTAAACAACGGGAGCAAACTACAAACACAGCGAGATACCGCAACATACACCATATAGGCTTTTTTCCGAGAATAGCGAACCCTATATTGTCCTGGTAAAACGTAAACAACTAATAAACAGGTATGGAAAGTACACAACAAACTAAGATTCAATGAATATTCGATGTGTAATTACTGAAATCGCTTCCAGGTAATCGACTCCTCGCGAGAAAACTTCGAAACGACGCTGTCCGACGACGATTTCAAGAATGTTCCCGATCAGGTCGACTTTGTTCGATTGGGTTCGTTTATTCGAAAAACATCTTGAAAAAGTTTACGTTCGAATATTGTGTACTCTAAGGTTTTTACTATGTACTAGTTACAGTTACAGAAGGGTCGTTTTATCAATACAGTTTCACCATCAATATATCGCTCAGTTTTTTTTATTCGCCCCCGATTACAGAAAAAAAAAACATAATTATGTGTTTTTGATGGCAGAGTGAAAAAAGTGCATTTCAAAAAAATGTATGTCTGTTGTAGTTTCAAAGTGAAAATTTAGTTTTGGCTTGTTGCTATTTCTTAGAAAATATGTACAACCTCAGACAATTCCCAGCCATTTGGCGAGCCACTTTTGTAGCGGTCTCCACGAGAGAGTGTCGAGATCAAAGAGACGCAGCGTATCTCAGCCTGTCAACGGTTTCCTTGACTTGCATGCTCTCTAGCTTTTGTAGCTGGCGCTTCGCAGAAAATGTATGTTAATCGTTCTGAGATTTCTCAGGTATCAAAGTGAAAGATGACCCGACCATGGGAAACCGAATGGAGGGCGATATCGCCATGGAGGACCCGAAACAGTTCGTACTCGACAACAACAAACTGGGAAGAAACGCCATTCGACAGGCATACAGGTGAACTTACAAGTACACCAAGCTGTATGCTGCGAACTAAAAAATACGTCAGAATGGACGGATTTGGATTAAACTTGAAAATCATATTTTAGATAATAAATAAATAATTCTCCTCTGAAATCAATTCATATTCGATTCCTCAGAGAGTGTCCAACTAGAGATAGCGTGGCGCTTTTTTGCACCTCAAGTTTTCCATTCCCTACCATCACGAAAAATCATGGCTAAATGTGTATTGGTCCACGAGCGAGTGAATAAGAGCTGAAGACGAACTTGGTATAGTTTTCAGTACATTCCCATACCCGAATTTCAGGAGATGGCCCAATGGTGAAATCCCGTACACCCTTTCCTCTCAATATGGGTCCTACGCACGATCTGTTATTGCGAAAGCCATGAAGGTATTTGAAAAAAGAATAAACAAAACATTCTATGTAATGAGATTTGAGTTCGGAAATAACAACATCACACCTTGTAATGCTAACTTAGCTAGTAGTAATAGAGAAATTTACTGTCATTTTCGGAATTTAAAAGTTTGACACTTTGATGATTCATTTTAACTATAAAGTAACATTTCTTTTAAGAATAATTGTATCATAAGTGACACCCACAAGTAACGAAACATTACTAATTCGTGTGGAACAGAGTATCCACATTCTTCGCAGGAATACCACGACAAGACGTGCGTGCGCTTCGTGGCGCGCGACTCCTCGCGACACAAGGACTACGTCTACATCCATCCGGATGATGGCTGTTATTCACTCGTCGGAAAGTGGGTTCAAATATATTCTGAGTGGGAGGCGTGTAAAACCACAATATGTTACACAGTATGTATGAATAAAGTGGAGGTTTTCACATAATGATAGCTCATAAGGTAAAATTAACAGTGGTGAAAGAGTTATGACTGGTAATTTTTTTCTGTTTGAACAAGAATTGTTCGAAACCGTTGTGTTTTCAAACAGCTGCGACCAAACGCGAATTAGTGAAATACAGTTCCGGCTTCCCTATTGCCGAGAGAAATAAAATGGGTTCTTCCGTTCGTTTTTGGTGTATTTATACTTTCAAAACGCGCACGTACACAGTACACTACAATATATCACGTGTGAAAAACACATCTTCTAACACCTCTGAAACGCCTCCACTCTCAGACTGTTAACGTGTATTGTTAACCCTTCTCAGATCCTAGTTCGTGTCATCAGAATCGTTGCTCATTAGTTCTCGAACTCTTTCTCCTTCCAGGACCGGCGGACGACAGCCACTTTCTTTGGATTCCGGTTGTATTCAAGTGGGCACGATTGTGCACGAACTGATGCACGCAGCCGGCTTCTTCCACGAACAGAGCAGGTACGCGTTTGCTCCTTGTATCTTAAATTTTTGTAGAAAACTAACTTCACATTACTGAAATGTATTTAGTTTAGTGTAAAAGTGCAGTTACGTTTTGGCATTTCAACCGGTGCTCTATTAGTTTCTAATGACCTCGTTAGGTGATCTCATGGGGTAGCTGAGTATAGTGCACCAGTTACTTTATGAGGCATGCCTAAACAAAGTTTATCGGAAGAAATCTCACACATTATCGAGAAAGTTCCCGGGACATAGTTCTGGCGGCGTAGCAATCCGTCTAAAATCTCATGAGATAGTTCATGAGCTATTCGCATGAGCTTCTCATGAGATTATATTGATTGCTGGGCTACAATATTGAGAGTTCACGAGTAGCTCATGATGTATCTCATGAGAAACTCATATGAACTTCTCGTGAGATTGGAGGCATTGTTACGCCGCCTGGTGAAGTCTCATTTGTTTTGAGGAGATTACGTTTTGAGGATCTTCCACCATCCACAACCACCATGTAGGGTCCGCTCAGGGCAGAGCGTGGGGATAACATACATTGGGCTCTGACTCCTAATAGTTGTAGTTTGATCCCGTCCCATTTCAGTCATGATTCAAAAACTGTGCTAGACATATCTATTTGCCTTCCAGACAAGACCGTGATAATTACATTTCAATTGAATGGAGAAACGTTATCAATGGAGCAGATGACCAGTTCGAGAAGTGAGTGGGTTCTGACGTAGATTTTCACTCTTATTTGTCCACCCGTTGCTCTGACAAACCGATAGGATAGAATTTTGGCGAAATAGTCCGCTAAGCGAGAGGAGCAGGATAGGGTCAAGGTGCCGAATATTCGAGAAATGTCCATCTCCTGACAGCGAATGAACAAGAATGGCTTAGAACTTAACACCGAAATCTTCCTGATTCACTTTTTCTCTTCTCTCTCTATTTCTCTCTCTCTTTCGCTTTTTTTCCAAACAACAAATATCAAAGAAGTGTTGACAAGTAATGGAAAAACATCTCGATAATCAGTTCCCACCCTGCGTCTCTCAAAGCGAAGCTGTTTATTTTCACTTTTATACCGATCGGCATCTGGCGATATAGTGTGTGAACAGATGACTGCATGGTCGGATACGGTATCCTGATCAATTGGGTGCATTGAATGCAAAAGACCAACCTCCACCATTCTTGACAAACATCGCAGAAAAGTTGCTCAAATCTCTGATCTGGGTGGTGCACGCCAGTAGGAGCGCCAATTGGCGCAACGCCGTGGATCGGGTGTTGACGCGGACGCTCTGCTCCAGCTCTAGTTCAATGTGCTCCTGAGCACATAACGCTAATAAATGCTAAACACCGCTAATAAATGAAAAATCGATAACACTCTCCAGGTACAATTTGAACGTGATCGACCACCTGAACGAGCCGTACGACTACGTGTCCATAATGCACTACGGACCATACGCGTTCAGCGGGTCCGGCAAGAAAACCATTGTTCCCAAAAAGGTAGATTTGATTCGATTGTGTAATTGCTCAAGAAGGTTTTGCCTAGTAATCCAGAATGGAACTCTCTCGGGAATTAGGCCTGAATTGTATTCCGTGCTAAGCATGTCCACCCAAACTGCACTAGGGTGAAACTACGAAAATAAACTGAAAAAGAGAACAGCCAAAGGTCAAATTCAAAGACAAGAAACTTTCGTCTGACACTCTGCTTGAAAAAAAAAGCCAAAGGAAACTTCTAAGTGTTATAAACTCTTTTTGTCAGGGTGGAGCTGAGCGAATGGGTCAGCGAATAGCCTTCTCCGATGGCGATCTCCGGAAAATCAACCGGTTATACCAGTGTAGCGCCGAACTCAACGGAAACTCTATCACGGAAAACAGAATGGTTGGTTATCGATTGGAATGAAAACAACTTGTTGTGTCTGTAGTTTGATCTCATTGCTCTTCGGCCAATGTTCGGGAATTAGTTCGTGCACCGAGATCAAACTACAACTCCGATACGAGCAGACATTTCGTTTCGTGCGACACTCCGTCCCCCACCGAGTAGTGTAATTTGAGAGAAGTTGAGTCCGTGTGCAGGAAATTCCCGTGGTCAGTTCTCCATCTGCGTCTCTTCAAACTAGCGCTATTCCCTTGTTCTCACATCCGTGATAGGGTTCGAATACCGTCAGTGGGACTGTGAGACGCAGGGTTGAATCTGAGTACGTATGTTCGAGCATTCCGGCACCCTGGCGCAATCTCTCTAATCTCACGAGAAGTTCATATGAGTTTCTCATGAGATACCTCATGAGCTACACGTGAACTTTCAATGTTGTAGCATAGCAAACAATAGAATCTCATGAGAAGCTCATGCGAATAGCTCATGAGGTATCTCATGAGATTTTTGAGGGATAGCTACGCCGCCACCCGCCAGTATCCCATCCTGCGTGTCCTCAAACGTACGCGATTTCTCCGCTCTTACACACACACCGTAGGACGTGAATAGTGAGGCAAAGTGAGAGACGCAGGATGGGATGCAATTGTCGGGATGTTTCAGCACACGTACTCTGAGTTTCGTTGCTGGATAATTATGCATACAGCACACAATCTCCTACTCTGTGTTCTACTGCTGCCTTGTAACAATGGTTTTCGGTGTTTATGTTGTCAGCTATTCTTTAGTAACCCCATGTTTCTCTTCCGTTTCTCTAACTGTGTGTGCAGGCTCCGCCCACGTCTACTACATCATCCCCCCGTCGTCGGGCTTTCGTCTTCGGGAAATTTTCTAACAAAACAGGAAGAATCAGAATATTTGGCTGATCGTATCAAAGTAAGCAGTATTCTCTGAATAGACTGCTTAGCTGAGAAACATTCCAACTGTCAGATCTTAACCTGCGTCTCCGCAAACGTACACTATTTCTCTAACCCTACATTCGGCGAAACAGTGCGCAAAGCTAGAGACGCAGGATGGGATCAGCTCATAATAATAATAATAATAATAATCTTTTTCGGCAACTATTCCAGCCGTGTATTACTTTTATTGAATGAAACACATAATCACACAAATCACATATCAACCGTAGATGGACTGTCCGTAGAGGGGGTGGCGATAGGCATGGGTGAGCTTTGTAACCAGCTCATGCGGTCCGCCATATAGATACCGCGGCGAGCGGGGATCGAACCCAGGTCTGTGGAGCGACAGCCGAACGCAAACCACTTGACCACTCGGCCCCATGTACTCTGGTGTGAGACGCTTCAAATTACAGTTCATCTGGTAACTTGCTAGGCAGCTTACTTGAACCTTATAAACAAACTATCGCTGGTAAACTCGTTACACGCAAGTAAGCTACTTGAAAGTCACTCACTTGAGCCTACTTGACAAGTAGTCTTACAAAATACGGTCATCCATGGGCAGCAGATTCTCTCTTGTTGTGCTGATGAGAGATCGCCTTACCAACAGTGCCGCACAAACTTGGCATGCTTCTGACTGGGCCACAAAAGTTATTAAAACCTCAAAACAAGCATGATCACTGAGAAATGACGATGCGAACCATATGCTGAATCGAATATTTCTTACGGAAACTCCGGGAAATGTTATACAATTCAATGCTTGGCCTTCAAAAACTCCTATTAACCATCTTACGCTGAGCTCCGCTACAATAATCAACATTCGACTAAAGGTTTATTTTAAGACAATTTCTAACTGGCTCGCCCGTATCAAACAAAGCGCCATTCGTATCTGGGACAAGTGTTTCAAAGGTGCGCGATAAGTTTGTTAAGCTGATTCAGACTATTTAAGGTAACATAAGGTAGTAAGGTGATTAAACCCAATAATATACCTAAGAGAAGTTTTATCCCCCTCCTAGCCAGCCTAGCTGAAGGGGGGGCTAATATAAAATGTACGCAGGTCGCTAGGCTTTAGGCTACCTTATCAAACTTGTGGAATTCGGTTGAAAAAAATTATTGAAGCGAAGGAAAATACAATTCTGCATAAATTTGCATGAAAAGGTTGAAACATTCGTTTAGGCTTAATCGTGTTCTCGTCCCAGTTGAACAACGCAACTATTCCACTTCCATCAGCCAAGGACACATAAACTCCACTTTAGTCAACATCATTCTGACGGAGACCCCTACAGTACCCATTGTTTTATATTTTAAATTATAACTTCCTTGTGTTTCCGAAAAGGAATCATAATCGAACTTGAAACTTGTTGACCTTTTCGGCAAAATTTGCGTAATTTTTACCCGACTAAAACTTCTGTACCCCTACTGTAGGGCGCTCAGTAGGTATAAAAACTACTATAGCTTTCTTTGGTTTATCTTCTAACAGTATATGTATCAACTGGCTCATTCTATTCCTGTGTTGATTCTTCAATTATAGTTAACCAGCTTGTTTTGAACAGGGTTTTGTGAGATGTTTATTGTTCTCAGTATTTAGTTGCACGATGTACTTCCTAAGATACGATATCGAAAGTTCACGTGAAACGTGATAAGTAGTCGCGTGAAGCGTGTAAAATATATTGTATGTTAGTTTTTTCGGCGTAACTGAGAGTTAGAAGCAAGGTTTTAATTCAAAAAGGGCAATAATAAGTTGAATTATTGCTGATAATTCTACACGTGGGTGTTCGATTTAATTCTATATCCAAGCGAGTCTCTATTATTCTTCGAAGAATACGAGTTTCTCCATAACTTCCAATTGTTCAGTCATCTGTTTTTGTGGTATTCTGGCCATTCGCTGTGCTTCGGTTATGCTATGTGTTCGATACGGCTTATTCTGTTTCTAGTCGTGTTTTTCCGATTCTAACTATTTAATTTATGGTGTTATATGCTTTTTATGTTCTGTGATTCGTTGTCGGGTAAACGTATTTGACTTGTTATTTGTCTTGTTCCTTTTTTGGTTTGGAGGATGTGAATTTCAGACGAACCGTGGCGCTATAATCACAAAGAAATAGAACACGCTGAACAAGAAAAATTGGTTGAAAAGTGAATCAATTGAATTTTATGGTTTTGTGTAACATTTCAATGGAAATGTTCCAACCATGACCATAAAAGTTGGTTAATTTGATCCAATGATCACATCAACGTTTTTATTGAGTTCATTCATTCTCTGCACCACAAAATTCCATACTACAGTTCGTGTAAAAGTACTTTTCAACCACTGTCCGAATGGCTTGATCTTTCTAAAGCAAATAGCTGTGTCTGCAGTTTGATCGCATTGCTTTTCGGACAGAGTTCAGAAACTATTCGGTGCCTCGAGATCAAAATTTCACTCGGTTAGTAGATCAAATTACTACTCTATGTATGTTATCGTTGCACATTTCATGACCCCTGTCGAGATGAGAACTGGCGCTGCCCATTCTGGGCCATTTTCTCGTATTGTGAGGCCTTCGAGGAGGTAGAGTTCATCGTATGTCCCAGGTCGTGTCACGCGTGCACACGTGAGCGAGAACCAGGCACGTGAGATGCGTGAAGTTATGTGAGGTTCGTGAATATATGTGTTGTTCGTGAAAATACGTGAAATACGCGCAAATAACGGGAGGTTCGTGCAATTATTTGAGGTTCGTGTAACTAGATGATACTTTCTCCTGTGATGACCCTTGAAAATGATGACCCTTGAGATATCTTAGAGTTTTACCATGACATATCAGATGTATAATACGTGCTCGTTATCGCTTGAGATATAAATGTGTACAGAGACATGACGTGGGTACTGGGTATGTACAAATTTATCACATGTCTACTGAACTTTTCTTTGGTAGCCCTTCCTTGATAATATGAATTGAAATGCTTCCGCGTTTACACTCTCCTTCCCAGTTCGTAGACAAACCTATTATTATACTACACTTTTTTGCAGATACACATCAAAGAAGAAGGATCATCGAATTTTTCACGGGTTTTTTTTCGGTTTGCTTTCAATAAAGTGTTCAACACGTATGTTCTATTTGATGAACTGGCTAATAAAGGTCACGTATCGATAATTTATAGAAGGACAATGTTCAAAAAGGTTGCTTGCGAGAGGTCAGGCCAGAAGGGTATATATCGTTCTGCTCTGCCACATTCATTGGTTGATTCCGATGCGTTCTGGTCGTAATTAACTACAAGGCTCTGGGAAGTATTCAGAATTTAGATCAAACTATAATTTTCTATCACTGGTGCGCGAGGTAAACGTGCGCTAGCGACACCTTTGTGGCCGTGGCGCAGATTTTGAAAAGAAACTGGCGCTAAAGTATAAAAATTGTAACTTCCAAAATTCAGCTCCATTTTATGCATTGAATTCATTTTTTTCTGTAGTTTTACCTATTATGTATGTCACCCCTTTTCATTTTCAAAATACTGTATGTTAAATCTAATATTACTATTAATCTTTCTACTTTTTTATGCGGCTGTCTGGACCTTACGAATCTGGGACCTACTAATTACCGCACCTACCGCACCGGGGGAAATACCGCACCGCGATTTGAAAATACCGCACCGTACCGCACCACCGCAAATTTGCGTATTTTTTTCAGAAAAATTCAAAAAATCTTATTTTGTTACCGAATTTGTGTCTAAAGCAGAAATCATATTCTTTTCACTTGAAAACAACAACAGTGATCTCGAGAAACTTTTCTGTGGAACTTTCTCACTAGAAGAACACGCTTTCAGTATTGCATTTTCGTTTTCTGTTGTGTAACTTCAAATTATTTCATGCCTTCAAATGTCATGACCCCATATAAACCTGACAACTGTTGATCGCCGGGCTCACCTGTCTCAATAGTGTGTTTTTTTTATTTCTGGAACCGTTTTTCGCAGACGTTTTTGTAACCCTTTCACCCAGTACGAATAAGTGTGAATAATACTAGACAGGATGGGACGTATATGTGACTTGTGACCTCGCGTTTAGTAACTGAACGGTGATTCTAAACGTGACAATATGTTTTTTATCTGTGTACATGAGAGCTGGATCTCTGCATCGACAGATAGTTTGCTCCTAACGAAGTTCTAGCTGCTATGTGACAACAGTTTTGAGAGACCCGAAGTGGCTAACTCTGTAATGATCAACTACTATCCTGTTGGTCCGACATTATACCGCTTTCTGTTGTTTCAGGAAAACTGAAATTACCGTTATTATCAATGAACATTTCTGGAAATAGTCAGAAAATATCTTAGGTGCAGGCTTCGATTAATATAGTGAAGTGACCATTTTGCAGTTGAGTACAGAGAACATAAAGTTTAAATCACTCTTACCAGGATATGATATTTTTCTCCCTTCGAGGATTACCATAATAGAGTTAGAGATTTGTGCTCGTTGGCAAAGATTGTCAATTTTTGCAGGAAAGGGAATAAACTCATTGTGATCGGTCATTAGACATAATTTTCAGATTTGCTGTTTCTAAAGTGATAAAAAGGATAGGATTTATGCTTTAGAAACTATTTCTTCTTAATTTGAAGATTTTGAATTTTTTGAAAAAATACGCAAATTTGCGGTGGTGCGGTACGGTGCGGTATTTTCAAATCGCGGTGCGGTATTTTCCCGGTGCGGTAGGTGCGGTGATTAGTAGGTCCCTACGAATTCTTTCATTATTAGACTATTTCTACAGGTAGGTGGTGGCTAGATCGAGAAGATTTGGCTCGTGATTCGTGAATTTCAGATGACCGAAACAATCTCAAGGAACGTGCCTCCGGAGCAGCTTGCTTCTGCTTCAACAGCTCCACAATCACCTAGCGTGAGTGTATTCAATATTGCACTCAGAGTTTATTATTTATATAATTTTGGAGTGTATGAGTATTTCTTTCTACCTCATCAGGTTTTCAATTTATCCTCAATTATACACAGCTTGATATCACCATGATTATATGTGGTCGAAAAAGAACCTCAAAATAGATCCGAAAGTTCACACCGTTTAATCAGATATCAGACATATATAGACATATATATTGATTATTGTATCATTATATATTGATTCCAAAATTGAAAACACCCATATGAGTTGTAACTGAAGGAGAACGACATTGCACTAATACTCTTGCTTACCGGTTTGTATGGTCATTCACACTACAGTAAAGTGCGTCTATTCTACAGAAAGTAGGCTTTTTCCATTCAGAATCACATAATTCCCAGAGTATAAGCAAAACAAGTAATCCGTATTTACCGAATTTTTGTAATCCGTATTTACCGTACCGAATTTTTGTCACGACCCGGACAACATAACTGGTGTATGTGGTTAGGGTATAGGGTATGTCAACTCATGATTATATAGGAGTTCGCGCGAGGTCTCCGGCAGAAACTGGAGCCTTTTCACCAGTACAATCCATCGGCTCCCAGGCCCTCCGTTCGTCATGTGCTCCGTTCACTCAGAAATAGAGAACTGGGACACGTGAACAATGGTCAGCCTGATTGTGACGCCTTTCATGCTCTTTTATACTCGGTACGTTGTCTGTTTTGTTTGCATTATGTAGATAAACACAAAAAAAGCAATGATTGGTTGTTACCTGGCTAACAGGCTAATGTTTTCATGACTAGACGAGAAGATATTTTTTGCAGAATTAGTCATTTCCGTTTTTCAATCACCAAACTACAAACATGGGTTGGGCTTCACAGTTATCGCATTGTCCTCACATAATCATCTTCGCGACAGTTTATAAGTAATCTCGATCGATTTCGGTCAAGGCGTTGGATGGATTTTCTCGACCATAAATCAAATCAGCTGTATGCTTCTTGGTTCTTTAGATGCGAACAACTAGTTTGAAGGCAGAACTGAAACAAGATGACACACTTGCCAAACATGCGTTTGTTTTCTCGAATAGATAAGTTAGTCCAGAACTCTCGATTATTATGAACATTCCCTGGCCAATTCTACAACTAATCGGGCGTCTAGGTAACTTAACCCTCGTTTGGTGACCTCTTTGTCAGGTTACCATCGTAGGTAATGTGGATGTAATCTGAAATTCAAATTCGGTTACCGCTCAAACTAACGGTAAAAACCCACATTTTGCGTTAGAAAAACAGGTAACCGGTCTCTCATTTCAGGTCACCAACCGGTTACCTACTGATAACCTGAAAAAGAGGTTACCAAAAATGGGTTAGGTTAGTTTACTCAATAACCCGATTAGATATAGAATTCACCACTTTCTACAGTTCACCGTTTAGGATACACGCGATTACCGGCCGACCACTTGGCGCCGCAAGTTTCACGGCAACGCCTATTACCAAAAGTTAGTTTTTTATGTCTTTTGAAAACATATTCCTATGAAGTTTTCGATTTTCGAAGAAATAAGGGACGACATGAGGAATGTAAGCTGTGACTATTCTACGAAAAATAACCCGTCATACGAATCAAATTGCGTGAAAATTCGTGATTTGGCATCAATAATAGGCAAACCAATTCGAAATTGGCGTAAGGGGAGCCTGTTCTCAATCATTCTTGCTAATCGGAGAGTTTGACTGGCTGTTGAGTTTATTTCCTTTTTTTCAGCCGTAAAGTAGTTCATGCGAAGACGCGTTCAATGTACTCAGTGGAAACCAAACCCAAACGACAGTTGGAATTGCGTCGTCTTCGACCGGAGGAGAAGGTGGTAGCCACCCTGCTGTCACCGGGCTATTTCCCTGTCGAGGTTTGTAGACAGCCTCAGTAAAGTTGTCCGAATAGCCAAACAAAAAAACGGGCAAATGTTTTGCCAAAAACGAGAAAAATTGTTCATTTTTATTGCAAGATCAGTTATATTCACGTGTTCAACGTTTAAATCTAAAAACGGACCTATTTTTGTTGAATAGTCGGTCGGACCTTATTGGTGTATGACAGCCAGATACCTGCTCGTGATTCAGGATACTTTAAAAATTGATACGATAGTTACGAAGAGCGAAGTTATCCCCTTCGCATGAATATCAGACGTTGTGTTGACTTCACGCACTTTATTTGCTAACTTTTCACTGTTCGACCTGTGGACGTAAGGAGCACAGCGAGAAGCTCCTGTTAGATTTGGGAATACGGCCCCAGTTTTAGGATTCAGCCACTGAGCCTGAACGCAGCTAAAAGGTTTCTGATCTTGTATTGCAGACACAATCACCTACAGAACAGGGGAAGTAATGCACGTGTAACGAACTTGACTTGCAAGTCAATGCAGATCCTCTCTATCATCCCACCCCCTGTGTCATTTTTCTCTTTTGCCTTTCGCTAGTTGAGCATTGCTGCTCAGATCTGGTGGCTTCGTGCTTCGGAATTAGTAGTAAATTTGGAGTTCACATACTACCTTGTTTACAGGCAACCAGCTGTCCGAATTGGTTGCTGGTCTTGACAGACATGGGACGTTTTCTTGTCTACAACTTTGTGTCTGGCGAACAAGAGTATGCCTACCGACTTCCAACAACCGCCTTCGATCACTCGTGAGTTCTAGGTGGATTGACTTTTAATACCCAGCATAGTAATAGTAATATTTCATTTCTAAACTCTAAACTAAAATTCTATTCTAAACATTATAATATTGCATTATTCGTTATGAATGGATTTTAACAAAAAAACGGTCAAAAACCTATTTTCGGATCATAAAATAGAGCATGGTTCCGGCAATCACGGTTTTCGATTATGACCAAGAGTTTGTGTTATCTATCAACTTCAATGTAGGGGTCTAAAAGGCAGTTCAAAGCCGGATACTTCTGTTCTGATGGGTTTGTAGTTTATATGCGCGATATGTGGGAAACTCGGATGTGTAGTGTGGTATTCTAAGTAATGTGATAGAGAGCTAGTTAAATATAGTTAAAGTTTGATGTTTTGTATTGCTGTTGTGATTGTAACAATTGCTGTCAACTTCAGGGAAATGGCGTGGAACAACGGAGGACAAGACGTATGTATCACGGGATTGTCCAAAGACCGGAGCAAGTTCCAAATAGTAGTCTTTGATCTATTTCCCATGAGATTCAAGACCATGTTCAAACTGGAGAGCAGGGTTAGTGGAACTTGGTTAGATATTGTGGTGATATAATTTTGAATCGCGAAGCGAAACTCCATTATGCAACTCGATTAACATAACAACCCTCATTACAGACCTTTCTCTAGTTTATTTAAAGAAGGACGGCTATGTGGTCCAATCGCAACGTTTCAGTCCTTTAAACTGCAATACATTTTTCAATTGCCGTTTTAAGGACCGATGACATGGGATAGGTCCACATAGCGTCATACTTTAACGTAGAATGTGCATATAATTATGTTATTCGTCGTATTTCTGTTGGAAACAGGTTCCTTCTTGAACATGATATGTTTACGTGAAACATGAACCCATTAGGCATCTATAAAGCTCGTGTACCTTGTGTTGCCTTCTTCAAACTAGTGTTCTTTCAGGTGTTCGGAGATTTTTCCCAAGTGGAATTGTACGACGACATTCTGACGATCCACTACAATTCTCCGAAGCGACTAGTTTCCTATAGCTTCGATGAAATCTTTGCCGAGGTATGTGTTGAGATAATAACGTAGACTTTATTTTTGTTTCATGTGTGTGGGAATTTCATATTTTTCGGTTGATTGTTCAATGTATTCGTCTACATTCAAAGAATGTAGTTCTCACTCAAAGAAGAGGAAAATACGAGAAAAACACAAATAAGTCTATAGTGTTAATTGGATTTATTGGAAGTCAAAGTATCGAGTTTCCAATTCGCTGTTTGCACGATGTTTTATTTTGGAGAAGGAGATACGTTTTCGTTTCTAAAATAGGACTGTCTATAACTTTTCAACCGCGTGTTTAGCTTGATAGTGAATTCCAATATTTCAGTGTTATGAAGGAAGAAGTGACGATGAATCTGACGAGAAGGAATATTCCTCAGGGAGTAGAGTTGTTCCCTTCAACTTGCATATCAGAAAGGAGCCGAGACCTATCAGAAAACTGAAAGGTATGTGATTATGTATAGATAGATAGATAGATTTATTCGTGATTTAACACGTGACTTCCACATAGTATGTGGCACTCCAATGGAGTAAATGGAGAAAAAAGTTGAGAAGAAAAAGGGTATGGTTACCCTGTTACGCGCTCATAATATTACATGCAATTTGACAGTGCTGGACGACGGCGATTGAACCAAATGATTTGTGGGACAATAGTTATCTTGAAAGAGACGTTGTAATGAAGATATGTTTTGTGAAGAGATCATCCGGATTGGCATGTTTGGCTGGGATGAGATGTATGCACGTTGGCTGTGCCATGTGTAAAAACAGAGGGATGAAATAGACGGTCACAAAATACATAGTAATAAGACATAAACTCTGCGCTGTTTTGAGTTTGCCCGTTCTTGTAACTCTATACCAAAAATCGAATAGTTCGATCATGCATGCAACAATGCTGTATGCAGGTTGCAGGTACATTTATCAGCAGCGTGTTTTAATAACCAGGCAGCTATAGCTATAGTAAAAGCTGATGGGGAGCTTGAAAAATCTGCTCAAAATAGTTTTCGAGGATAATGTGAAAACGGCTGTTTTGTAACGGTTTTGTTCTTAAAATAAAACGATTATGTGGACCAATCTCGACGCATCTATCCTTTAAACTGCAATTGAAAAATGTAGTGCAGTTTTAAGGACCGAAGCGTTGGGATTGCTCTACTTAATCGTCCCACTTTGATAGGTCAGCATGAGTAGTCGGCTGCGGATTGCTAGGTGTAGGTGCAGCGCCACTCAGTCCAAGCTTGGTGACAGTACCGTGAAGGAACATTACCTGAAGCAACATACAAATCAATTTCGTATTCAATTTGTATACCGCAATGTATATAGCTTCGTGGCACGGTATTGGAAACAAACTCATTTTATGTAGATATGTTGTCACTGATGCTGTTTGCTGCTAAGGAGTAAACAAACATGTTTTGCATTTTCTCAAGCTTAGTTCAGCCGCTAGAATCAGTTGTACAGTTGAAGTAGTTTCAAGCGCGGTTGAGAAAAATTCAATTGCTTCAAGTACGTTCGATTGATTGTAAGCTACCTTACAGTACAATTACCTTTTTTCCAGAAGAATTCCATACCGTGGACTTCTCGTATTCCCATCCGAATTTGGCTCTGCTAGAAACCAAGCCGGAACAGTTCACGCTCCTGTACATCATAGATGACGATTTAGGGGTAGGTTTTTTTTTCGTTCTGAGGATGGTCAAGGTCAAAAGTTAGAACATAACCAAACAAGTTTCTGCCTTGCCTATGCCTAACCGCGTGGCTACCAAGTCGGACGACTAACCGGATAGGTTATCGAGAAACCGGCGGAGCATTCATTGGGTGGTCCGGTCCACGTGTTTTTGAGGCAAATTGAGTGACCTGGTCTATTTCCTTTTCTAAATGATTTTATTAAACCTTAAAATCTCAGTAACGTGTTTTTCTATGGAAAAAATAGGTCTCGAGGCTTGAACGTATACCTAGGGAACCTATACCTTGTCGTGTTTCCCCCCATAAACTTTTAAATTTCGCGGGGATTTTTAGGTCTTCGAACTCTCGAACCGATAATGTCTCACATACGAGCCCAAACTTTCTCATCTCATGATTTTCAGCCCCGAAACGCTGACGTGAAAATTCCGGATAGGAAATGTGAATTTGACGTGGAGATAGTCCTGATGACCTTTCACCCGGACAATTCTCGAAGATTGCTGAGATTCGAGGATTCTCATCTCGCCTGCTACAATGTGGAGAGGTGGGAGAAAATTAGAAATAATAAATAGGCGAATTCAAAGAAAGATTCATACTCATTTCCAAGCTGTAAAGCGTTTAGTTCTGATCGTAATGGAAAGATGTTTTATCTGTTTTCAATAATTGATTTTCCTAGAATTATCAATACTGACGCATTTAGAAACAAAATGAACTGGTTTTTGAACATTAATTTGAACTAATGCGGCCGTCTGATTCTGAACTCTACCTAACACACTATTTTTGTGCCCGCATCACCCCCCCCCCCCCCCCCCCCCCCCCCCCCCCGCAAGACCTTTATAGTCTCGTAGATACGTGATTTGACACTGATTTGTGTTTTCAGCCTGCTGAACGGTACTAGCGAGGTCGAGGTTAGGCTGGATTGGCGCACCGCCTTGAAAGTACCCGATCGGTCCCGTACTCCGGCAGACCGGGTGCCACAGCTGGTTACCACCAGGTCTGGTCGACAATCTCATGTGCTGGCCCCGTTGCATCCTGCCGATGAAGACAATTATGTCACTGTTGTAAGTAATTCTAGAATAGAGTATAATAATGTTCAGTGAATCATGCGTGAGTTCAAAAGTTGGATACATAACGCGTAGAATTATTGGGGAAACGTAAATGGAGAAGCAGGCTAAAACGGTAGATGATGTTTGTAGTCTGATGCCCTTGCGTTTTCGCCTTAACTCGTGATATGCATCGTATATGTAGATTAAACTACAATTCATTGTCATTCGTATTTCAGCGTGTTCTGGCCATGAAGTGCAATGATGATGTGCTGACTTTGGTGGTCACCTACGACGTTGCCAATCTGGATACTTGTTCAAGTATGTTTTTGATACCTTAGTGTCAAAACTGGGCTTGTTATCGTCATTCTCAATCAAATCCCAGTAAACTTGTCCGGACTGTCAGAAAAAATCGGAAAACGGGCTACTTTTTCTTCAAAAACGAGATAATTTGTCTATTTTGGATGCAACCTCAATTTTCACGTGTTTATATTTAGAAACGGACTCTTTTTTTTGTCGAATAGTCGGACCTTTCTGGGTGTATGTTCCCAATGCGGCGAATTCTATATGTAACCGGGTTTTTTTGTAACCTAACCGGTTTTTAGGTAACCTTTAATCCGGTTACCGTAAACGGTAACCGGATTTCAGTTTTAGGTTACCTACCGGTTACCTGTGAGGTAACCTGATAAAGGGTTACCAAAAACCGGTTAGGTTACCTAAAAACCCGGTTAGTTGTAGAATTGGCCTCCCAATGCGGATTTGGCAGCGTGTCGATGATCAATGGGTTTTTTGGGTTTTTTTTCTTCAGAAACTGCTCAGCTTTCATAATATTACAAGCCGCGTGAGCTGATAATATAGCTCACTCAAGCTTATCAAAACTCTCTGTCATCTATTATTTGTGTGGATAACTGGTTGCTGTATTATGATTTGGTATCAAGCGAAACACGCATGCAATTAGCCTTACACATTTTTTTAGTTATTTATTATAGATGAGCAATGTTTCTGAACAGTAAATTCAGCCGTTTACAGACCTTCTCGCGAGACCGGAGAGTGATTGGGTCACATTGGTATTTCTTCTGGACAGTGTCTCGGGCAGAATCATTCGCATAGTCCCAGTGAACAACTGTTCCGGTACCGAACAACTGAAGGTAAGCATTGCAGGTTCAGGGAAAAATTAGCATAACTTTCAAGTTCCAGAGAGAACGTAGGTTTTCCAAAAAGTGTTCCCTCACAGGCGAATTCACTTGAGAACCGGGTCCTTCTCGAACCAAACCGCGAACCGGTCACTGGAGAACCGAACCAACTGAACCGAACCGATTTTTGAACCGACCGGTTCTCCAGTGAGTGCTTCGAACCGAACCGACATTAATCATGAGTTAAACTAGCAAGTCGTAGACAAGGTAAAATGACTCTATCCCGGTTCGGTTCGAAGCATTCACTGGAGAACCGGTCGGTTCGGTTCGGTTCTCCAGTGACTGGTTCGCGATTCGGTTCGGGAAGGACCTGGTCCTCCAGTGAATTGGCCTCCCTCACATGCTCTAGGCGAATGACTGCTCACAGAATTTTTCCTTGGAAAACTTTCTTGAATAAGACTGGTCTACAAATGTCATTGGCATGTTGCCAAAGTCCATTTGGTAACTCGGACAATTCCCTGCAAATTGGCCAGCCACTTTTGTAGTGACCTCGACGAGAGAGCGCGCAGGTCGAAGAGACGCAGATGTCTGCGGCCTCATTGACCACTCTGCTTTTGTAGCTGGCTATTCGCAGAAAATTGGCGCTAATCGTTCTGAGGATAATATCGTGAAAATATCCTCTGCACTCTCCAGGCTGGGGTTTTTGAAGTTTCGGCCGATTTGGACGATGAGCTTCTTGTATGCGAGACAGACGACAGAAAAGACGTCTATGTGGAGAAGTACATACTGATGGAGCCAGGACAAAGAGACGAGGTATAGACTTCGCCTTTTTTCTCAAAGCTTTTACAGTTGATGTTCCTGTATCCCGCGGTGTTTGTAGTTTCATCACGCTGCTTTTCGGTGAAATTTTGTAATTTATGGCGTGTATCGAGTTCAAACTACAACTGAATCATGGTCATCCCCTATGCTCAAGAACTTGCCGAAGTTTTGGGCGCAATAAATTACGATTACGAATACCCGAGGAATTGTTCGTTATTATAGGAAACACCTCCACCGGTCCCCAAGAGACCTGTGCGGGTTGACCGAAAGAGAGGAGACGACCATGAGTGGAGAATGCCAGAGCCAGCCTTCTCCAAACGTCGTTAAAAAGGTCATAATCTTGTATTCTCACGTTTTTTAGTGTTTTATTGTTCTCTGAAACAATGTCATTAGCAAAAACGCCGGAACTTTCGAAAATTTTCGCAATTTTACCAGAACTTGAATTTCGTGTAGCAAAAGTTCCAGGACTTCCAACCAGCAGGCGCCGACACCAAGATTGCGCAAACTGTTGCTGGCTGGCGCGCGTACAAACATGGCGCAAACTTGGAGAGCCGCCGCCAAACTATTTTTCGAATTATTTTCATTTTCGTTTTGATTTCTGAATTTCGACGTTATCTATTATCTGTTTTGCTCATATTGGTCAAAAATTTCTACTCTTTATGTAGCAATGAACCGCACTGATTGTTTTATAAGAATAACTCACGTGAAACTCATTCACATCATGTACATTTTTGTATTTTGTTTTTCCTTTATTTACGTACATTCTAGTTCTTACCAGTTATTTTCAGATCTCTAAGATGTCATTGACCATTGTCTAGTCCTACGGCTGTACGCCGCCCATAGTTGAGGAGAGACAATTACATCATGTCCCGTTGTCAATGATTTGTGAGTTGCTATGATAACTTTCAAGTCTTCTATAGTGATTGATATGAAAGCTAGAAGCCTGGCCAGGTTAGTAACTCTTGAAGTCGTAGATCACAACTTTAGGGGTATGAGTTCATTTTCTCAGAAATATCACTTTTCAGATTCTCATAATCTTACCATCCCAGTAAAGTACATATATTGTATAGGGCAGTTAGGTCTAAGCATAACCAGGTCAGTCCGTTGGTGCGTTTTTAATGTGCTTGTCTATAAATGAGTAGAAGTTCTCTTGCTACTTTCCAATCACCTTTTTTTTGCATTAATTGGCATATTCTTGATTATGTAAGAAAGTGGAAAAGTGATACCATTTTCTGTAACCCGGGATTGGGAAATTTCGACTGTTGAGACTGAGAAACCCCTGTTTTCCGTCTGAACATGTTGACGGTGGACATTTCAAAAGCGAAAACACGACATATTGCGAAAACTACCGTTCACCATCACAAACAGTTGCGTATTCTAAGTTCGTTGTGCATTCTTAATTGATTGGAATTTTCAGGTGCCTCCGAAAGGTAGCCGCACTCGGTCGGGAGCAAGATGGCGTCGAGTAGAAGCTGAGAAACCTCTACTTTTCTAGCGGTTCCGTTTAGGTTCCGGTTTCCGGTATTCACTATTCATTTGAATATGTTATGTAGGTTAGTAGTTGAAACACTGTTCTTTTATTGCGAGCGAGGGAATATCGTGCGCAGTAAACTGGTGTATACAATAGTTTACTGTAATTTGGTTCAATTCTCTAATTGTGTTCACTTTTCGCAATAGGTTAAACTTAAATTCAAGAAGAGCCATTCAAAGTACTACTAGACTAACCGTATATAGGAGGGAAGCTTTTTCTGAAAATGTGAAACTGAGAAAGCAAGAGACGCTACTCTTATTTGTATTTATTCGGTACTAATTTATTCAGATTCACGCTTGTAATATTGATAATTATTCATTCTGGTGGCCTCGATATTGTAAATATACTATTCACTTAAATGTTTATATACATATATATATATATTACAATTGATGTTCGTATTTATTATCACAATTGATATTTGTATTTATTATTACAGTTGATATTTGTATTTATTATTGCAGTTGATGTTTGTATTATTTATCCCCTTCAAACAATTATAGCTGTACCATAACTGTTAATATTAACTTTTTAATGTAGAACCGAAATTGTTATGTTTTTTATATGTATATGAAATTTCATGAATAGTGTGTTTAGTCTATTTTTCAAAAAACAAAAAGATAGAAATATAGCAGATTTACGAGCAGCGGTTTCCTGGTGGGCGCGCTATTTGTCTACTAAAAGTGCCAGAACCGAAATCTAGCAAAAATGCCAGAACTTTGAGTAGCAAAAAAAGTAGGACATTTCCAGGACTCGAAAGTCCTTGCGTTTTTGCTACTCACATCGTTTCAGAGTTTACCGTTGTATTATGTCCATTTCCTCAGTCTCCAAATAGATTTATAACCTTTTTGAACTATATTAATAGCTTTCTTAAGCCTTGTTCTGAATTTTACTGCCTGTTTTACAATCTTCGGTTCGTTATTGATTTCTTGTGTCTAACATATTTTCAGCCGAAGAAATAGTTTACGTTGTCATTTTTGTTCGTTATACATGTTCTAGTGTTTTGGTTTGTTATTTTGATGATTAAAGTGTGCTGTTGTTGCCTATTAATACGAATTCTGTTAACTGACCAAAGTTTATTTTTGTCGAAAGATGTAGTTGTTTGTATGTACAAAACATTGTTGTATACTGGTTTTTGATTGCAAGTGGATAAAAAATTCCAATCTCTTGCAATATTTTCATCCTATGGACACAATGAATCCATTTTATATCTTCATGATTTTTGTCAAAGTATTGCTTTCTCTTCTCCGATTCCTATACAAACCGCCCAATTGCACGCAATTTGACCTCTCCTGATGCGTGCTCCGTTCACAGTTCGACGCGCCATTGCTAAATAAAGGGGCCCGAAAGGTTTACGGACAAATCCCCCCCGCGTCGCGGTCGGACAATTCCCCCCTCTCTCGGACAAGCGCGAAACTCAAATTTCTGGCATTTAGTCAATGGTTCTCCATAGGTAGTTGGACTTCCCTGACAGAACAGAGAGAAAATTTTCACTGAAATTTCTGAGAGAAAGTAGGGGGAAAATCGGGGTAGATCAGGGATAATTCAGGGTGATTTCCCGGTAATTTCCCAGCACTTACTTTGACATTTTTAGTAGGGAAATACCGGAGGTATTTCAGGGATATGTACGGGATATTATAGAGCAATCATTAGCAGGGATGTGGCGGGGAGAAAACAGCGATTTCGCGCGCGGCGCACCAGAGTAGCTGGCTAGATCAGCTGTTCTGCACACATTAGAGCCAACCCGTACTAGATACGGCGCACCGCCAGACGTGGCTGGCCGCCGTTTATCGTTTCACTCTGAGTTTGAAATCGTATCATATATGATTTATAATGGAAGAATACTTAATTATTAACTGCAGGGTTAATAAATTAAAGTAAAAATTTACAAAATGTTTTTGATATTATTTTAGATGATGAAAAAATGTTTATTTTGTAAAATATTCGTTTATATTATGTTCTGAAGCAACCCGTAATTTCTCTCTTTCATCACTGAGATTTCTCTGATTTCCCCCAGAAATTCCTCTGTTTTCTCCCTGTCTTAGCAGGGGCCAGACCGCGGTTTGGCCCCTGGCCCCTGCTAAAACAGGGGTGGTTTCGGGGTGAAACAGAGAAATGTCAGGGGTGAACAGAATCCAGTGTCGATAGTTATGTTATTTCTATCTTGTCGACGTCATATTATACTGCATACTTACGCATTACTGACGGTTTCTCATTGCCTTTCCCGACTCTCACCGTACCGTTCATTCTGAAATCAATATAATTTATGATTTTTCAAAACAAAAGTGTACTGTTTGGGGCCGGCTGGTTCATTTTTACTAGGTTAATTGGTAATTAGTAACCATAGTTTTATGAATTGAGCATGAATGGTAGTTATATCGTTAGATATATTAGACTCTTAGCTCGGGCTGTTGACGAACCTGTAGTCATATAATATCGAACATTTTCACTGTGGGCAGGCCGTCGTCTTTATGAAGCGTCTTTCCTTTCACTGTCTCCATATTTCTTTCCTCATGGTAGCTCACATCCAGTCAAAGTATGTAACTTGGAGGCGCTCCTGGTAATGATCTTGCCACTATCACAAACATGTTTGTCAGACTCACCTAACTATAACCATCAAATGAGCACATAGCACCAACAAAATATCAATCTACTCCCATAAAACTATCTAACTATCACCTAGTTCTAGATTAATGAAACAATACATCTGCACAAATATAAATTCTAAATATAATAAATCTTGACTTCCCCCTAGCCCTAGCCCCCTGACCCCCTTCCGAGTCGCCAATGACTACAAAGTGTGCTACTGGTTTAGTCATGAATCAGGTAGCAATCTCTATTGTTACCTCTATACTCACTGGTGTGAAATTTATAGATCTGCCAATTTTCTATTCTTCCAATCAAAATAACAACTCAGTTTTCCTATACCTCCTCCTAAATTCACTATTATTCCTTCTTATCATTTTTTTCTGTGTCCTACAACAATATTCGGTTCAGTTGTTTCTCAGATCACCAAGATTACGCTCTCTGTCTCTTGTAGTATACCTCGACCCGCCAGCCTCTAATATTGTAGTTTGATCCTGGTCTATTCTCTCAATGATGACTTCATTGATAATTGTAGTAACCTTTGCGCCCTGCTTGAATTGATCATATAAGGCTACTTGTCAGGTATTATAATGTGACAGTTATTGGTTTGAAGGATTTTTCCGTTCAAAGTGAACTCATTTAAGATTTCGGGCTGAGTTAAACCATCGTGTAACATATATTTGGGACAGCCTTCCATAGTGTCGCTTTTGTTTGTTTTTTCAATTTTGTAACAGACTGTGATGTAATGTGACTCATGTAACATTGGTGTACAGGGATGAAAATTACGAGGCTAAAAATAGGCTAAATCTAGGGAATTATGAGGAAAATAAAATAGCTATTTTTTAACCTTTTTAGGCTAGTCGTTTCCTAGAATAGGCTAGCTGTTTCCTAGAATAGGCTAGCTGTTACCTAGAATAGGCTAGCTTTTACCTAGAATAGGCTAGCCGTTACCTATTTTAGCCTGGTGAATACCTATTTTAGCCTATAAATACCTATTTTCCCCTAGTAAATACCTATTTTAGCCTAGTCGATACCTATTGTAGCCCTGTAGCAAGCTTACTTCCGCTCCGAAAAAAGCGGGTCGAATTTCTGCTGTGCAACCTTCAAACTGGCTATGAACTCGAACTATCACACAAAATCACGAGAACTTCATTCGCTTCCATGGAAACAATTTTATTTTACTCCACCACTTTCATGCTTCTAAAACAGGAGAAACACTAAGAACAAAAAACTGATTACATATATTTATTCGTAGCACTGGTATGAATAACACAATAATATTCTTCTGTCGATCTTTCATGGAGGAATGGCTGTGGTGGCTACGATCGGTAGTTGGGCGACGTATATGGGCTGTAGACGGATGCGTGTACTGGCGAATTCACTGGAGAACCGGGTCCTTCCCGAACCAAACCGCGAACCGGTCACTGGAGAACCGAACCAACTGAACCGAACCGATTTTTGAACCGACCGGTTCTCCAGTGAATCTTCGAACCGAACCGACATTTATCATGAGTTGAACATGCAAGTCGTAGACAAGGTAAAAATGACTCTATCCCGGTTCGGTTCGAAGCATTCACTGGAGAACCGGTCGGTTCAAAAGTCGGTTCGGTCGGTTCGGTTCGGTTCTCCAGTGACTGGTTCGCGATTCGGTTCGGGAAGGACCTGGTTCTCCAGTGAATTGGCCGCGTGTACTTCAGAAGCTAAAAATAAATAAATGAGTATACACCTCAAACTGTCAACAACTATAACAGATACCCACGTACCCATAAAAGTATTCATTTATGTTTTGTTACTACAAGTTTGGAACTCTGCCTAGAAAACGCGTAGATTCACATTCTACCAAATTAATTTCTGCTTTTGAATAAACATACCGGCTAGGTCTTGTAAGGATGAGGTATTATTTCGTGGGGGGCGCATCTATCTTCGAACCATCTGGTAGAACTGACTTATCATAGGAGCCCTGGAACAAATAAATGTAGATACCGGGAGAGACAACATATACCACTATATACCAACATATACCACAGATAATTGACTGAACTGTCGGATAAAATGATTAAATGCGCTCACTCACACATAAATAAGAAGAAGTTAACTAAACGTGAAGGCTTTTTGATGGAAATAGGTCAAAATAGGAAATAAGCGAAAATCCGTTTAATAATTGTTTTGCCAAGTTAGTCCATGAAAACAACTGGGAAGCTTAAATTCAACAATCTGAAGCCAAAACTGCTTTTAAAACTCACTGAGGTAAATTAGATGCTAAGACAAAAACATACATTAATTCAGGTCCGGTACAAATTCTGGGTTAGATGAAATAATCAGATTTTTATAACAATAATAGATGGCTAAGACTGCTCTTCAAGCTACTCACCTTGTAATCATAATTGAGCTGTCCGTGTTCGTCCCTGCAGCGAAACGAAGCTCCAGAATGACATGTTTAGATTACCTGTAAGAAAAGAAGTAGTCATTTTTTCTAACAACAGAAGTACTGAAATGGAATAAATTGAACTGCTCATCTCATAATTCAACTTGGTCGGCGGAAGATGTTTTTCTAATTCGAAAATAGCAAAAACACGGAAAAACTGGCATTTAATGAACAAACAACTATAATTTTGACTATATAGTGCGTGTTTCAATGAAGAATGCTGATTATTAAATTTAAAACAAAGAACAACAAAAATAACGCGTAAACGTGAGAGAAAACAAAACATTTAGGTAAAAATGAAAATGATAAAAAAATTTAAATTGTCAGCCGCGAAATTACGGTAGCAAAAACGGCGCTCCAGGACCATTAAATAATTTTAGCTAAAATTAGCTATTTTTAGCCTAGCAAAACCAGCTTGTTCAACGACTGGGCTAATCTAGGCAATTATAGGTATTTCTAGGTGTTTCCGCGTTTTCTAGGCTAAAGTTAGCTAAAATAGGCTAGTATCCTATTGAATACCTATTTTTCCCTAGATTTAGCCTATTTTAGCCTCGCAAGTTTCACCAGAGTAACTGCCCAACTTTTAAAATAGTTTTCTATGTTTTTTTTTATTTTCCTAGGTTCATGTTTATCCGTCACTATTCTCTTATTCTTTCTTCGATTGCCTTCTCTATATGAACGAATAAATTATTATTATTAATTATTATTATTATTCCTCGGGAAGGTGCGCGATGTTGGTGATTATGTCCAGTGTCCACCCAGCTTGTTTGATTGGCTAACCTAATCACGGCTTGCAGTAACAGTTTGTATATTTAATATGCTTCCATGAAAATCTGAGATAAGAATAAAGGGACCGTCCTTTTCTATTCAGGACAGTAATTCCCTCAGCGCCGTGTAGTATTTGTTTTCAACCCTGTTTCTGTATTCCGCGCATTGTCAGCTAATGTGTTCTATGTTTTTAATTTTGTTAATTGTAAATCGTAGGTGTTTTTCAGTGTCATTGATGTCCACTCGACTGAATACACCTCTCTCTCCCGTCCCCAAGCGCAGGAAGAATCATTCTTTGGTGGAAGATGATAGTTTTCTTCAAGACCAAGATCAAGAAGAAACAACTGCGGTTACCAACAGTGGTCAGTTATATACATATATATATATATACTATACAATTGTTCACATGTCACAGGGCAGACTTGCTTTTGCGCTAGATCGGCTAGAGGTTTCATTCATCGGCATATTGTGTACGTTCACACGCTCTCATGTATATCTCTTAAAAATTAGCTCATTTGTGACTGTATTTGTTCCTATCTAATTGAAAGAGGTCGGACAGGAGGAAAAATCAAAAAATCCACCCAACCAGTAGTTCAGAAAGTGTTACTTTTGTTGGTACTCTTTGCTTTCTCACTCCATTTATATAGTTCCTTCCAGCAGATTCCCCGTTTGTCGATGATGAATCGTGTAGCATGTATGGCTGTCTTCCAGGAGATTTCAGGGCCCCCAAAATGGAAATTATCAGAGGAGGTCGAAGTAATTTTGTCGCTTTTTCTCTTCCTAAGATTAAACACTTTCATGATATTTCCCCCAATTAGAGGGTCGTTCGTGCAACTACATAAACTTTTCACGTTCACAATTTTGTTTTGCGATCGAATGGAGGAGACTCGTTACTTCTCTAACACATACGTGCACTCTCCTTCTTGCCAATTGGCTACCGTGCACGGTTATTACAATGTTTTCAGGAATTAAAAAATGGAAGGAGTGTACTATATATATGAAATCAATCGACGTGAAGAGCTCAGTATTTGCGGAGGTCGGTTCTTTCAATTATAGCATTTTGTTGCTCAATTTATCTGTATCAACCGACTGGTCCACATTCATACTTGGGCAACCTTGGGCCTTGGCTCTTCTTGTTTGAAACCGGAGAAAACTCTTGTGTACATTTTACAATTGAATTTAAGAAATGTCACATTTTCAATCGGATGATAGTTCTAACTCACACTTCAGCAATATGTGATTGTTTAGGGGGAATTTTTTTGATGTAAATAACCCAAATTTATACTTAATACTTTATACTCAATAAACCGATTTTTTCTTAGAGACCGGGTTTTGCTGAATATCTCATTTTCAGTTTAGTTACTAGCCAGCAATCGGAGTTATATCATGTTTTACTGTATTTATTATATTTTCCCAGAGTCACGTTCTCTATGTAGTGACTTCAGCAGAAAGGCCTGTAGTTTGGTAATAGGCGCAGGGACATCTCATATTGTGACGTGAACATACCCTAAATGCCTCAGAGTTGTGACTTTTTCAAAATCTTCGGACCAAAAACAGGGGGGGGGGTTCTCAAAACGCTGAGCATTTAGGGTATGGACGTGAAGTATGTTTGATTCTTGGTTTAGAAGACGAAGAAAGAAGGGCACATAAAGTTATCATCACATTGTTTATTATAGGGTTCGGCCGTCGTGTTTATCGATATTCTTTCCAAAGTACTTGGATTTCGATACCACGATGTCTATACTGGACTACATTGGTCAGATTTGGGCGCTGGCTATCATCCAGAAAACGGTCGATATTGTGGTGATCAAGTCAAATTATTCTGGAACGCACAACGAACAGGTGCACGAAGCCATCCCGGATGCTGTTTGGTTGGTTATATATATTTATATATATATATATATATATCATAGGTAAAAAGGGGTCCGACCGGGCTATTCAAAATTGAGGGGGGTCAGATCGCTCTTGTTGCGAAAGTGGGGGTGCGCTGAGACCAGCCAATGGTTCCTGCACCCCCCCCCCCCCCCCCCCCCTTCCCCCATTTCGCAGCGGAAGTGAAGGAGTTCTTTACCTATGTATATGCACATAACGTGGATATGACCTTTAAAGTCTCGACGGGTGATCTCAAGAGACTCATTCACTCATTTTAGTTACCGTTTTCGTTTAAAATATGTATTATATATATGGAAGTAATGGGGCTGGAGAAGAAAGTGAAAATTTCCCGAGAATGGAGTAGGTAGCAGACAATAAAACTAGATCTTTCAATATTCTTCAATACGCAAACAACAATGAGCGTATCGATATCGAAAATGGCGTCTGCCTCTACGTTCGTTGCGTGATTCTGATTATTGAATTATGTCTAGGGTAGAGATGTGGTGAGGAACGTCGTGGTTTATCTGAGAGGATCAGCGAAATCGGTGAAGAATTTGTCCACTTCTGAACGACTGGATATTGAATTGAATGAATTGGCCGCAGCCCAACAACGACATGCCGAGTGAGTTTGGACTTTGTGGGTGCTTCTGTTCGGGATATATAATATGTGGTGGGCTGTGATATTGTTGGTGGATCAATCAAAAAGATCCTGTTTTACATTCTGAAATTTGAATCATCCGATTTAAAGAGATAGTTGACTGTTAACAATAGACTGGCCAACCGATGAAAGTCTCTGAATCGATTTCGAGGATACTTGGCTTGTAAGCCAAACAGCTACTTTGGCACTTTGGCTTAACTTATGCCTCTTGCTATTTTCATACGCTTCGTTTCCAGATCAGATCATACCGTTGTATTGAGCTCTGATTGGAACAAAACGCTGGCAGATATGTTTGCCTGGTACAGTTGTTCACACTGCTTCAAATGGATTCTTCCGAGAATAGACTCACCGATTCCCGTGAAAGCAGTACAAAAAATGGACGACTGGCTCTATACTTTCGTCGCAAGCGCGATATGTTCGGTGAGCAGTTTTCTTGAATTCTTCAGGTGTGTGGAGTTGTTGTGTTGATTCCGCGACAACTCGCCCCCAATGTTTTATCACAAAACTAGCTAAGAACTAAGTTTCAAAGTGAAATCAAATTTTGTAAGGTTTCCTGCTCATTATTGAATACAAATTAACTACGAATGCGTTCGAAAAATTGATTTAGTCGTCACTTATTTGAGAGAAAACGATAAATTTATGAAAATCTTGAGAATTGCAGCATAGTATGATTTATATTTGTTATTTCTAATTCTTTCCTAGCTCAGAGGTTGCCTACAGTCTTAAGTATACAATTTAACCCATCAACTACTTTAATTTATGAGTTTTAAGCTAATTTGAGAATTTTTTGAGCTGGGGACGAGTTGTCGCACGCAACGCGGGGACGAGTTGTCGCACGCAACGCGGGGACGAGTTGTCGCACGCAACGCCGGGACGAGTTGTCCGTAAACGGTCGTGTTAACGTTTTGTGTTGTGTTACATGAAGGTTATACTATTGATTACGAATGACCTAATTGATATTATTGTTATCCTACTCTTCTAGTCGGATAGATCGATGACTGTTGTATTGCAATCGTTACCCAAATGCCGTATTCATTTTGGTGCACTTGGAGGTCCGACGATCAATGCGGTAAGGCGGGTTTGATACGCTTTTGGAACTCCGTTTACTTTCTAGAAGGTTCTTCGCGATGTACATAAAATGAATAGTTGAATATATGCCGAGGACTACACCACATTAAGGTTGACACGTTCACCGAACTTGCGAGCTTTTTCTTCTATAACCTTCGAGAACTATACTGTTAGTCAATTGCACAGTCTTGTCAAACATGTTAAACACAACAGAACTCAGAAACGTGCAATGACATATGAAGAAGTGCACGATTCCTCATTGGAATGCTAACTTTACGTGACTATTCAATTTACTTCTAGTATACTGTCTGACCAATCACTATCGTCAATTTTGTTGCAGTTTGATGACGACCCTGTGCCTGTGGTGACAGCAACCATTTCAAATCGCTCTAGTCAGCCGAGAAAGAGTATCTCGAAACCGACTGTTCCAAAATGGTTTACACCGAAGCCCAAGGTACTGCACTGCTCTATTTCCTAAAACTGTTGTTCCAGTTTTTCTCAATTTATGATGTTCAACTTCACATAGAACCCGACATTTCTTTGAAACTGGAAATTTCGCTGTATGGTCAATTAAACGAGCTAACGAGCAGTCTTCTCAAGACTGCAGTAAGTTTCCAGGTGAATGTTTTCAGTCTTGGGATTCTTGGGAAGACTGCTCGCCTAGAGTCAAATAAGAGTGACTAAATTAAATTTTGTTTTCTAATCTTCCTCGTTTAGCTATAAAATCACCACCTTCTTTGAGCACCTTTTATGGCTAGCCAAAGTGTGATTCAATAGTATATTTCATCGTTTCAGGAACAGGGTTCTCGCTCACCAGTTGTGAAGAGTTCGCCTAGATTGCCAGCTGGTTGTACCATCTCCAATAATTCTCCTCTCTTCGTGAACAGCAAACGAGAACGGAAGGACCCGGAGGTGGAGCAAATGATGGTTCGTTCAATCAACCTGCATAGTTATGGCCCCCGTCGAATTTGACCAATATTCCGCAATCTAAGCTACTTATTGCGTGTTTTGGGGAAAGATTGGTTGTTTTCAAAATTTCAAAGTGAAATTCGACATTATGAATATCGCTGAATGATCAGATTGCAATGTCTGTAGCTTTAGTTGATACAATCTTCGAACAGTTTTTGCAGTTTTCCGTCATTAAACGAATTGTCTTCATTTGGGCTCGAATGGTCTCTTACAGATTGCAACTGAAATCGTTGAGCCTAATGACAATGGTTGTGTGAAAACCATGATCGGTTTGCAAGATGTGGACGGTTCACGTAAAGGAATAGTTTACGTGAAATTGGAGGATGAGGATGAAAAAGATAGTGCTGATAACGAGAAGAACGGATTAGAAGAGAAGGTGAGCCACAATCTAAGCCGAAGTTTGAAACTGATTTGCGAGTACAGATTACATGAATGATCTAGATCTACGAGGGATTCGAACCAGCAATGCGACATTGCGACAGTCTACTGCGCTACTCATTTTACTAGTTACCACCAGAGCGATCTAGTTTCCTGTAATCGTATATTATGGCTAATCAGGTTAAAAGTTATCACTATTTTATTTTAACCTTTTTCATGAGTTATTCCTTCAAAGTCAATAATTTCGTCCTAAAACTGTTTTATCGCAAGATCTGGAGTGTGCTTTGAAGCAATGATTTGCCTTCCATTCCCGGGCAGTTCATTCTGTTAGTAAATTGCACAGTCACGTGAAACATGTTAAACACAGCAGAACTCAGAAACGTGCAATTACAAAGTGCACGATTTCTCATTAGAATGCTGACTTCACGTGACTATTTAATTTACTTCTACTATAATGGTTAGCTCGAGTAGCGTAGTGGTAGTGCTTCTACCACCCAACTGGCCATTGGTTCGAATTCCGAGACTGTCATTTTCTGTCCAAAATTTACGCAAATTTTACACCTCTATGCAACATATGCGAATTAAAAAACCCAAATGGAAGCCGGTTGCAGATTAAACTCCTAAATTTTCATGATTTTGCTCCAAATATGGTGAAATACCTCCAAGTTTGGAAGTAGTAGCACCTTTCTTTTTGAAATCAGGTTATTTTATCGTGGTCCAAATGATGGCTAATTGTGATTGTTCAGGGGTCCGATTGGAGTAATGAGGAATTGGCCGTAATGGATATCAAGCGGAAAAAGTTTGAAGAGAACTTCAATCTTCTTCACAAGGTTGGACTTTTCTCTCTGTTTAATTGTCGTCTAAAAACTTTTTGTTCTCAAGAGAAAACCCTGAAACTGAACCACCGAACTCAGACTGGAAAACGCCGGATTACTTGAAATTTCCGAAATCTAGATGTTAAACTCGATGCACAACTACAGGCAGATAACAGGCGTCGCACCAATGATTGTATAAATCTCACTTTGTCATATTGCTAGTTTTTTTTACGCATTTGAACTGCCCGATTTTGAACAAATATCCGTTAGAGGATCGCCTCACCATTATTCCAAATTCCAGACAATAGCCAGCCTGCTCCATCAATCCTACACCTGTTCCCGAAACCAGTCATTCGTGATGCTCAATGTGGAGAAAATGCAGGAATTAAAGAAGTTCTCGGATCAAGTGAAGAATGAAGTTGTCAAAAACTATGATGAATATTCCGATCAGATTACGGTTAGTTGATGGTAACAGTGATTACGTGGAATTCGCCTGTTGTTCCTAACGCGACATAAAACTGAAAAGGGTGGTAGCCACCAAAATATCGGCGTCATCTTTCATTTTGAAACAAAAATTGGAGCTAATGCACACGGATTGACAGTGACAGAAGTGTGCTCAGCCCATATCTCATCTACACGCGCTCTTCCACCGTTTATAGTCGTCACAGACTTTTCTATATCCTATTGGTTTGCGGTAGGTATTCAAAATTCTACAGGGTAGTATAAAGAAGTGTGGAGTAATTAATCGGAAAAAGAAAAGTTTATGGAAACTATTTCAGACTACGATCAAGCGTGTGGTTTCCCAAGCCAGTCAAGAAGTACCAGCTACACCATCACGAACTTAGACATAATTGCTAGGTGTAAGAGATCAGTAAACACGATTCTCGCTCTATATACCGCAGTGCTTTCTTCCAGCTCTCCAGATATAATTACTCCCCACTGACCTGTTTGTATCAATTTCTTCAACTTTTATTCTATCACTTGTCCATCGGGTTCTAAGTTGTTAGTGTATAGTGTTTAAAATTTCTCATGTATGAAATTTGAATGGGGTTTTCCAACGTACCCCACTCACAGTCAAACTTTGGTAAATATGTTACATCTGTTTTGTAGCCCACATTCTACCTTAACATAAATTTTGTTTCCTTTTCACTCACTTGTACATGTTTTGTATAATACTTTCTATCGGTAAACTTGCGTGTCATAGTATGCCCTAGTCGTTTGACGTTGTAGATATTTGTATGACTATTGTTTTATTATATGCATGATTCCATTATTAGTTAAGATTGTGAATTTGCTCGGTTGCCCTTAACTATGATACGAAATATATTTTCTGTGAAGAAAATGAATTATCATTAATCATACCGTGAAACAAATCCTACGTTGATGAAAACGATGTCGTTATGGACGATTTGCCTATTTGAAAGTTGATATTTCGTAGTTAAATAGTCTTTATTTAGTTGGACGTAGTTTTATTAGTTTCATGCTGGAATTCTATATGATACTAATTTATGATCGGGTCAGACGGTTATAAAACTTTAGCCCTCGTCTAATATTTCGACTTCAAGCCTATCGCATATGTTGCTGCCAGATGGCCGTCGCAAACTTGGTGTTGACGCATTTGCGGTGTTCTTGATTTCAAAGCGTCGGCGCCAGGCCTCACTTTTTTTCATTTGATTTGTTTACTTTACTAAGATTCACTATTGGCTGAAAAAACCCTTGAATCCGTTGGCATTTTGTTTTCTTACCTACCTTTTCGTGTTCATGATGCATGCTTATATACCTGCATAGCGCCTTCCATGGTCGAGTTACCATGTAAGATGTACGGTTCACTCTCGAGTTTTGATCTGAGAGAACTCTGCTATCATCACCTCTTCAAGCTACTTTTTTTAATGTTTGTGCAAACTAGCTTCATTTCAGTTGAGATGTCAAATCCAGAAGTGGAATCAGTGGTGGCCGACTCGAAGGAGCTCACGGGCTATATATCAACAGGTTAGTTTCTTAGCTCAGTTGTTCATCCCACCGGTTTATGGTAGCCAAACTGGTCGAAGTATTAGATCACCTGAAAGCGGAAAGGAATCAAAAAACAAAATTCGGTTGTTGTTTAAACAGTATATGTATATGCGCTCAAGCAGTTACTTCTTACTTATCTGCTCCTGGTTTAATGAAAACAACCTTTCGGTTATCCATGTAGCTTATGAAATGAGAAGGACGCTTGTCTGAATTAGTTTGATATTCTCGTCTCGATAATACGCTCTTGAGAACCAGTAAGGGCCGACTATTGCTCAAACTTGTTCGTTTTAAATCGGTAAGTTTAGCGATCTTGCTGCCCAGAACAAGCCATTAAGAACTCCTTTTTCGAATGTGTTTGGCTTTGTCAATGTTGTAACTTGTAATGCTTGGTTATTGGTTTCAGGAGATAATAAACTGGAGGAGATGATAAGGCGAGCGGGCGCAGTGAATGGCAAGGGACAGTGCATGAAGGACTATCAGGTAGAAGATTTCAAGTATACAATACTCATACACCAGTAAAGTGTGACTATCCACAAAAATGAATCAGTTGTTTGTTTCACATACGTAAAATATTAAATATATTGCTTTTGCGTCAAAAATCGTCGACTTTTCCCGATTTGGTTTCCAATTTCTCTGACTATTTGTACAACTACTGGCCAAGGTCAATTTTGTAAAATTGAAGAGCGCTTAACAGAATAAGTTAAGTTCTCCATTTCACGGTTTCCCACCCAATGCTCCTTTTTTATTATTCGAGCGCTACAGATTAAGCATTAAGTATCAAGTGGAATGATTCGTGTTTAATCGCAAATATACATTTTATTTTATTATGTCAGAGCTGTATCGATTGCATAAACTCGGAGACGGCAAACGGAAAACGGAGGGCCGTTCTACTGAGTGAACTACAGCGGGAAAACAAGCTGATCATGGCATATCAGGTGTGTACTCAGTACAATTTCTTTATTTAACCAGTTTTTTTTTTCGTTTTCAAACCAAACGGTCGCACGAACTGGGGCGCTGGTCAGCTGGTGCCGTTTTGTTATCCGTTGTATTTCTTTCAAATTTTCAACAGACGTTACGATTGGTAAGTCGGTATTTGACTCTCGTTTCCTGTATCTGAATCATGAATGCTATACTTTCATCTCCCACATTTTCTCTTAACGTATCATCATAGTTGAGTCCCGACATCATACTCGATACGACAAAACTGCACCCAGATTAGATGCAGTTTTGTCGTGTCGATAACGGTCCTTCGTTCAGTTTCCTCATAGTTTCCTCATATAACTTATATCAGGAATACAATGTTAAGACGTGACAAGATTTATTCGGCAATGTTTATATTGACGATAGACTAGTAAACACCATTTTCTTGTTTACTTCACCGAGTAGTTTGCAGGAAGAGAACCGAATTCTGAAGGATGCCGTCGAAGAATGTTTCAACACGCTCGGCAGCATAATGAGCAGACATAGAACCGCCATGGAGAGTGTAAGCAGGTGAGAGTTTCAACTGCTTTCAAGCCAAAACGCAAAAATGTTAGCAAAACTATTGTTGTTACAAAACAGCAAAATATGGAATGTAGTACGTCGGTGGTTGTAAATTCGTCCAAAATTATCTTCATTGAAGTTTGGAGTGGAGTATATTGAATCTGATCTCAAATCGATTGGTGTAGTTTCCTGAATAGAGATTTAATGAGCGCGGGACTCCCGAATAAAAATGCTACTCTGATTGTTATTCCTCGATCAGCTTCAAACACCCTCCCGAGTTGCTTATTCATCATTACTCTATTGTTTTTCAACTTGTTTCTCACATCTACTATTCAGTGTCGTCTATATTCTATTTTTTACTGATTTATGGATTGCAGTAAGCCGTGTCCGGTGTCATTCTCCCATGTGAACAAGGTGATTCAAGATCAGACATCGAGAAACATTCAGCAAAAGGAGAAACTCAAGTTAGTTCATAGTTCATGTTAGAGCATAATGTGGTTAGTGTACTTTGTCTTACCGAAAAGTGTTTTTTTTTCAAGAACCAATCATACCAGATTGTCGATTAGCTAACTTCAGTTGCAATAATGCGGTTCGTGTGCATGGAAGGAAGGTATATTTAGTTGTATGGGTACTATTCATACACCAGTAAGGTCTGACTATTCGACAAAAATGAGTCCGTTTTTAGATTTGAACATGTTAAAATTAATGGTACTCCAACAAAAATAGACAATTGTTCTCATTTTCGGCGAAATAATGGTCCGTTTTTCGATTTATTCCGACTATACGGACAACTTTAGTGGGTATGGTACTATTTAGGCAAATATGTCCTTTATTCTATTCTGTTCTTGTCTCTTATTTATACAATGCACTGTGAAGCGTCTCTCGCAATGTAATATTGGAACCTTTTTCTACTCGCCATCCCTCAAAAACTGGAATTTTCAATCAATTTCGTGTTAGTTTTCCGTCGATTTGTCGTTTTTCTGTAAAATTGAACTGTTATTAAGTCGCAGCCCAAACTTTTCCAATAGTGTGTAGCCCCTTTCGCATGAGAAACAGTTTAATTTGTTCTAGGGATATCGTCTCGGGTCTCACCGGTCACATGGAAAACGGCGAACAAGACAATAATCTTCACATGGAAAAGTTTGCTCAACTAAGGCAGGAACACACTGTTCTCAGGTTGGTTTCTTGTTTTTGACCTTCACCTTACTGAAACTATCGCATCGGTTTTGGCAATTTTGTATGAGTACTTGGGGGGAGTATAATCTTCTAGTCTTTCATGCTTCCGGTTACATGGTGGTGTTCTTGCAGGGAAATGTTGGCGACCGCCGAGATCTCGAACCCCGGCGCCACTCTTGTATTCTCTCGCGCCGTTCGCCAGTTGGAGAAAAGGAGGTCGGCCGCGGATCCTGATTCCATCTCAGACGATGAGATGCTCAATAACACTGTCATCGAAGTCGCCAAGTCTAGTTCTTAACCACACATGAGTAAGAAGATGTGACTATACTATAATCTATATAAAAAGGAGCCCGTTTTTCGATTTGAATACAGAGAAATTGGATTTATCATCGAAAATGAGCAATATTCGGATCACTTCACTGTTTGTAGTATGGTTTGTATGTTGGAGTATGACTGTATTAACGTGGCCTTGTGAACGGGTTAACGCAATGAGTTTTAGTTTAGTTCGGTATATAATTTTTGTGTCGAGGTTGTGTTCATTGAGGTCATGTTGGTAGAAACTTCATTCAGCGTGATTGTATATAAGTATTTATACTAAGGTTGTTTTGTATATGCTTTGTTAGGTATTGGATGTATTATCTGTTTATGATATGATAATTTATGTCATTTGTGTGATCTCATATACCTTGATTGTGTGTTTATGCTTTTCATACTAAATTTTCAATTTTTAATCGCAATTGCACAATGGTGCATACAATAAATAACAGACACATGTCTGTAGGAATCGATCACAGTTGGAATATTGATTGATGACGTCACATTCTACCCATGTTGAGGAAATATACGGGTCATCACGTTGTTCGTCGGCCGCATGTATACTGTAGGCCTGACTTGTTGCTGTGCCTGAAATGGTATGCATGAGTCAATTGAACTGAATTCTGAGTGCTTAGTTTTATGTGGAGAGTTTCTATTTTCGGAGGAAGTTGAATTTTATAGGCGCTTTTTCTGATTACTTTTACCTTGACATACGCAGGATTCAAACTTGCTGATTTTGGCAGCCCGCGTGACAACACATAAATCATGATTGTCGATCGCGTGCTTGTCGCCGAGTTTACCTCGAGTAATGTCGTCTTTCGTAAACCCAACCGAAACAAGTGGAAACTAGTAGTTTTAATTATTATACTCACTGGGAATCGGTTGAAGGCTGGTCGATAGAACATTTGCGGGGCTAGTGTTGGTTTCGGCGTCGATATACTTAATCTAGTAGTCGTAGTTGGGGGAGAGGTACTGGTAGTGCTGGTACTGGACGGGGCATAACCATCACTTTTCAACTGGAATTGAGTTATAGGAGAGTCTTTTGTTGTAGTTTGATCTCGACACAAGTCATAACTAACGAATTTCGACCGGAAACGGGAGCAAACTACAAATACTAACACCGAATAGGTTCACAGATCAAACCATATAGTCGGCCTGTGAGGTTACAGGCTGTCGGACGGTTTTCATTTTGAGAGATGAATTTCCACGCATGCGTTCCTAAATAGTATAGCCTTTGACACTACGACGGTTTTGGATTGTAAACTATTCAGTAACCACGGTTAGGTGAAACGTAGAGAAAACAACAGCATTGAATGTGCATAAAAAAAGGAACCTGATGTGTGTTTACATTTTTCCATTCATTTAAAGAGAAAACTAATTCTGTCTTACCAAAGCGGTAGAGTTGTACTGTCCGGGGAAGAATGCCTCGTACTCGCCACCCAGGCACGAGTTCAAAAAGTGTTCCATGTATCCACTTTGAGCCAGACGGTTGTTAGCCTATAATTACGGTTGTGAGCGGAGTACGGTGGGTGAGGTCTTTCCTAAGCATCTACGATAGTTTTTATTATTCATTCTCAAGTGTGCTCATACATTATTATAGTGGAACTTCCACTTAGTGTTTCACCTGTTCAAGTTCTCAATCTAGTACGAAAATATTTGTAAACTTGAACAGTTCAACGTTCAACTGCATGAGGCCCTGGTAGGAACGGAATGAACTATATCGAGATCTACATTAGAAACTGAAGACATCTCTTATTTCAAGAGAGTTGTAGAAAAAAAGGTTTAGAAATTCTTCTTTATGTACCTTACGGAAACCGTGGCCCTCATCGGGATACAGTACATATGTGACTGGAATGCTGTTCTTCTTCAGAGCTGCCACGAACTGATCTGAAATGACGAATACACGAAACCCAAAACAGAACAATTCACCATTTTCAGCAGTCCTAGATTTTTCGAAGCGGAATTTGTATAATTATTCCACCTCCACCGTATAAAGTTAACATGTTCATCCAGGTTTGTGATAGTTTTCGAAGCTTTCAGATGTTGCATTTTTTTAATATAGAACATATTTCTCAAAAACCGCGAACTCTGAATGGGGTTTTCGACTAGTGAAACGGAGTATATACTAAAAGTGAAATGAATAGTCACGTAAAGTTAGCATTCGAATGCGGCCTCGTGCACTTTCTCATTGCACGTTGCTGAATTCTGCGGTGTTTACATGTTTCACGTGACTGTGCAATTGGTTACGAATGGTTACCTGACTCCTTCTGTTTGACGCGAGGGTCGTTGGCTCCCTGCAGAATCATGATAGGCTTCTTGACCCGGTCGGCGAAGAAGAGCGGAGATCGAGAGATCAATGATTGACGACCTTCTTCGCTGGAAATCAAGTTTATGGACTCAGAGGTACTATAGTGTACTGTACAGTGTACTGTATAATGTATAGGCTTTCTTTCTGCACGTGTTCTGTTCTCCTACAGTATGAAACTGAGGCATTCAACCGTCTTAGTTTTCGTACACTGTACTTTTTTTGTGCTATTGATTCACCAAAAACGTAGATGTTTCCGTTAGAAAGGAATCGAATTGACTAGATACTATAGTCGCTCACGGAAAGGCCAGCTAAAGCCGTGCATTCATCTGATTCGCTGTGCGTGTAGTTTGATAATCTATATCATGCGGATGAAACTGATATTCTTCACAGGAATAAACATACAAGTAGCAAGAACTATAGTCACTAACGTTTTGATGTCCGCGCCGACCATCTTGACGAGATCCTGATAGAATCCGAGCCAGTAGGGGGGAACGGCCTCCAGAAGAGAGACGAGGTTCGACGGACCGACGATGTCTATTCCGCAGGCGAATACGTCGGGGGTAAATGTCAGTCCGACCAGCGACGCGTAGCCACCGTAACTTCCACCTGAAGATGGGTGAAAATCAATATAAATTAAGAAGAGTGACCACACCATCGTTGTAATTAGATCCCATTACGCTATATTTAACAAATTTGGACTGAAAAAACATTGGGATAGAAGCATAGTGTAAGGCAGCCTGCTTTTGATAGAGCTTACCCCTAAACCTTTTTTAATCCATAACTTCACACTTACTTGTGACTCAATACTGTGAGTTATATTTCTACGGCATATTCACTAATTCCCAGTCCACCTAAAGTGAACGAAAATCAGTAAATGAGATACTTTGACATACTTAGCCAGCCGGATAACATTTTGGAAGAAATTGGGTGTGTTTGGAAGTTTTTAAAACGTTTGATTTGAAAGTTATTTTTTTGAGTACTAGTGTAAAAAATGAATACTTCTCTCATACAAGATAATATAACCTACCCATGATGGCTACTTCACTGCGGTTGGCGATTCCCTTGGCTACGGCGAATTCGACTGCGTCCAGCAGATCGTAGTGCATCTTCCGGCCCCATTCCCCGTTGCCCGCATTCGTCAGACTCTTGCCGAAGCCTACACTTCCGCGGAAGTTCACCTGGATTAGAAAACTAATAAGTGTCAGCAATATAACGGAAAGTGATTATGAAAAGTTGACCTGGTTTCTTTAGATTCCCAAGAGTATCAATGTTGACTGGTTAGTGTTAACAGAATCAGTGAGAGGCGTTCACTTATTAATATCCAATGGACACTCCCGGAAGTTCATCTAAACGGCGTCCATCAGAACGATTCATCATAGGAAAAGGCCCCCAATTAAAGGAGACCGGAGAGCAACATGGTTTCTCGTAAAGCTGCTGTATCCTACTTTTAATTGGACGCGTTGCATATCGCGCGGCATTGTCATTTGAATGTCACGTGGACTGATCAAACTAATATACGAGTTATTTGTGCTCTCTGATCTCAATACAGTTAAAAGCAGCCCGAAATAAAACCTCTGCTAAAGTTGTGTTCCGGTCTCCTTTAAGAGAAAAACGAAATATTGTTCGGACTTATATTTTGGATCAATAAACAATTTCAGGTACGGTCAACCTGGTGCCTGCACTCACGAACTGAGCAACAGTATCCGGCTCCAGAACTACAGCGGACGATCTGACGTACGGTAACGAGCACTAGGTTCACACCCACAGCTACGAGTCCTGTTATCATGAATCGGTCGCGAGACACAGGGACAAATACAAATACAACTACAGTAACTTCACGCTCACCTGAAGTACGGCGTATCCTCTGCTGGTCAGCCACGCGTTCATTGGGGAGAATCCGTAGCCGTCGCGCGCCTTCGGTCCGCCGTGCACCATTAGAATCATCTTCTGGGGTCGGGTGGGTATCATGCCGAGGTCCGCGTAGCCCTTGTCGCCCACAGACACGTCCTTGGAGGACATCAGGCGGGCCTGGAAAGATAGTTTGGTTCACGCGCACGGGTACAGTTACAGTGTACTCAATTATGGTCTGTTTCACACGCACGTTGAATGGTACAATGTACCAAAATCAAATGTTAGTTACAGTCTTACAAACGCGAATGAGAAAAGTGACCGTGTGAAACTTCAGACGAGCCTGGAAGGATGTTACGTTTCTTGTGCACGTGGACAGTTACAATATTCATATTAAACAACTACAGCCTAGACAGATATTGTACTCAACTAGAGTACTTTTCAGGTACACTTGAACAGTGAAAGTACACGCAATTGAAGTCTATTCCAGGTACACGGGGACAGTTACAGTGTACTGGAATCAGATGGTAGTTACAATCCTTTTAACGCGCGCCGAAAAATTTACAGTTTGACAACATCAGAGAGCCCGGAAGCATAGTTTCTTTCACGCGAACGTGACAAGTTACAGTATACCCACTACCCAACTATAGTACTTTTCAGGCGCACATGGATAGTTACAGTACACCTAACTACCGTTTGTTCGAGGCGCACAGGGACAGGTGTATTATACCAAATCCAGACTAGCCTCCTGTTACTGGTTGCACGTGGGTAGTGACAGTATACCAACAAGCAGAGTGGTAGTACTTTCTGCTTGACGCTCCTTATATTTCACAGTAGTTTTCTGTTTTGAAAGAAAGCTAAAGTTATCTTTTGCTTCAGCTAACATACCTTTGGTGGTAGACTGAGATACGCCTGTAGCACCATGTTGTCTCTGGTTCTGAAGTCGAATCCGATCTGTTTGTTCAGTGTGTATCCCTCTAGCTGGGGATGTGTGTTGAACAGCAGTTCAGCCTGAATAATGAAACTTATAATGAAATACAGCAGAAATTTTCCTTTTTTTATAAAACGAATACGGGTTTACAACACCTCAGAACCCAACAAGTTAATTGTTTCAGCCCTTTTTGTGCAGACAGACACTACATAGAAGCTGATGAATGAACGTTAGGGCTGCTTTTTCTCGTGAGTTTCAGTAGTTATTGGCATAGTAGTTGATTGACTGTAATTTTTGTTCTCAGAAACATCGGTACGTCTCGTTAACTTATGGGAGCGCTATCGAATCACATTGTGTTTTTCTTATGGTGGCAGTTATTCAATAAATTTCTCCATCATTCTTGCTCTATTTCCAGATTGAAGATAACCATTCGGAAAGAATCTAACCGTCTTGATCCACTTTCTGTAGAGGAAAACCTCAAATGGCTGGTCGGCGGATAGATAAGTAACCAACCAGGTGTTCATATCTGGAAGTAACCTACTGTAGAATCTGATACGCTACAGTTACCAGAGTTGTTTATTGCGTTTGAAATTCGAGTTTTTAGACCTGTGTACTTTCCGTTTTATTATATGTACTAGATTATTTGAGTCTGAAAAAAGTTTTCGTTATGAAGTCTGAGAAAAATCGAGTTTCATATAACTTCGAGTGTTCGAGTTACAAGTCTTGAGTTCCGAGTATTCAATGAGGCTATTTTACGATCTATCAGCCAAACAATCAGTCAAAACAACACGTTTGGAAGGTAATGGCTGAATAAAAAGTGTATATACTGAAATTCCGTGAAAATCAGATAAATCGCGCGGAGCGCGAAGCGCTCTGCGTGAGTTGTCTTTGGTTTGGCCATTGCGGACTCGTTTTTTCCTTTTAATTAACAAAAATCTTCAAACATATTCTTTTTTCGAAAACTAAAAGAAGAGAACGTTAGAGAATCACGAATTGAACATTGTGTGAAAATTTCAGCCAAATCGGACTATTTTCGCCTGAGTTATGGTTCCGTGTCGTTGTTGAAAAGTTCCGCCGTAATTCGTCCCCCGTCCCTCCTCCCTCCTCCCTCCTCCCTCGTCCCTCGTCCCTCGTCCCTCCTCCCTCACGGAATTCTGTCCGCATCGTAGTGGAAAAACTACTGAACCAATTTGGCTGAAATTTGAAACATCTATTCTATGGCAAAAGTTAGCTCGTCGCGCCAAGTATGAAATGTATATGTAATCTCTGGCGCCGGGCGCGGGCGCCAATAGGCGCCAAAAACGACTATTGGAAAAACTATCGAACCGATTTAGCTGAAATTTGAAACATGAGATCTAATGCAAAATTTAGCATGTCGCGCCAAATATGAGATGTATCGCTCCTCATTGGCGCCGGGCGCGGGCGCCAATAGGCGCCAAAAACGACTATTGGAAAAACTACCGAACCGATTTAGCTGAAATTTGAAACATGAGTTATAATGCAAAAGTTAGCCCGTCGCGCCAAATCTGAAATGAATACATCACCATTGGCGCCCGGCGCTGGCGCCAATAGGCGCCAAAAACGGCAAAACACTATTTATCATCAACTAAAATGTTGAACACTAATAGAAATTGAATAATTTGGTGGAAAGTGTGAAAGTATTTTTCCAAAACTGAAATTCTTCTTCTGGCGCTCGAACCAGGCGCCAGATGGCGCCAAAACCCAAACTCACGACAGCGTCAATGGAATCGTCTGAAATTCGGTACACTAAATAACTATCACATGGCAAGTAAGATGCTCAATCTGAAAATCAAAAAAAGTTCTGTTGGCATTGTGCGCTGGCGCCAATTGGCGCCAAAGTTGGAAAAATATCAGTTATCGTCAATCAAACTGTTTCAAGTTAACAGATATTGAATATTCCAATGTGAAATAAAGATCCACTAATTCAAAATCGAATTTATCGTCTGGCTCGGAACAGACGCCAAATGGCGCCAAAACAAAAACACACGAAACTGACAATTGAATAGTTTGAATATTGCTCCAATCAGTAATTGACACATGTTGTGTGTACTGGTAGCTCAAAAACCTAGAAAATTTCGTTTCGTTCTGGCGCCAGACGCGTGTGTCAATTGACGCAGGAATGAAAAAAAGTTTCAACGAAGGTTTTTGATGTGGTATTGGAAATAATGGCTATATTGTAAGTGAGTTGCTGTCTCTAATTGTAGATTTGTCAATGGCACCAATCCCCATCGCTTATCGCCGCTAAAAGCGGTGTACATGTCAATCGGAGCGTGTAGCGTTTTTGTTCAGTTGTTGATAGTCACAGAGCCAGTAACCTGCGTTATATTACAACATCAGCAATTTTATGGTCTGCATTCGGCTTCGTGCACACACAAAACTGAGATTTCCATAATAATATAATGAGTTCACAAGATTCACTCTGTGAATAGGCAACATATGAAGTTGTAGGAGTACAACTAGCAAAAAAAGGACAATTAGTAAAAAGTGGGGGAACCAACAAATGTGTGAGTTGTGTTTGGTTCGACCTCGATATCAGCAAAAAGTGAACGATACGAATTGCTGTGATACTGTAGCAGAAGTATTCTGCAAAAATAGAACAATACAAATGTTGCACAATGGTTCACAACGCACGCATGTCGTCAAAGCACACATGAAATACCCTTCGGCAATTTCTGAAATATCATGCGGGCTTCGTGAACCATTGTGCAACATTTGTATTGTTCTATTTTTGCAGAATACTTCTGCTACAGTATCACAGCAATTCGTATCGTTCACTTTTTGCTGATATCGAGGTCGAACCAAACACAACTCACACATTTGTTGGTTCCCCCACTTTTTACTAATATATACTGCATTACTCCTGCACCGACCTCTACTAAGTGACAAGATCTGCAGAGAAGCATGAGGTCGCAGGTTCACGAGGTACTGTAGGTCTTCCATAACTGTGTTGTTTGCAACCAGCAACTCGGGCTTGTGGTAGATCTGTAATCAATGATAACTGCACATTTTGTCAATTAGGTTAGATTTCGGCTAATTATCAATGATAGCGTTTCTTTATTAGCAGACTGACAGAGGCCGTATGCATAAGTATGCAAGCATTCTCCAAAGCCAGTTTCCGTAACGCATCTCTTTGAAAATACGCTTTCTACCCTCGTTTGTTTTTGAGAAATTCACGCTGCGATTTCACTGGATAATCTTCAGTGCGTACGCAGCTACGAAACTGTTTGTGTTCAGAAATCCTGACGACTTTGCGCGGGAATACCGAATACGGCATTGATCTGTGCACTCTCTCATCTGCTGGTATTTTGGAATCGACTAAGCAGTTGGCTGTGTTTGTTGTGGGAAATAGAGATCATCTGACCCACCTCTGTTACCGCCAGCAGTGTCTTATCCTCGGGATGGAAGAGAATGTTGCCTATTTGGGCCTTGGTGGCAGTATAGAGGACTTCTTGCTTCTCAGGGGCGTCGAAGGGGAACGTGACCAGGGTTCCTGAGAGATGGGGTTAGAATATAATAGAATAGTTTGATCACGTTTCATCACGTGACACGTGACCATCAGCAATTCTAGATGTGGCACTCCAATCCATATTCAAACATTTGCAACGTTCGGGAGAAGAAAATCATTAAAATTTACTGTCCGTCTAATGTAATGTCACGTGAAACACAGCCACGTGAAACACGTTGAACACATCAAAACTCAGAGTGGGGATAATATAGTGCTGCTGAATTTTTTTAACGTTTTCCGTAAGTATTTTATTTGATGTAAGTGTAAATTTGAGACTCACCCAAATCGCTGTCCTTGCCCCACAACCAGTACATGTTCTTGTTCTCCTTGTCGAAAGAAACTGGCCTAAAAGAATCAGATCGAGACATTCAGTGTGTATATCATCCCCCTTTGTCTTTGTTTGTCTCACTTTTCTCTCTGTTCCTCTCCCCCTCTGAATTCTTCTCCTCCCGCTTCTCTCTCCACAACAATGTATTCCAACTCTCCTTCCATCCTAGTTCTTCGCACTTACACTCTCACGGAATCTAAGAGCTGGAAGAGACATGGTCTAGTATACTGTGACTTTGAATAGCTTACACTGTGGTTGGTTTGTCATCGGGACTGACTCTCAGATACTCGGCCCATTCCCCTGTCCCCGAGGACTCCACTCGGTCCGCGGCGCTGTTGGTAGGTCTGAAACACGTCGAAGTCAGTCAAAATTATTCAAACAGAAGACGATTATTCGAGTTGGTACCCATTTGGTACTCATTACACCCATCTGAAGTAGACAATGGTCCTATACACCTATACTGTTAGTCAGTTGCATAGACACGTGAAACATGTTAAACACAGCAGAAATCAGAAACGTACAATGACAAAGTGAACCTCATTAGAATGCTAACTTCATGTAACTGTTCAATTGACTTATAGTTACATCAGTATCCATTTTGTACACATTGTACTCAACTGACCTTTGTTTGTACTCATTTCACCCACCTAAAATATACGATGGTCCCGTCCGCCTGTTCCTCACTGGCCAGTCTGATCTCGAGGTTGTGATCGATCACTAACATGGGGAAACGACTGTTTCGGAACACCAACGTCATCTGATTGGTGATCAGGTCGAAGGAGTAGATGTTGTGGAACCTGCAAAAGGTACTTATTGAACGATTTGGACTCGGTTGAATTCGTGTGCTACCTTTTGTTGAGTGGAAAAGTGGAAATATAACATAAAAAATAGAGGTGACATAATTCTAGGTCAAACGGATACATAGAATGCTCCTTGTCGTTTCGTAGATACTACTGGTCCGAGAAAAGTTCACATTTACGTCTCATTAGAATGCTAACTTCATGTCACTGTTCAATTGACTTCTAGTTACATCAGTACCCATTTTTCACTCATTGTACTCAACTGACTTTTGTTTGTACTCATTTCAGTCTTGTTCACGTTGCTGCGTATCTATTATGTTTGCTACTAGTTTGATCGTGAGCTGTTCTTATTATCTTCCAGTTGACTCTGTGCACTCACGCGGGGATCTCGTCGTTGAGTCCGATGAGTACCCGGGAGTCCTTGTGGTTGTTGGCCATGATGATGGCCTTGACGCCGGGTCGGTTCGAGACCTCCACCCGACCCATTCCGATCGACCTATCCATACGGCTGGCATGAATGGCCGCCTGGAAACAAAAGTATTATATAGGATTTGTCAACGGAAAGCCGGGAGGGTACTGTATATCTCAATTTTCGCTGTGTCCCGACAAATGTCTTTGTATCGAAAGCCATTCGGGTATGTATGCCTGTCCTGTAGCGCAGTGGTCAGCGCGCAGGCACGAATAGTTTGCATGCAGGTTCGATTACGGCGAGAGACTAAAAATTATAAAGTTGGCACCCTCCATATACGACTTGTTTTGTCAAACCATCATCCACACCGTGCTACTAACCAATCTTCGATCTACACCTTCGCTCACTTAGGTAATAACTTTTCCTACAACGGCACCGTGGGCTAAATCGATAGTCGTAGTTTGCTCTCTATGCTCCATCTCCCAAAGCTGGGTACAATAGGATTGCTGTCTTGAGTATTGAACGGTGGCCGAGTGGTCAACAGTCAGCTCTAGTTACACATCACCCGGGTTAAACTCCCGTTGCATCTGTGTACTAGTTTAATTCACTTCCTTAGCGACCCAAGAACTTATCGTAAGTCACATACGGTACAGGAAGCATCTCATACACTAAACAGTCATCAGGTGACAATGATATATACCTGAGAAATGTTTTTCTTGTAAATGATCGTATTCTCGTCTCCATCATTGTCCTGAGTGTACAAAATGATATCCGAAACACCAGTCCAGGTGTAACCTATAAATGAGTTTGTTAAAGGGACCGTACCTCTATAATGTGCGATGTAGCTAATTTCTGAAAAAAAAAGAAAAAAGTCATTCATTCTGTTTCGAGATGAAAGTTCATACCCTACGTACAGAGAGTTCACAAAACTACATTATTACGGAGCAAAATAGAAGCCAACATGATTTGGGTTACTGTAATACAGCAATCCTTAATCTATCACTGCTTTGTAGTTTTCATGATATTTACAAATCAGCTCAAACATCCAAATTAAAGAGGAACGGTCCCTTTAACCATGTGCGGTAATGCTTAATTCTTAACCATTTCAGGTGAATGTTGCCTGACAATAACAGATTTATACAAGTATCACGTTTTACGCGAACATTCACGGCATTGGTGAGTTGGTAATCTGCATTGAAAAAGTGTTAGTTCAGTCCGTTCACTGCTAGTCGAATGCATAGTATTGTAGAACGCGTTCAACACATTAGATCAGAATAACTAGCTCATCGTTTGTTGATGACGCTCACGCGAGTATGCTGAGTGCCCAAAAATGTTGTTCAATATACAACTGGAATGGCAATAGATAACAATGTCAGAACATTTTCAGTTGCGTAAGCAGAGGAATTATTAGAACATGAGTTGGGGACTATTTCACTTTCGCCCCCCACTTTTTTCGTTTCAACCGAAATAGGTCCTGTGTTACTTTCACCCCCCACCATGGGGGGTGAAAGTAACATGGCTCCGTTTCAACTAAGAATTACAAGGGTGGGGGGCGATTTTAGAATGCCAGGCATGTTACTTTCACCCCCCAATTTACGTTAGTGGGGGGTGATTGTACAATGTCGACATTTAACTTTAGCCCCCCACTCTACCATACATTTACCTTTACCCCTCACCATTTTCTGTTTACTAGTGCGAGTGGGGGGCCAAACTATCACGGGGGGTGCGATTGTACGGTGGGGGGCGAAAGTAAAATTTTCCCCATGAGTTGGTTATTCCAATGGCAATTTTATCTCCAATTATACCATATTTGTAAATCCTGAAACTATTTTTGTTTTTACAGGAGTTCAATCTGGGATGGGTTTTTTTCTGAACGGCCTGTCGGCGATTGTTTTGTCTGTGTTTTGTTCTGTTTGTTCACTCACTGAGCACATCGCTTTCCGTCTCGAAGGTGACCTGTCGCGTGCTCTTGCACGAGACACACTTCGTGAACACGTTCTTCACACCAACGTCATCTGGAGCGATGTAGGCGAAAAACCTGAAACGTTTCTGAATTGGAATAATACCTCGGTAGGCTTCGCTTCAAGCCTGAATGAAAAACGCAAAAGAAGTTTCCAATGTCATAAAAATGACTAGTAGACTGGCGGTTCGATCGAACGACCACTGTACTTTTCACATTTTCCAAGTGGGATTGTGGGTAGTACGTAACACATTTTATATGAATGAAAACTATGGGTAGCACTTTTGTTCAGTAGCTCTATTACGTGAAGCGGCCTGGAAATTTCTTTGCTGCGCTGTCAATAGCGACTCGGTAAATGTGAAGGCGACTTTTTGTAAACTCATTCATTTTCTCAAGATGATAGTGAAACAGTTCCTTTAAAGGGGCGCTGCAATGAATTTTCAAATATAAGATAGAATTGAGACAATTCGATATATGTCCTTTTCTTACTAGAATGTCCAATTCGAAGCTATGTTTTCCAAATATCACTATTTTTTTGCCTACTGTCAGATACGCAGAGAATGATTTGGAGTCTATGAATATTGATCGCGCGCACTTCTCTGACTCTCGTGCCTTTTCGGCTAACGCCGTTACCCAAATCCGGCATTCAATGCAGCCCCCCTTTAACAGTTTTCTCTGTTTGTTTAAACTGACCGTCCGTCGTGGCTGAGTGAAACAGCAGAGTATTTGGGGTCAGAGAATAAAAGGTCGCGAGGAATAAGTGTTGTCGAAACTAGCGGAACTAGCAAAAGGAGAAGACTCAGCATCGCGAGCCGCGCTGCAAAATTCGATATCATCAAACTACAAAACATAACAAGAAGGACATCCTGCTCGTAACGAATTGAATAGTCAGAACAAGTCTCAATAATGTTCAAGCGAGAAAATATTGCGAACGAGCAATAATAAGCAAACCACCAAACTACAAAGACTACATTGAGCTCAAAAGAAAATACGCAAAAGTTATGGCTATAATAACGTTGAAAAACGGAGTGAAAAAGCAAGTCGGCCTCCCTTTTTTCTAAACTCAGAGCTGATATGCGAAGGTTGTGAGCACTACAATTACGAGAAAATATCATATCTTTGTTTTCGTGAAGATGGATGATAACACTCAACAAACACACAAATACTATTGTCCGGAATTGCATATTTCGCTCAACGATGTCCCTGGCGGCGTAGCAATCCCTCGAAAATATCATGGGATACCTCATGAGCTATTCGAATGAGCTTCTCATGAGATTCTATTGATTGCTATGCTACAACATTGAGAGTTCACGAGATGCTCATGAGGTATCTCATGAGAAACTCATATGAACTTCTCGTGAGGTTGGAGGGATTGCTACGCCGCCAGGTGAAGACATCGTCGAGTAGAGCATCTCACACTCAGGCAGCAAGTAACAAAAAGGATATGACCGAATCATCGTTGTAGTTTGATCTCGAGGTACGTAATGATTTAGGAACTCCATTGTGTAGAAGTTACGAGCATATACGAACATAAGTGACAATGGTGATTCGTCATAGGCACTATTCGAAAACGTGAACCTCGACTAAACAATGGAAGTTTTCATATGATTGCAAAATTTGTAAAACTGACCCATATGTTGCCTTCTCCTCTGAACAAGTTTCATTCAGATTGAGAACCTTGTGAACCTATGGGTAGGTTTTTCTTCTAAATGAGTATTTGTCTGATTGGAGAGCTTGGGAAACCCACCCCGATATGTGGGTTTTTTTCTAAATGACTTTTCCCCTAGTAGAGAAACGTGTGAAACCCACCCCCTATGAACGAGTTTTTTCGAAGGGAAAACTGACAAAGGGTGAGATTTCTTCGATTGTAAAAGAAACAAACAAATTAATCTTCCAGAATTGGTAATTTCACCCAACGATCTCGAAGACATGTTGAAGTAGAATAACACATCAGAAAGTAATGAGTACCGTATACCCAGGGTTCTCGACGAGAAGGGTAGTGGTGGCTGATAATGGTGGAGGATGAGCACAGCTCGAGTGGCTTTCTTCACGCTCTGAACTTCCTTTTGAGAAAGGGCGCCCGTTGTTTGGTTATACGCGTGCGGGTCACTCCCTTCCATCTTAGGCGGAGCACCGAGAGGATTAGAGAGAAAGTGGGCGAGAGAGCACACAGATCGGAGAGGGTGGCCAAGAAACAGAGACGACGCACTAACCAAATACGGAAATACAAGAAAATTACATGCAAAAATGGGACACAAGGTAGTCTGGTACTGAAGTGTGGTCATGTTGGTCTGGCTGGTCGACAAATTGAGAAACAAACATATAGTCGACGCCCAGTGAAAAGCGACGGAGTACGGTATATCGAGATATATGCTGTGTGCAAACACATATTTGACTAGTCATGTTAAGCGTCGGCGCCAGCCAAGCTTTTACGCAAGGTTCGAGTCTCAGATGAAGCAGGTGTTTGTTTGATTCTACTTCAATGCTTTCCATTTATTGATTCATTTACGCAGATGATAACCATATAAAAGAGAAATATATGACGGTAAAGGTAACATTCCGAAGTTTTACACATTTTAAACAATCATATATAGCAAGAAGTAGGCAGGAGCTTTTCTTCTAGTCTGCTGTGTTTGTAGTTTGGTTTCGGTGTCTCGTGGACAAATGCGAGAGGGCGACGATACTCCATACATAGATACCATTGTTCCCTATTCTGCACTCTGGTTCCAGCAGACCTGTGGCGGTTTTAACTACGCATCCTGAGCTGGGTGAGATATTTGACAGATGTGGATTAGGAAACTATGGAATCAACACAAGAAAAACATTTCAAAGTGTGACAACAAAACTAAAGTAAAGTTGCAGTGAGCTAAGCAAAAACATGTTATTTAGGTTCTTGAATCACCTCATATTCTATACCTCCGCTTTTCACGTACTGTCTCGCATGCGAGAGTAACCAGTGAGATAGTACGTAAAACGAGGATGTAGTGCACATTAAGTGCTCATGCTTACCAGCCCATGGAGATTGGTACTGCGCCAGAAGTATGTGAGAGGTTTCTCAGAACGATTAGCGCCAATTTTCTGCGATTCTACGGCTATAAAAGCGAGAGAGCATGCAGGTCAGTGAGACCGCCGACAGGCTAAGACACTCTGCGTCTCTCCGCCCTGCACACACTCTCTTGTCGAGGCCGCTACAAAAGTGAAATGGCTGGGAACTTGGCTGGGAATTGTCTGAGTTCTAGCGAGCCGATTGTCTCGAAGACGGCTAGTAGTCGTCTTCTAGACAGCCGGTCGCCTTTTGTAGTCTCTGCTCGAACAGTGCGCATTGTTCGTTTTTCGCTATTCACACCCTGAGGATGTTTTCCCTCGATTGTCTCTTGTTTTGTTTTCACGCGTCGCGCCGGAACAAACATGCGCAGGCGTGACATGCACGAGATTCTTCCACACCATCGCTAGATAATCAGGGCGATATATAGTGGTTGTCGTTCAAGTGTGTACTCGTACAGTATGTATGTATTCGAAGCATCAACTCAGTTGTTGAACGAAACGTCATGATCCTTGTATCCGGTTCCGTTATCCTCAAACCACGTGTTATCATTTTTCTGTGAATGCGATGATGAAGAAACATTCTTTAACAGTTCAAAGGCATACTGTCAAACTTGAAGTAAGTATAAAGTACACTAAAAATAGCAACCATCTATGAGCACAGCAGAGTTTTCGAACGTCGGTAGAATTTTCGAAGTAACGGATTTCAACTACAACCATGCACACCAACTCACAATCATTGCACTCAGTAGAGAAGGATTCTAGTTCCCGATCTCCTAGTTGCCGAGTTTTGAGTGATCGAAAACCTTCAATATCGTAGAGTAAGTTCAGAGTGATAGATGGAAATAGACCTAATTGGCGTCAAATTGGTCACCGAACAACGTGTCCGCGTTGAAATTATGATTGATAAAGTTACATGCATTCACTCAGTTGGTTCCAGTGGCCAGTAATTTTTGTAGCTGTCCGGCCGGCATTGCATCTATAGCTTTCATATCTGGTCAAGACTAGTGGCACAGCGTAAATAGTTCTGAGCAGAAAGATAAAGTGTATTCATCTGCCTACCCGAAATAATGACATTAACAAACGCCTAAATACTAAATTATCAGCTATACTGAGTAAGGGATCGAATAAAACTACCCTGCGCGGCCTTGCCACCCCTCAGAACGTGCCTGGTTGTGTTACAGTATTTTACTGTAAATACAGTAAAATACAGCAATGGTGGGAATACAAATCGACTTTTTGGCGTTTCGACTAAATAATACAGTATTTTTCCGAACCGTTCGGTTCTTGAAATGTTTCGACTAAACGTGATTTCGTAAAATACAGGGCATGTTCGGAGCACGGTTCCCACACTTGACCGCACGTGAACAAGTTAATCAGGTCTTACAACGATTTCCCTTATCAGCACAAATCTGGAACTCAATGAACTACGGTATCCAATATTTTTCAAGTTCAAAGAATTTTTTCTAGAAATAGTCGATTATTGTAGTTTATATTTTGTAGTTAGTTTCATGTATGTTTCCTACAATGTGTTGAGTTTCTATTTGATCTAATATAGGTGCGGGGAGTTCGAGAATTAAGCGCTCTCTCATGTAAGATGTATGATCTTATCTTACAGAAAGTATGTGTTTACTTTTGAGCGGGCGGGGAGTGAAAAAGAAAAAAGAGAGTATAAACATGTAATTACGAAAATTTCCTATTATAAATATTATTGATTGCGCGCCACAAGGTTTTTATTTCTTCGATCATCCGACTCGCCTATTCGAACAACACGCAGCCGCAGTCCAGGGATGAAAATTACGAGGCTAGAAATAGGCTAAATCTAGGGAATTATAGGGAAAATAAAATAGCTATTTTTTAACCTTTTTAGGCTAGTCGTTTCCTAGAATAGGCTAGCTGTTTCCTAAAATAGGCTAGCTGTTTCCTAGAATTGGCTAGCTGTTACCTAGAATAGGCTAGCCGTTACCTATTTTAGCCTGGTGAATACCTATTTTAGCCTAGTAAATACCTATATTAGGCTATAAATACCTATTTTTGCCTACTCGATACCTATTTTAGCCTTGTAGCAAGCTAACTCGGCTGCGAAAAACCGGGTGAAATTTGTGCTGTGCAACCTCCAAAGTAGTAATGAACTCGAACTATCTACACAACAAACGAGAACTACACTAATTTTAATGGAAACAACTGTATTTTATTCCACCACTTTCATGCTAGTAAAACAGGAGAACTTCATTGAAAGAAGAAAATGCTGATTACATATATTTATTTGTAACAAAACACCATAGTATAAGTAACAAAATAATATTGTTCCTTCGATCTATCATGGAAGAGGCTCTGGTGGCGACAAGCGGTAGTTGTGCGACGAATATGAGCTGTCGACGGATGCGTGTACTCCAGAAGCTGGAAATAAATGAATGAGTATACATCCCAAATTGTCAACAACTATACCAGATATTCATATACCTAAAAAGTTTGGAACTCTGCTTAGAAAACGCGTAGATTCACGTTCTACCAACTAAATTTCTTAAGAAACATACCGGCTAGGTCTGGTAAGGATGAGATATCATTTTGTGGTAGGCGCATCTATCTTTGAACCATCTGGTAGAACTGACTCATCATAGGAGCCCTGGAATAAACAAATGTAGATACCGCGAAAGACAACATATACCACTCAAATTTGACTGAACTGTCGGGTAAAATGGCTAAATGCGCTCACTCACATATAAATAAGGAGTAGCTAACTAAATGTGTAAGCTTTTTGATGGAAATAGGTCAGACATAGGAAATAAGCAAAAAAGCCCTTTAATAGTTGTTTTGCCAAGTTAGTCCATGAAAACAACTGGGAAGTCTAAAGTCAACAATCTAAAGTCAAAACTGCTTTTAAAACTCACTGAGGTAAACTAGATACTAAGACAAAAACATACATTAATTCAGGTCCGGTGCAAATTCTGGATTAGATGAAATAATCAGATTTTAATAACAATAGTAAATGGCTAAGACTGCTCTTCAAGCTACTTACCTTGTAATCATCATTGATGAGCTGTCCACGTTCGTCCCTGCAGCGAAACGAAGCTCCAGAATGACATGTTCAGATTACCTGTAAGAAGTATTCATTTTTCTAATAACAGAAGTACTGAAAAGGAACATATTGAACTGCTCATCTCATAATTCAACTTGGTCGTGGCGGAAGATGTTTTTTTAATTCGAAAATAGCAAAAACAACGGAAAAACTGACATTTAATGACCAAACAACTATAATTTTGACTATGTAGTGCGTGTTTCAATGAAGAATGCTGATTATTAAATTTAAAACAAAGAACAACAAAAAAGACGCGTAAACGTGAGAGAAAACAAAAAATTTAGGTAAAAATGAAAATGATAAAAAATTTAAATATTGTGAGCCGCGAAATTACGGTAGCAAAAACGGCGCGCCAGGACCATTAAACAATTTTAGCTAAAATTGGCTATTTTTAGCCTAGCAAAATCAGCTCGTTCAACGACTTGGCTAATCTAGGCAATTATAGGTATTTCTAGGTGTTTCCGCGTTTTCTAGGCTAAAATTAGCTAAAATAGGCTAGTATCCTATTGAATACCTATTTTTTCCTAGATTTAGCCTATTTTAGCCTCGCAAGTTTCACCAGAGTCAGTCGACACTCGCTGTCACTTCCCCTATGTTTCTAGAGACAGCTATCTTGGAGTAGTTAATCGTTGAACGTGTTTAGCTTTCTGTATGCCAATAATATACTAGATAAGAAAGTTTTTATTCAGTTCATCATGGCGGCAAGTCGGTCATCGAAATTTATAGCGCCACGATGGATGTGCACTGGGACATGTATCGGAATTGACGAACTGTGAGTTTTACCTCGAGTTAATTTACAGTTTTACATCCAGGATAAATATAAAGTGGCATATCGATGCTATCCCACGTCATTGAGAATTCGCAACTTAAAAAAATGTTTTATAAAGTACGTGTTCGTAGCTATTGTCAAATATATCAATTCAAAAGTAGTGTGTTTAAGATGGTTCCCCTTTCATACGGCCTGTTTTCAGAATTCCGGTCATTTACGATAGCCAGCGTGGTGCTCGCATCATTCGGGGCTCTCACATTCATATCACTGCAGTGGAGGTCTGTTTTCTAATTATTCAATAAGTGTTGTGGTCCTTGATGTTATACATCGCAGTAGGCGACGCCACACGCCAGTCCATAACTAACGGTTTTCGTTGGCGGTGTGTTTGCCCTGTGAGTGTTCAAGCTGACACGGAATACTAAATGAAGTTGTATTAGATTTTTCAGATTCCTCCAAAATGTGATCTGCCGGCGTCTTGTCCATCCCTGCCACTCAATTGGATGTGTTCGTGCAGTAACGTGAGTGATTCATTTTCACAGTTAGCAAATACATTTAGACTAGATCACAGTGTATTTTAGAGAGATTTTCATGTAAGATCTTGAAAACCTAATGGGTTAGTTCTTGAGTTTTTACAAAAAGAAGTAAATTTTGCCTGTTATTATGAAACATTAAATCGCAACACTTGCAGTTATTGGTTGTCTCCATCTCCAACGTGGCGAGATGTTATGTTAATGGTGTGCTGAATGTTGTAATTATTCTCCCACTATTCTTGCGAAAATTTGCTCTGATTCAATCAAATGTCAAATCTCTGTTTTCGAAACGAAATATTCATATCAGCGTTTTATTCATTCACGTTCACTGCCCATAGTTAATTAAGTACTATTTCAGCCGCCAGACGCTTCTGCATATCTGAAGATTCCTGTTGTACCTGACTATGGACTACTCACCGTCATGTTCGAAGATGAGGATGTAATCACAGATGAATACACGGAGTCGCAGGTAATATTTATGTTTTTTTGAGAAGTAGTGGCTGAAACTTGCTCGTTTTTTGTAGGGTGGAAACATCTCTAATGATGCTCATCAATGTTTGGTGTCATACGTGAAATAGTTCCGAATCGGGGCGAAAAAAATGAGCATGAGCACCCCGAAATGTGAGCATGAGTAGTGATTCAATAACACGTTATCATTATGATTTTGCCGAAAATCTTGAACATTACCCTAAAAAGTGACCATGCCTCCATCGTTATCTGGGAAAAGTGAGCATCAGTCAATATCGAAAAAAGGGGGTATTTTACGTATGTTTGGTGTAGTTAGGTGGGAACTGAAATTTTTGTAATCTTGTGTCCTGCTTGTTTGTGATACATGCTTTTTGGTTGAAGATATTAGACAATATGTGCGATACCTTTTGTCAGCTGGGTCCTTAACTTTTCTACTCATAACTGATTTTATTATTTTAATAGTAACGTTCAGTTCAGAACACCAGTCCTTCTAACTCTCTGGATTGCAACACCAACGAAAGTGATTTCAATACCTCAATCTCGTTTCCTACTGTGGGGATCAGGCCTGACCAGGTTACGAACAATGTGGTAAGCTAGTCGATTGCCATTAACTTAAATCAACCCATTCGGATTAAGTATAACACCGTTCAGCCTGTATAATTCAATGTAAATGGAAAACTAGAGAGAAAAATTGAAGAGGTTTGGTTATGGTATAAATAATATATTTCAAACGAAACTCTTTCAGGGTGTTTATTACTTCGTTTTTAAGGAGCAGGAGCCGAATTCATCTGTGGCTGTACACGCTGGAACCAGTTCACTGGGGAACTTTGGTTCTGAAGTAAGGACGTCTGGTCAGCCGGGGACTGGTATCAGTGCCCTTTTGAAAGAAGAAGAGGAAACTGCTCATTTACCGCCGGTAATTATTCCATCAGTCGTGCTCCGAACATTGGTTAAATAGGTTAATACCATACACCAGTAAGGTCCGACTAAGCGACAAAAAGTAGTCCGTTTTCACATGTCCACACGTGAAAAAATAGGTTTTTTCACCAAAAGTAGACCGTTCGACCTGTTCGACAAAAATGTATTCCGTTATTCAAATTTTTCTGACTGTTTGGACAACTTCACTGGTGTATGGTTAAAACCATCGAAATAATAACCCCGGCAATTTCAAAAATAGCGACGACGTCAATTCAAATGAGTTAACGTTCCTCATTAATAGTGTTCCAGATAGATTTTGGTGCAACGAAGGAACTTTAATTAATTGCTGTAATGAAAATGACGGAAAGAGTATGGATGAACGGAGTCTTCTGTCTTCCTCTTTTTTAAACGTCTTTCATTTCAAACTAACTAGGCCTGAAGGCCCTGAAGTTTGATGATGGTTGATCAGCTGACGTACGAAGTCAACTATCTTGAGGCATTCTATTGATTGTCGTTATAATTTTTAGGTGTCACAGTCATGCTTACCTGTAGCTGTGCCTACTGAGCAGAAGGAAAATAACATGGACATGTTCAAAGAAGAGCTGATAATTTTCAACCTGTCCGTTTTCAACTTAATCCCATTCGAACTTCATTGCATACAGAAACTGCTAAGAAATGATTTATTGATCGTTCTATTTTGTTTCGTTGGTCTTCACTGTACCAATCTTTTTTCAGGAGCCGGAGCAGTCTGTATCTGTTGAGAACAGCTCAGGAGGGAGCTCTGGATTTGAGCAGAATAAGAATAGCTTGCTCATTTGCGAAGAAGAAGAGGAAACTTCGCCTTCTCCGGTGGTATGTTTTAATCAACAATTTTCGTAGACAGTCTTCTTGTTATGTAATATATTTATAATGCAGGGAAGTTTATTGCTTTCTGAGTTCAATTGAAGCGCCCGAACTCGAGCATCGAAGTTTCAATTAGAGTTTAGTAAATTCGCAATAACAAAAGTACACTATAGTTGTAATTGTAGTAACGAACTTTATTCTATCAAACTTTTTACCGGGTTCTTCAATCACTTGAGTGACATGGTGTTTGGTGTTGTGTAGCGTTTGAAGCTCTGATAGCTTTGAGATATTATTGATAGTATAGTACGTATGAATGATCGAGGCTACTTTTATAACATGTATAAAAATCCGTTTGTTCCGTTACAACTACTTGGGAAGGAGAATAGATTCTGATAATAAAAAGAAATACATATGATCGAGACTACATTGTCAAAATTAGAAGTAAGGAAAAGTTCAACACGTTTTTCAGAGCTCAGCCACGGTTTCTCTCTCCAATCAGAAATTGTCTTTCAAAGATCAGGAACCGTCTGTGAGCAGTGAATTGGTCGATATTAGGAAGGTGAAAGCTGAGCCTTTGTCGCAATTGCCAGCGGTAAGTCTTGCGAATGTTGATTCACTTTGAGCTTGAAATTACTCCGGTGCTAGTTCAACAGAAGTTGAAGGAAGGGAACAATACGGGGGATAATTTTAGAAGCCCCCAACCGGTTAAGGACAGTTGTATTGGAATGTGATAAGTTTAGTTGTTTCCCCTCACTTGTTGTTTGTTGCATTTTGCATAGTATTTACCCCCCCCCCCCCTCCAAGTAGAATTCCCATTGCAGGGGGTGGGTGGCTCAAGTATAGATTTTCCCAATAAGGTTAAGGATCTTGTTTTCAGGTTCAGGAGACGGGTCAGTCAGTATCTACGGAAAGCATTTCAAGTGGGACCTCTTGTCTTGAAATGTCGACGACTTCTGTGGAGCAGAATGAGAACAGAACTGTCATCCACAAGGAAGAAGAGGAATCTGCGGCTTCTCCTTCGGTCTGTTCTCAATCGACTATTTTCTTAGCCGGTCCATAATTTTGTATAAGGATGATGGCGAATGTTGCTTAAAAAAAGCCGGTTCTGTCTAAATCGATCATTTTTTGAACCATTGGAATAGTGTTTTTTCTTATTGTGCCAACTATGGCTAGCTGGCATTAATTGTCTTCAAGCTATTGAGCTGGTCAGAAGCTGGTGGAACGCGTTTGAAACACTGACAATTGGGAGGTTTGAACATGATTATTGAACATGAAATCGTAAATGAATTCGAAAGTGTGAATACAATAGAAATACAAATAGAACATATGTTTAATTTAGAGCGGAAATGTTTGGGGTTTGTTTGAAATTTGCACATCTAGCAAATTCTACGTTTTTTGTTCTGCCACCTTTTCCTCCACGTTCACGTTAACTCATTTATTATTTTTCAGGCTGAATTTCCCACATCCACAAGAACAGGTGTTACCGATGTCAATGAAGCGTTCAGTTTTTCCCATGTGGCTAGTGGTTCACAGCCTCAGCCAGCTTTGCATGAGGTAAGTACTTGTCCACGTTCACGGGTCACTTTCTTTCATCTTCGAGAGCAAACTGATTTTCGTTCAATGGAACTGCAGTTCCAGAGTACCAGAGTTATATTAATAAAATGTGCTCAGTGTTTCACTTTGTAATACGAATACCGATTACAATGTGTATTTTGCTATATTGTGTAGTAGCGTGAAAATGCGTTTAAAAAAATGAAATATAAACTTCGATTTTCACCCTCGGATGTCGTTTTCAACGCGCAAATATGAATTTTGTTTGGAACCCGGAACCCCTATCTCCGTTAGAGCCCTACACCAGTAAAGTTGTCAGAATAGTCAAAAAAATTCGAAAAACGGATTACTTTTTCGCCGAAAATAAGAAAATCGGTCTACGTTTGATGAAAAAATCATAAATTTTCACGTGTTCACATCTAAAAAGGACTACTTTTTGTCGCTTAGTCGGACCTTACTGGTGTTTGGTTAGAGCTCTTGGTGGTGTGTGAACGGCTGATCAATCTCCGATCAACTGTGCGGTCCCCCGCCATTTCGAGCGAACTCGAAACTGAGCTGTATTCCTGTATTGTGGTTCTTGTTTAGTATAATTTGTGTTCAGCATACCCGTTCAACTGAAACCTCGAAGCCATCGAAGGCGGAGCAAGAAGTTGATTCTAGAAAGCCAAGAAAATCGGTGTCGTGGAACAATGATCTCACAGCCGTTCATTTGTTCTCACCTGAACAGGAAGTGAGTGTTTAATATTCTAGTTGTAAGGCTTATGTTTCAGCTGAGGTACTTCTGAACAATGAGATAATTGGGATATTGCTTATACTATGTGCTTTTATCGTCGAATATATGTTAATTATGAGGATACTCCAACAAACAACAACATTAGCTAAATAGCTAGAAATCGTAGAAAAAAAATGTTACGAAAGTGAATTTTCTTGCTAGTATTTGCATAATTTGTTTTTTTTTTCAGTCGAAATTATTAATGGACTAGTTTTAGGTTTTTATTAATTTGCTTTCGAAGAATAGTTGGGTTGCTGGTGTATGGTTGTGTGTAATTTTTATAGTTTATAGAGTTTTATATAAATATTCTATTGTGTTCCAGAGCTGCGAAGAGGATGGTAGCATTAGTGACAGCGAGCCATCCGATGATGCACCTTTTTCTCTGATTGAAAAAACAGACCCGCTAGCAGAATTGAGGTCTGCGATATTTTATTAGTGTTCATTTTCATCAAGACTATTAAAATATATTGTCCAAAGTGATGAGTTCGGTTGTTTTGTGGTATTTTTCCAACTAACAACATGCATTAGATGGTCTCATTGTTCTACTTCTACAAGCGACTCACATTTGTTGATGAAATTAATTCACCACCTAAAAGTGTTTGCTATATGGATGGTACCATTAACTCACAAACTGGCAGAGATTATGATTTTTCAAGCTACCTAATGAGGACTGCAACATATTTCAACGAATATTTTTATACGCATTTGGTGATATTTCCTGTTTTAGAGACCTCTTTGAAGACCTTGCTGATGATGATCCAGCTGTTGACCAAGGCGAGGAAAGTCAGGAGGGTACTTTGAAAGGTTGGTGGAAATCAAATTCATGCAACTCTGTTTCACCCCTCTTCTGGTAGTGCGGCAGCTTTCTCCATACGTTTCCTGGCAAAGCCGTAATGCACAAAAAACTCACTTTTCTACCCGACGAAATATGAGAATAAGTAGACAAGTGGACGTGCCAAGTTGTGAAATCACACGTGTTGTTGTACTCTTCCAATCATACACCAGTAAAGTTGGCCCAGTAGCCAAAAAATTCAAATAACGAATAATTTTTTGACAATATCTGGTAAAATTTCTTGTTAAAAAATCAAGAACTTTCACGTATTTAAATGGAAAAAACGGACTTGTTTTCATAGAGTAGTCACACCTTACTGGTGTGTGCTTGTTATCGAAAAAGGGGCTACTTTTTGAACGATAGTTTTGAATCAGTAACCAGATTGGGGTCTAGTTCATCTCGTCGTCGGCATATTTAAATTATGTATTTGGCAATACAGTCATTTTAGAGTACGGGCTCGTTCCAACGCTCTCGAACGATCAGGAGCAAGCTGTTGATGATGCATTTTGCAAAGAGTAAGTTTATTCAGAGAATGATCTGCGAATTTTCCGTTCGATCTGAGAGGTCATTGTTATTCAGCCAATAGTTTTCACTAACGGCTAAGTTCATATTTGCAGATAGTTGACTATGAAAAACCGTCGACTATAGTTTCTTCCTTGTACCTACTATCTAAACTTTTGAACAATCGGTGAACTTGCAGTGAACTTGTCTTGGATTCAACACATGGTTCTGCTGAAATCGAAGATGACGAAGATGATAATTTAGTCATAGATGGTTAGTTCACTCTTTCTTTAATTCGATTTGGTATGAATGACTGTTGACACCCACTGTGGAATTATTCACACTCCAAACGTTGCCGACACGACACGGTGGGAAAGATGTTGAGCAGCGGGATCTTTCGCTAGTTTCGTAAATGTGACCTCTACACAACAGTAAGGTCTCGTCATTTTCTAAATAGGCCGGAAAACTGTTCAATTGTAAAATGGTCCCACATTTTGCAGAAATTGAGGTCGTTTCCATTATCATTGTTAGTCACCGTTTCTCTTTTTCAGAGACTTCCGATAACGATTTGATGGAAATCTCAACGAGGAATGATTCGGGAGCTTTTGAAAGGTCGGTGAGGCAATTGAGATTGTCAATTCAAGTCTTATTGAATAGGTCATAAATAAAAATATTTCGGTCAAACTGAGGTCGAAGTAGGTGATGTAAATGTCATAATGGATAGACCCGTTATTGTTGATGCTGATGCGAAATTCAGTTTTATATCCAGCCAGCAGCCATCTCACATGCGTTCAATTAGCAACCGGCAAATTCCTTCCCGAAACAAAATCGAACCGATTCTTCCCAGATGATTTGCGTACTCAAACCTTGCGTACTCAGACGTAAACGAACCAAACTATAATCAACGTTACGCAGTCGACCAATTTGAATATTAATCACTTGAATTCGGTTCGGTTCCAAAACGAACCAACTGGTTCGGGTCGTTCGGGAAGATTAGGTTCGATTTTGGTTTGGGATGAAGTTCACCTCATCAACCTACTTTCTACTACTATAGCAAAAACAAGTCTACTGTTTTCTGTTCTGGATATGTCGCGTTTGGATCCATCAAACGAGGATTGCAGAAATGATTGCCCATACTATTGAAATGAAACATGCAATATTCCCCTCCCCCCCCCCCCCCCCCCCCCCCTTCCCCACATAATAGTTACGCCCTACCTAATTATAGTGATGTGTACTTGTAGTTATCCCGACTCTGATTCCGACGGCGGCCTAGCAATCGACGAGCAAGTTGATGTCGATATTTTGACCCACCATGATGTGCTTAAAGATGAATCTCCAGCCACGGTAGAAGAACCGGAGCAAGCTAGCATCGCCTTGCTGTTCGGGGAGCTTTCTGATGACGATGATGAAAAGGTTAGTTTTATCCTATGCGTTGTAGCTCTCTGTCTGCGGTAGTATTGAAATGTCCTATATTGTGTATTTCAGGACTGTCAAGTCAGTAAAATATTAATATTATCATTATTACGCATAAAGAGGGTCCGCGTGGGTCTTGTATACACACTAGTAATGTGTGTCTAGCGCACGGAAAATAGTCGGGTTCCCCATTTTTGGTATGAATTAAACTTTACCGATGTATGGTATTGTATGTTTCAGTCATCCTGTTGTGAGGCTCCTGGTGGAGACGTCGAACTTGTTCCCTCTGAATCCGATGCGAAGGAAGACCTCGATTCACTTGTGATTGTTGATTGCGGTTAGTACAGTAGATAAGCGATAGTTCCGTTTGTGAATCTGACAGATGGGTGTAGTTTAGTAGAGTTATGGATCTATCTCGCCAGTTCTCTCGTTCCCGCGCTAACCCGTGCGGTTAATGTTGCTCTGTCAGCTTTGTTTTTAGTTTGTTTTCATTGATTTTCGGTCGAAATCCAAAAATTATGGCGTGTCTCGAAATCAAACCAAAACGATGATTTGGTTCCTCCCTGTATTTGTTCTATACATGCTTATCATGTTTTAGCTGGTTAATTATCAGAGTTTTATTTAGTTCACGTCATATCGTGATACTTCAGATTATTTACTACCCTCCAAATATTATGATATCTGCAAGAGCGCACATATTTCTGGCCACTGATATTGGGCGGGACGTAGGTTACAGTTGATTCTCTCTAATACGTGTTATTACTTCAAAATCCGTTTTTCAAGATGTCACTGGCACTGGTGAAATGGATGTAAGTGGCATCGATGACGATTCTCTGTTCGACAATAGTCGAATGGAAGACCAGGGAGCAGATACTAAGACTGCACAGGTTGGTTCTCAATATCTCAATTCGTTTTTGCTCCGCGGATTGTTTCTTGCTCAATGCAGAGAAGAAATGTTCCACCATTGCAATGAGGACATGTTAGTTATTGTAGGAATGATAGACCGTCTTGTTCTTATTCTCAACTTTATATTTGATCTCGACTTTTCATTTTTTTTATCAGGAGGCATATTTCAAACATAGTATCATGTTCCATGTGATACGGTAGTAACATACAGTTGGTATATTGTATCGGCATAGCGGTCAGCCTCTTGATAATAATCTGACCAGGATCTGCCACCGAAACCCGCGGTTGTCACGAGGAATGTGGACGATAAGGAGTCATTCGAAGATTTGCTGAATTCACTGGAAACCACTGAGTGCAAAGCGAAGACATCGAAGAAACGGAACAATGTGGTGAGTCGATATCAGTTATGTTTTAAAGAAAGAACTTATTTGCGGTTTAAACACGCTAAACATGGTGATCATTCAGTTCTACTGTTACAGGATGGCCCGCAGAGATATAAGGATTTTGGACTTTTCAATGACGAGAATGAGATGGGCTCTCGACTGTCAAGCCATAACACTACAGGTGCGTGAGGTTTCCTCCCAGAATAGCTGCAAAATGTGTGTCGATGAACCACATATGTAACCACAACATTTCAGCTGATCGAAATCGAAGTTCTGCCTCTCCGATTCCCTCTGCACTTCGACTGTTCGATTGCATGGATCCACAGGACTCTTTCATGGAAAGAAGGATCGATCTGGAAATAGAGGACGAGTTAGTCCGATTTTATAGATTATTCGTCATTTAATCGTTTCCATTGTGAAATACCGAGAAACTGTGTTATGTTCACTTTATGTGGGATGTTTTTTTAAAACTTTCTATGCAAATATGATTTTTTTTGCTCTACATGAGGACTGTGATGTCGATTCAACGAAATAGAGAAATGAAAAAATTTCAGTGATGTAATCGAACTGGGCAGTGTATGTGGTGACGCTTCCGGTATTGCCAAGAAGGTCACAGGCACTGCGAGCGATGTGAATGTACCCGGCAAACGACGTCGCATCTCGAGAAAGCGCTCTTCGATCCACTGCAATCAAGATCAGGTAGTCTATAGTCTCATACTTCAAGCATGGGCCATAACTCACGGGAGTAGTGGGTTGACGGCTCTCCACCCTCCTCTTTAACAATTACCCACTTCAGGAACTTTTTTGCCGAGTATACAAATTATCCCATCACAACCAAAAATTCACGCAAGGCTGACAAACTCAAGTAATCTCTAGCAAGTTGGTCCATTCTAGCAAAGTTGGTTCATTCAGTTGGTGAAATATGTTTGGGTCATAAGCACCCGCCTTCTCTTTATTTGGTCTGAAATGAGACTTTTTCCGCGTAGCTACTATTCTCACGACTTTGGTGTTCATTTCGAATGTGTTTTCACCATCTGTTCAATTGAGGACGAAGAAGGTTACGATAACCTGATCGAGATGAGAAGCGTAAGGAAGGTGAATGTGCTGACGACACGTATCACCGATCGATCTATCAAGTCAAACGTGGCAGGACGGGCAAAAGCACTCCAGAAAATGCGTGCTGCCAGCACGGATATGGGAAGCGGTGTGGTGAGTAAAGACACATAATGGGAGTATCTTGGTGTTTGTTTTGTTCAATCAGCCTACTAGGCTGGATGCTTTATAGGTTTTGAGTATATGTAATTTTATAATGCTCAAAAGCGAATGACGAGTGGAAGTCTTTTTCTATTGTCTGATAAATTTTCATACTCCACATTGAAGGCGCTGCTGCTTAGATATTTTAAAGTAGTATATTATAGTATACTGTATAATTCGGGATTCGGCCCTATCTAAATTATATTACTTCAGATCTGGTCTACAGATGAGATGCAGGAAGCCCAAAATCGGTACAACGCGCTAGAGCAGGTATAGTTGAAATGTCGGGCTGAGCTTGTTGGCTCATGACTTTTTAATTTAAAGCGTTTTTGTTCGGGACGAATTAATTTTACGTTAATAGCTTTTATTGCAGCATAAACTGGAACTACTCAAACTAAAGAAAAAACTTGAGAAGGATCGCATTGGACGTACAACAGATATTACCAACAACTCTGTATTCCAGAGTCTGGTCATGAGAGAGTGAGTCCGAGCGGTATATCAATATTTTCTTTTTTAGTAGAGACAACAATCTAGAGATAGATTCATATAACAACAGTGTAGCGTATTGCTTTTTGAAATTATGGCGGTCTCTCTAGCATCCAGCATCGAACTTTCGTTTCTTGCATCCTTGATTAGGTCAGACCATAGTACTATTGTGTTATAGTGATATGTATCATGTAAGGTAACTGGAGTAAGCACTTATTCGATTAGATTTTTTCACGACAGCGTGCGAAGAGCTATACTGTTAGGGATTTCGAACCCGGCAAAACCCTTTCAACTACGCGCTGCTGTTAGAGTTGCCTCATAATTTCATCTCCTTCTGTTTTAGTCACCCAGCCAGAGTGCACGGTATGCGACGTGGATCGACAGTCTCACATCCGAGAGTCTTGTTTCATCTCCCGGCAGATGAGTGTCCCCGGCCTTCCCTCTACTCACAAATACCATTCGCGTACGTTACCCATGCTATGGCCAACTATTCTTTTATGTTTTGTCAACTATGTTTTGGGAAATATTTTCAAATGTCAGCCATATTAAGTTCCAGGCCGAATGGTTCACACTCGTATTTGAGGTTTCGCGCCCTGGTAAGCATGGCTAAATAACCAGGGCACCAAAAATTCCATGATTCTGGTTCATGATTCTGACACAGGAAATGTGGATTTGGATCTTTTCGGACGCAAAAATAAAACATGCGTATATTTTGTCCGGCGTTCACTCCCACTAGGTTGAAATTAGAAACTGACGTACAACGTTGCTGTCGAAGTATAATTGCATCCAATGAGCCAGTTCTCACTTTACAGATTACAGTGATAGTTTCAGTGGTCTGGTGGCTGGTTCTGCGGTGGATCCGCGACCTGCACGGGTGGCCGATTTATTGGATATGTTGAGTGGACGACCAAAGAAACAAGGTTTGCCTTTTTAAATGTACTTATGATTAGTCGCTCTCTGTTTACGTTTGACGAACACTTCTACATGATGCGCGGTAGCCAGATTTGAGATGAACCAAGTTTACGCTTGGTGGGATTTGGAATGAATGATGGGAGTTCGGAAGAGCTCACTGTTTTGATATTCATTCTGATTCAAAAGAATGTAGGGAAAACAATATACGATGCTACGGTTGAGAACGTATAGTTCAGCGGCAATCTTTGCGGTGTTCTTCTCATATTCTTCTCTCGATAGCTATTTTCGTTATTACAGATCCGGAGCAGGTTGCTATTCAATTGGTATTGAGTAAGTTGGGTCGAGCACCGAAGCCCGTGCTGGATATGCGCGTGGCGTGGGAGAAGGAGCCCAGTGAGCTGTCCACAAGAAAGGGTAATACTTTGGTCTTTTCGTGGAATTACGATTGTACCATATTAGTAATAACTATATTCTGTACTTACGACAGTACTGATGTGAAAGAAAACTTGATACAACGTTGCTGTCTGAATGCTTACTAAGCTGTCTGTCAAATATTCGTTATAAGAAATGATTTATTGCGTTCTTCATAGAAAGTCTTCACCATGTCTTCCGTTAAAACCAGTTGTTTTCAGTTCCGGCCGACCGCGATCCTTTGATGTTCCCAGTCGAACCGGAGCCAGTTCCTGCTGTTGCGGTATGTTCCATGAAATATTCTATCAAATCTATTGTTTCATGCTTTAATCATGGATATAAGCAATATTACACGTGGACGATGTTGACACAAGTGTGTGAATAGGCTGTTGTTCTCTTGTTGTCCAACTTCTGTTTTTAGCAGAATTTCCTCTATAATCGTTCCTCACAAATCGATCTGAAGTGTCAATAACATATAATTTGTGTGGTCTGGTTGCAGCTTGATGTGCAGCCTGCCCCATGGACCTTTACGGGGTACGATAACCAACCGGTTATGGATGAAGTTGTCCAGCAACAGCCCGAACAGGACCGATTCGAGCTGGAGGAGCCCAACGAGATCGGACAGGCCTTCGTGTTCTGTGCCGACAATCTCTTCGAGGATCTATAATTTTCTTTTTCTTTATATATTTTCTTTTCATGGGTGCTTCACCCACATTGCCATATTATGTTCTAATAACCAAAGTTGTTGTTTAACGTGTTGATTTATGTTTTGTTACATGTTTTGTGTTGTTGTTTGCTGGAACGCCTGGACTATGGTGTCATGCTAATTCAGTTAGTTACATTTGTTGATTTTGCTTTAATTTGCAATTTTTGTTATCAGTCACGTAGTTCAATAAATCATTGATGGCAACTTTCCTCTTTCTAATCGCGCGCAGCGCGAAGCGCTGTGCGAGATTTGTCTTTGGTCCGGCTAATGCGCGCTTTCATTTTATTAGTTCACTCTCAAAAAGGTCCAATTGTGCAAATCAGAACTTTTTATGATTTGCTGATTTTCTATGGCACATTTACAAGCTATGTTCGAAATTTGAACGAAATCGGTCAAGTTTGAGCCAAGTTATGACGTTTTCGCTTCATCAAGAGCGCCAACTTCCGCCGTGTGTCCTTCCGTCTGTGTTGGTGCGCACTCCTGGGAAATTTTTATGTGTGAACCGAGTTGACTGAAAATTTGGGAAACGATAGATATCCCACTCAAACCTTGGGGGCGCAAACTTTTTTTCGAAAAAAATTTTTTTTCATCAAGTTATAGGTCTTTGAAAATGTCTCTGCGTCTCTTCATTTCGTGCACTCTCTCGCCCTCTCTGTCGGGGTAAATCAAATTGCGTTATAACTCAGCTCAGTCCATAGGAAATCTGGCACTACTGGTAAACTCGTAGTAAACTAGTAGTAGTAGTGAAGGAGGAGTAATCTCGTAGTATAGTAGGGGTATCCTGGTAGAAAACTAGTAGTAAATACGGACGTCAAATTAAAAAATGCATTTTGGCAGTCTGAAACTAGTCTTTTTACGTTACATTATCTCCACAGAATTTAAATCACAGTGATTTGTAGGCATTATGAGCACGTAGACAGTTAGTAGTAACTTACTCGTAGGCTAGTAGTAACTTACTCGTAGGCTAGTAGAAACCTGTAGTACGCTAACTAGGCAGGAAAACGCTGAACATTCATAATATGGGAAAATTTTTATCGAATTAGTGCTACTGTAGAACGGGCTTAAGTATAAGGTTTTTTGTTAGGGCTCGTGGCGCATTCACGTTATTCCATAGTGAGCGCTGAACAGTGAAGCGCGCCTGTAATCGTATACGATTGTGGCGCGCCCTCAGACATCAGCAGCGTGGCGCAGTGGTAAGTGTCTCGCTTCAGAAGCGAGAGCTCGAGAGTTCGAGTCCCGCATGGTGCAAAACATGGTAAACAGCAGAGTAATGCGATAGAGGATAACGTAACTACGTATAGAAGATATATGATCCTGAAAAATATAATTTTTTTTATTTTATTTTTTATTTTTCAAAATTGACTTTTACCACAGATAAACTAGTAGCTGACTATCATCTCACTAGTAGTTAGGTAGGAGTAGAACTATAGTTTAACTCCTCCCCTACGCCTACATTACTACAAGAAAACTAGTAGTTTACTAGTAGTAGAATAGGGGTGTGGTAGGAGTTCACTAGTAGTTTACTTGTCGTTATAGAATCACTGTGCGTCCTAACCAATTCAAGTAAAATTTGAAGTATGATACCACGACATGAACTGACATCGATTTAGATGTAAGTATTCTACTGATGACGTCATCGAGGATTCTGGAGCTCGGATGACGTCATTTTTGAAAAGTGCAAAGTTGACGTCACATATATTTTCAAATGATGGTAATATCTTAGAAACTGTCAATTAAGGGTGAAACTCAATCCAAGAGTGACGGATTCTGGCGACCAGATGACGTCATTTTTGAAAAGTGCAAAGTTGACGTCAAATATATTTTCAAATGATGAAAATGTCTTAGAAAGGGTCAATCAACGGTAAAACTCAATCTAAGAGTGACGTATTCTGGGATTCTGGAGACCGGATGACGTCATTTTTGAAAAGTGCAAAGTTGACGTCAAATATATTTTCAAATGATGAAAATGTCTTAGAAAGGGTCAATTAACGGTAAAACTCAATCTAAGAGTGACGTATTCTGGGATTCTGGAGACCAGATGACGTCATTTTTGAAAAGTGCAAAGTTGACGTCACATATATTTTCAAATGCTGAAAATATCTTAAAGTGGTATATTAACGATAAAACTTCATTCAAACATGACGTATTCTGCGATTCTGAAGGGCAGATGAAGTAAGTTTCTAGAACTGCAATGTTGACGTCATATTTTTTTTCGAATGATGGTAATACTTGACAAGTGGTTCATCAAGAAAACAATTTTATCTGCACCGTACAGATCAAACCACATACCTACGGCATGTGTACAAAAAGAGAAAAATTCATGAAAAAGTGGGGCCCAACGACTGTGAGATTTGTCTTCTGCTGTGCGCCCCTTAGACAACTACTCTCAAATGGAACAGCTACTGCTACAAAAATCGAAAAATACTAATATACTCAAGTATAACTGTTCATTACAAACATACAAAAGTCGTTAAATATTTCTCAAACCTGTAAACTAGAATTTACAAATCATAGATGTTCACTCAACCTACTCAATTATAGAGTTCCTGGTTTTGTACACAACGGTTGGCATTTTTTTGTCATTACTTCAATTCTAGGTGCTATAACGTTTGTCATATTATTCAAAAGTTGTTCTCTCTTTCGCAGCTGTGATTTGTAGATTCTAGTTTACAGGTTTGAGAAATATTTAACGACTTTTGTATGTTTGTAATGAACAGTTATACTTGAGTATATTAGTATTTTTCGATTTTTGTAGCAGTAGCTGTTCCATTTGAGAGTAGTTGTCTAAGGGGCGCACAGCAGAAGACAAATCTCACAGTCGTTGGGCCCCACTTTTTCATGAATCATACGTAGAAACTGGCGCACGACTTTCTGAGAAATACCAAATAGTTTAGTAGGGGATCAAACGTATCTTCACCGCAACCGAATGACTTGAATGAGTATTAGATGTTTGCTGTACTTTGATCCTTCTCAAGTTCGATAAACGATGGTTCCATATGTGAGTTTCAATTATCCATTTTCGAAAGTTTCACAAACTGAAAAACACTTTAAACTAGAAGAAGTTATACGTGGTTATCACTTCAGGAATGGGGAACAGAAGTATAACACTTTATTGGAAAGATAACAGTGAAACTTCAAGTACGTTGTTACAATAATTTAACTCAGATTATGGAAAAAAAGTTTCTTCTTTGGTTGTTCCTCTCACTGCTCTCGTTTTGAGGTGTTAATAGCCACAGTAGCAGCTCTGGGTGAGTGTCAGCCGTATATGCGATTGAAATTTGGAAAGTTCATAATATTGTGGGGGAAGGGGTAAAGCAACTCGAACTTCACGCAAGTAAAAATAACACTTGCAGTATACCTGTAACCTGTGTCTGTCCTGCTAGAGAGTTACAACTGGAGATCACATTAATATTTGCATGAGAAGTAGAAGCATGTTAGCAAACAAAACCAGGTTAGAATATCACGTTTCAAATTGATTGCTGGAAACGGAAGAATTTCTGTGTTGAAATTCCGCATCAAACTAGTTTTTCAACATGGCGACAAATTGATGTTTTTATTATAGTCTGCTGGAAGATCACTTAGAAGATACATTACAACGGAAGTATACATGCCTAAAGAGGGTTGGTCAGTGGCAACAGAGTCATACAATCGAATGTAATGATACGGTGAGAAAAAGACAAGGATAGAAATACTGGGGTGACGATGAACAGGCAATTACATTTACGAATAGTTCTCGTCAATCACAGTCACGTGGAACATGTTAAACACAGCAGAACTCATAAAAGTGCAATGACAAAGCGCACAATTCCTCATTAGAATGCTAAATACACGTGACTACGCAATTTACTTTTAGTATAGTTGATTCATCAGAAATAAAGCACATATGATTAGTAAAAGTCGTCAGGAGGAGGATTTGATTCAGGGTACGCTTCGAAGGACACGAAATCGCAGAGAGTGCGCGCAGAGGTATAGTAGCTACCTAACCGAAACTTAACTACAAGAACATCATTAGCATCACGAGTGATCTTGCACTGGAAGAACATATCTCGGACTTGGTCGTCTCTCCAAGTTGTCTCTTCAGTAGCATCCCAGCCGGACAGTATCTCGTGTTTGACTTCATTCACCTATTCTTCACTTCTAGTATACAATGAATTTTTGTGCAATTCTTCTCCCCTCTTGTCGAACGAAAGTTGAGAAAGAGCTGTTGTACCCCCTCTGGCGAATTTTTCATCAGAAGAGCAGATGAACAAACTACCCCAATAAATATGGTCCAGCGAGAATTTTTTGCTGTTAAATTAAGATCTTCAACAATCCTCCTGTAGTGATTTTCCACGATATGATCAACGCCGAACGTCATACTCAAAAGAGAAACAAGAGAAGAGAGAAAAACTCACTTTCAGAATAGCTCGAATAGCACTCTTCTTCGTGCGCGGAAGCTCAATCGTCTCAGCACGTAAGGCGAGCAAATCCTCTCTATTCGTACAGCCTTCCACATCCATTATGCTTTCAATGGGAACTCTTAGCGAAGACAGCTGGAACGAACCAGCCGTTAATTTCACTTCCTACAGTATTCAGCGGCAATTCGCTGACAATGTCGTCATCAAGTGGTCGGCGTCGCAAGATTCCGAGAAGAAAAAAAGTAAACAAAAAAGAGCCTGAGCATTTACATACGCAATATATACGAGCCGAATAGGTACTCTAGAACTTTTAGTACGAATGATGTGAACTATACAGTTGCGACTCACCTGTTTCACAGCTGGATTACGAATGAATGTGTTCCACTCATCCTCGTCTAGCTCTGCTTTCGTTTTGAGAACACGGACTTGATGGTTCTACAAATGTTGGTAGACACAATTAATTTTGTTACCCAGAACGAAAACCTTTCAAATTGCGCATTCAGTCGTTTCGGAAAAATGGGTTTCCGAGAACAACGAAAAACAATATTTCTGAGATCTAGGAGAATCGAAAACTTATGAATACATGTGGTTGCACGCGAACTGTGATCGAATTCTACAATTCAGATAATATAGTTGATTTTCGAGATTTTACAATGTTTGCGCAGTTGCTCGACGAATTTTCACGCTCGTCGCATTTGAGCTCTAGAGAATAGGGTGTGCAATACTCTACCCACATGGTAGTACTCTCAGGGTAGAGAAACAAGGCGGCATAGCAATCCCTCCAACCTCATGAGAAGTTCACATGACTTTCTCATGAGATACCTCATCAACTACTCATGAACTCTCAATGTTGTAGCATAGCAATCAATAGAATCTCACGAGAAGCTCACGCAAGTAGCTCATGAGGGTATCTCATGAACTTTTGTGAGGATTGCTACGCCGCAAGGTCTGCCGTATCGCGCGAAACGCTGCATGAGAAAAACAAATGTTATTGAATTACTATATTTAAGTTAATCATTTTCCTGTCCCGAGAAAGACAGTAGGGGCTCAATTGACTGAGCGATGCGGGGCGGTCGTTGAGTACTTGCCAGCAGACGAGAGAGTGTGTAGATCAAAGATACGCAGATGAGCTGGCCGCTCGTCAACACTAGCCCCGTACCAAATTGACCGTACGCGTTCACAACGGTTTGACAAATACGAATCATTCCGTTCTTTTCCGGTTCTGCACTGCGGATACAACGCCTTTTACTTGAGAGCAACTTTATACTCACTTGTAAGTGGTAATGGGGAGAGAGAACACAGGAAGGTTTAGAATGTTTATTGGCAGGATCGCAGAGCTTATATACGGCCACGTCGATGTACTTTATCATTGGAGCGGTTCTTCCTGGAAACGTCCTTTGCCAATCATGGAAACGCCTGTCTGGCTTTCCCTGTTGACGTGCAATGTCCTCTTCTTCCTGTTCAGAAGGAGACGGACTATTTCATCATCTTGCCGTACCATAACTCCTCCCCTAGTGACGAAGTCACTAAGAGAGAACCTGCTCTGAAAGTCCTGAAACATTAGCAAGGAGTTCGTCATATTGCTACATCTCCTTAGCTCATCTTTTGCATGGGCAACATAGGAGTTCACTAGAAAACAGTTACCTCTCCTGTTGGTTGCTTGAGAGAAGTTCGCTTCATCTCTACCTCTCCCCTCCCCAGATATGGAAGCGAAGTTCGAAAAGCTACCTCTTCTCTCCGTTGTCGTGGTGGTGGTGGCCAATTTTCCTGTGTATTTTTCATCAACCTCAAAACCACAATACAACTTCGAACATGAACTATCGTCGGTCTTCGATTTTCTTTCCTTCTCCTCTAGGTTAGATTCTTCTTGTCCTAGTTCATGTTCCACACACATTGCTGTTGCTGGAAAACTGCGTGTCTCTTCAACGTTCCAGTCAACCACGTTGATTTCATTTACTTGAGCATGTTTTCTACCCGGTTCATACCGATCTGGTGCTCTTCTGTCACGAGTGGACCTACGCACCAATTGGGCAGGTTGCGCATTTTCCCGCTCTGTTGCCTTTTTTGGATTCTTCTCCTTGTTAGGCTTCATCATCATTCTCTCAAAGTAGGAGTCTTCCAAATCCTCCCAGAAAACTACTTTTTTCTTCAGTTGATCAGCATGCGCTTTTCTGCTTCCAGTACCAAAATGTACATCATATGCTTTTGATCCGCATATTCCTGTTATTATTCCAGGAAGCCATTTATCTCCATTTGGCTGATAGTTTCGCAGATAGACTTCTTGTCCTAGCTCGAATTTCTTCTCTCTTGTACCCTTATCATGATACTTTTTCATATCCTCCCTGTACTTGTTCATAGGGACAACCTTTTTCTCAGTTTTGAATATGTCGAGCGTAGTGCGCAGCTTTCTTCCCATCAATCCTTCTGCTGGGGATTTACCAGTCGCAGGATGGGGTGTAACTCTGTATTGGAAGAGTAGGTCATTCACAGCTTCGTCGGTCTTTTTACCAGATCTTCGACCTTTGTACAGTCCTTGTTTGAACGTTTGTACGAATCTTTCCGCCTCCCCATTCGAATTCGGGTGATAAGGCGGAGTGAGAGTTACTTCAATGTTTCGTGATTTGCAGAATTCATGGAATTCTCTTGAAGCAAACTGCGGTCCATTATCGGAAACAGTTTCTTCCGGCAGACCATGCCTGGCGAACATTTCCTTGAGACGTTCAATCATTTTGGTGGTAGTAGTAGATTTCATTCGGCACACTTCTGGCCACTTCGTTTTGGCATCAATTACTACCAACCAACGATCGCCTCCTTCTGATTCACAGAAGTCCATATGGAGTCTCTGCCATGGCTTTGCTGGCTCTTCCCATGGATGTAGCGGCGTCTTTGTAGGATTGTTCCCAAATACGGCACATGTGTTACACGACATGACCATCTTCTCAATATCTCGATCGATTCCTGGGTACCATAACTTCTCTCGGGCCAATGCTATCATACGATTTCGTCCGTAGTGACTACTGTGTAGCATTTTCAGGATTCTGCTCTTGAACACGATAGGGATCACTAATCGTGTACCCCATAGGATACAACCCTTGTGCATGCTGAGCTCCAGTTTCTTGTAACTATATACCCTCAAGGTCTTCTCATGTACCTTAGGTGGCCATCCGTTCTGGACATATTTGGCTACCTCTTTCAATACGGAATCGGCTTCAGTTGCCTTTTTTATCTCTTCTTGTGAGAGTGGCAAACTTTCTAACGCTTCATCGTTGATTTTGGTAACGTAAACCTCATCGATGATGGCATGCGAACTGGGTAGTTCTCTTGGATCTGGCAATCGCGACAATCCATCTGCGTTGCCAAATTCCTTCGTGTTGCGGTACTCAATGTCAAACGAGTAAACCATCAGTCGCAAAGCCCATCGGTGTAGCCTTTTTGCGGCTATTATTGGCAAGTTATGTTTACTTCCAAATATTTTCACAAGAGGCTGGTGGTCAGTCAACAGGGTAAACTTTCTTCCATACAGGAATTGACTGAATTTCTCCACTCCATATACGATTCCTAGCGCCTCTTTCTCAATTTGTGCATAGTTTCGTTCCTCTTTGGTGAGTGAACGAGACGCATAGGCAATAACTTTCTCGGAGCCATCTTCATACTTGTGATGAATTACTGCGCCTAGACCATAGTCGGACGCGTCTGTGGCTAGTACCACTGCCGTGTGGGGGTCATAGTGTGTCAACACATCGGCTTTCATGAACCTAGCTTTTATAGCCTGGAAAGCTTCACTCTGTTCCTTTTCCCACTTCCATGCAACTCCTTTTTTGCGCAACTGGTTCATTGGGGCTGCGAGAGTGCTGAGATTTGGAACGAACTTTCCATAATATTGGACCATTCCCACAAACGACTCTACCTCTTTCAGGTTTTTCGGTTCTGGCATGTTCACCATAGCTTTCAGCTTTTCGGGTGACGGTTTAATTCCATCTGGAGTAACCACATGCCCTAGGAACTCCATTGATTCCTTCAGGAATTCACATTTTTCTCGCTTGAGACGGAATCCTGCCGCATTCAAGCGGATCAACACCTGCTCTAACCTGGCTAGGTGTGTGACATCATCCGGCGCTGTGACCGTGATGTCGTCCAAATAAATCAACACTCCCTCTATCCCCGCCAAGGTGGTTTCCATGATTCTTTGGAAAATGGCTGGGGCAGAGGCAACTCCAAATGGGACACGGGTGTATTGGAACATCCCTTTAGGAGTGTTGATGGTCGTGAACTTTCTCGACTCGTCATCCAGTTCCACCTGCATGTAGGCATCCGACAGATCCATTTTGGAGAACTTTTTTCCTCCGTTCAATAAATGAAACAGATCATCGGGCACCGGTAAGGGATGCTGGTTAATATCGAGCTGGGAGTTGACCGTAACTTTGTAATCTCCACAAATTCGAATTTTCCCTCCCGGCTTTGGCACAATCACTAGAGGTGTGGCCCAATCGGAATGCTCTACCTTCTTCAGGATGTCATTTTTCTGCATGATCTCGAGCTGCTCCTCAAGTTTGGAACGCAGGGCAAACGGAACCGGTCTTGGCCTAAAGAACTTTGGCACCGGTGCATCTCCTTTGAACTTCAGCGATGCTTTTACCGTGGTACACAGCCCTAGCCCTTTCGAGAACAGGACCGAGTTTTCCTCCAGGATACGCGATAACTCGTCCTTGATGTTCTTGCGTTCTTCAACCTGGTTGATCAATCGGTAATGAGGACCGCAATCAATATCCAGGGAGCGAATCATGTCTCAACCACACAATGGATGTCCATCTCGTTCGAGTACGTGAATATCCAACTTCGACTCTTTACCGGCAAATTTTAGGGTAACCACACATCTACCGCAGAATTCAATGGGAATGTTGTTATAGGCTTTTGCCTTTGTCAACGCGGGTAGTAGTGATGGTTTTCCTATTGCTTTCCAGGTGTCTCTACCAATGATCGAAATGGAGGCTCCGGTGTCTAATTCACACGGTACTTGCGTTCCATTCATTTCAATCTTGAGCATACGAGATGGCTCCAACCCGATTCGGCTGATGTTGGCCTTTTTCGTAGTCTGGTTGGACACCTGGTGGTCAGGAGGGCTTTCCGACTCGGCAATGCGGAAATTTTTTGCCCGTCGATTACCTCGCTGGTTCTTATACCAAGCTTTTTTACTGGTAACCCGCTCCGTACGCCCATCTCGGCGGGAGACTTCGACATCTGCGATTTTGGACCTCCGAAACGTCTGGCAGTCACCTCGCTGGTTTCCATACCTAGCCTTTTTACTGGTGACTGGCTCCGTACGCCCATCTCGGCGGGAGACTTCGACAGCAGAACCATGTTCCTGATGATGACGTTCCCTATCTCTAACTGAATTGATTAGGTCACACATGTTAAAATCGTCATCATCGGATGGTTCTGGCTCCGTACATCGATTCACTCGATAGGAGTCTTTTCGGGCGGCTGGACATGCCCTTGCCAGATGGCCTTGTCGGTGACACTTCGCACAAGTTACGTCTGCTCTCATATAGCAACGATCTTTTGTGTGTCCCGACTTACCACATCTGGAGCAACTGTTAGGGTGAGATCGGTGGTTGCCTTTACCGTGCTCATTTTGTGAGTGGTTTTTGTGCGAAAACTGTTTCCGCCGATCTCCCCCCTTGGCTGCATGGACTACCTTCTTAGAAAACACTTTGCCAATGCCCACATGACTGTTTCCGTCCTTCAAATGTGGGGCATTATGTTGAACACTTTCAAAAGCTTCGGCATGTTCAAGTGCTTTCTTAGAAGTGAGATCTTCATTTTCTAGAAGTCTCCGACGAGTCTCAACTGAAGAGAGCCCGCCAATGAAAACCAATGCTACCTGTGCGTCCCGGACATCTGTTATCTTCTCAAACGAACAGTCGGTTGCACTCCTTTGTAGCTCGGCGTAGTAGTCCTTGAGCGATTGTCCCGGCTTCTGCACCATGGACATGAGCTTGAATCGTTCCGCGAGCACCAGCTTTTTGGGCTGGAAGTGAACAGCAAGCAGGGAAACAAGATCCTTATACTCTGTATCTTCAGGTCTACCACCTTGAAGCAATGATTCTAACAGCTCATAGTTGCTTTCACCAATTTCGTTCAAAAATATCAATCTCTTAGATTTCTCATCAGAAACGTTCCTAAGCGTAATGAAATTCGAAAACAGTCTTTCCCAAACTTTCCATGACGCTCCTGGCCTATACGGACCTGGAGACCTTCCGCGGTAAACGTCTTGGACGTTACGTTGGAGGGCTGTATACGCCAATGGAGAAGCTGGAGGCTGACTGCCGTCGGTCACCTGATCCTCTGGGCGCATCCTTCGAGACTTCTGGTTTCTTCCTTCGGTTTCTTCCTTCGGACCTCTGGACACTTGCTGGATCGGCGACGGGCGGCTGGCAAGACTTCGTAGAGTGAACTAACTCCTGATCGCCACTTGTAAGTGGTAATGGGGAGAGAGAACACAGGAAGGTTTAGAATGTTTATTGGCAGGATCGCAGAGCTTATATACGGCCACGTCGATGTACTTTATCATTGGAGCGGTTCTTCCTGGAAACGTCCTTTGCCAATCATGGAAACGCCTGTCTGGCTTTCCCTGTTGACGTGCAATGTCCTCTTCTTCCTGTTCAGAAGGAGACGGACTATTTCATCATCTTGCCGTACCATAACTTACTCGTATTTTGTTCCACAGTCTAATTGATTTTTGGTGAATAAAAACATCAATTTTCAACCCTTTTCAATACGGCGTTTATTCTGACATGGACAATTACTGTACAAATAAACTGTGAAAAAAGTATTTTCTAACTGAACGAGCCCTGAGAGAAATGTTGTTGCCAGGAAGATCTTGTAAAAAGGCAGAAGCGGCTACAGGAGGTTATACGTTTTTAGAAAACAACAACATACTGAAACTGCTAATAAGTCGAATTATTATACTGTAGAACTACCACTGAGATAAACAACAACTACTTTTTTCACTGCTTTCATTGTTCGTAGGCCGGCGAAGCGAAGAGACTGTAAATATAAAATATGGGAATCTTCAACGTTATTTTATAGTACTGTAGAACTACAATTTTGATTTGTAGTCTGGTCTTGCAGCACAAAGGCGTCCCGAGAAAAAATAATGCTCCGTTCTTTGGACGATTTTTTTTTTGCAACAGTGGTCCGAACTCTCATAGCTGAAAATGCTTTCTCGTCAAAGTTCATGCAAAATACGACCGTTTCGAGATCAAACTACAAGGATCACTTCCTGTAAGCTTCTGCCATCCGTTCAAAAAGTGGTACGAAAACAAACTAATTTCTGTAAAGTCAACGTGATCGATGTAACAGTGAGTTCATGCGAAGTACCTCAGGAGAACCACTCTTTTCTAGAAGATTTGACAATTTCATTTTTCTAGTTTACCAACGGAAAAGTTAAACAAAAAATCAAACGTGTTGAAGTCAGTGAAAATCAAGCCCCTGGGTAACAGCAAGTTCCCTGACTTAATTTTCCCATTCTCGTCATTATTCAGGTTTAATATAGTATGTCTATAGAGAAGCATACTCGTATTTCTTCAATCTCGAACAGATATTATTATTACTACGAGTTGGTGCAGGAACGTGCAAACGCACCGAAGTTGATTGCAAATATTGACAAAAAGACAATTCTGTCATCATTAAATTGTATCATTTCAGTTAAAAAACTGAACTTTACCATATTTCGAAATTTTTACAGATGATTGTAGTGTAACATTTCAGATGAACACCTACTTTTAGTCCCACATGTCACGTGCACAATGGAAAGTGCCCTCAAACTATTTAAACCCCTGGTTGAATTTCAGACCATATTTTAGTTTCAAATAAACTAAGTTTTAGTCAATGGAAATCATTTTGGTTGTGGAATGTGACTCGTGTTTGTTGACCGCGAAAACAAACGCAACTATCGATTTTACGACCGCTTGACAACATTTGATAACCAAACTTCCCGCTTTTTACATATTAATAAAGCATTTCAGTTTGAGTGATTGTCCATTGTTACTATAAGAATTATCACATTGTCTTACGATATATCACGCTTTCTTTCACTGTCATGCTGTGAATATAGGCTTCGTTGGTGGCTTTTTCGAGTTTTCGACTTTCGAGTTCGACTCGACTCGAAAATTTTCGAGTTTTTCAAGTGAGTCAAGTTTCGAGTTCGATCACGAATATTTGTCACAGTGAGCAATCGAAAAGTTGTCGACTATCAACTTTCAATTTATTTTAAATTGTTCCGGTCTCATATTCACAAGTCGACATGATATCTTTCTATGTATGGTTTTTTTATCCATGAGTATGTGAAGTTTATATTAAGTAAATTTCGTTTTCAACTACATTCAGAGGGCGATTTTGTCGAAATGAGAGTGGCGGCAAACTTGTCATTCATGTTCACGGAAGTACCACTCCTCCAACGGTTAGACATCGAATTTTCCAAAGTTTTACATTTGGTTTTGTTTTGCAATGTTTTCTGTAAGAAACTGAACGTTTTATTTTGAAAAATTGAGGATCTGAGAAAGTGTGATAAAAAAATCAATCTTCTGTAACAATACATATGACTCTTTTACAATAATCATTCTTGATTCATGTATAGTAAAACAGTTGGCGAATCGTAAATTTGAAATAAACTCAGTTTTACAAGGTTTTATAAGGTATTAAACAACCTTTTTCAACTTCTCAATTCCTGTTTCCAGCTACAAGTTAGCGGCAGCCGCTGGGTTCAAGCTTGTAGAAGTACCGTTTCCCTATTCTGAAAAAGCAGAGGAGCTGCAAAATGAGGCCAATAACTGTGGGCTGGAGCATGTGCTCATCAATGCGCCTGTCGGTAAGCTTAGTTGTAAAATATAATTACAGCAGGTCACATTCGGTTAGAAAAACTAAAAATGTGAAAAGGATTCTAAAAGATAACAATTAGTAACTGCGGTAACATACTGCGAGTTTTACAGATAATATGGGGAGTGGTCAAAACTGAGCTCTAACTTGATCTGCGCGGCAAATATTGCAAAAATTTGCAGCGCAAAATTTCGAAAACCTTTATTTCTGTTTTGTCGCTGTGAGCTGTTTTTCGATAGAATTTCAGGGATACATTTATTCAACCAACAATTATTGATAGACAAAAGATGATGAACCCATTGAGAGGGCGAAAGAACCCTGAAAATACCCAATGAAAAAGAATATGAAAGTGGAAAATGGTTCAGGTTATCCCAGGATGTATAGCGAATAAGTCCAAGAAAAACCAAATGCACTTTTAGAGAATGTATTCCAGGTGACTGGGCATCCGGTTCTCGAGGCCTGGCCGCTCTTCCTATTCACGAAAATGAGTTTCTGAAAGGGATCGACAACGCCATTCATTATGCAACGACATTGAATTGTAGCAGGTAAAGTTATGTTTGTGGCAGAAATTCAGTTTCATCCTGAACTTTTTTATTCTAGCCGAGAAGCGGTTCTACTTTTCCACCAGGTGAACCTGTACAGAAAGGGACCAAATATTTGTTGTAGTTTGTTGTTTGATCTAGATCTAGATACAATTAACGAGTTCTGATTGGAGAGCAACGGGATCAAACTACAAACACAGCGGGAATGAGTCACCTACACCGTATGGGGCTCGCTTCGCAGAGAGTGAACCCTACAATCAGAGGCGGTATGCATGAACATCCCTAGCCGGGATGTGATCCCGCCGGGATGTAACCCGAGCCCGTCCCGGGTTGGGATAATCGGTATGCACAGGCATCCCGGCCGGGTTGGGATATATCCCGGCGGGATGAGGTCGGGATGGGCTGTTTTCATGTAAACACTGCACTTTTGTTGCCAGTAGGTAATCAAAAGAGTAGCAAATGTGGTAATTTTCAAATATGTGAAACAAATTCATGTTTTTGCATAGTATATGAATATGTAAAACAAATTCATAGTTTTCTATATTATCAAAAACAATCGGGATATTTGATGAATTGGTGTTTTTTAATGTATTAGATACTTTACGGAATTCGTATAATTACTCCATTGGATATGTGACAGAATACTATAAAGTGATATAGGAATGTTTCTGATAAATAATATAATTTTTCCAGCATCGTCCAAATAAACCTCGTCGGTAGTTTCCAGAAAGTTAATTTTATCAACTGTTTACATCGAATATCTCTACTTTACCTAATGCAGGGTCATTTTGATTTTCTTCATCAAAGGGGGCGACCAAATCTTGGTTGTAGTTCGATACATCTAATACACGCTGTATTTCACGGGTTTCGACTGGAAACCAACGAGATCAAATTGTAAACCCAATGGGTTATCTGGGGCAACAAACACAGTAAAGGCTTGTTTTGGATTCAGCAAACCCTATAGTGGATGGAAAAAATACTAATTACATGCTTTGTGTATGTAAACTTGCCAAACTTTTTCTTACCGTGTTTTAGAGTTCACGTAATGGCCGGGGTCGTCCCGCCGGAACAACATCAGCAATGTCTCGACCACTACAAACAGATGATAAGAATGGCAGCGGGGAAACTGGAAAAGGTAAACGAAGTAACAAATTCATTCTCGTAGTTTGATCAGGAATCAAACCGTGGTTCACGAATTCTGACCGAACAGTAACGGAACCAAACTACAAACACAGCGGCAGAGGGAAGCATACACCGTATAGGCTTGTTCCCAGAAGAGCGAACCCTATATGAGCTATAGGCTCACAGGTTCCCACGTGCTATTCCACAGAAACACGTGAACTTCCACATCGAATGTGGAATGTAACGTGTGAATCGGCGAATAGAACTGTTAATTCTATAGTTTTCATGCACAAGGTTCCATGTAACGTAACCTTTACAATACGCTGGTGAAACTCCCAGGCGGGTGTTGAGCACGTAAGTGTTTTTGGAAAATTTCAAATCTGTCATTTAGTCATTTGTCTGTGTTCGCACTTCAGTCTTATAGTCTGGTTCACCCACACGTGATCTCCTACTGTAAGCCGTTGAGTATTTGATTGGTTTTGTTATGAACATACCAACTTTTGGAGACCTCTTGTGACCGTTTTGGTGGCGATAATGGGTAGATCAATCAAAACTTCATATAACAAACCGACTTCAGGCCGATATCACCTGTCTAATTGAGCCAATCAATCGATATTCCATTCCGCACTACTTTCTGAATAGCTACGAGCTCGGTGAGTATGTTTTGAACTCAATACAAAACTAGACTTGTTGATAGTGTCGCTTTTCATTTGTCTTTGAAACTGAATTTTTTTAGATCCGAATGAAAACACTGATATCATGATTTGTAGGCGTATACTCGTTGAAGTGTTTAGAAGCTACCAGCAGGTCCTGTAACACACGAGGTTTCACCTTTTCTCTAAGTATTAGTAAACTTTTCACTGACCCTACCCACTGACCCTAAACCATCGTAAAGGTGGTGAGGCCGAATCGATGTATTTCATTTTAAACTTAGTCAATATTAACTTCATAGATAGTATTTAATACGTTAATACGTCATTCATTTGTTTATTCATGTATTAACGCCATCCTAGTTATTTCATTTAACCTAATTCTGTTTATTTAATTTGCATACTATAAACTACAATTTTTCAGCCGACGAAGTGATCAAATCCGTCGGGCTACCCAACCTGAAGTTACAGTTTGTGAGTCCGTTTAATCTTTTTTCTTCTTTCTTTTTTTCTTCATAGCTTGAAACTATTTTGTGTTACAGACCGGTTGCCAATGTACTAGACGTGGTCACGTGAAGCGTGACAAAACATCATCAACTAGCTCACGTTTCACGTCACTATATTAGCGAATTTACAGGATGTATTTCATGCGCAGTCGATATGTGGACAATTGACAGCTACTGTGGCTAGGTACAAAGATCTAATTGGTGGGTGTAATATTTTTTTCCAGATTATATTTCACGAAAACTTGCTCAGTTGCGTGTCTTTTTATTCGTGTTTTAACACAATCAGATTTACTCAATATCGATATCAACCATAAAAAGGCTGTTCGTAGAGGGGTTGAGATAGGCATGGGTGAGCTTTGTTACCAGCTCCAGACAGATACCGCGGCGAGCGGGGTTCGAACGCGCGCAAATAAGAACCAAGGTGATTTTCAAATAGTACAATGAGTTGATGGAAACATTGTAGTTTTCATTTCTTAAGTCTTTTGAAACCTGAACTTTGCAGATTATATTCAAGTTGCGCAAGTTCCTAGTCGTCACGAGCCCAACTTCCAGGGAGAAATCAATTATGAATATTTCTTCAAGGTATTTTTTGCTGACAAATAACAAGATAGGATGATTTTATTATGTTTTTCTAGATTAAGATAAATACATGAGTTTGCCGAAATTAACATAAATTCGTCGAGCAAATCAGTAAAAAGGTAACCAATATCATTGTTGATAATTGAAAGATAATCTAGGGAGTCGTTTTGAAAGAACTGTGACCAAACTATCAGAGCAGCAAAACTATCCAAAATTACAGTTTTGTTTTTGTTTCTACGTCTCATCGAACTACCTGTGAGCAATTCGCCGGGAAAATTTTACTTTTGCCCCCCACCGTACAATCGCACCATTCGTGATAGTTGGCTCCCCCCCCCCCCCACCCGCACTAGTTTCAACAGAAAATGGTGGGGGGTTAAAGGTAAATGTATGGTGGGGTGGGGGGCTAAAGTTGAATGTCGACATGGTACAATCATTGTACAAAATTAGTCCCGATTCGCCATTTCTAAATGCGTAGATTTTGCGAAATTCCTGTGTTATTGATTATTTTTCCAGTATTTGAACGATACGAATTCATCGTGGACAGTCGGCTGTGAATACCAACCCTCAGATGCGGATGACAGATCCTGGGTGGAGCGGTACGGACTTCAGTTTTAATCAAAGATTCAATTAGTTGTAGACTTCATGTAAAACGTGAAGAACGTTGAGATGCGGTGGGAACTTTGCACTTTCTCTGCTCTTTACTGACTGATCACAACTATACTTTGTGTGCATTTCCCGTACTGGTATTTTAATATTTCCGATACGGTGGTTCTAGTTTTGTGATGTGTTATTTTATATCATCAATGTGTTATGAGTGTACGTGGTTATACATTTGTTATTTGTGCTGCGTTTTTTTCTATTCGAGGCTCAAACGGAAGAATGTTGAGTTTTCAAAGACTGAGGATAAATATGGTGAATATCCGATAAAAAGTTTATTTTCGAAATCGATGATGTTTTATGATCTACAAACGGCGATTGTCTAATATCCGGGTGCGAGTCTGGCCGGTGGGCAGTGGTCGCAGGATCCGGGAGCTCCGTTCTCTCCGTCGGGTCCGTTGGGTCCGGACTGACCGTTCTGACCGGGCTGGCCGGGGCTGCCGGGGAGACCGGAAGGTCCCTAGAATGATTTCCTCAGCTCGAGTAAAACGACAGAGCAAAAAAAAAGATTGTTAGTTCTTACAAGATTATTCGGAGAAGAACGACGTCTGTACACTAATCATAAGTAACTTGGGTAACACTGTTTTTATGATGTGTATGTTACTCACCTCAAGTCCTGGCTTGCCGTCCTCTCCGGGTCCTCCGGGTGGTCCAGATTGTCCGGGGGCTCCGGGTCTACCGGGAGCTCCAGGTCTTCCGGGTGGTCCGACTTCGGTTCTGAAGCTTCCAGGCTCTCCGGGTGGTCCAGCTCTACCCTGTTGTCCAGTCTGTCCGGGGAGTCCGGGGTTTCCGCGTGGTCCTTGATCTCCGGGCTTTCCGTCCTCTCCTGGGTTTCCGGGACCTCCGGGAGGTCCGTCAGCGCCGGGTGGTCCCTTGGGTCCAGGTTCACCGGGTGGTGCCTCACAGGGACACTGGGGTGGGAATAGGGACTGGGGCTCGGGTCCGGGTGGGGCGGGTGGGCCGGGGGGTCCGATCTCTCCGGGGGAACCGTCGATTCCGTCGACACCGTCGCGGCCAGCATCTCCGACACCACCGGGAGGACCGCGGTGACAGGTGCAGCCTGAAGTAGAATCATTACACAAGATCGAAACCTGCTTTTTAGTGAAGTTTACCATTAACAAACTGAAAAAAAAACTTGGTGTGAAAAGTTTTGCATCACACAATGTGATCTGACGCTTTCGAGTGTTCAACCTAAACGATCAATTTGTATCTAACAAATAACACCCAACATTGATCACTTTTTTGAAGCATTTCTTGGGAACCTTGAGATCTGCTCCGAGTGTTGCGTGATGTAACCGGCATAACCTGCTCTCATAAACCACTCAAATGTTTCGATGCTACTATAAAACGAGAATAAAATCCATAAAATAGGATAAACATACATCCTCCGGCCTGTCCGCCCTCGAACTGCTCGACGAACTCGTCGGATGGGGTATCGTATCCGACCGGCTCGTCTCTCAGCTCCTGGTCGTGCAGACGACGTGCCCAGAAGTCGGCCAATGTGTCTCTGAATACGGTAACTATGCTTTTGAAGACGTTAGTTCGGAAACAGTAATTTAATTTTGTTCTGCACGATGATTTTGCGTTGTTTGTAAACATTTTGAGTTCCTAAGGAAAATGTATAATCCTGATCTATATTCAAATTCGTCATTCCACAAGCTCTATTATCTCAAAAGTCATCGATAATACAGTGTGTTTCTACTCTATCTGATTGAACGAAGTTCTTTAATCGGCACTCAACGTCTGTTCATTCTTGTGTCTCTCGATTTACGCTCTCGTTGGCGATACATGTTTCCCGGCGGGTTGTCAGCGCAGAGAAATAGCTTGCGTTTTCTGACGATGGGTTATTTCAACCGGGATACTCTTGTGTCATATGACCACAACTAGTTCTCACCTCTTCTCGATTCTTCTGTGTGCCATAACAATATTGGCCAGTCTAGCCACATCTCTCTTGCCGCCGGTCTCGATATCCAACATCTCCTTCCACATGTCGCGCGCACGAGCCTGGAATTGAGAAATCAGTGATTGTAAAGTAATAAAATCAATAACTTGTTTCTGAAAAAAACGAAAATATGTTGCTAGTTGCTATAGTCCTTACATTGAGCGTTCGAAAATACCTGGAGATTCCGTGAATACACATTTTTACTCCTACGGTATGCGTCACCCGGGTGGAAGCGACTATTCAGCTCACCTGACAGAACTCGAGGTCGAGCTGAACCTGGGACTCGAGTGTCTGGATATAGTGGAGGATGAGGGGGAAGGTGAGCAGACAGCTGGTCAGGGCCACCGTCGAGAAAACGACGGCCGCGAAGGCGACTGGCCGCAACGAGCGTTGCGACTCCTCTTTCTCGGACATCGCCTGCAATTCAGATGGGGTTTTGGCGGCAAAAATAAAGATGTCATAGATATGAGAGAGTTCCGAACAAGGTTTTGGCGGCAATAAAGTAATGCTAAAAATCAAACGAGGTTTTGGCGGCAATAAAGTAATACTAAAATTCAAACGAGGCTTTGGCGGCACCAAAGTCATGATGTGATAGTTATGAGAAATTTCCGAACAGGGGGTTCGCCGCAATGAGATGCCAATATGAGAGTTACTGATAGACTACAACATGAGTATTCACATTCTCAGCCACGTGGAATAACCATCCACATTGAAATCATAATTAAAACGTGTATTAAAAGTAAACAGAAAGTTCTGACAAGTTGTGAGAAACAAACTGAAAGACGAATAATTCATCATAAACTTATTACAAAACTCGTCTCCTTTCATACAGCACTTTCGTAAAAACTAACGTGAAACGTGTCCCAAACATGTCACAAGTTTTATACCAAAGTGTACAAAACTACAAATGTATGTCAACATTCTACGTGACTTTTCACGTATTCACAGATTTTCCTAAACTTTAGAATACGGTAGAAATGACGCACTAGCAGGGGTGGTTAGTGTGATCTGCTCCTCTTTATATCCCCTCCAACAGGTCTTCATCGTTCTACCCTCGCGACCGCCGCCTCTCTGCGCCCTCTCCATATCCCGCACTTCCTCGCCGCTGTTTCGTCTGCGCATCCGCGTATCCCGTGATGTCTCCGTACCGTCTAACACCAACCAATTTGAAACGCTTTCACATACAGCGGCTTCTAGCCGTGTTTTTGGTATTGAACGGCAGAAGACAGCTGTAAAGTGGGGACGAATCACGTATCTTAACAAATTTCAGGGTAACATGACCGTCATTTCATACCGTTTTGCGTTTACCCGAGTTGGATATACTGTTATTCATTAGCACAGTCGCAGGAAACATGTCAAACACAGTAGAACTCAGAAACGTGCATTGACAAAGTGCAGAATGCCTCATTAGACTTTACAACCTTACGTGACTGTCTGGCTGTTCAATTTATTTCTAGTATACCATTGAGTTACCTACTCAGATAACCTGAAATGAGTACCAGAAAGGAATTGGGTAACAAAAAAAGTTAACGTTATAACGTAAAAAACGTTAACGTCAGAAAACGTAAACCTCAACGTTATTGTGTATACCGTGTGTTTACTTGTATACTTGTAGACTTGATCGTGGTGTGGGGGCGTTCTTCAGGAGCTACTTTCATCTCTGAGAGGGCAACACATAAATATGGTGGAAGGTTTACTTTTTGATATTTCGCGGTAAACTGGTAAAATTAGTGAAACAATCCCCGACCTACCTCCGATACCCTTTACAATAGATTTTACTGCAGGTTTTGACAGGTGATAAATATTACCGGAATACGTTGTGTACAAATGCAGGAGTCTCAGAACGGTCATATTCGTCTGAAAATAAAAACTACACACAACATAAAACTATTTCCTGCAAAGTTCGGGGTAAAATAAAGTTTTTTTCGAAAAGAATAAATTCACTCGAACGAAATTGGAGAAAGTCTATCATATTTCAAGCAAACTTGAAAAGAACTGATGTAGTTTGGTGGTTACCATGACCAAACTACATTACTTGGGCTTTTCTCGGCTATTTGTGGTGGTTTGTTCTCCTCCTTTTACATTCAGTCTGAGAGTCGCTTCTTGTTCGCTCTGTAGTCTCTTTGTAGTTGAGCTCCTCTTTGTCTGAAGCGTAATTCGATATTTATGCTGTGTTTGTAGATCGAACTAGAATTCAAAATGCGGTGGCTTCCTCCACATAGACACCTTGTGACAAAAGCTGCTATTTGAATGAAAATCTCTGGAAACCGTTAAACATGTTAGGACGCAATTTCATGATAACGTGGGGAATTTTTGGTTGGCTGTCTCATTCCATCCAACTTCTGCCCACGAATGGTTCGTTTCTCTCTTCTCCCCAAACTTTTTGTCTTTTGGTACAACTGTACAATTTTCCCGTTTTTTGAACTCAGAAGGGTATATTTTAATGTTCGAGGTATGTACTAGGTACTCGTTGATTTTACACCACTCTCTGGATCTAATTTACTTGGCTTCAAAAATAACCGGGTTTATTGTACAATCGTTTGAGCCGAAATGGGTTGAAATCCGACCCGTAGTACAATAACCCCCCTTGAGCCGAAATAGGTTGAAATCCGACCCGTAGTACAATCACCCCCCACCCCCATAGGGGGGCAATTGTACAATTTTCCCAAATAACCAATTGTCGAATATTTTCCCTTTGGCAATTTAGTGCTAGAAGTGCATTGATTAAGTGTAATAACCGTATTGTATTCTGTGACATTTTTCCAACTATTTCAGGTTCTTTTCACCTCTCATCGAGCCAAATTGGGAAGTAACTCGGGCCGAGAACGGGCCCGGCTGGTGGAAACCATTATTCGCAAGGGAGGCAGTGATGAGGGTACGTTGGAAGACATTTCGCCGAAAAGTTGTCATTTGCTAAGTTCCTGCATGCAGATCAAACTACAGCCTCAACTGATGAAGTCGTCCCTATTTGAATTTACAGCTTCATTCCATGTTTCAATTGTAGGCAAAGTCGAAAACGGATCAGCTGAAATGACAGAGTTGCTAACGGACATATCCGAAGAAGTGTTCGACAATATGGATGAGATATGCAATTCGCCCGTCTCTGGAACACCCAGAATCGATCCCGTCAAGGTAATGTATATGACTATTTGACTTGTAGTTTGATCAAAAATGAGAGCCAGCCAGGTTCACCTGGACTGGCTTTTTACTGCCGAATATTTTTAGAATTTTTAGAACGAATGGTTATCAAGGTTTTAGACAATTGGGTTCATAGTATGGACACAAAATCTGCCAATCTATTTCACGAACTGAAACCCCTCAGTCTTTCATAGCCAGTTCCATTTTAGCTGGAGCACATTGAACTAGAGCTGGAGCAGAGCGTCCGAGTCAACACCCGATCCACGGCGTTGCGCCAATTGGCGCTCCTACTGGCGTGCACCACCCAAATCAGAGATTTGAGCAACTTTTCTGCAATGTTCGTCAAAAATGGAGGAGGTAGGCTCCCTTTGCATCCAATGCACCCAATTGATCAGGATACCGTATCCGACCATGCATTCATCTGTTTATACACTATATCGCTAGATGCCGACCTATTAAAAACAGCTTCGCTTTGAGAGACGCAGGGTGCTCGGAGCATGCTTGATTGTGTTACAGTAATTTACTGTAAGTACAGCATGGTGGAAATGCAAATCGATTTTTTTGGCTTTCGACTGAAAAATACAGTATTTTTTCGAACCATTCGGTTCTTGAACTGTTTCGACTAAACGCGATCTCGTAAAATACGGGGCATGTTCGGAGTAGGAACTGATTATCGAGGTGTTCTTTCTTAACTTGTCTCAACTCTTCCTTGGTATTTGTTGTTTTTGTTGGTTGTTGTTCAGTTCTTATTCTATTCATTTCAACCAGTTGTTTATGTTTTCAGTCGCCTTCCTTTTTGCCTACTTTGTCCAACTTATTCTGATCGGATGCCCGTTTGCCCTATTGGAATTATCGATTGGGCAGTACACTTCTCTTCCGGCATGCACCCTGTTCGGCAGAATTGCACCCGCTTTCTCGGGTTGGTTAAATTTTAGGATCGCTTTCTCCGAATCAAGCTTGTATATAGGGGTCAAATTTACTTCTTCCGTCTCTCGCCGGAATCGAACCTGCGATCGAAAGAATCGGAGCTGGCGCTAACCACTACGTTGCGAGAATATATGACCGACAAGGTCTGGAATCGGAAAGTTGTGTCCGTACACAGCAGAAATTGAGAGATCTACAGTACTATTCCGTTGACAACGACCATACGGATTGCTCGAGTCTCAGTTGTAGTTTGATCTCGGTGTACGCAATAAATTCCGAGTTGCGAAATAAAAGCAATGGGATCAAACTGAAAAAACAGCGGGATGGGACCCCATATACCGCATAAGAACCTAGCTAAACGCTCTGTCCAGCTGTGTTTGTAGTTCAATTCCGTTCTTTTCCGAACGGAATACGTGAGTTGTGACGTGTATCGAGATTAGGCTACAACAAAGATCTGGTCATTCCCAATACAGTTAGTCATTCGAAAGTCACTTTCGAAATTCCACTTAATGCCACTTAAACCAATTTCCTAAAATACCTCTAGTACTGTCTTTCCTGCGAAGTAATCTGGAAAATAGTAGAGTGAATACTAGGCTGCATTTTATTCACTTTTTGACGTTTTTCTACCAAAAAAATCTAGCGAATTACAATCAAGCCATACAAAGTTACAACACTTCTCACAACCTTCCTACTTGCAGGGGTCAGTCTCCTTCTACTGATCGTGCGTCTCGTGTACTCCCTATTCGTCGCCATGGAGCCAAGATATTTGATATACTCGTACAAATTCATAATGCAGATTCTAATCGATAATGTCGAATGGCTCAGCTGTTCGTACTATCCCGGATGGGGTACGTCGTTTCATATTTCCATGCCAAAGTATATGACCTTCCCTAAACACAACCAAAGTAGGAATAAAAATGATTAAATAAAAATTTTGAGTTTACAATGATTGGATAGGAGCAGATATTGAATTGAATGTTTCGCGGACTTGATCAAAAACCCTGAGGTAAATCTACTCTACATCAGCAGTAATGATGCTAAAAGGCCTGAAAGGGAGCGCCATTCGTTACAAATAAAATTTACTGCTATGACGCAAAAGCTTGTGATTTCGTTTGTGATCTCCCAAGCGTGTTTTTTTTCAGTCTGCAAGGAATCATCGCAGAAGTGTAAAATCGGTTACGATTCCATAAGTGGGGTGTGAGTCGGTATTCGTTATACTATATTGTTTTAGCGGTTTACATATTTCTCATTGTGTCTCTAACTAAACTCGGTTTTTGTCGGCTATGTACGTTCATGTATCACGTATGTACGGCGTGTATTGCCCCGGAGAAGTAAATATTTGATGTGTTGATTAGCCAGGCCCACAATCATATCCCCGCTGTGTAGATGAACTCTAATCTGATAATAGAAATGATCATAATTTTGTTGTGTACATGTACATTGCACGAAAACGTTCCACTCATCCATTGCTGGTCTCTACTCCTCTACTATAAATATATATTCCACAGTACCATATTGAATGTTCGACATCCAGACTGATTTTTGTCCTAAAAAACTTGAGAGAATTTTTGACGAACTATCTTAGACTGTTACGGATCGGTAAAGTTAAGTATAAACAGGACAGCGCACAGCATAAAAAGCCGAGAAAACTAAAATATGAATACATTCATCTTGTTCTAGATGTACGAAATCTCTTGAAAAATTCGAGAGCAAGAACTTTTCCATGTTCTCCAAGGATACTGTAATGACGTATTACACGAGCAAGGAGTCGCAGATTTCGTTCTCACCAGCCAATATTTACAGGTACGTTTACAGGCACAGAGTCTGTTAGTCACACGCAAGGTCACGTAGAACGTGTTTGAACCCCTCTATTGATTTAACAAGTTTAACGAGTCTCTAACAAACTTGAACAATATTCAACCATTGACGTCGAAAGAGATCAAATGAAGCCAGATGTTGTAAGTTGAAGTTGTATCCTTTAAAAAGTCACGTGAAACGTGAAAAACGTTGTTAAAGAAGGACGATTATGCGGTCCTTTAAACTGCAATACATTTGTCAATTGCAGTTTAAAGGACCGTTGACACGGGATTGGTTCACAGAATCGTCCTACTTTAACCCAACCCGAGTAGTTAAATTCTAGTCGGATTAAATGAACCAAGCTCATTTGCAGTCTGAGTTCTATGTTCAAGTCGAGAACGGATCTGTGTATGGCCAGCTTCATCATTCTCTGTCTGGCGGGCTGTATCAGTCATCGAGGCACAAAGTTTTTCAGCAAGGTATTTAGTGTTAGTCCATTGCGCAGTCACGTGAAACATGCTTAACACAGCAGAAATCAGAAACGTGCAATGACAAAGTGCACAATTCTTCATTAGAATGTTAACTATGCTACGTGACTATTCAGTTTACATCTGATATAGTCCATGTCATTCCTACGTGAACCTCTATTACAGTACATACAGGACTCGGGAATGACCAATTCTTCGCTGTACTTTGATCCTAAAAACGCCGTGATTCACAAATCTCGACTCGAAAACAGCCAGCCCAAACTACAAACACATCGGCATAATATTCCTTACACCGTATAAGCCTGCGTTGGAAATAGTTTTTTCAAGTTTGTCTCAAGTCAAGTTTGAAGTGTTCATTTTTCAGCTGTGCGTTTTCCTGTGCATCTTTCCTCTATTTGCGGTGATCATGCTGTTCGTCTTCTCAATCACTAATTCGGGTATCCAGCCTCTCCTGGACGGATTTGCGCCGCGGTGGGGGGCACTGGGCAAAGCCATCACCTGGATGGAGGCTATTCAGGCGGTCAGTCAATATTGCCCTTGGGAAAGATATACTCAAAGAGATCCCTGCTTGGTTTAGTTTTAGGTTCCCCAACAAAGACAGCAAATGGCCGTATTGTTTAGGCAATGCAGGGCGAGCCCGAGCAGTCATTGAGTATTTGTCATCGGCAGATGAGAGATGCGCGAGTGTGCTGGTGTTTTATATAGGTACATAAATAGGGGTAAATATAGGTATATACAGGTGAAAAGTTTAAAAGATAGTAGGTAGGTAAAGTTAAGCTTTTCGTACTTCAGGCTGCAAGAACTGTGGGTGTTGGTGACGGTACCTTGCTCACTTTGGGATCTCTCGCCGATTTTCACAACAACTTGTTACGGTACGTGTATATAGGAATCGTACCCGCTTATTTTGTTTTGCTTAAATTTCTTGGGCACCTTGACAAGTGCACTGTCAACGTGCCCAAGAAATTCAAGCATATTACTCAGGCAATGCCCAGCTACTTGGCAAGCAACTTTCGTAGGCAACCAGAATAAGCCAATCAAAATTAAAAGTCATTAAAGTAAAAGTCATTAGAAAGTGAAATTCATCAAGTACAGAGACAGTTAAGAATCGGAGATAAAGTTTCTTTTTTTTATTCTGACTAAAAGTGAATTAATGACTTTTTCTTTGATGACTTTTAATTTTGAATGACTTATTCCTGGTACCATTTTTCGTAGCGGCTTTGACGAGAGAGTATTCAGGTCATGGATACGCAGAGTGCCTTGGCTTGCCTGCGGCTTCAATGACCTGCATACTATCTAGCGTTTCTAGCTTGCCAATAGATGAAAACTGACGGAAATCTTACTGAGTAAATAAGAACTTTCTGCGACATGTTCTCCACAATTATGTCGGTCTATGAAGTATGAAAAAAATCTGGTTCAGGGACGTGCTTCTGCTGGCGCTGTTCGGGGCCTTGATTCGTATATTCGCCGTCGCGACCCTCGTTCCCGTTATCTCTCTCACCCAAATAGTCATGGATGCTAAAGACGCTGGATGTACGTTTTAAGTGATTGTTTGATTGAAAACCTGTTTGGTGAAACTCGTATTTGAGCTCTCAAAACTACTATCAACTTGAGAACTCGATTCTGAAGTGCTCTGAAACTTTTGAACTTCACAACCGTGAAATTACAGCAGTGATTAATGAAGGTGGTGAGAAAACTACTTGCCAATGATTTTTGTGGTAGCATACTCACACCAGAAGTTTATTATGTTCTCATGAGCTGATCTAATATAGTTTGAAAAGGATTGCTAGTACGCCTTCCACATGACTATACTATTTACTACTAGTATAATTACAGCAATGTTTGTGCAGTCTATTGAGATCAAGGGTCACGCTGAATTCTATTGCATTCTCAAAAACAAGTCTCGAAACTACCATAAACTAGAGTTTGAATACTATTTACTAATGGGAATGAAAAAAAAAACGAATGGATCTATTAGGCAAGCAAGCTGTGCGATTTCAATATTTATTCAACACATGCATGTACTCGACACATAGTACGAACATGAACTAATGTATCACATGGTGTTCTCTCAACTTCTTGCTTCATGTGCTTTTTGAACAAGGTAGAGCCAAGGTTCAGAGCGCAAAGAACAATGTTAGAACTAACGTGAAGATGAGGTGTGCGAAAGAATGATGAAATTATGTAACATTTCCAGCGATGATCGTCCAGTCCAGTGAGAATATCTGGTCCCGCCTCATGTTCACCGCCCTGCCCGGAATGCAAAAGGACAGCGACGCCCATGTGGCCGTCTGTGCCCTATTCTATCTGGCTATGTTGACCTCCATGTTAGCTTATCAGGTAAAACATAGAAGAATGAATTAAATTTGCATAATTGAGAACGCATGCCGCATGGATTTGGTTAATACCTGTACTTGCGTAGGTAACAAATACAACCGTAGAATTTTTTCGATTGTTGTATTTCTCCCTTTCTTTCTCTTTTCTACCTCTCCTCCCCCTGGCGTTCTCTTAGCTTCTCCACTCGGTCTATCGTTCCCTCTTTCTCTCTCGCTTTCTCTCTGTCTAACTTTTCCTCTCTTCCGCTATCATCTACTTCTCTTTCTTTCTCTCTCGCTTTCTTTCTGTGTACCTCCCTCGGTCTCTCATTCTCTCTCGTATACTCATTCTATTTCCAGGTGGTGACGCTGGAGATTTGTATCGGCGCGTGCGTGAAGTCGTTCCCCCGTATTCTGTACCTCCCAGATTCCCTTATCAGATTCTGTCTCATCACCTTCCACATCTCCTCATTCACTGTCCTACTCGGCACCGCCTACTATGTGAGTCTCTGACAGTTTCCAGTGAGAGAGTACGCCGGGCCGAGTGACGCAGACGGTATCATACTCTCTGGGGTAACCCTAAATTTTTCCCAAAATACATGGTAAAAGAGGGTTACAAAGGGGTTAACCCGGTTAATGGTTAACTGAGAGGGTTAACGAAATACCGGGTTCCTTGTGGAATTGGCCGTTCAAAATACAATAGAAGTAATAACAATGATAATAAGAATATGAAGTTAACTCTGCCTATGTTATTCTCTATACCCTTCTTCTCCGCTCCGCAACGGCTAAGGGTGTAGCTGGTGTAGCATCCATCTTGCTAACAGGGGTACCTACGCACCGAGTCCGCAAGTAGCATAAAAACTATCCGAAAAAAAAACTATATTACTTGCTTATTTATAAAACAAAAGGGTTCGATGATACAGTTTTCAGTTCGATTGGACGGCAATCGATAACTACATGAAGTACACGTTGTATCTGGATGCCTACTGTTGTCTGGTCGCGTACGAAGTCCTTGTGATCTCATACGGATATGGCGGCAGAAGACTGCTAGTCAATCTCACGGTTGGTACTAGTTTTTCGGTTAACCTTTTTCTGATAAATTTTTCGAATTACTTTATGGGTCTTTCCAAAGAAGTTCTATACGGTGTGTGCCGCTATAATTGTAGTTTGATCTCTTGCTTTTCGGATTTCCGTGAATGAGGGGGAGCATAGACGAGATATAACTACAAACAAGATTTGGCCATTCTTATTAGGTCATTAGTTAGTTACCTAAGAAAACGGCTGCTCAGCAACATTTGCTCTAATCCACTAAAATTGACCAACGCAAAAGAGCATGCACGTCGATCAGAACGCAGTGCAGACAGTTTCAAACAATCTGCGTCTCTATGACCTGCACACTATTTCGTCCATAATTGTTGCTGGAAACTGTCTAGACCGTCGCCGAAATAGATGAGCTTGTAGTTTGATCTTGATTCTGGCCAATTCACTGGAGAACCGGGTCCTGGGGCTAACCGAAGAGAACCGGGTCCCGAACCGAACCGCGAACTGGAGAACCGAACCGATCCGACCGAACCGGATCGTATACAAAGTAAAATGAGTGGGAGTCCACTAATTTTATCTTGTATACGCTTTGTTTGTTCAAATCATGATTAATTTCGGTCCGGTTTAAACGTTTTACTGGAGAGCCAGTCGGTTTAGAATGTCGATTCGGTTGGTTCACTCGGTTCGGGAAGGACCCGGTTCTCGAGTGAATTCGCCCTTGATTCTGGATACACAACAGAAGTTTCAAATGGCGGAAGGAACACGGTGACATCGAAGTACAGATCTCTTTCTAACCTTTCTACGCTGAAACAAAGTTTTGAATTTCCAGACAATGTGCGGCAAACACTTGCCCAGATGGGGTATGAAATACGCCAATAAGCTCATTCTAGTGTTCTGGATATTCGTGCTGCCCATTGCTGTTGTGGTACGTTGACATTCATTAGGAATCGGACACTAGCACAACTGTTGTAACTTAAAATTCGTTCAAAACAGTGTCTAACCAATTAATTTTACCCACCAAGTATTTACCAATATGATTCCGAGCCAAGTAGAAAGCAACTTCATTCCTGGTTAAATGATAACACAGTTCTAGAAAACTCGTGAAGAGTAACAAACCAGTTCTATTTTCAGAGTTCCGCCCTCGGTATGGGCCTCACCAAACGATTCAGGCATATCAGCGCCAAATCTATAGTCTTTGGAATAGTTTCAATGCTACCTATATACTTCCTCATTAGAAAGGTGGGCAGTTTATACACCATTAACTACTAATATAGTTGATTAAAGTTAGCATTTCACTATAGTGCTTATCATTGACACTGTGGCAGCGGCGATGAATGGTTCTCATAGAAATCATGTTTTCTGGAAAGTGCTTTGCTAGAAAAATCGATTTGCAAACTATAATACCTCCTGCCATTTCCAGGTTTCGTACACAGTGATGCGTGGCCGACCAGTACATACCCTATTCCAAACACATCGCAAATGGCGTGCCATCAACATTCACAACAGACGACAGGCTGAGCACGATGAGAGGGCAGCTCGAATTCTCTTTTGAGCTGTCTATGTTAGGTATGGTTGTTTCCTTGGCACTCAAATTAACTAATCAGCATTCTTTTGAATTTAAACTTTACAATCTGATTAAGGAGATGCTCAGTTAACATTTGAACTTCTTTTAAATCAAAACAAAATTATGTGTAACCGACCCTTTCCAAGTTGTGTAAAAGGAAAATCGCTACATTGATCTCATGAATGTATGCTCGTTTATTTAATTTTTCACTGATTAGATTCTTGCTCTCTCATTTTGCATAAGATCACCATTTCTTAGTTTTACATCTAGTAATTTTCACCATTTTCAGAGCCCATCCTCCTCACATACATAGCTGAATTACTTCCGACATTCTATTGATTTGAATAAATAATTTCGCAAACACTTCTCCTGAATATTTACACTGTAACAACGAAAAACAATGGAAAACAACATATGAACTAGTTATGCTAAACTAAACTGATAAATGAGGAAAGGTTTAAGAGGTACGCAACATTTTGGCCGCTTTCTTGTCTGCCAAATCTTGCAGTTGTTTGGCCACAGCTTCTCGTCGGCTTTCCAGAAACACCTACAAAACGTAAGAAATTTCTAGATCCATAGACGCTGAACGTTAGACCCCACGTAATTTCAACGCAAATGACTACATGCGCTAAAGAAGAGTGATTTTGAACAACGGAGGTGAAGCGCAACGCAAACTCCGTGAAATCGTTAAATATAATTCTGGAACAAGTGAATCGATATTTTTCGCGGTTTGAAAACATATCGATATTTCAGTAACATCGTCTGAAGAAGGAAAATTTGCCCAGTTTGAAGCAAAATCATGAATTTCGACGTATTGTTATCGAAAACGAGGTTCAATTTGTTAAATAGCAGAATGCTTCGAAGGCGCGGGAAACGGTTGGCATTTGTCATACCATAACAGACCAACCACAATTCCCGATGAAATTATCAATATCTACGAACCTTTAACTCCTCGGGGTCCAGATCTTCTTTTTGAACTTCAATTCCAATCGTTCGACACGTCTTCAAGAAGGAGCGACATATATCCTAAAACAAAACAAGATGTATTACCCTAATTAAGAAACATAGATTATATTTGGATTTGGATCTGCGTTTGGTTGAACCTTGCGGATTCGCATACGTGTGAGCCAGGAAGGGTACACCCTATGACCCTACACAACAACCCAACGGAAATAGTGGCGACAGAAAAACTAACCGGTAAGTAAGCATCGAAAAGCGGATATTTTTCAGCCATGAAACTGCAAGGAAATTCAATTTTCCGCACTACACGCTAGTGGTGCCTTGAATATCCAAATGCTGATAACAGCATAAAACTGCATAATCCATCATCACTCAACTTCTTCACTAGAGAACTTACTTGTAAGGGAACCCCTTTGAGAGCTTTGTCTTTAGACTTCACCAGTGCTATTTCATAGATGTGCTTCACCGAAAGCTTGCCCACAACTTCATCTGGAACATTTGGTATATAAGCTTTAGGAAGGACGCAGAAGGATAAGCGGAGAGGGCTTTCCATTTCTTTAGATGGAAATAGAACTATACTTTTCTCAAGAACAGCCCTTGGACATAATGTACTACTTCTTCTTCTACCACTACAAATTCATCACTTGTGAACCTGTGGTTATAACACATGAAAAAATCGTAATCTCTTCCATGATGCGTTTGATTGTAAATCGGAGGCGAAGTGAATCCAATTGAAGTAGGCATTCATTGTTTTACTCTCAATATCGCAACTTTATTAACAATAGAATGTTTATTCAGTGTTTCGATCAAATTCAAGATAGGAGAGCCACTACAACTATTATCTCGCTCGAAATTTGAAATATATATAAGCCTACCTGCACTCTGTTTCCCTCTACTTATTCCGGCAGCTTGTTTCAGTAGCCAAGAGGTGGCCGGCGTGCAGATCTCTAGGTCATACGTTCGGTCCGGTTTTACGGAAATTCGGGTCGGAAGGACAACACCTAGAACAAACCATTTGTGAACAATTATACATGAAATCACCAATGTACACTTATACTTTGATTACAGTGAAACGTTTGTCGATTTCCCAAATTTCTTTCCGCTTTTGAATGTTTTTTGTATCCTACTTCTTTTTTGTTTTGTTTTTTGTATCCTACTGTTATTTCTCCTCTTGTATATCACATGATTGCATGTAAATAAATCAATCAAAACCAATTTTCGAGAGACCTACCCATCTCCCTTCCCAAAATTTCCTGAACAGCCCCTTTTTCAACATTTCAACATGCTGAAAAGGTTCTCCATAATTGAGCAAGGAAACTTACGACAACACAACCCACCTGGTTTTATATGACCAGTCTCCTTATTGAACTCCTTGCAGAAATTTGATACATTCACACCTCTTTGACCTAGTTGGGGACCGAGAGGGGGAGCTGCTGAAGCCATCTGAGCTCTAAACAACAAATGTACACTATTCTTGATTTGAAACCGAAACGAGAAGATTATTCAGAAAGAAAAGCACTGAAATGAGGGTTCTCTTATTGGATGATAGAGTTCCATAACATTCCCTGTTTACACTTAATTTTTGTATGGAATGATTGAAAACAGCTTTGATGATTGATGTATAAAGTTCAACAATTTTTCTACCTCAATTACATTCATCAGAAACTCCACAATAAACAAATGTAAACCGTAGTTGATTCGATGATGCAACCGGAAAGTGAGGACGCTGTTTTTCACCATTCCACTTGTTCTTATTCAAACTGTCTCTCACTCTCTCTCTCTCACATTTGTGAAGTATGATGAGTATGACAAAATGAGCTAAAAACTAACTTGATGTTTGTTTTCAGAAGTGCACCATGAATGACTTTCACAACCTCCTTCTTACGTACACGTGCTGCTGCTTTGCTAGCCATGAGGCTGGAAAACAAACAAATTTATCAAGCAACAAAAAATATTCAAACGAAAATATCAAAAACAAGGATCCAGCAGTGAAAAAAACGTTTTCTCGCTATTATACCGTTTCAATTCCCCTAATAGACTAAATAAAAGCCAAATTATTGCTGGATTCAATATGAAAAGGGTGAAAAGTAAGCTGATTTTGATTTGAGATGGAGCTGCGAGTCTGCGCAACAAAAGAGGCGGAGCCGTTTGTGCACTTCCGGCAGGCATGTCTGTAAACTACAAGCACGAATAGTCTGTCGCATTCGGATGTGGACTGCTACCTAGTAAGGAGTTCCACTTCCAAAAACATCACAAACTTGCTTTAAGAGATTTTCCTGATAGAAACTTGTCATACGGGGACATAAATGGATACCAAAACCTGCGATTTCTCGTAGCTTCAAACATGCAGAAAACTGTCATAGAAATTTTGTAATTCATACTGTAGAAGCCTGGGTAGGAATGACAAAAACTATGAAGCATTGACGTTGTATGCGTTGATGAGAAGAAATTAGATGGTGAACGATGTGTGAATAGTGAAAAAGTACGACAGTAGGTAAATATTGTACAGATAAAACAGGGAGAGTAAATTTAGAAAGATTGATAGAAAATCGAGATAATCAATGTTTTGGAAGATGAAAGAAAGTTTCAGAGAAAAAAGACCTCGGCAACCGGCGGTAGTTGTTGGGCCCCTGTAGTAACTCTTTTCGCTTCCCAATAATTTAGAAGTTTTGCCGCAGTTGAGAAACGGCGAACCTTGCCAATTAAAATGCGGCCAGCTCATCCCAGACAGAGCTGCGGACCCGCCCGGAAAAAATATACTGTAGTTTGAGCAGGTTAATTTTGTTGAAATTTGCATAATTTTCATTGAAAAATTTGCTTCATTGTTAATGACCGCTTGCGTACGGTATGCGAAGCGGTTTTGTCTATTTTTTGTTTTTTTTCTTTTGGACCGTTCTTGTCGTGCGGTCTCACCGTGGTTCGAGTCACATGAGGCGGACATTTCATGAGTTTGACACGCACTATATAGTTTCAATGAATCCGCCTTTTGGTCAGTTTTGGACCAAGACCTTTTCACACTTTAGTACTCCCTCTCTTCTCATCCCTCATCTTTCCCGTCCCCTCTTTTCTTCTTCTTCGTTTCTTCCTCTCTCTTCCGTCTTTCTTCCCTCTAACCTTTCTCACTTCTTTCACTTCCTTCTTCTTCCCTCGTCTACCCTCCCTCCTTACTCCCTTTCCTTCTGCTCCTTCTCCTCTCACTCTCTCCTTTTTCTCTTGCCTCTCTATCTCCCTCCATATCTCTTCAGCTCCTACAGTGTCAACTACTGCTCTTCTATGTATGAAGGGCCCTCCTGCCGTCTCCAATAGACCTCGGTGTCGTGTTTCATTTAATGAATGTTTGCCAACCATCATGATTAATTCATTGCCTTTCCACTTCCCAACCCAAAAGGACAATTATATTATTATACAAACAATGGAGAACTTTATAAAAGTACACTTTTTAGAGAACAAACACAATTCGACCACTTGTTTACAAAGATTGAAATGAATTTGATACTACAAGAGTGGTATTTTTCCTATTCACAACTGCGAACTTCACTTAGTTTCAAATCTTATTGGATTACGTGTGATTTTGAATATGGAGTTTGACACTCAGAGAACGACACCTGTCGATTTAAAACTTCACATTCACGCGACAGCGGGATCAAACTACAAAAGAGACAGCATCTACAGTTGCAACTATCAAAACTTGACCTTTGAACTTGAAGTTTGATGAATGGACTTTAGTTTATTTTATAGAATTTCCAAGGTACATTGTGATGTGACGAACAGAGTTGAAACTTGAACTTGAAACTCGAAATTCGAAAGTTATTTTTTAAAGTGTCGAATGTGAACTTGGCCCTGCAGGCTTCATAAACAACGAACAAGACCACAACATGTTCGCTGATAAAGCAAGCCCGATAGGACAAGAACTGAGGGAAAAGTGAAATATATAAAAAAAATACATTTATTCACAATTAAGCGTAAATTTTCACCATGTTACACTCAAAATATGGATAAGGGAGTTGACTGAAAAAGGAGAGAGGGGGGGGGGGGGGGGAATGGGGGTGTAGAAAAATGGTCACTCTGCCAATTCACTCAGAAATGCATTCGAATTGTATGCCGTTCAGTTTATAGCAAAAACGTAACGTTCTGACCCCGGAGTGAAAGTTTGCCAGGCGATGAATTCATTTGGTCACTCGCCTTAACGCTGTCCCGCTTTCAAACTCACACGATCCCTGCCGGTGTCATTGCGGAATTGTACAATTTGCGTTAAAATTTACAACTGATGAAACACACACGATAGAAGTGATTTGAATTTTGTTCTTGAAGCTGAACGCAGATTTTTTATTCGATCAATTGGTTCGTTTTTTCAGCGTGTTCTGAGCCGGTAATTACGTTGACAAAAGTAACGGTGTCATTTATTCACACGAAAACCTGTTAAAAGTGGCTCCTGGCAGGCCGAATCAGCTAATCAATGATATTTCGGGCCTCTCGAACTTACCGTAACCCCTGACCGGGATCAAACATTGTCCGTCTTGAGTGGAAAACAGGGTGCAAACTGTTGCCGCCGCCAAGAAAAACGTGTTTCAACCCATACTTTGAAACTCAACAGGAAATTAATAGATACATTTGAATTGAAAGATTGAGTCGCTCAACTCAGGCACGTAGCGATTTGATGTGAGTGGTCAGCTGGATTTGTCCGAGACATCCCTTTGAAGACACTTTTGGTATGGGGCCTGATTCAGGGTCGTAATCAGGAACATCACGTCCTCCGAACTCACACCTGCGTCACCTCAGTCACACGCAATTTCTCTGCTCTCACATGCCTATATTCCACCGGAAAACATGTCTCTTAGAAATGGTTCGCAGTACAGAAACAATTGGATCGAAGTTCTGAGATGCTCCTGCGTGTGTCCTCCATTTATGAAAAACAGAATGGGTCGTTTCACTCACCTGTGATCCTTTGCGTATGATTTTCCGTTCCCCGAAAAATAAGTGAATTCCTGGAGTTTTTCTAATCATTGTTCACTACAAACTCACAAAATAGTCATTTGAATGTTCAAAAACATACTGTAAGAGGTTACATGCGGGTGAGAAGGAGTATATCTGACGTGGCGCGCTGTTTCGATGTGCAGCCAGCTTAGAGGGCCGACCAGCTGAAGACTAACTCGATATCCATTAGATTCGGGGTTACGGTAGTTGCCGGTAACCCGATACTGTTTGCCCTCAGGCGAAAAGGGGCGGAGTCGGGCAGAGTGCAGAGAGGCCAGGGGCACTGGAGCGAGGCGAGACACGCAGGGGGGCTCCTCCCCTTCGGGACAGAATCTCATTGACCCTTCTCCTACTGAACAGCAGCAGCAGCCAGTCGCCAGCAAGCAACAATGGTAAGTACGGTCACGCTGCTTTCTTCTTAGTAGAAGAAACCGAAAAATGAACATCACAGTCTGTTTTGAACTCTTTTTGAAAGATGTCAAGGACGACGGTGTCGGTAACATGTTCACAAAGTATTTGAGTTACACTAGAGGTGGTTATAATAGTTGAATGAATTGTGGAGAAATGTTTGTAATTGTGCAATTCGGATTGCAAGTATTCCCTCATAGTGACGTTGTCACCAAATATTAGTTGTAGTTTGGTCGCTTCACACTAATTGTTTGAATTGAAACGCACCGGTTCAAACTACAAACACAGTAGTGCACAAAATCAGCCGTTTTTCTCGCTTTTGCCGGAGCTAAACGTATATCTGTGAGGCGCGTCCTTGGTAGCTGTACAAATTCCTGGCGAGTTCTATGTACTCTTTGTACCCTCCTCCAATTACACACTGTTTAATCTCTCAATGTCCTTAATATACTCGACCTTTGCATGAATACATGTTTTCTGAATGAACAATGAACATCTTCCCCAGACTTGAAAAGAAAAGTGAAAGAATCTGAGTTTGTTTCGAGTTCTATTGAAGAAAACTGATACCATGACAGTAAACTAAGAACTTCCAGCACTTTATGAATCAGTGTGTTTATGGAATTGTAGCGAATCTGATCTGAATCAAACCCTCTAACTTCAATAATTTCCAATTGACCCAATTTGTTCTGATTCTTGTAGTTCAACTCAACTCTGACCTATTGGCAACACCTATTAGGTCCGATAAACTCAATTCATCGTTTCGCACCACCGTTTATTTGAACTTTGCGAGTAACCCGAGTCTATCTGAATAGTCTGCGCTATTTACATTGCGCGACATACCGTAATCTTTTATTCATCGCTACATGGTCGTGTCATTTGCAAATGTTGGCAGGTGGTCTGCCTGAAGAATGGGTCATGCGTAATTAACACGCCGCCACCATTACACAACAAAACGTGTTCAAAAAGGGCAAAAGGTCAGGAGGCTCCCAGAAAAATAACAAATCTCGAAACTTCACTATTTTCTCAAGTTTGCTATAAAAATTTATTTAAGTCCTTCCATCTCTGTAAATTTAGAGTTCTCTCGGAGAACATCAGACCAAAAAGGTACATTCCGTAGTCTGCTGTATCAAGATCAAACTTCGTGTTAACATTCACTGTTCTGCCCAGCCATCAGAACGGAAATGAAAAGTTGGCTCCGCCCCTAACAGTTTCGATTTCAGCGTGAGGTAATCTCGATCCACATTGGTCAGGCTGGAGTGCAGATCGGTAACGCCTGCTGGGAACTGTACTGTCTTGAACATGGTACGTTTCGTTCGTAACTAGCATTTTTTTTCAGAAGTTGACAAAGTCTAACAAACAAAATACGTTGATACACATTGTTCCGGACTGGCACATTAAGACATAAATATAATGTTTTCTTTCATCCCACGTTAACATTTTGGTTAACATCTTCTCGGATGATCACGGTTCCAGCCCAACTATTACTCAGTTTTCTTAACGGAATCTGACCGGTTCAGAGAAAACATCACATTCTCTGACAGTAGAAGTTTTCCGTTTTGTAGTCCCGTCAAATAAAACAAACAATTTTTTCGGATGAGAAATTTATATTTTTCATTCAGGAATCCAGCCGGACGGTCAGATGCCGTCGGACAAGTCGGTCGGAGGCCACGACGACTCCTTCTCCACCTTCTTCTCGGAAACCGGAAGTGGACGGCACGTCCCCAGAGCTGTCATGGTCGATCTGGAGCCGACTGTCATAGGTACGGTAGCCACGAGTTATGATGTGCAAACGGGTTCTGGGTATACTGGAAAATTAGCAGGAACGTTCTTTATCTGGGTGTGTCAATCTTTACAAACGCCTCGATCGTACAAAAGTTGAACCATAGCTGAGTTGTAGTTTGAACTCGATAGCTCAATACACACCATAATTATCGAAATTCGACCGACAAACAACGGGATCAAACTACAAACACAGCGAGACAAGGCACCATCAAACCTTGTGGGCTTGCTTTGGAAAGAATCCCCTCTATAGTCCCGTGAACCATGTTAGACACACACTGTGTAATAGCGTGTTCTTCTCACGTTCTACGTGACATTTACTAGTGTTCCAGCTACGGAAGTAACAACAAACGGGCGAGCATTCCATTCTTTCGTGGCGAGACCCATTATCCATTGTGGCAATGTTTCTGCGTCTTGTCTCGACGGCGCCAATATATCCATATCCGCCAATTACGATGACCAGATGGCGGGCCGCACCAAATGACATGCACCAAATAGGCTTTCTTGCGCACCAAAACACGGAGAGGACATGCATACTAGCAAATTGGATACTCACGTAAAACGTGAAGAAACACAAAAAATACGTACTTTACACGTTTTTACGAAACTTGACGAAATATTAACAATAGTGTAGTTTATCTCTGCAAGTTTCTGATGTTGACGTTTCTCATACGCTCAACGTAACTACACTATATTTCATTGACAGTTCTAGAGGTCTTGCCCGTTCCCTAGTTTCTTGAAAAAACTATAAAAGTTTTCTGTAGAGTTGGCATTTTCAACAATAGGCCGGGCATAATAGGTGGAATTCCCTGGGGGACCGCATCCGGTTGGGGGCCATTTTAGGGGGAGAGGGATCGATAGATGTTAGCTATGCACAGACCACAGAGAGGCAGATAAATGCATAACAATGAGAAATGGAGAGATGTCTCTTCGATTGGGGTAGAGGAAGGGAGGAATGGAGAGGGAAGAGAGAGAGGGGGGGATAGAGAGGGAAATAGTGAGTTTGGCGGTTTGGCCAGAAAGCGAAGGGGTAGAAAGAGGAAAAAAGGTAGAGTGGGGAAGACAGGATCCTAGGGAGTTAGAAAAATACAGAGATATATAAAAAGAGAAAGAGAGACGGTAAGAGAGAGGGAGAGACAGAGGAATGGTTAGAAATATGGAAAGAGAAAAGTTAGGGAAGGAAGCAGTGGTAGATAGATAGATCGAAATATGGAGAAAACGAGGGAAAGAGAGAAAGAGAAAGAAAAAGAGAGTGAGGCTCCAATTTATATTTTCTTTCGCATGTCCTCCTTGTTCCCTTCCAGCTCTTTTGTCATTCCATTGTGAATGCATGCGAATATCCCGAACTGCTTCCTTAGGAAGACATGAATATTAAATATCCCCTCTCCCAAGAAGAACCTAATAAAAAAGTCCACTCTTTTTGTAGTGAATATGAATTTATCGAAAATTATCTACTGAACGATTGTGATTTTTCGAAATACTAACCAAACAAAACTGCGATTCACCCATATGCTTCAAAAATCACTAACAACTCATATCCGGTGGCTTCGTTATTACTGTAATTGTCTTTGCTTTTTCAAAAAATTTGAGTTCGCTAAAAAAATTCATTAATATCCTGATAACGTCAGTTTTAACAGAGTGGCATAAATGAGAGATCTAAATGTTCGTTGTGGTTTGATGTCGGAGCACCCTATTATTCACGAACTTCGTTCGTGATCAAACTACAAACACAGTCGATGAGGCAAATTAACACCACAAATGCTTGCTTCGAAAGAGCAAACCTTATACGCTTCTGCAACTCGAAACAATCCGCAAATTCTATTTGTAATTCTCCCACATTGAAATTCAATATTCTTTCTCGCCAACGTTTTTCGGATGTTTCTTGTATTGACGAACGCGAGAGATGTTCGCATCGTTCCGAGCAGTCGATTGGGCTTTTTCCCGGCCATAAAAAGTAGAATGAATTTCGCAACCCAATTGTCCTTCACAGAGCACTGCCGCGCACATAATTAGAGGGATTTGGGGGAGACCAGAGGGGAAGAGAAAGAGAGAGAAGGAGGAGAAAGAAGGAAAAGAGAGAGGGAGAAAGAGAGGACGAGAGAGAATAAGAGAAAGGGAATAGCGGGCGACTTCAAAGAGGGAAGACAAGACTGAAGGAGACGCCACAAGTAGCATATAGCGTAGCGTTAAAAATGGAAGTTGTATGGTGAATAGATTTTGTAAGTTGGTTGGAAAATAATATTTTCTATTTGCTATGCGTTTAACGTGAATATTTTTCACGTGAGTGGCCTGACTAGATTAATTCCATTGCGAGTGCTATAATAATCACCATACTTACATCCCTGTAACCCCTTTTTTTCGTCACCCTCAGAATGCATGCGTCTGGCCTTTACATGGGGAATTGTCATTTAATACTCTTTTTCGCTCCCGAGACTATCGATTCGAAATAAAAACCAGGCCCGGCTTCTCGTGTCTCCGGCACACATTGGCTAATGCATCACCAATGACCCCACCATAGATGGAAGTATTGGGGGTAATGAGAGAGGTTAGAGAACGAGAGAAAGTTCAGTGATGAGAGAAGGAAACCACTTGAGAGGTTGAAGAAAGAGAGATGTTTCACAGTGGTGAAAATGGGAAGAATGAGAAAGAAAAAGGTTGAGGAACAACATTACTAATCGAAAATATCTCTCTAAAACACGGTGCGCAACGTTCCTCTTGTGCGTAATGCTCGCTGCGTGAGTCGTTTTGCCCCGGCCCGTTTTAGGCGTTTTAGCGTTCGAATAACAGAGAAAACAACTTGAATTCCAAATTATACAATATTATCTAGTAGGGGCTCTATTACCCTATCATATGTCCAATCCCAAACAAAAATAGTTGTATACATCCTTTCATTTCTCTACCTCTACTTTTTCCCCAAACATTTGCTCGTTTCCGGGTTCTATAATATATAATTCTTTGCTCTCCTCGCTTCGCCAGTTTTGTCGGTCGGTTGCGGTTGTAAATAGGGAATGTTTCACGCCTGCCTGGCGTTTCCGACCACCCGTTAGATAATTAGGACCACCCGGGGTCACAATTGCCACCCAAATCGCTTCGAAGCTATATTATAGTAGGAAATTGAGATTTTTCTCTTAAAATTAACCTATGTAGGAAGAAGATGAACCCCGCACATACTCCTCTCAAACATCACACAAAAGAAATATAGATCCACCGAAACCCGCAGCCGTCGAATGAACAATATGTATCCAATCACTTGGCGGAAGTGTCTTAAACAAAAAACAACACAGAAGAAATAGAGATACACAGTAATCCGAATTCGTCAATTCGGCTGTGATATAAGTTTCCAATCACTTTGCGAAAGTGCGTTCAACACAAAACATAACACAGAGGAAATATAAATCCGCCGTATCCCGCCGCCGTTGAATTTATGGTTCTGTTCCAGATGAGATCCGTACCGGCACCTACCGTTCCCTTTTCCACCCGGAACAACTAATCACCGGAAAGGAAGATGCCGCCAACAACTACGCACGCGGACACTACACGATCGGAAAGGTATGTACCAAAAATAATAATAATAATAATAATAAAAATGTTACATTTACGCGGACACTACATGTTTCCCGAAAATACACCATCGGAAAGGTATAGTCGCCATTTTCCCCATAAAGACAACAGACGATTCGATTGTTTGGGCGATGCGGGGCGAGCGGTCGTTGGTTATTTGCCAGTAGACGAGAGAGTGTGTAGATCAAAGATACGCAGATGAGCTGGCCGCTCGCCGAACCCCGCCCCCTACCAAATCAAGCGTACGCTGTCCACAACGGTTTGACCAAACCTATATGCGTAAAAGACTACAACAGTTTAACCGGAATTTGAAGAAGAAAAACTTCTGTCAAACTTTAGCGGAAAAATGAATGTATGAAAACTTTCACATTTTAATGAGAACGTGTTCAGAATACTCTTTTTCGACGAGTGTTCTGGAAAACACCAAAATAGTATAAATCTACATCTTTCAAATCGAAAGGAGGAATAGAAAGAACAAAATACAGAGAAATCGAAATTAACAGATTGTTGGTTTCAGGAAATCATTGACCTGACTCTGGACAGAATTCGCAGACTGGCCGACAACTGCACTGGACTCCAGGTAATCAACTTCATCTATCTGTCTGATTCTCTGTCGCTCCCCTAAGTCTTCCTCTGTCTCTCTCTTTATGTATCTGTCTCTCTCTCTCTATCCCCCTCTCTCTCGCTCTCTATTTCTCTGCTGCTAAAATGTCTCCAGACCTCGAAATTGCGGCTAATCAGCGTTGACCATGGCGCAAAACAATCGCATCAAATGAATCCATTGCATCATTGAGGGTAGTAGAAACATTAACTGAAAAACACACTCAGACAGAAAGATACAAAACTAGATAGAAGATTGGCAACAAATTCGTGCATAGAATAGAATATAGAAAAGCAAGTTAGGGCATAAACTGAGAAATATTCTACTGCTTTTCTCTCACATCTAGCCGGGATACCAGTGTCGCGAAATAGTGCGCAAGTGAGAGACGCAGGTTGGTATGGAGCTGCCGGGATACCCTAGTACTCCGAATGTTTAGAAAACGGTCCTGGCAATCTTTATATAGTCGCCATTTTCCCTATAAAGACAGCAGAGGGTTCGAATGATCGAGCGATGCGGGGCGAGCGGTCGTTGATTATTTGCCAGCGGTTGAGAAAGTGTGTAGATCAATGAGACGCAGACTGGCTGGCTCCTCGCCAAACCCCGCCCCTTACAAAGTCGATGGTACGGTGTCCACAACGGTTTGACAAATCCTATATCAGTACTTTTGTCACAATTCTCTTTGCAGGGCTTCCTCGTGTTCCACTCGTTCGGTGGTGGTACCGGCTCGGGTTTCACCTCCCTGCTGATGGAGCGACTCTCCGTCGACTACGGAAAGAAGGCCAAGCTAGAGTTCTCCGTCTATCCCGCCCCTCAGGTAATAGAATAGAGTGGTTTGTCCGTTGTTGAACACGTGACGATTAGATGTGACTCTCCAATTGGGTGAGTGGAGAGAGGAATGAAGGAAAAACTTATCATTATAAAAAGTTGAAAAGAAACTGACTTTTTGGATTATACTCTTTGAATCAAGTTGCTTTTTGGCAGCACACCAGCCCGACAAACCTCTAAAAACCAACTAGCCAAACTTTAGAGCCTGTTCTGAATCGCAGGTTCACATGGCTTTCAGAGTTTTTATCGATACAGTTACCTAAAACTTCTGTTACCTTGAGTTGCTTTAAACCTTGTTGTTCATACAACTTCTAGTATACACTACAATAACTGAACACTCTTGTTTCTAGGTGTCCACTGCCGTGGTTGAGCCTTACAACTCCATTCTGACCACCCACACCACCCTCGAGCACTCCGATTGCTCGTTCATGGTTGACAACGAGGTTGGTGCAAACTACACGATGTAAACTCTGTTTTGAAGCAATTAGAGAGAATACAGATAAAAATGAGATCTGTGTGTACAATTCTAAGCTTAATCTGAACAAAATCTATTGAAAACTATTGACTCCACAAAGAGCGTGGAAACGTCAGAATATCACGTGAAGACGTGAAACCTCAGAAACATACCAGAATTTACATCCTATGATTTATCGAGTTTTCGAGAAACCTATAATGCTGATGTGGATTCAAAATTGAAAAGCAGCATTCCCTCATTTATAGGCCATCTACGACATTTGCCGACGCAATCTGGACATCGAGAGGCCCAGCTACACCAACCTCAACAGACTCATCGGTACGTTTCCTGCACAACTGCTTCAGAATTCCTCCAGTCTCAGAAACGATCCCCAATTATATGAAATATTGCATGATCTTCGCAAAGCAAAACGCTGTAATAATGATCATAATAAAATCCATAAGAACAGAAAAAACGGAAATACCAAAAACCCCTAAAATCTGATTGCAGGTCAAATCGTGTCTTCCATCACCGCTTCCCTGCGCTTCGACGGAGCCCTCAACGTTGATCTGACCGAGTTCCAGGTAAATCGATAAAGTCGGTGTATGATCTACTCAATACGCCGAGTGGTCTCATCGTGGTTACAAATCTACAATAGTACTGCAAAAACTCCATCACATTTGGAAATCTGGAGAATTTAAGCTATAAGAACAAACAATTTCACAACTTTTCAATAAAAAAAGAAGGAACTTTGAATGACTTTGTGCTATATACGCTACGCTGCGCGCTCTTCATCAATCGAATCATCAATGGAGTATGTTGTTCTAAAGCTCTGTTTGTAGTTTGATGCTTTGTGGTTGAGATTCGTGAACTATGGCGTGTTTTGAGATAAAACTACAACCGTGATTCAGTTCATCCGTATAGAATCCATATAGCTGAATCACTCTTTTTCAGACTAATCTGGTGCCGTACCCCCGAATTCACTTCCCACTGGCCACTTTCTCTCCCGTCATCTCAGCCGAAAAGGCCTACCACGAGCAGCTCTCCGTGGCAGAAATCACCAACATGTAGGTTTCATAGCACAAGAGAGAGTGTGTAGATCAGAGAGACGCAGACGGCCTAATGGGCTTCTTCTTTGACCTACACGCTCACTTGATGTTGAAGGCTTAAATATCTGGCTTGGCAGTCATGTTGACATTGACAGTGCCCTGAAAGTTTCTACAGCACTCAAAAGAGATTCGCCTTAATCCTAAACTTCTACAAATACCTTCACAGTACACCTTCCTCTTGCTCTAATGTGGTACAAACTATTTCGAGTTGAGATTTGGTGAAAATTTAGATATCGATAATGTTTCCAGGTGCTTCGAGCCCCATAACCAGATGGTGAAATGCGACCCCCGCCACGGAAAGTACATGGCCGTTTGTTTGCTTTTCAGAGGCGACGTGGTGCCAAAGGTACGTTGAGAGGTCAGAGGAATATTCCCAACGACATCACATAATCAGACACCGACCGTCTTTGAAAGTTGAAAAAGTAGCATTCACCGTGTGAAACTTGTAGTTTGATCTTCAAACTCAAGCTGTAGCTGTTAGCTTTGCCTTTTTTTCTACAGTTTCTACAGCACTCAAAAGAGATTAGCCTTAATCCTAAACTTCTACAAATACCTTCACAGTACATAGTAGATCAAGGTACTTGAACTATTCCAGGACGTGAACGCCGCCATCGCCACCATCAAAACGAAGAGAAGCATCCAATTCGTGGACTGGTGTCCTACCGGATTCAAGGTAATCATTTGGCAACTAATTAGATAAACATTATAACTTGAACTCCCATATCAAAATACTGTGAAACACAATGACGACAATGAATTAAATACCAGAGAGAAGAAAGTATAAAATACAAATCAATAATGGCGTGTCGCATCGTGACCAATCTTTCCAATCAATCAACTTCCACATCTCCTCTCTACCGTAATATACCGTAACTCACCTCTATCTATCGTAATCTGCCAATACCTACCGTACTTACCACTGCCGTGACCAATATATCCGTCTCTTTCCACACAGAAATCGCGTACCAACCCCTACAGTATCCCCATACTAGGTCTCAGAACAAGCGTCGTTGCAAAACAGTAAATTACTGTTTATACAGCGTGGCTGCGATCTTCCCTCTCGTCGTCTGACGTCTCTTTGGGGCACAGTCTATCTCTAGATTTGTTGCAATACAGTTTCGACCAAACGCGAATTTGTAATTAACAGAGCGCGTTCCAAGATGGGAATCCTCTTCAAATTAGAAACATAAACTATAACCTCTCTTTCTTTCCAGGTGGGAATCAACTACCAGCCACCCACGGTTGTTCCGGGCGGCGACCTGGCCAAGGTGCCGCGGGCCGTCTGCATGCTGTCCAACACCACCGCCATCGCAGAGGCCTGGGCCCGACTCGACCACAAATTCGACCTCATGTACGCCAAGAGGGCATTCGTCCACTGGTACGTTATTAATAACAATATTATTATAATACAATAAAAATTATATGTTGAACCATGCATTCCCAGCATTCGTCCACTGGTACGCGTTATAAATATGCTCAATATCAAGAACACTTCTTGTAGAAAAAACTTATACTCTTGAAGGCCTGTGACGTGAAAACTATAGAAAAAATGACTGTTTTCAAAACCTTTATATTGATAAATGTGCTTGCACACAGCGTGAACTCAGAGTACCGTTCTCGGTCGTCTATCAATATGTCTACACTACCTGAAGGAAACAGGAAATGGAAACTATTACATGTAAAAAAAACCAATTCTATTTATTCGTCATCTCTAGGTATGTGGGAGAGGGTATGGAGGAGGGAGAATTCAGCGAGGCCCGTGAGGACTTGGCCGCTCTCGAGAAGGACTACGAAGAGGTACGGTGTTTCATAAATCAATAAAATAGAAGAGTAAAACAATAATATAGATAACAATACAATAGTTTATTCTGTAACCTGTAGCAGTAACATATAAATCGGAGCAGCTTATTTCTTGTAGATCGGTTCAGAGGAGCGGTAAGAAATCTGGTAGACATGAGCACTGGGTTGACATTTTTCAAAGCAAGCCTATATTGCGTATTGTAGCTTATTGGTTTTGTAGTTTTATCCTGTGGCTTTTGGTCGAAATTTGAGAATTAGGGCGTGTATAGACACCAAACTACAACGAAGACTCACGTTGTCATAAAATTGGGACCCAAAAAGGAAATTTTCCGTGAAAATTATCACAACTGGCTTGAACTCATAATTTTTCTCCCAAAAACCATTTCTTTCAGGTCGGAGTCGATTCGGTGGAAGACAACGGCGAGGAAGGCGACGAATATTAAAGAACTAATCTCAACTGCGGTCCTATCCCGATCTCATAGACTCCGTAGTTCCCGTACACATACATTTCCAACAACCGTTCCGCATTTTGTACCCCCTTCATTTCTCTTATTTACAGTATTTTGCGTACCGCTTGCCTGCCTGCTTTATTCGTGTTTTTTTTTCTGTGTCTCCATTATTTAGGTATGTTTTTTTCTCGTTTCACACATTGTCACATCGAACGATAATAAACTCGTACTGCTGCTGTTAAAATTGTAAGTGAGTTTCTGACTTTTCAAAGATATACAGAAATTCAGGTTCAGAGGAACACAGATTTACCCAACAGCTGTTACAAATACGAGCTGGTACCAGCTTCTAGCCGAGTTTTCCAACAAAAGTACAGAAATTCAGATTGAGGTTCTTCGAAAATTGGATAAAATGTAAATTAGGGCAGCAAAATGTAAGGCGAAAATGGAATACTTCACATGCTGCCCCTTGAAGCAGATTGAAAATAATTTATATACGAATTAGTTCTGTGAAACCCCAAGAAACATGTACAATAGTTCAAATTTCATTCACTTGAAGTTATCTACAAATGTACAGTATTTAAATTTTCTCTGCAATATAAATGGCACCTTTACAACCGGTTTGAATAACGAACTTGAGCGCATCATACATGGGAGCCTGAAACAGAAAATTTTCTTGTCTGAGTGAACTTTTTCGCAGCTCTGAGAAAAAGAAAAAGATTGAACCGAGTTTCACACATGAATTGAGCGTAGTTGCGGTCACAAAAATAACAATTGTTGTTCCCGTGATCCACTTGAAAATACGCGGGAATGCAAGAGTGATACACCGTTGGAATTAGTTTCAGAAAATGTAGTATTCCAGTCAACTTTTCGGAAAGAAATGGTAGCCAAGGAAAACACAGTATTTTGGATAGAGAGTGCAGGTAAAGACATTTTTGCAGTAGAAAACTCATCGTATTGAATCATCTTACGCTGATACCTAAACATTAGACATAACTCCGACCCACCTTTAATCCATCATGTTGAATGCCGGTGTCGTGATGTTGCAACTCATCGTCGCGCAGCCGGGTCAATGTAGCCAACAGCTCCTTGTGAGCCTCGGGATCATCGGCCAGAAGTTCTACAGACAACTTGGGTTAGTATATTTAAATCTGGTACAGTTGGATTTGAGTGCCACATCTGACTCCACCGTAGGGAAAGCCAAAAAGTGAACAAATATCTTTCCAAAATGTAGCCAAGACCCAAGATTTTGCTGTTTTTTAGTTTGTTTTGAATAGTCATGCCGACAAACTACAGAGACCACTTCAGTCAGCTGCCCATTCAAATATCAAACGCGTACTCCGCATTTACTAATGAAAACATCGTTAATATTGAGCCAAACTTAGTTAACTTCCAGCTAGCCAAATCAGGAACTTACCCTTAAGTTGATCATTATAGTGTTGTCCAATCAGCTCCTCGACGGCTACCGTACACGCCATGGCGCCCTCTTTGCCCAACATGGCCGAGCCGACACCTTTAATTGAACGCATCATTCAAGTTGTAGTTTGACGTCCATATACGGCACGAGTTTTGTACCATGAAAGCCATGTAGCTTGATCAAACTATATTATTGCCCGGTTTGCACGAAGTAACACTATATGTCTAGTCTAGTATCAAGTATCTCCCCAAACAAACACTTAATTAGTTAACATACAACAAACATTTAATTAGGTAATGGACCACTGGTAAGTAAACATTCCGATCAAAGTGGACGCTGAAAACTTCAAAATGTCAGTTTCTGGAATAAATCAAATCGGGAAGAGTAAAATGTGTTGGGAAGAGTAAAATGTGTTTACACGTTTCACGTGAACTGTTGAATAGTAATATATACCTAATGCGTAGGCAGCCATGCTGAATATGGGTGAGAATACGGTGGTGGGTACATCGTGTTTGGCGGAGAGACGTTCCATGGTATCCAGATGCTCCTTCTCTTCCTGCCACATTTTGTTGATGATGGAGCCGACCGGGGAACCTAGAGTACTGATATGAGAAAAAGAGAAGAAAGAAGATGGAGATAAGGGTGAGAGAGAGCGAAAAAAGGAACAGCGAAAAGAGAGTAAGACAAGTCGTTTTTATATGGGAAGGAGCTGGAAGTAAAAACAGCACTTGTGTATACACTTGTTGACAGATGAGTGTGAGCGCACTGAAGATTAGGTCATAAGAGTGATGATTGTGTGAGAGTGCTTTTCAAGTAGAGAAATAGTCGATTCATACCTGACATATGAATCAACTATATCCCCAGCTCTACAGCGAACTATACAGTAACCAAATTTTATAACCCATACTGAAGTCAACTACACCTCAAGCCAATTCTACCGTGACCCAACGCTACAGTAACCGACCTCCGAGTACAGCCATCTGTCCGGCGTAGATGCGATCCGCACCCAACTCACCCGCATGATCTACCCTTGAAAAGTGAGTATTCAACAGATGATTTGAACTATGTTGGTAAGGAGTAACTTATTGATGTTATTCAGTTATAATCTAATATTGAGTGTAAGAAAACATAAACTTTCTTATTACTAAATAATTAGGTTAATATTGATTAGGTCAAGTAACTTTTTAACATAAACTATTTATGTTAATATTGATTAAGTCAAACCTGATTATCTTGGCGAGAAGAGCCTGGCGGGCGGCCGCCGTGTGCGCCGCTCGAACCGCTATACGATTCATGGCTAAAATATAGATGGTAAGAAAAGTTGTAGTTTGATCTGCATGACCATAATGAACTCCGAACAACGACTGAATTTCGAACGGAGCAAACTATAGAAGATACAGGGATCGCTCTGAGAAAGACATTTTCCAGGCTATACGGAGCTGCCAAAAAACGAATTGCGAATAGAACACTAAAAGTCGGGTGGCAGCAAAAATCTGCTGACTGCGCCCCACACCCTTGCAATTGTGGGAATAAACTACAAAACGCTGGTTATATCTGAAATTTTCCTTCGTTTGCGTGATTTTGAACATAGATTCCCGAAATTTCCGGTGGCCAAACATTTTTAGGACGCAAGTAATAGTTTAAATATATCCTGGGCCAATGTACCAAAATTGCAGAACAGCCAGTTTGCATAAATAGTTCATTGCATTTTTCAGGAAAAGAAAGAAAGACGAGATACAACAAAACAAAAATGTACACCCCTATACCGTAAGCCCAAAGGGAATCACAAAAAATCACAATTCGAACAATGAAATGAATATAATAAATGTTTCGTAACAGATGGCGCTATAATAAATTATTGAAAACAAACCATTGACACACGGTAATCTCTAATTATAAACAGAATGGAGTTACTAACATAGATTAATGCTGCATTTAATAGTCGTATCAAACGCAATCAAATAAATTACTATAATGACTAGGAAAAACGAACTTTTGAAATTAAACATTCAAAAAATAAGAATTATGAAACGAAAGCAATGTGGCACGTTCAACTCGGTTTTTGTTGTTTTTGAAAACTAAGAATACAAATTGACTGCGCCATTCATGAACCTTTAGCATAGAATGTTTGAACGTAGCTTCTCATGACAATAAGAGAAAGTTTGAAATACAACACTGCTTACTCACAACGTAACGTATCAAATCATCACTTGATAATAAATAAGTTAAACGCGCTTGAGAAAAATCAAAGCGTAGCATAATTCTTCTGTTTTAGAACAAAGTTCGACAATACAGATGTTATATTTTTGTATTGAAAAATTACACTTCGTTCTAGAACAGAGAAAGACCACTTTTACGTTTTTCCAAATGGCCAGGTCATAGATGAATAATGAAATGCGCTAATGATAGGTGACTCCATCGTGGCTGTGTCCGTGGTTCCCTTGGCCAGCTGGTGGCGAGGTGGCCGCGTGGCTGTGGTCCCCGTTACATGGCTCCTCGTGCGAATGATCATGACCGCCTGAAACCGATAGCTCTTCATTTGAGTATACTAGCCAACTCTTTATCCAACCGGTCATTGGAAAGCCTTTTTCAGGTGACCTGAGTAGATAACCTAAAACCTAAATTCGGTTACCGTTGGGTTAGGTTAAATGAAATGGTAACCGGTATTTCATTCTTGGTAACCGGTTACCTACACAGGTAAACTGATAAGGGTTACCAAATTTTATTTTCAGGTGCATTTGTTTCCAAAGTTATAACTATATAGAATCATTCATCTACTTACCACTACAAACCTTTAAACTTTTGTTACACTCGAATGAACTGATCATTTTGCTCACATCATCCATACATTTGATATGACTAATATTCAACTTATGAAAAATGTAACAACCTTAGTTCAAGGGGTATTCTTGATTTACATAATAATCAAACTTAATATCCATATATCTGATAGTGCCAAACGTACCGGCATCATGTGAATGACCATGACCCTCGTCATGACTATGTCCATGTCCTCCATCGCTATGGCTGTGTCCGTGATTATCTTCCACTTGTGGAACCTGGCATAGAATACCATTATTTCAATAAATTTAATACTTCACCATTAGGTGACTATAAATATTTTTTATAATTTTCATATGTTCACGATTAAAACCGAATAGTATTTGTTTTATATCATTATCATGATTAGACATTAGAACATTTAATATTCGTTTCTATTATGGTATCAATTGTTGTTTCCTTAATAAGACTTTCGGTTATATAAGTTATTTCGAGAAAAACATTTCAATCCGATTAACACAAACATTTCCCAACAATACTATTAGGTTTAGGTCTAGTACGACCCGATTGCGCCCAACTGATTATATTTGCACGGCCCCGGTATGCCTCAGCGTCTATTGACCAATAAGCCGCGCCTCTATAGCTCAGTGGCAGAGCGTCTGTCTCGTAAACAGAAGGTCGACGGTTCAATCCCGTCTGGAGGCAATGTTTTGCAAAATTTGTAAAAATATGCCAGAATTAAAACTAACTCCGTGATGGGTTACTGCCTCGGAAAGAAAGTCGTGCGATTGCCAACCGGCTGCATCTTTCACAATCTAAAAACAAAACATTCTTTACATTAAAATTATGATTGTGAAAATTGTGAATTTAACAAGAATTCAAAACTCATTTTGAAACAATTTAGAAGATTCAATACTGCTCAATAAATCATTTGCAAGAGTACCGAATAAAATTTGCGAATCAAACAAAAGTTCTTGTTTTGTCGCAGCAGGAAAACTAGTTGTGAAGAGAGAGGGTGGCAATTATACGAAAACAAGGAAGACCGACCAAAATAACCAGAACCTAACTGAAGTAAGTATGAAAGCTCCAGTTAAAAGAGCTACAGTTTAAAAGATGGTTAAGAGAGAGAGACAGAAAGAGAGAGAGAGAGAGAGAGAGAGAGAGAGAGAGAGAGAGAGAGAGAGAGAGAGAAGAGAGAGACGGAAAGAGAGAGGGAGAGAGAGAGAGAGAGAGAGAGAGAGAGAGAGAGAGAGAGAGAGAGAGAGAGGAATATAAATGGAACCATACCTGTACGGTGAGAATATTGACGACAGATGACAGTTTGTCGGTGACCAGCGTGAGAACATTCTGCTCGTCGGCATCACGACGCACCCGGACATCCACACTTCCCACCTTCATTCATAGTATATAAGAGGCTTCCATTTAAATAGTTTTTCAAAATTCAAATATTATGCAAATCTGGTCATTTTTTCATGGAGCATGTTTCCATTAAATTTTGCACAATTCTGGCCACATCTTCGGTTTCTAGTCAAAAACTTACTGACAACTGTCAGAAGTGAAAACGGGCTTTTTGACGTCGGTCAATTAATATTCTGGTTTTTTTGGCATTCGTCAATGAATTGCCTCCTTCATTCTGTGTAATTCTGACCATTGTCAGAATGTTGGCGGGATCGAACCTGCGGGCGCCAGGGCAAAAGGCAGACACACTGCCACTGCGCTACCGGGTCAGTAGTTTGGCTATCGACTGTCGCGGATATAGCCTGCGCCAGCCGAACCGTACTGATCGCTCATATAACGAGACAGATTTAAATAATAAAATTTAATGAGAACGATGAATTAAATAAGTAACCGGGTTTATTTGGTACCCTTACCAGTTTTTAGTAAACTAATCTTTAGGTTACTTCAGTAGGTAACCTACTGAAATGAGAAACCGGTTACTCGTTATTTTTTCATTGTGGTTTTGCCGTTTATTTGTACGGTAGCCAAAATAAAGCTTTAGGTTACCAACCGGTTACCTATGGGGTAACCTGAAATATTACCAAAAACCGGTAAAGTTATCAAGAAACCCGGTTACTTAAGAAATGACCAATAAAAACGAAATGAACTTTTTTAATTTAATTTTCTCGACATTAAAAAGAAGTCTCGATTAACTGTTGATCGCGCTCCCGGCATGACTTACAGAAACTCGCGCACCTCCTCAGTAACCGTTGTAGTGGAGTGGTTAGCGCTTGCGCTTTTGAACTGACGGGGTCAGGTTCGAGTCCCGGCTGAGACAGGTGGTTTGCAAATACAGTTTTGACAGTGGTCAGTTTCAGTATGCAAGTAACTGACGAATGTCAAAAGTAATGTGTAAAATAATGACCGTTGTCAGACTTCAAGAACATAATTGACCCTCGTCATTTATTTGGACGATAAAGTCTGCGAAACGGAACCAGAAACTGACCACATTCTAGGTTTCTCGGCAATAAATAAAAAATTGACCAGATTTGCATTATATTTGAATTTTGAAAAACTATTTAAATGGATGCCTCTTATATACATTTTGCAATTGCCAAGACACATTTAGAAAACTATTCCATTCAAAAAATAAAGCTTATTCAAACTACCCAAGTACATGGGGCAAGAAAAAGAAACGTGAAGAAAATGAACAAAGTTCGCTCAGAGATTGTACAAAACAGCAAAGTGAAACTTTCACATGAAATTGGGTTACAGCTTTTTCTTACCAGTTGCGCGAAATCCAACTGCCAGAAATGACCAGCTCTAATCTCAAGCACACCATCAGTTGTCGACGCTTCTGATATACACCTTGAAACATGAAGATATACCTTTTACGAGATTTGATTTATTTGTTCGTAACTATTCTTCAAATTCCCCCTTCCAGTAATCAGCGATCCATCTACTAGCACACACTTGCCATCCTCATTGGTAGAAAAATCGAAAACTGAGCTCTTCTGGGGTTAAATAACGAAAAGGGGACTATTTTTTGACACAAAACTGGGGGAAGTACTTCTTTTCTTTTTCGTACTTCTGGTGAACTTTCAGAGCATAGTCGGACCACACGGTTCTGTGTAATAGAGGTTTCGCTCATGGCAGAGCGGGTCGATATTATACATCTTTGTTTGATCTCATATTTCAGTCATAATTCAAAGAATATGCCGTGAAAGCAGATCAAACTACAATCCACAACTCGAACATTGTCCTTCCCTGAACCGCACCTGTCCAATTGATTGAGCAAATGTGGCGGTGCCGTCTGCAACAGAATCATTCCGGTGTACGTGGAAAGTGGCCACATGGTAGAGAAGACGGCGACCGAGAGAATCAGACAACAAACGGGATCGGCCCAGGCAAAGTCGTGCCTGAAAACAACCATCGTCATTTCATTTACTTGCTTTATTTTACATTTTGCTTAGTTTATATATCAGCTGCTTTATATGTTCACGCCATTTCAGAAAGTCAAATTGTATGGTTCTCACATAGTTTAAAACACACCGGTTTTTCACATTCCAACTGAACCAATTTGTAAAAACCACCCTCATTTGCGTAATAAGTTTTAATCTCTCACTATTATGATTTAGATACTTTGATACAAGACCTGCCAAAATCCACCGCCCACGCAAACAAAGCTAACATTTTGTTACCGATAACGTATGATAAACCAGCTCACTTGAAATGGTCGCAGAGCAGAATGAGACTTCCGGAGGTGGTGGCCAGTAGCACCATGGCATTGATGCGCGGCAGTAGCAGACGGGACAGACCGGGCACCAGCCAGCAGATGGCCTGCGAGATGTCCGCTGCATGCTCCTGCAAATGAAAGAGAATCTCAGTTACAATTACAAACAGAGAAAGAGAGTAACAGAACGTGATACGTTTCGCATTCTCTTCCCCAGAATTGCTAAACGATGAGATGATTCAGATGCCAGCTGGCTACCACCAGTCAGTGAAACACGCCCAATATGAAAAATTGGTGGCCGCATCAGTATATTGAGAAATGCTACGTGTGGACGATTTTCCTCCCGCATCTCTAATTCTATTAGTACGAGGAGACGCAGACTACAAAATATAAATCCGTATCGATTCGCATGGCATAAAACTCCTATTACACGGATGTTTATGACATCTACTGTTTAAAGGCGACCAAAAAAGTCGCATAAAAGTATCAGCCAGACGACTAACCTGTAGACTGGAGCTGCCGGCAGCGGTGAGCACATGTTGGAAGGGCTGATTCTTCAGGGAGTAAGCCGATAGGAGGAGAGAGCAAGAGGTGGCCATTGCACCCACAACATACGGCCAACCACCTGGACAAGAGAGATGAACATATATAGTTCTGTATTGCCGCAACTCAAGGAAACCGGATACCGACAAAGCACATTATTAACTATTTCAATACAATGAATTCTTTATACCTTTGGAATAAGATTTTTGCAACAATTTTGATTTTCTATTCATCACACTACTCTGCTCAGTGAAAAATTCCTATTCCGTCATGGGGCCATAATTTTTTCAACGTACCCAGATGATTTTCCTCGTGGTCCTTTCCGTCGTCATGGCCTCCATGATGACCCGGCGCCAGCAGATGTTCGAACGACTCTTTTGACAGAAAGATGGAGAACAACTGGGCCAGCACCTGGAACGGAAACGTTTATCGATGCATACCTTCAACGTCTCGAAACAAACTTGGTTTCGATATTATAACATGACGCGTAAAACTGACAAAAATGCAAGCCGAGACTTTCTTCTCAACGAAAATGGTTCGAAACCGCTGTTCTTGAACTGAATGCAAATCTAAAAAATACGAGGTGGTTAAGAGTCTGAGATATCTGTCTGATGGCTTGATTTACGGGTGCTCTACGTAACACAGCAGAACTCCGTCATTCTGCTCAAATCTGATGCCCTTGCGTTATTTTGTGGCCACTCTCGGAAATGTGGTCGTGTGCAGAACATAATCTCGTAATCTATATCTACCGTGGTGCTGAATACTGCCAAAACGGGTACTCTCGCCAGACCGTAGCTGAACCTGTGCTGGGGCTTATGGGTAATGGTCATCGAATAGAGGGCAGAGAGAAGGGAGCACAGGGCAAACACCGAAATCCATAGGGCCGACATCAGCACTGAAACGATATTATTATTATATTATAACCAGTGAAATCCAACTATTTTTGGAAAGTGACGCTTGGTCAAAAAGATTTTTCTCGGACTTCTACATTAGCACCAATCGCGATTGGTCAGCACAAAAGCGAGAAAGCATCGGATTAATGAGACCGCAACCACCGAGGCCGCTATAAAAGTGGCTGGAGTTTGTCTGAGAACAAACTTTGACAAGTTCTACAAAGAGTACCAGATAGTAGCCCTTTTGGGACAACATCCGATCCAATAAAAAAGTACTTACCGAGGGAATGACTGGCGAATACGCAATAGGCCAGCACCGCGACACAGGCCATGCAGAGGGTGGACGCAGCCAGCCCGCGTTTCCCCTGCGGGTGGTGGGTGGCACCAAATAGCCACGAGATACTCACCATTCTGGAAACGACCACAATAAATGAACGTGTACTCATACCTTCATGAAACTATTGGTAGCTGCAACGAATTGCCTTCAATAAAAGCAAAAGTATAAATCGTCAGCAAAAGTAGCCACAACATCCCATTAGCGTCAATTAATAATAAAAAGCGAACACCAACAATTCAAGAGAATCAACAAAGCGATCTTTAACGCTGTAGTGAATTATAATGAACAACTCCTTAAAATGTTTTTACAACAGTAAATAAAAAAACAAATGAGATCACAGTACATCAAACGAAAGCGCATTCATGAGATATATGTACAATTATTAACGACTGTCAATAATATTAACCACAATACAAGAATGAGATCGTGGAAGAATTTGAAGAAAGAAAAGAAGCAAATTGTTAACTGTGTTCAAACTTAATTAACAAATGAATAAATAAAAAAACTTTGTCAACGTCAAACAAATTAGCCTGTCATACATACGAGGGGTACCAGGGGTACATGTCATACATACGAGGGGTACCACATATAAGTTTTAGTTTGATCGGTTTACGCAGAACTATAATCATGCAGGGCATCGAGATCAAACTACAAATACGGCAGAACGAGCCGACATGTACGCTGAATCAATCGATATGTCAGAAGACCTGCTCCTCGGTGGCCAGATCAAATCCATCGTCATACTGGTCATCAAACAACACGTCGGCACGGTAGTCGTCCTCAACCTGAAACATATTCATGGATTTGCAACAATTCGAACTAAATCGGGAAACGTGATCGTGTGCAACGCTGAACATATTAGTATGAGTTTTGGATAACAGTTACATCAGCTGACTTCTCTGAGACAAACTAAAATTTAGAAATCCTGGTATCCGAATTGAGCAAATTTCAAAGATCCGGGTACCTGTAGTTTGAAGACAATATGTACTACTCGGCCAAATACAAAGTGAGCTGATGTGCAGTCCAAGTACGTACCTGTGAAGTTCCGTCGTCCAGCCCGTGACCCCCCTCGACCATGGAGAGCCATTGCTCGTTGTGCCAACGGAATCGCTCGGCCGCGATGCGACGAGCCCACTCCTGAGAATGCTCCTGAAAAACAACAATACACCCGTCTACATGAATAATGTCCAATAACAATACAAATATAGTAACTAGAATCTCACTACTAACTAGTTTATATATTAAGCAACCAAAACACGAAGAAGGCTCATAATCAGTGCTCAAATATGCCTGTTTAGTCAAGCACCACTTTGTGAAACGGCTCCTGAATGGTCATTGTTGTGAAAGATAACTCCGGGACTAACGTTCATTTGAAATGATAAAACTTTGTTTTGGGTAGTATTTACCCAGTTTCCAGTTAAAATTCAATTCATTGAGTTGATATGTTTCAAAGAAAAACGTGTCGCCTCTCACAGAACAGCCAATAAATAGAAAGCTCGATATAAAAAGATGAAACTAGAAGAATAGAAATTTTAGAGTAAAGGAGGTGGTGCGTTTCGCCTCGATCCCATAACGTATTGGTGCATTGCTCCCTATAACTAACCCCAATGATGATGAGTGCATTCTCGCATTGTTCCCTGATGGCCGTGTTCTTGTCGTGCATCAGGTCGATGACGTAGGCCCCTAGGGCCGATTGAGGACACATCAGACGATCCGACAGCTCCTGAAAACACGCGAACCAATTAAGTAACATAAGTGGGTCACTGTAAGGTACCAAGCTTTCTAAAAACGGAATCGGCGGTTTACACATGCAACCAAAACGAAACCATGTGTACGAAAAAAAAGCTATTGCTTGCTTTCAAATGCAACCTGGTTGAATTTTAAATGCAACCTGGCTGCATCTCGAATGCGAACAAATTTGTCTGCAGTGACATTTTTGGTTATGTAATGTAATTGACCAACAAAATCACCTTGTGTAACAGCAATTGCAGGAATAGAAACAGCAGTTGAACCACAAACTCGTCATCTACTTGGAGAGCTGAAAATGAAGAAGCGATAAGCTCGCAGTCCATACACTAGATAGGAACTTCCAAAAGTACTTGAAAACGCGGAAAACTGACCGATTATTACATAAAGAGAGCAATAAACAGATAAATATAAAGTTTGACTGACTGTGTAAAAGATTCAAGAAGATGTCGAGAAGAGGCACGAGACCGCGCGCAGCCTCCAGTTGACGAGCCATCGTACCACACATGATCACTATCTGGAAAACGAACACGCTTGAACCTTATACTCCGTCAACCTTTTCAATAGGATTTGAAAAATTAGAAAATTGGCTTTTTTCGCAAAACATGGTTTTTGGCGAACAAAACCATTTTAAAATTTCATTCAATAAAATAGCGAGCTCCTCGATTATTAGTTATGACATAGACGGAAGGATCAGACAACTGACCTGTAATTGAAGGGGTTCTCGCTCTTTCAAAGTGGATCGCAACTGGGTTCCCATCCACGGAACCAAATCATGCTCAGAACAAATTCTGAAAAGCAACATAGTAAAATATAAAACTTTTCACAGCAGAAGGTACTCGACTCAAAAAACTTGAAAACTTTCGAGTCGAGTGGAACTCATAACTGGGATTTCTTCCAAAAAAATCTGACTCACTTGGTCCAATCGGCATTGCGAATAAGCGCGGCCGTCCCGATGCATTCCAGGCCGAGGGCGGCTCGTTACTCGGCCGATTCTACTGATTCCGTCAGACTAATCGATATCAGGCGAGGCATCCATTTCTGAGAGACAAACATATTGCCCCACTAAATGCGGTGACTTTTGCTTAATGGTACTCACAAAATCTCGATACAGCGGCTTTTTAGCTGAATATATGAATGGATATTTACCACAATCACAGTAACCACAACCAGTCTACTTATCCATACGCCCCAGCAGATGACTACTAGCACGAACTTCACGAGATTGACATAACGAATGTGCGTCACAACTGAAAAATATAAAATGGAGATAAGATAACTCACGATAAACATGTCCTGTGTGGGCCCGTCATGTGCAGCTACCAGCTATGCTTCGAATTATCTTGGCCACCAACAAATCGCCACTATCCAGCGCGGTTTCCATCAGCAAATCCAAACTGAACAATGAAAACATGAAATACGCCAGTTATAAAAAGTCGACATATACACACAACCTTCTAAAAAACCGTCCACAGAATAAAAACGTTGTATTTTCGAACAAGCTCGAAAAATGCCCAAAAAAGCTTTATACGGACTTCGCTTCTTCATTTTTTTGGCTATCGACTATTGTGTTAGAAGATCGAAAGTTTGGAACCAAGTAAACTGGGTAACTGGACGAAACAAACTACCCCTCTTGAAAAATTTAAGTGTTAATGTAGAAGATTTGGTAGAACTAACCCCTGTCCGCTCGGTCCGCAAACCAGCTGTGCGTTCCGCTTCTCGACACACGCGTTCAGTAGAATGGCCTTCGTAACATCGCTGCCGGTGCCAGAGAGAAGGTCGCACATCAGCTAAAAACACATGACGCTACATGGTAAGATATGACTATTCCCCATAAATGTACCAGTTTTCAAATTAAAATAGCCTCATTTCCTGAATATCATTTTGCTCATTTTTGCTTCAAGAAAGTTTCAGATATTTTCATATTTTTAAATACAGACTCTTGTTAGAAAGATCGAACACTTATCAAGTTGGACAATAAGGGCCCCTATAAAGTCACAAGGAATACAGATCCATACTAATAGTATATCAATTTAATCTATAAACCTATATTCAAATTCAACCAATTGCACTTACCAACTGGATAGCATCTGTGTAGGTGATCATGGCCTTTGCGTTGTCGTTGATGCTCAACTGGTACAGCAGGTTAATTGCTTTCGTATCGGCTGGAAATACGAAAAAGTATTATATGCAAAAGAATGGTTCATGATGAATCTTGTAACCCGAAAAAGTGTATTATTGCATGCTGCACATAATCTTAAACATTGTTGCTGACGCTCATCTTTTCTGTTTGTTTGACCTTCACATACTACACATAATACTAGTACTACGAGTGGTACGGTAGCATAGTTGGTTCGGTTCGTATAAGCAAATTCGTAGTTTCACGTTCACCTGGCCAGAAGGATAAAGTAAAATAAACCCACTAGCGATGAGGGGCGCTACGTGGGCCACGAGTCCGCCGGCGACCATTCTGGCTCGGGACCGCCCGTCGAAGGAGAGGTTGAACAGCAGACGGAGCACCGCCTTCCGAAGTTCCCCGTCCTCGATGGGGAACAGAGAGAGAAGACGATCGATAACTGACGGAGATTCCTGCGCATTAGATTATATCTAGGCAGAATATTCAATGAACAATAGAATAATCTATTAAGTAAGAACCAAGCGGAGAGAATATTCATAAAACAGTACAATAATCGATTTCGATTGTATCACAATTCACAATAGCAACTTATAAAAAGTACATACAACTTCTAAATTGAGAAAGGATGTTTTTTTTTTGAAATTTGAAGCAAAAAAATGTCCTGCTCTTGACTTTATTAGACGCCCATTAGAAATGTTGGTGTTGGGTATGAAGAAACATATACAAAAATGCAAACGACATCAACTGACCAGCAATGCCTTGTTTTCCTGGAAAATGCTTAGCTTCAGCAGAAATTGGACGGTAGCCGTGATAACGTCATCACATTCATTCGATCTGGAGTTCGCATAATTTGGTGTTTCGGTCATGATTGAGGTTAAGGTAGGTAGGATACGAAAAAACTTCACATGTTGTTATCAGTCCAGGAGCTGTGAAAAACAGTATCCACAAAATTTGGAACATGACTTAGTGTAGATCAAAAACTGCCCAGCCGTTAAAACATTCGTGTCTGGCGGACTTTAAGGGTCCTTACGAGATAAATGTAAGGTACCCAAAAAGCGTTGAGAACGACTTTGAGTTGAAGTCTCAACGAATGATACGTATGCAAGAAAAACTCTACAACATTGATCGTGTGAGTGACAAACCACGACAATGAGTAAGTATAAGTGTGTTCTATGATTTCATCACAACACTTTGTCTTACCTGTTATCATGGATGATGAGACACATTATATAACAAACCACCTCAGTGTGTTGCACCAACTTAAATCACACCCGTGAACTGGAAGAATTGAGCAAAAACCAACCTGATTTGCAGACAATTGAGGAGCAGAGAAACCACATCTTTCCGAACCATTTTCCATTCCACACTCAGATCAACGGCCAGGTTGGTTAGAATGGTTATACACGCTGGAAACATCGAACCCAATATGAATAGGAGAACACATTTTTAGTGGAAATAAAACATCTCCCATTGAAATTCGCAGCGAATTTCATCAAATTGCCTTTTTAAAAGAGAACCAAAGCTATCCTAACGGTGTACGTGGCATACATATAATACCCCCTTTTTTCGATGTTGACTGATGCTCACTTTTGCCTAATTTCGATCGACCTGTAATCACTTTTCGGGAAAATTTTCATTCCCACTAGTCATGAGACACAATTCAGGTCAGGACAAAAATACGACTATATCTCTTAACACATGCTCACTTTTCGGTGTCGATCATGCTCACTTTTTTCACCCCGGTCGGTAACTATTTTACGTATGGTACGTGGCACGTATTTACCTAAAATATACATAGGAACTATACTATAACTATACGATACTCACATATTATGTTACTAATAACAATATAAAACTCACATGACATGAGGGTATTCCGTTTTCGGATGGCCAGCTTACACTTCCTGGCCGTTCGTTCATCGGCAGAAGCCGCCTCCTTGGCCCATACCTCACCCCTCTTCAACTCATGGTCAATGGTAGATATGCACAGGGCACCCACCTTCAACAGAGACACGTTTAAAGCAGGACGATTATGTGGACCAATCCCCATCCCCCACGTTTCGGTACTTGAAACTGCAATACATTTTTCAATTGCAGTTTAAAGGACTGATGCGTCGGGATTGGTCCACATATTCATCCTACTTTAAGAAAAGCTAGAACTAAAGTACTGGAGCTGTTCGGTAGGTCAAACGATAACGCCATTACGCAAAGTCCTGTTCAGTATTCAGAATATGGGGTAACTTGACGGTGGCGTTTTTGCGAAACTAAAGTTAACCACAAATAGCCTGGGAAACACCAGTATAGCCATATGAATAGAGTCGTTGAAAGCTTAAAAAACGACATGTGGAGTTTTAAATGTAAATACACTATACAACCAATAAAACATACCTTATGATGCGTGATGACCGCTTGAAACTGGAGGTAGTACGAAAACCTGACAAACACATTGGCAATGTTGATCGCCAACTCAAAGTTCTTCTTCCAATCTTCACGAAACACACGCGCCAGAGCTCCGATCAAAGTCTCTGAAATACAAACGTCACTGGCCGTATGTTGCGAGATGCGCTTGCGCAGTGAGGTAGTGGTTTTTTTTAAATTAATGTAGATGAAAGCTGCATTTATTTTGCAGCTTTCATCTACATGCTTACGCACTCATTCGTTCAAAATGATATAAAGTAAATATACACCAAACAACTGTTCTACATGAACCCAGCATGCAGTATCCGTTTAAAAATGTGATAAATTGGTATACTTGTCTACTTGAGCCTAAAAAAGCAGCCATGGTAGATACTGAACAGTACCGTGTACCGGTCTTTCCAACAATATTTGAGTCGAACTGTTACTGTCGACTTATTCAAAAGTGTAATTGATGTGAGGCGAAAAAAACTTCAAAAAAAACTTCAAAAAAAAACTAAGGCAATCATGAAATAAAATATGATAATTACCAATAAAACCCAACAAAGGAACTCACCGTACTAAGAGTATATCCTCCACCCAAACACTCGTTGCTTGACCCGCGTCTAGCTCGTGACTTGCATCACAGCGGGAAGCTTGAAGTAAACTCTGGACCTGCGGCTATTACCCCAGATCCGGCGTTCTAGTGTCGGCGACTGTTCCCTTGCGGTACTAAGAGTATATCCTCCACCCAAACACTCGTTGCTTGACCCGCGTCTAGCTCGTGACTTGCATCACAGCGGGAAGCTTGAAGTAAACTCTGGACCTGCGGCTATTACCCCAGATCCGGCGTTCTAGTGTCGGCGACTGTTCCCTTGCGGTACTAAGAGTATATCCTCCACCCAAACACTCGTTGCTTGACCCGCGTCTAGCTCGTGACTTGCATCACAGCGGGAAGCTTGAAGTAAACTCTGGACCTGCGGCTATTACCCCAGATCCGGCGTTCTAGTGTCGGCGACTGTTCCCTTGCGGTACTAAGAGTATATCCTCCACCCAAACACTCGTTGCTTGACCCGCGTCTAGCTCGTGACTTGCATCACAGCGGGAAGCTTGAAGTAAACTCTGGACCTGCGGCTATTACCCCAGATCCGGCGTTCTAGTGTCGGCGACTGTTCCCTTGCGGTACTAAGAGTATATCCTCCACCCAAACACTCGTTGCTTGACCCGCGTCTAGCTCGTGACTTGCATCACAGCGGGAAGCTTGAAGTAAACTCTGGACCTGCGGCTATTACCCCAGATCCGGCGTTCTAGTGTCGGCGACTGTTCCCTTGCGGTACTAAGAGTATATCCTCCACCCAAACACTCGTTGCTTGACCCGCGTCTAGCTCGTGACTTGCATCACAGCGGGAAGCTTGAAGTAAACTCTGGACCTGCGGCTATTACCCCAGATCCGGCGTTCTAGTGTCGGCGACTGTTCCCTTGCGGTACTAAGAGTATATCCTCCACCCAAACACTCGTTGCTTGACCCGCGTCTAGCTCGTGACTTGCATCACAGCGGGAAGCTTGAAGTAAACTCTGGACCTGCGGCTATTACCCCAGATCCGGCGTTCTAGTGTCGGCGACTGTTCCCTTGCGGTACTAAGAGTATATCCTCCACCCAAACACTCGTTGCTTGACCCGCGTCTAGCTCGTGACTTGCATCACAGCGGGAAGCTTGAAGTAAACTCTGGACCTGCGGCTATTACCCCAGATCCGGCGTTCTAGTGTCGGCGACTGTTCCCTTGCGGTACTAAGAGTATATCCTCCACCCAAACACTCGTTGCTTGACCCGCGTCTAGCTCGTGACTTGCATCACAGCGGGAAGCTTGAAGTAAACTCTGGACCTGCGGCTATTACCCCAGATCCGGCGTTCTAGTGTCGGCGACTGTTCCCTTGCGGTACTAAGAGTATATCCTCCACCCAAACACTCGTTGCTTGACCCGCGTCTAGCTCGTGACTTGCATCACAGCGGGAAGCTTGAAGTAAACTCTGGACCTGCGGCTATTACCCCAGATCCGGCGTTCTAGTGTCGGCGACTGTTCCCTTGCGGTACTAAGAGTATATCCTCCACCCAAACACTCGTTGCTTGACCCGCGTCTAGCTCGTGACTTGCATCACAGCGGGAAGCTTGAAGTAAACTCTGGACCTGCGGCTATTACCCCAGATCCGGCGTTCTAGTGTCGGCGACTGTTCCCTTGCGGTACTAAGAGTATATCCTCCACCCAAACACTCGTTGCTTGACCCGCGTCTAGCTCGTGACTTGCATCACAGCGGGAAGCTTGAAGTAAACTCTGGACCTGCGGCTATTACCCCAGATCCGGCGTTCTAGTGTCGGCGACTGTTCCCTTGCGGTACTAAGAGTATATCCTCCACCCAAACACTCGTTGCTTGACCCGCGTCTAGCTCGTGACTTGCATCACAGCGGGAAGCTTGAAGTAAACTCTGGACCTGCGGCTATTACCCCAGATCCGGCGTTCTAGTGTCGGCGACTGTTCCCTTGCGGTACTAAGAGTATATCCTCCACCCAAACACTCGTTGCTTGACCCGCGTCTAGCTCGTGACTTGCATCACAGCGGGAAGCTTGAAGTAAACTCTGGACCTGCGGCTATTACCCCAGATCCGGCGTTCTAGTGTCGGCGACTGTTCCCTTGCGGTACTAAGAGTATATCCTCCACCCAAACACTCGTTGCTTAACCCGCGTCTAGCTCGTGACTTGCATCACAGCGGGAAGCTTGAAGTAAACTCTGGACCTGCGGCTATTACCCCAGATCCGGCGTTCTAGTGTCGGCGACTGTTCCCTTGCGGTACTAAGAGTATATCCTCCACCCAAACACTCGTTGCTTGACCCGCGTCTAGCTCGTGACTTGCATCACAGCGGGAAGCTTGAAGTAAACTCTGGACCTGCGGCTATTACCCCAGATCCGGCGTTCTAGTGTCGGCGACTGTTCCCTTGCGGTACTAAGAGTATATCCTCCACCCAAACACTCGTTGCTTGACCCGCGTCTAGCTCGTGACTTGCATCACAGCGGGAAGCTTGAAGTAAACTCTGGACCTGCGGCTATTACCCCAGATCCGGCGTTCTAGTGTCGGCGACTGTTCCCTTGCGGTACTAAGAGTATATCCTCCACCCAAACACTCGTTGCTTGACCCGCGTCTAGCTCGTGACTTGCATCACAGCGGGAAGCTTGAAGTAAACTCGGGACCTGCGGCTATTACCCCAGATCCGGCGTTCTAGTGTCGGCGACTGTTCCCTTGCGGTACTAAGAGTATATCCTCCACCCAAACACTCGTTGCTTGACCCGCGTCTAGCTCGTGACTTGCATCACAGCGGGAAGCTTGAAGTAAACTCTGGACCTGCGGCTATTACCCCAGATCCGGCGTTCTAGTGTCGGCGACTGTTCCCTTGCGGTACTAAGAGTATATCCTCCACCCAAACACTCGTTGCTTGACCCGCGTCTAGCTCGTGACTTGCATCACAGCGGGAAGCTTGAAGTAAACTCTGGACCTGCGGCTATTACCCCAGATCCGGCGTTCTAGTGTCGGCGACTGTTCCCTTGCGGTACTAAGAGTATATCCTCCACCCAAACACTCGTTGCTTGACCCGCGTCTAGCTCGTGACTTGCATCACAGCGGGAAGCTTGAAGTAAACTCTGGACCTGTGGCTATTACCCCAGATCCGGCGTTCTAGTGTCGGCGACTGTTCCCTTGCGGTACTAAGAGTATATCCTCCACCCAAACACTCGTTGCTTGACCCGCGTCTAGCTCGTGACTTGCATCACAGCGGGAAGCTTGAAGTAAACTCTGGACATGCGGCTATTACCCCAGATCCGGCGTTCTAGTGTCGGCGACTGTTCCCTTGCGGTACTAAGAGTATATCCTCCACCCAAACACTCGTTGTGCCAACGGAATCGCTCGGCCGCGATGCGACGAACCCACTCCTGAGAATGCTCCTGAAAAACAACAATACACCCGTCTACATGAATAATGTCCAATAACAATACAAATATAGTAACTAGAATCTCACTACTAACTAGTTTATATATTAAGCAACCAAAACACGAAGAAGGCTCATAATCAGTGCTCAAATATGCCTGTTTAGTCAAGCACCACTTTGTGAAACGGCTCCTGAATGGTCATTGTTGTGAAAGATAACTCCGGGACTAACGTTCATTTGAAATGATGAAATTTTGTGTTGGGTAGTATTTACCCAGTTTCCAGTTAAAATTCAATTCATTGAGTTTGATATGTTTCAAAGAAAAACGTGTCGCCTCTCACAGAACAGCCAATAAATAGAAAGCTCGATATAAAAAGATGAAACTAGAAGAATAGAAATTTTAGAGTAAAGGAGGTGGTGCGTTTCGCCTCGATCCCATAACGTATTGGTGCATTGCTCCCTATAACTAACCCCAATGATGATGAGTGCATTCTCGCATTGTTCCCTGATGGCCGTGTTCTTGTCGTGCATCAGGTCGATGACGTAGGCCCCTAGGGCCGATTGAGGACACATCAGACGATCCGACAGCTCCTGAAAACACTCGAACCAATTAAGTGACATAAGTGGGTCACTGTAAGGTACCAAGCTTTCTAAAAACGGAATCGGCGGTTTACACATGCAACCAAAACGAAACCATGTGTACGAAAAAAAAAGCTATTGCTTGCTTTCAAATGCAACCTGGTTGAATTTTAAATGCAACCTGGCTGCATCTCGAATGCGAACAAATTTGTCTGCAGTGACATTTTTGGTTATGTAATGTAATTGACCAACAAAATCACCTTGTGTAACAGCAATTGCAGGAATAGAAACAGCAGTTGAACCACAAACTCGTCATCTACTTGGAGAGCTGAAAATGAAGAAGCGATAAGCTCGCAGTCCATACACTAGATAGGAACTTCCAAAAGTACTTGAAAACGCGGAAAACTGACCGATTATTACATAAAGAGAGCAATAAACAGATAAATATAAAGTTTGACTGACTGTGTAAAAGATTTAAGAAGATGTCGAGAAGAGGCACGAGACCGCGCGCAGCCTCCAGTTGACGAGCCATCGTACCACACATGATCACTATCTGGAAAACGAACACGCTTGAACCTTATACTCCGTCAACCTTTCCGATAGGATTTGAAAAATTAGAAAATTGGCTTTTTTCGCAAAACATGGTTTTTGGCGAATAAAACCATTTTAAAATTTCATTCAAGAAAATAGCGAGCTCCTCGATTATTAGTTATGACATAGCCGGAAGGATCAGACAACTGACCTGTAATTGAAGGGGTTCTCGCTCTTTCAAAGTGGATCGCAACTGGGTTCCCATCCACGAAACCAAATCATGCTCAGAACAAATTCTGAAAAGCAACATAGTAAAATATAAAACTTTTCACATCAGAAGGTACTCGACTCAAAAAACTTGAAAACTTTCGAGTCGAGTGGAACTCATAACTGGGATTTCTTCCAAAAAAATCTGACTCACTTGGTCCAATCGGCATTGCGAATAAGCGCGGCCGTCCCGATGCATTCCAGGCCGAGGGCGGCTCGTTCCTCGGCCGATTCTACTGATTCCGTCAGACTAATCGATATCAGGCGAGGCATCCATTTCTGAGAGACAAACATATTGCCCCACTAAATGCGGTGACTTTTGCTTAATGGTACTCACAAAATCTCGATACAGCGGCTTTTTAGCTGAATATATGAATGGATATTTACCACAATCACAGTAACCACAACCAGTCTACTTATCCATACGCCCCAGCAGATGACTACTAGCACAAACTTCACGAGATTGACATAACGAATGTGCGTCACAACTGAAAAATATAAAATGGAGATAAGATAACTCACGATAAACATGTCCTGTGTGGGCCCGTCATGTGCAGCTACCAGCTATGCTTCGAATTATCTTGGCCACCAACAAATCGCCACTATCCAGCGCGGTTTCCATCAGCAAATCCAAACTGAACAATGAAAACATGAAATACGCCAGTTATAAAAACGTCGACATATACACACAACCTTCTAAAAAACCGTCCACAGAATAAAAACGTTGTATTTTCGAACAAGCTCGAAAAATGCCCGAAAAAGCTTTATACGGACTTCGCTTCTTCATTTTTTTTGGCTATCGACTATTGTGTTAGAAGATCGAAAGTTTGGAACCAAGTAAACTGGGTAACTGGACGAAACAAACTACCCCTCTTGAAAAATTTAAGTGTTAATGTTGAAGATTTGGTAGAACTAACCCCTGTCCGCTCGGTCCGCAAACCAGCTGTGCGTTCCGCTTCTCGACACACGCGTTCAGTAGAATGGCCTTCGTAACATCGCTGCCGGTGCCAGAGAGAAGGTCGCGCATCAGCTAAAAACACATGACGCTACATGGTAAGATATGACTATTCCCCATAAATGTACCAGTTTTCAAATTAAAATAGCCTCATTTCCTGAATATCATTTTGCTCATTTTTGCTTCAAGAAAGTTTCAGATATTTTCATATTTTTAAATACAGACTCTTGTTAGAAAGATCGAACACTTATCAAGTTGGACAATAAGGGCCCCTATAAAGTCACAAGGAATACAGATCCATACTAATAGTATATCAATTTAATCTATAAACCTATATTCAAATTCAACCAATTGCACTTACCAACTGGATGGCATCTGTGTAGGTGATCATGGCCTTTGCGTCGTCGTTGATGCTCAACTGGTACAGCAGGTTAATTGCTTTCGTATCGGCTGGAAATACGAAAAAGTATTATATGCAAAAGAATGGTTCATGATGAATCTTGTAACCCGAAAAAGTGTATTATTGCATGCTGCACATAATCTTAAACATTGTTGCTGACGCTCATCTTTTCTGTTTGTTTGACCTTCACATACTACACATAATAATAGTACTACGAGTGGTACGGTAGCATAGTTGGTTCGGTTCGTATAAGCAAATTCGTAGTTTCACGTTCACCTGGCCAGAAGGATAAAGTAAAATAAACCCACTAGCGATGAGGGGCGCTACGTGGGCCCTGGGCCACGAGTCCGCCGGCGACCATTCTGGCTCGGGACCGCCCGTCGAAGGAGAGGTTGAACAGCAGACGGAGCACCGCCTTCCGAAGTTCCCCGTCCTCGATGGGGAACAGAGAGAGAAGACGGTCGATAACTGACGGAGATTCCTGCGCATTAGATTATATCTAGGCAGAATATTCAATGAACAATAGAATAATCTATTAAGTAAGAACCAAGCGGAAAGAATATTCAATAAACAGTACAATAATCGATTTCGATTGTATCACAATTCACAATAGCAACTTATAAAAAATACATACAACTTCTAAATTGAGAAAGGATTTTTTTTGAAATTTGAAGCAAAAAAATTTCCTGCTCTTGACTTTATTAGACGCCCATTAGAAATGTTGGTGTTGGGTATGAAGAAACATATACAAAAATGCAAACGACATCAACAGACCAGCAATGCCTTGTTTTCCTGGAAAATGCTTAGCTTCAGCAGAAATTGGACGGTAGCCGTGATAACGTCATCACATTCATTCGATCTGGAGTTCGCATAATTTGGTGTTTCGGTCATGATTGAGGTTAAGGTAGGTAGGATACGAAAAAACTTCACATGTTGTTATCAGTCCAGGAGCTGTGAAAAACAGTATCCACAAAATTTGGAACATGACTTAGTGTAGATCAAAACTGCCCAGCCGTTAAACCAAAAAGCGTTGAGAACGACTTTGAGTTGAAGTCTCAACGAATGATACGTATGCAAGAAAAACTCTACAACATTGATCGTGTGAGTGACAAACCACGACAATGAGTAAGTATAAGTGTGTTCTATGATTTCATCACAACACTTTGTCTTACCTGTTATCATGGATGATGAGACACATTATATAACAAACCACCTCAGTGTGTTGCACCAACTTAAATCACACCCGTGAACTGGAAGAATTGAGCAAAAACCAACCTGATTTGCAGACAATTGAAGAGCAGAGAAACCACATCTTTCCGAACCATTTTCCATTCCACACTCAGATCAACGGCCAGGTTGGTTAGAATGGTTATACACGCTGGAAACATCGAACCCAATATGAATAGGAGAACACATTTTTAGTGGAAATAAAACATCTCCCATTGAAATTCGCAGCGAATTTCATCAAATTGCCTTTTTAAAAGAGAACCAAAGCTATCCTAACGGTGTACGTGGCATACATATAATACCCCCTTTTTTCGATGTTGACTGATGCTCACTTTTGCCTAATTTCGATCGACCTGTAATCACTTTTCGGGGAAATTTTCATTCCCACTAGTCATGAGACACAATTCAGGTCAGGACAAAAATACGACTATATCTCTTAACACATGCTCACTTTTCGGTGTCGATCATGCTCACTTTTTTCACCCCGGTCGGTAACTATTTTACGTATGGTACGTGGCACGTATTTACCTAAAATATACATAGGAACTATACTATAACTATACGATACTCACATATTATATTACTAATAACAATATAAAACTCACATGACATGAGGGTATTCCGTTTTCGGATGGCCAGCTTACACTTCCTGGCCGTTCGTTCATCGGCAGAAGCCGCCTCCTTGGCCCATACCTCACCCCTCTTCAACTCATGGTCAATGGTAGATATGCACAGGGCACCCACCTTCAACAGAGACACGTTTAAAGCAGGACGATTATGTGGACCAATCCCCATCCCCCACGTTTCGGTACTTGAAACTGCAATACATTTTTCAATTGCAGTTTAAAGGACTGATGCGTCGGGATTGGTCCACATATTCATCCTACTTTAAGAAAAGCTAGAACTAAAGTACTGGAGCTGTTCGGTAGGTCAAACGATAACGCCATTACGCAAAGTCCTGTTCAGTATTCAGAATATGGGGTAACTTGACGGTGGCGTTTTTGCGAAACTAAAGTTAACCACAAATAGCCTGGGAAACACCAGTATAGCCATATGAATAGAGTCGTTGAAAGCTTAAAAAACGACATGTGGAGTTTTAAATGTAAATACACTATACAACCAATAAAACATACCTTATGATGCGTGATGACCGCTTGAAACTGGAGGTAGTACGAAAACCTGACAAACACATTGGCAATGTTGATCGCCAACTCAAAGTTCTTCTTCCAATCTTCACGAAACACACGCGCCAGAGCTCCGATCAAAGTCTCTGAAATACAAACGTCACTGGCCGTATGTTGCGAGATGCGCTTGCGCAGTGAGGTAGTGGTTTTTTTTAAATTAATGTAGATGAAAGCTGCATTTATTTTGCAGCTTTCATCTACATGCTTACGCACTCATTCGTTCAAAATGATATAAAGTAAATATACACCAAACAACTGTTCTACATGAACCCAGCATGCAGTATCCGTTTAAAAATGTGATAAATTGGTATACTTGTCTACTTGAGCCTAAAAAAGCAGCCATGGTAGATACTGAACAGTACCGTGTACCGGTCTTTCCAACAATATTTGAGTCGAACTGTTACTGTCGACTTATTCAAAAGTGTAATTGATGTGAGGCGAAAAAAACTTCAAAAAAAACTTCAAAAAAAAACTAAGGCAATCATGAAATAAAATATGATAATTACCAATAAAACCCAACAAAGGAACTCACCGTACTAAGAGTATATCCTCCACCCAAACACTCGTTGCTTGACCCGCGTTTAGCTCGTGACTTGCATCACAGCGGGAAGCTTGAAGTAAACTCTGGACCTGCGGCTATTACCCCAGATCCGGCGTTCTAGTGTCGGCGACTGTTCCCTTGCGGTACTAAGAGTATATCCTCCACCCAAACACTCGTTGCTTGACCCGCGTCTAGCTCGTGACTTGCATCACAGCGGGAAGCTTGAAGTAAACTCTGGACCTGCGGCTATTACCCCAGATCCGGCGTTCTAGTGTCGGCGACTGTTCCCTTGCGGTACTAAGAGTATATCCTCCACCCAAACACTCGTTGCTTGACCCGCGTCTAGCTCGTGACTTGCATCACAGCGGGAAGCTTGAAGTAAACTCTGGACCTGCGGCTATTACCCCAGATCCGGCGTTCTAGTGTCGGCGACTGTTCCCTTGCGGTACTAAGAGTATATCCTCCACCCAAACACTCGTTGCTTGACCCGCGTCTAGCTCGTGATTTGCATCACAGCGGGAAGCTTGAAGTAAACTCTGGACCTGCGGCTATTACCCCAGATCCGGCGTTCTAGTGTCGGCGACTGTTCCCTTGCGGTACTAAGAGTATATCCTCCACCCAAACACTCGTTGCTTGACCCGCGTCTAGCTCGTGACTTGCATCACAGCGGGAAGCTTGAAGTAAACTCTGGACCTGCGGCTATTACCCCAGATCCGGCGTTCTAGTGTCGGCGACTGTTCCCTTGCGGTACTAAGAGTATATCCTCCACCCAAACACTCGTTGCTTGACCCGCGTCTAGCTCGTGACTTGCATCACAGCGGGAAGCTTGAAGTAAACTCTGGACCTGCGGCTATTACCCCAGATCCGGCGTTCTAGTGTCGGCGACTGTTCCCTTGCGGTACTAAGAGTATATCCTCCACCCAAACACTCGTTGCTTGACCCGCGTCTAGCTCGTGACTTGCATCACAGCGGGAAGCTTGAAGTAAACTCTGGACCTGCGGCTATTACCCCAGATCCGGCGTTCTAGTGTCGGCGACTGTTCCCTTGCGGTACTAAGAGTATATCCTCCACCCAAACACTCGTTGCTTGACCCGCGTCTAGCTCGTGACTTGCATCACAGCGGGAAGCTTGAAGTAAACTCTGGACCTGCGGCTATTACCCCAGATCCGGCGTTCTAGTGTCGGCGACTGTTCCCTTGCGGTACTAAGAGTATATCCTCCACCCAAACACTCGTTGCTTGACCCGCGTCTAGCTCGTGAATTGCATCACAGCGGGAAGCTTGAAGTAAACTCTGGACCTGCGGCTATTACCCCAGATCCGGCGTTCTAGTGTCGGCGACTGTTCCCTTGCGGTACTAAGAGTATATCCTCCACCCAAACACTCGTTGCTTGACCCGCGTCTAGCTCGTGACTTGCATCACAGCGGGAAGCTTGAAGTAAACTCTGGACATGCGGCTATTACCCCAGATCCGGCGTTCTAGTGTCGGCGACTGTTCCCTTGCGGTACTAAGAGTATATCCTCCACCCAAACACTCGTTGCTTGACCCGCGTCTAGCTCGTGACTTGCATCACAGCGGGAAGCTTGAAGTAAACTCTGGACATGCGGCTATTACCCCAGATCCGGCCTTCTAGTGTCGGCGACTGTTCCCTTGCGGTACTAAGAGTATATCCTCCACCCAAACACTCGTTGCTTGACCCGCGTCTAGCTCGTGACTTGCATCACAGCGGGAAGCTTGAAGTAAACTCTGGACCTGCGGCTATTACCCCGGATCCGGCGTTCTAGTGTCGGCGACTGTTCCCTTGCGGTACTAAGAGTATATCCTCCACCCAAACACTCGTTGTGCCAACGGAATCGCTCGGCCGCGATGCGACGAACCCACTCCTGAGAATGCTCCTGAAAAACAACAATACACCCGTCTACATGAATAATGTCCAATAACAATACAAATATAGTAACTAGAATCTCACTACTAACTAGTTTATATATTAAGCAACCAAAACACGAAGAAGGCTCATAATCAGTGCTCAAATATGCCTGTTTAGTCAAGCACCACTTTGTGAAACGGCTCCTGAATGGTCATTGTTGTGAAAGATAACTCCGGGACTAACGTTCATTTGAAATGATGAAATTTTGTGTTGGGTAGTATTTACCCAGTTTCCAGTTAAAATTCAATTCATTGAGTTTGATATGTTTCAAAGAAAAACGTGTCGCCTCTCACAGAACAGCCAATAAACAGAAAGCTCGATATAAAAAGATGAAACTAGAAGAATAGAAATTTTAGAGTAAAGGAGGTGGTGCGTTTCGCCTCGATCCCACGTATTGGTGCATTGCTCCCTATAACTAACCCCACGAGCCATCGTACCACACATGATCACTATCTGGAAAACGAACACGCTTGAACCTTATACTCCGTCAACCTTTCCGATAGGATTTGAAAAATTAGAAAATTGGCTTTTTTCGCAAAACATGGTTTTTGGCGAATAAAACCATTTTAAAATTTCATTCAAGAAAATAGCGAGCTCCTCGATTACTAGTTATGACATAGCCGGAAGGATCAGACAACTGACCTGTAATTGAAGGGGTTCTCGCTCTTTCAAAGTGGATCGCAACTGGGTTCCCATCCACGAAACCAAATCATGCTCAGAACAAATTCTGAAAAGCAACATAGTAAAATATAAAACTTTTCACAGCAGAAGGTACTCGACTCAAAAAACTTGAAAACTTTCGAGTCGAGTGGAACTCATAACTGGGATTTCTTCCAAAAAAATCTGACTCACTTGGTCCAATCGACATTGCGAATAAGCGCGGCCGTCCCGATGCATTCCAGGCCGAGGGCGGCTCGTTCCTCGGCCGATTCTACTGATTCCGTCAGACTAATCGATATCAGGCGAGGCATCCATTTCTGAGAGACAAACATATTGCCCCACTAAATGCGGTGACTTTTGCTTAATGGTACTCACAAAATCTCGATACAGCGGCTTTTTAGCTGAATATATGAATGGATATTTTGTAGTATATTGGGTTGGTTTGGGGTGTCAGGATGGTAATCGCGACCCAATGAGAACTGTACAGGCGCGCGAGCGGTCGCGGAGCGGATGATGATTTGAGGAAAAGACAGTCAGTCTTCGAGTTTGAGAGTGTCGTGAGTAGCCTTTGTGGTTTTCTGTGGTATTCGTTTCTTTGACTCTTTGGTTGTTGGTCTTTCTAGTAGGTTATTGTTCTCTTCTGAATATCCTCGGATCATTCCTGTCTTTCCTTTTTATTTATTGTACTGTTTAATATTTTGATATAAATTCTTATATTTGATCTCTGTTTGTGTATTCAAAACTGGAGTATCCTTGTATTCCTATTGATTGTCGTGACTATCGCCTAGTATAGTGAGAAGAGCTTGGGGCTTGTCGACCCAGAGCGAGGAGCTGTTGTGCGGGCACTGATTGGTTATCAGGTTCAAGGTGCATTACTCGGTTGTAACTTGTTTCTGTCCTTTCATTTGTATTGTGTTTTCCCAAGAAAACACCGTACCACAGCAACATAAACGTATTGTTGTGTAAAAATGGGAGAGCAGAGGCAAGCCAACCTCGACAATTTACCACAATCACAGTAACCACAACCAGTCTACTTATCCATACGCCCCAGCAGATGACTACTAGCACAAACTTCACGAGATTGACATAACGAATGTGCGTCACAACTGAAAAATATAAAATGGAGATAAGATAACTCACGATAAACATGTCCTGTGTGGGCCCGTCATGTGCAGCTACCAGCTATGCTTCGAATTATCTTGGCCACCAACAAATCGCCACTATCCAGCGCGGTTTCCATCAGCAAATCCAAACTGAACAATGAAAACATGAAATACGCCAGTTATAAAAACGTCGACATATACACACAACCTTCTAAAAAACCGTCCACAGAATAAAAACGTTGTATTTTCGAACAAGCTCGAAAAATGCCCAAAAAAGCTTTATACGGACTTCGCTTCTTCATTTTTTTGGCTATCGACTATTGTGTTAGAAGATCGAAAGTTTGGAACCAAGTAAACTGGGTAACTGGACGAAACAAACTACCCCTCTTGAAAAATTTAAGTGTTAATGTAGAAGATTTGGTAGAACTAACCCCTGTCCGCTCGGTCCGCAAACCAGCTGTGCGTTCCGCTTCTCGATACACGCGTTCAGTAGAATGGCCTTCGTAACATCGCTGCCGGTGCCAGAGAGAAGGTCGCACATCAGCTAAAAACACATGACGCTACATGGTAAGATATGACTATTCCCCATAAATGTACCAGTTTTCAAATTAAAATAGCCTCATTTCCTGAATATCATTTTGCTCATTTTTGCTTCAAGAAAGTTTCAGATATTTTCATATTTTTAAATACAGACTCTTGTTAGAAAGATCGAACACTTATCAAGTTGGACAATAAGGGCCCCTATAAAGTCACAAGGAATACAGATCCATACTAATAGTATATCAATTTAATCTATAAACCTATATTCAAATTCAACCAATTGCACTTACCAACTGGATAGCATCTGTGTAGGTGATCATGGCCTTTGCGTCGTCGTTGATGCTCAACTGGTACAGCAGGTTAATTGCTTTCGTATCGGCTGGAAATACGAAAAAGTATTATATGCAAAAGAATGGTTCATGATGAATCTTGTAACCCGAAAAAGTGTATTATTGCATGCTGCACATAATCTTAAACATTGTTGCTGACGCTCATCTTTTCTGTTTGTTTGACCTTCACATACTACACATAATACTAGTACTACGAGTGGTACGGTAGCATAGTTGGTTCGGTTCGTATAAGCAAATTCGTAGTTTCACGTTCACCTGGCCAGAAGGATAAAGTAAAATAAACCCACTAGCGATGAGGGGCGCTACGTGGGCCACGAGTCCGCCGGCGACCATTCTGGCTCGGGACCGCCCGTCGAAGGAGAGGTTGAACAGCAGACGGAGCACCGCCTTCCGAAGTTCCCCGTCCTCGATGGGGAACAGAGAGAGAAGACGATCGATAACTGACGGAGATTCCTGCGCATTAGATTATATCTAGGCAGAATATTCAATGAACAATAGAATAATCTATTAAGTAAGAACCAAGCGGAGAGAATATTCATAAAACAGTACAATAATCGATTTCAATTGTATCACAATTCACAATAGCAACTTATAAAAAGTACATACAACTTCTAAATTGAGAAAGGATGTTTTTTTTTTGAAATTTGAAGCAAAAAAATGTCCTGCTCTTGACTTTATTAGACGCCCATTAGAAATGTTGGTGTTGGGTATGAAGAAACATATACAAAAATGCAAACGACATCAACTGACCAGCAATGCCTTGTTTTCCTGGAAAATGCTTAGCTTCAGCAGAAATTGGACGGTAGCCGTGATAACGTCATCACATTCATTCGATCTGGAGTTCGCATAATTTGGTGTTTCGGTCATGATTGAGGTTAAGGTAGGTAGGATACGAAAAAACTTCACATGTTGTTATCAGTCCAGGAGCTGTGAAAAACAGTATCCACAAAATTTGGAACATGACTTAGTGTAGATCAAAAACTGCCCAGCCGTTAAAACATTCGTGTCTGGCGGACTTTAAGGGTCCTTACGAGATAAATGTAAGGTACCCAAAAAGCGTTGAGAACGACTTTGAGTTGAAGTCTCAACGAATGATACGTATGCAAGAAAAACTCTACAACATTGATCGTGTGAGTGACAAACCACGACAATGAGTAAGTATAAGTGTGTTCTATGATTTCATCACAACACTTTGTCTTACCTGTTATCATGGATGATGAGACACATTATATAACAAACCACCTCAGTGTGTTGCACCAACTTAAATCACACCCGTGAACTGGAAGAATTGAGCAAAAACCAACCTGATTTGCAGACAATTGAGGAGCAGAGAAACCACATCTTTCCGAACCATTTTCCATTCCACACTCAGATCAACGGCCAGGTTGGTTAGAATGGTTATACACGCTGGAAACATCGAACCCAATATGAATAGGAGAACACATTTTTAGTGGAAATAAAACATCTCCCATTGAAATTCGCAGCGAATTTCATCAAATTGCCTTTTTAAAAGAGAACCAAAGCTATCCTAACGGTGTACGTGGCATACATATAATACCCCCTTTTTTCGATGTTGACTGATGCTCACTTTTGCCTAATTTCGATCGACCTGTAATCACTTTTCGGGGAAATTTTCATTCCCACTAGTCATGAGACACAATTCAGGTCAGGACAAAAATACGACTATATCTCTTAACACATGCTCACTTTTCGGTGTCGATCATGCTCACTTTTTTCACCCCGGTCGGTAACTATTTTACGTATGGTACGTGGCACGTATTTACCTAAAATATACATAGGAACTATACTATAACTATACGATACTCACATATTATATTACTAATAACAATATAAAACTCACATGACATGAGGGTATTCTGTTTTCGGATGGCCAGCTTACACTTCCTGGCCGTTCGTTCATCGGCAGAAGCCGCCTCCTTGGCCCATACCTCACCCCTCTTCAACTCATGGTCAATGGTAGATATGCACAGGGCACCCACCTTCAACAGAGACACGTTTAAAGCAGGACGATTATGTGGACCAATCCCCATCCCCCACGTTTCGGTACTTGAAACTGCAATACATTTTTCAATTGCAGTTTAAAGGACTGATGCGTCGGGATTGGTCCACATATTCATCCTACTTTAAGAAAAGCTAGAACTAAAGTACTGGAGCTGTTCGGTAGGTCAAACGATAACGCCATTACGCAAAGTCCTGTTCAGTATTCAGAATATGGGGTAACTTGACGGTGGCGTTTTTGCGAAACTAAAGTTAACCACAAATAGCCTGGGAAACACCAGTATAGCCATATGAATAGAGTCGTTGAAAGCTTAAAAAACGACATGTGGAGTTTTAAATGTAAATACACTATACAACCAATAAAACATACCTTATGATGCGTGATGACCGCTTGAAACTGGAGGTAGTACGAAAACCTGACAAACACATTGGCAATGTTGATCGCCAACTCAAAGTTCTTCTTCCAATCTTCACGAAACACACGCGCCAGAGCTCCGATCAAAGTCTCTGAAATAGAAACGTCACTGGCCGTATGTTGCGAGATGCGCTTGCGCAGTGAGGTAGTGGTTTTTTTTTATTAATGTAGATGAAAGCTGCATTTATTTTGCAGCTTTCATCTACATGCTTACGCACTCATTCGTTCAAAATGATATAAAGTAAATATACACCAAACAACTGTTCTACATGAACCCAGCATGCAGTATCCGTTTAAAAATGTGATAAATTGGTATACTTGTCTACTTGAGCCTAAAAAAGCAGCCATGGTAGGTACTGAACAGTACCGTGTACCGGTCTTTCCAACAATATTTGAGTCGAACTGTTACTGTCGACTTATTCAAAAGTGTAATTGATGTGAGGCGAAAAAAACTTCAAAAAAAACTAAGGCAATCATGAAATAAAATATGATAATTACCAATAAAACCCAACAAAGGAACTCACCGTACTAAGAGTATATCCTCCACCCAAACACTCGTTGCTTGACCCGCGTCTAGCTCGTGACTTGCATCACAGCGGGAAGCTTGAAGTAAACTCTGGACCTGCGGCTATTACCCCAGATCCGGCGTTCTAGTGTCGGCGACTGTTCCCTTGCGGTACTAAGAGTATATCCTCCACCCAAACACTCGTTGCTTGACCCGCGTCTAGCTCGTGACTTGCATCACAGCGGGAAGCTTGAAGTAAACTCTGGACCTGCGGCTATTACCCCAGATCCGGCGTTCTAGTGTCGGCGACTGTTCCCTTGCGGTACTAAGAGTATATCCTCCACCCAAACACTCGTTGCTTGACCCGCGTCTAGCTCGTGACTTGCATCACAGCGGGAAGCTTGAAGTAAACTCTGGACCTGCGGCTATTACCCCAGATCCGGCGTTCTAGTGTCGGCGACTGTTCCCTTGCGGTACTAAGAGTATATCCTCCACCCAAACACTCGTTGCTTAACCCGCGTCTAGCTCGTGACTTGCATCACAGCGGGAAGCTTGAAGTAAACTCTGGACCTGCGGCTATTACCCCAGATCCGGCGTTCTAGTGTCGGCGACTGTTCCCTTGCGGTACTAAGAGTATATCCTCCACCCAAACACTCGTTGCTTGACCCGCGTCTAGCTCGTGACTTGCATCACAGCGGGAAGCTTGAAGTAAACTCTGGACCTGCGGCTATTACCCCAGATCCGGCGTTCTAGTGTCGGCGACTGTTCCCTTGCGGTACTAAGAGTATATCCTCCACCCAAACACTCGTTGCTTAACCCGCGTCTAGCTCGTGACTTGCATCACAGCGGGAAGCTTGAAGTAAACTGTGGATCTGCGGCTATTACCCCAGATCCGGCGTTCTAGTGTCGGCGACTGTTCCCTTGCGGTACTAAGAGTATATCCTCCACCCAAACACTCGTTGCTTAACCCGCGTCTAGCTCGTGACTTGCATCACAGCGGGAAGCTTGAAGTAAACTCTGGACCTGCGGCTATTACCCCAGATCCGGCGTTCTAGTGTCGGCGACTGTTCCCTTGCGGTACTAAGAGTATATCCTCCACCCAAACACTCGTTGCTTAACCCGCGTCTAGCTCGTGACTTGCATCACAGCGGGAAGCTTGAAGTAAACTCTGGACCTGCGGCTATTGCCCCAGATCCGGCGTTCTAGTGTCGGCGACTGTTCCCTTGCGGTACTAAGAGTATATCCTCCACCCAAACACTCGCTGCTTGACCCGCGTCTAGCTCGTGACTTGCATCACAGCGGGAAGCTTGAAGTAAACTCTGGACCTGCGGCTATTACCCCAGATCCGGCGTTCTAGTGTCGGCGACTGTTCCCTTGCGGTACTAAGAGTATATCCTCCACCCAAACACTCGTTGCTTAACCCGCGTCTAGCTCGTGACTTGCATCACAGCGGGAAGCTTGAAGTAAACTCTGGACCTGCGGCTATTACCCCAGATCCGGCGTTCTAGTGTCGGCGACTGTTCCCTTGCGGTACTAAGAGTATATCCTCCACCCAAACACTCGTTGCTTAACCCGCGTCTAGCTCGTGACTTGCATCACAGCGGGAAGCTTGAAGTAAACTCTGGACCTGCGGCTATTACCCCAGATCCGGCGTTCTAGTGTCGGCGACTGTTCCCTTGCGGTACTAAGAGTATATCCTCCACCCAAACACTCGTTGCTTAACCCGCGTCTAGCTCATGACTTGCATCACAGCGGGAAGCTTGAAGTAAACTGTGGACCTGCGGCTATTACCCTAGATCCGGCGTTCTAGTGTCGGCGACTGTTCCCTTGCGGTACTAAGAGTATATCCTCCACCCAAACACTCGTTGCTTAACCCGCGTCTAGCTCGTGACTTGCATCACAGCGGGAAGCTTGAAGTAAACTCTGGACCTGCGGCTATTACCCCAGATCCGGCGTTCTAGTGTCGGCGACTGTTCCCTTGCGGTACTAAGAGTATATCCTCCACCCAAACACTCGTTGCTTAACCCGCGTCTAGCTCGTGACTTGCATCACAGCGGGAAGCTTGAAGTGAACTCTGGACCTGCGGCTATTGCCCCAGATCCGGCGTTCTAGTGTCGGCGACTGTTCCCTTGCGGTACTAAGAGTATATCCTCCACCCAAACACTCGTTGCTTAACCCGCGTCTAGCTCATGACTTGCATCACAGCGGGAAGCTTGAAGTAAACTGTGGACCTGCGGCTATTACCCTAGATCCGGCGTTCTAGTGTCGGCGACTGTTCCCTTGCGGTACTAAGAGTATATCCTCCACCCAAACACTCGTTGCTTAACCCGCGTCTAGCTCGTGACTTGCATCACAGCGGGAAGCTTGAAGTAAACTCTGGACCTGCGGCTATTACCCCAGATCCGGCGTTCTAGTGTCGGCGACTGTTCCCTTGCGGTACTAAGAGTATATCCTCCACCCAAACACTCGTTGCTTAACCCGCGTCTAGCTCGTGACTTGCATCACAGCGGGAAGCTTGAAGTGAACTCTGGACCTGCGGCTATTGCCCCAGATCCGGCGTTCTAGTGTCGGCGACTGTTCCCTTGCGGTACTAAGAGTATATCCTCCACCCAAACACTCGCTGCTTGACCCGCGTCTAGCTCGTGACTTGCATCACAGCGGGAAGCTTGAAGTAAACTCTGGACCTGCGGCCCGTTACCCCAGATCCGGCGTTCTAGTGTCGGCGACTGTTCCCTTGCGGTACTAAGAGTATATCCTCCACCCAAACACTCGTTGCTTAACCCGCGTCTAGCTCGTTACTTGCATTTTGGAAAGTGACGCTGGTCAAAAAGATTTTTTTCGGACTTCTACATTAGCACCAATCGCGACTGGTCAGCACAAAAGCGAGAAAGCATCGGATTAATGAGACCGCAACCACCGAGGCCGCTATAAAAGTGGCTGGAGTTTGTCTGAGAACAAACTTTGACAAGTTCTACGAAGAGTACCAGATAGTAGCCCTTTTGGGACAGCATCCGATCCGATAAAAAAGTACTTACCGAGGGAATGACTGGCGAATACGCAATAGGCCAGCACCGCGACACAGGCCATGCAGAGGGTGGACGCAGCCAGCCCGCGTTTCCCCTGCGGGTGGTGGGTGGCACCAAATAGCCACGAGATACTCACCATTCTGGAAACGACCACAAGAAATGAACGTGTACTCATACCTTCATGAAACTATTGGTAGCTGCAACGAATTGCCTTCAATAAAAGCAAAAGTATAAATCGTCAGCAAAAGTAGCCACAACATCCCATTAGCGTCAATTAATAATAAAAAGCGAACACCAACAATTCAAGAGAAATAACGAAAGCGATCTTTAACGCTGTAGTGAATTATAATGAACAACTCATTAAAATGTTTTTACAACAGTAAATAAAAAAACATGAAAAATGAGATCACAGTACATCAAACGAAAGCGCATTCATGAGATATATGTACAATTATTAACGACTGTCAATAATATTAACCACAATACAAGAATGAGATCGTGAAAGAATTTAAACCGAGCAAATAGTTAACTGTGTTCAAACTTACAATTAAACTTACAATCAAACAATTAACAAATGAATAAATAAAAAAACTTTGTCAACGTCAAACAAATTAGCGGTATGTGCGAATTAGTGGCCGCAGTTAAACATGTCATACATACGAGGGGTACCACGTCTAAGTTTTAGTTTTATCGGTTTACGCAGAACTATAATCATGCAGGGCATCGAGATCAAACTACAAATACGGCAGAACGAGCCGACACGTACACTGAATCAATCGATATGTCAGAAGACCTGCTCCTCGGTGGCCAGATCAAATCCATCGTCATACTGGTCATCAAACAACACGTCGGCACGGTAGTCGTCCTCAACCTGAAACATATTCATGGATTTGCAACAATTCGAACTAAATCGGAAAACGTGATCGTGTGCAACGCTGAACATATTAGTATGAGTTTTGGATAACAGTTACATCAGCTGACTTCTCTGAGACAAACTAAAATTTGGAAATCCTGGTATCCGAATTGAGCAAATTTCAAAGATCCGGGTACCTGTAGTTTGAAAACAATATGTACTACTCGGCCAAATATAAAGTGAGCTGATGTGCAGTCCAAGTACGTACCTGTGATGTTCCGTCGTCCAGCCCGTGACCCCCCTCGACCATGGAGAGCCATTGCTCGTTGTGCCAACGGAAGCGCTCGGCCGCGATGCGACGAGCCCACTCCTGAGAATGCTCCTGAAAAACAACAATACACCCGTCTACATGAATAATGTCCAATAACAATACAAATATAGTAACTAGAATCTCACTACTAACTAGTTTATATATTAAGCAACCAAAACACGAAGAAGGCTCATAATCAGTGCTCAAATATGCCTGTTTAGTCAAGCACCACTTTGTGAAACGGCTCCTGAATGGTCATTGTTGTGAAAGATAACTCCGGGACTAACGTTCATTTGAAATGATAAAACTTTGTTTTGGGTAGTATTTACCCAGTTTCCAGTTAAAATTCAATTCATTGAGTTTGATAGGTTTCAAAGAAAAACGTGTCGCCTCTCACAGAACAGCCAATAAATAGAAAGCTCGATATAAAAAGATGAAACTAGAAGAATAGAAATTTTAGAGTAAAGGAGGTGGTGCGTTTCGCCTCGATCCCATAACGTATTGGTGCATTGCACCCTATAACTAACCCCAATGATGATGAGTGCATTCTCGCATTGTTCCCTGATGGCCGTGTTCTTGTCGTGCATCAGGTCGATCACGTAGGCCCCTAGGGCCGATTGAGGACACATCAGACGATCCGACAGCTCCTGAAAACACGCGAACCAATTAAGTAACATAAGTGGGTCACTGTAAGGTACCAAGCTTTCTAAAAACGGAATCGGCGGTTTACACATGCAACCAAAACGAAACCATGTGTACGAAAAAAAAGCTATTGCTTGCTTTCAAATGCAACCTGGTTGAACTTTAAATGCAACCTGGCTGCATCTCGAATGCGAACAAATTTGTATGCAGTGACATTTTTGGTTATGTAATGTAATTGACCAACAAAATCACCTTATGTAACAGCAATTGCAGGAATAGAAACAGCAGTTGAACCACAAACTCGTCATCTACTTGGAGAGCTGAAAATGAAGAAGCGATAAGCTCGCAGGCCATACACTAGATAGGAACTTCCAAAAGTACTTCATTAAGAAAACGCGGAAAACTGACCGATTATTACATAAAGAGAGCAATAAACAGATAAATATAAAGTTTGACTGACTGTGTAAAAGATTCAAGAAGATGTCGAGAAGAGGCACGAGACCGCGCGCAGCCTCCAGTTGACGAGCCATCGTACCACACATGATCACTATCTGGAAAACGAATACGCTTGAACCTTATACTCCGTCAACCTTTTCAATAGGATTTGAAAAATTAGAAAATTGGCTTTTTTCGCAAAACATGGTTTTTGGCGAACAAAACCATTTTAAAATTTCATTCAATAAAATAGCGAGCTCCTCGATTATTAGTTATGACATAGACGGAAGGATCAGACAACTGACCTGTAATTGAAGGGGTTCTCGCTCTTTCAAAGTGGATCGCAACTGGGTTCCCATCCACGGAACCAAATCATGCTCAGAACAAATTCTGAAAAGCAACATAGTAAAATATAAAACTTTTCACAGCAGAAGGTACTCGACTCAAAAAACTTGAAAACTTTCGAGTCGAGTGGAACTCATAACTGGGATTTCTTCCAAAAAAATCTGACTCACTTGGTCCAATCGACATTGCGAATAAGCGCGGCCGTCCCGATGCATTCCAGGCCGAGGGCGGCTCGTTCCTCGGCCGATTCTACTGATTCCGTCAGACTAATCGATATCAGGCGAGGCATCCATTTCTGAGAGACAAACATATTGCCCAACTAAATGCGGTGACTTTTGCTTAATGGTACTCACAAAATCTCGATACAGCGGCTTTTTAGCTGAATATATGAATGGATATTCACCACAATCACAGTAACCACAACCAGTCTACTTATCCATACGCCCCAGCAGATGACTACTAGCACAAACTTCACGAGATTGACATAACGAATGTGCGTCACAACTGAAAAATATAAAATGGAGATAAGATAACTCACGATAAACATGTCCTGTGTGGGCCCGTCATGTGCAGCTATGCTTCGAATTATCTTGGCCACCAACAAATCGCCACTATCCAGCGCGGTTTCCATCAGCAAATCCAAACTAAACAATGAAAACATGAAATACGCCAGTTATAAAAACGTCGACATATACACACAACCTTCTAAAAAACCGTCCACAGAATAAAAACGTTGTATTTTCGAACAAGCTCGAAAAATGCCCAAAAAAGCTTTATACGGACTTCGCTTCTTCATTTTTTTGGCTATCGACTATTGTGTTAGAAGATCGAAAGTTTGGAACCAAGTAAACTGGGTAACTGGACGAAACAAACTACCCCTCTTGAAAAATTTAAGTGTTAATGTAGAAGATTTGGTAGAACTAACCCCTGTCCGCTCGGTCCGCAAACCAGCTGTGCGTTCCGCTTCTCGACACACGCGTTCAGTAGAATGGCCTTCGTAACATCGCTGCCGGTGCCAGAGAGAAGGTCGCGCATCAGCTAAAAACACATGACGCTACATGGTAAGATATGACTACTGCCGATAAATGTACCAGTTTTCAAATTAAAATAGCCTCATTTCCTGAATATCATTTTGCTCATTTTTGCTTCAAGAAAGTTTCAGATATTTTCATTATTTTCAAATACAGACTCTTGTTAGAAAGATCGAACACTTATCAAGTTGAACAATAAGGGCCCCTATAAAGTCACAAGGAATACAGATCCATACTAATAGTATATCAATTTAATCTATAAACCTATATTCAAATTCAACCAATTGCACTAACCAACTGGATGGCATCTGTGTAGGTGATCATGGCCTTTGCGTCGTCGTTGATGCTCAACTGGTACAGCAGGTTCATTGCTTTCGTATCGGCTGGAAATACGAAAAAGTATTATATGCAAAAGAATGGTTCATGATGAATCTTGTAACCCGAAAAAGTGTATTATTGCATGCTGCACATAATCTTAAACATTGTTGCTGACGCTCAACTTTTCTGTTTGTTTGACCTTCGCTTCTCCTAGGCTAACGTCGATGGTCAAACGACGAAAGCGCACGATTAGTGCTCAAGAAACCAACCAAATCACATGTTAGAGAACGAAAAAATGATTCAGATTCAGAAAAGTGTAGAATATAGTGTGCAGAGCAGCGTTAAGCTGCCAGGAGTTCCATGAATACAGGCAGATTCAACAAGGAGCCATGTTTTCTGGTAGCCGGTTGCGGCTAACAAAAACACCGTTTAAAAAATTGCCGTGAATCCGGTCACATACTACACTTAATACTAGTACTACGAGTGGTACGGTAGCATAGTTGGTTCGGTTCGTATAAGCAAATTCGTAGTTTCACGTTCACCTGGCCAGAAGGATAAAGTAAAATAAACCCACTAGCGATGAGGGGCGCTACGTGGGCCACGAGTCCGCCGGCGACCATTCTGGCTCGGGACCGCCCGTCGAAGGAGAGGTTGAACAGCAGACGGAGCACCGCCTTCCGAAGTTCCCCGTCCTCGATGGGGAACAGAGAGAGAAGACGATCGATAACTGACGGAGATTCCTGCGCATTAGATTATATCTAGGCAGAATATTCAATGAACAATAGAATAATCTATTAAGTAAGAACCAAGCGGAGAGAATATTCATAAAACAGTACAATAATCGATTTCGATTGTATCACAATTCACAATAGCAACTTATAAAAAGTACATACAACTTCTAAATTGAGAAAGGATGTTTTTTTTTGAAATTTGAAGCAAAAAAATGTCCTGCTCTTGACTTTATTAGACGCCCATTAGAAATGTTGGTGTTGGGTATGAAGAAACATATACAAAAATGCAAACGACATCAACTGACCAGCAATGCCTTGTTTTCCTGGAAAATGCTTAGCTTCAGCAGAAATTGGACGGTAGCCGTGATAACGTCATCACATTCATTCGATCTGGAGTTCGCATAATTTGGTGTTTCGGTCATGATTGAGGTTAAGGTAGGTAGGATACGAAAAAACTTCACATGTTGTTATCAGTCCAGGAGCTGTGAAAAACAGTATCCACAAAATTTGGAACATGACTTAGTGTAGATCAAAAACTGCCCAGCCGTTAAAACATTCGTGTCTGGCGGACTTTAAGAGTCCTTACGAGATAAATGTAAGGTACCCAAAAAGCGTTGAGAACGACTTTGAGTTGAAGTCTCAACGAATGATACGTATGCAAGAAAAACTCTACAACATTGATCGTGTGAGTGACAAACCATGGATGATGAGACACATTATATAACAAACCACCTCAGTGTGTTGCACCAACCCACCAACTTAAATCACACCCGTGAATTGGAAGAATTGAGCAAAAACCAACCTGATTTGCAGACACTTGAGGAGCAGAGAAACCACATCTTTCCGAACCATTTTCCATTCCACACTCAGATCAACGGCCAGGTTGGTTAGAATGGTTATACACGCTGGAAACATCGAACCCAATATGAATAGGAGAACACATTTTTAGTGGAAATAAAACATCTCCCATTGAAATTCGCAGCGAATTTCATCAAATTGCTTTTTTTAAAAGAGAACCAAAGCTATCCTAACGGTGTACGTGGCATACATATAATACCCCCTTTTTTCGATGTTGACTGATGCTCACTTTTGCCCAATTTCGATCGACCTGTAATCACTTTTCGGGGAAATTTTCATTCCCACTATTCATGAGACACAATTCAGGACAAAAATACGATTATATCTCTTAACACATGCTCACTTTTCGGTGTCGATCATGCTCACTTTTTTCACCCCGGTCGGTAACTATTTTACGTATGGTACGTGGCACGTATTTACCTAAAATATACATAGGAACTATACTATAACTATACGATACTCACACATTATATTACTAATAACAATATAAAACTCACATGACATGAGGGTATTCTGTTTTCGGATGGCCAGCTTACACTTCCTGGCCGTTCGTTCATCGGCAGAAGCCGCCTCCTTGGCCCATACCTCACCCCTCTTCAACTCATGGTCAATGGTAGATATGCACAGGGCACCCACCTTCAACAGAGACACGTTTAAAGCAGGACGATCATGTGGACCAATCCCCATCCCCCACATTTCGGTACTTAAAACTGCAATACATTTTTCAATTGCAGTTTAAAGGACCGATGCGTCGGGATCGGTCCACATATTCGTCCTACTTTAAGAAAAGCTAGAACTAAAGTACTGGAGCTGTTCTGTAGGTCAAACGATAACGGCATTACGCAAAGTCCTGTTCAGTATTCAGAATATGGGGTAACTTGACGGTGGCGTTTTGGGAAACTAAAGTTAACCACAAATAGCCTGGGAAACACCAGTATAGCCATATGAATAGAGTCGTTGAAAGCTTAAAAAACGACATGTGAAGTTTTAAATGTAAATACACTATAAAACCAATAAAACATACCTTATGATGCGTGATGACCGCTTGAAACTGGAGGTAGTACGAAAACCTGACAAACACATTGGCAATGTTGATCGCCAACTCAAAGTTCTTCTTCCAATCTTCACGAAACACACGCGCCAGAGCTCCAATCAAAGTCTCTGAAATATAAACGTCACTGGCCGTATGTTGCGAGAAGCGCTTGCGCAGTGAGGTAGTGTTTTTTTTTTTTTAAATTAATGCTTACGCACTCATTCGTTCAAAATGATATAAAGTAAATATACACCAAACAACTGTTCTGCAAGAATCCAGCATGCAGTATCCGTTTAAAAATGTGATAAATTGGTATACTTGTCTACTTGAGCCTAAAAAAGAGGCCATGGTAGGTACTGAACAGTACCGTGTACCGGTCTTTCCAACAATATTTGAGTCGAACTGTTACTGTCGACTTATTCAAAAGTGTAATTGATGTAAGGCGAAAAAAAACTTCAAAAAAAACTAAGGCAATCATGAAATAAAATATGATAGTTACCAATAAAACCCAAAAAAGGAACTCACCGTTTTCCACCAGGACCAGCAAATTGGAGCTCTGTTCACTGAGTTCGAGAATGCATTTAACAGCCTGATTCTTCTGCGGAATACCCTCGTAGAAGAATTCCAATATACTCTGAAAAACCAGCAATATAAATATGTTTGGCAACCGAACCATACACCTACATCAACTTTTTTAAAGTTTTCCTTGAAGATCGAAACCCGGTCAAATTCATTAATAACAGGAAACACTCACTGGAGAAACGTTGTGAAATGAAAATGAGTTAAAGAAGGACGATTATGTGGTCCAATCGCAACGCCTCAGTCCTTTAAACCGCAATATATTTTTCAATTGCAGTTTAAAGGACCGATGTAACGGGATTGGTCCACATAATCGTCCTTCTTTAACCGAAAATCGAAACTATGGCGATAACTCGAGCAGCAAAACTGACAGCCTCTATACGAAAAACTCGTAGGGCAAAAAATGAAAGGCGAAACTCACTTCTAAATCGTCAATATCCGCTTGTACTGGTGGTATGGGGGTACTGGTACTGGACAAGGATTCATTATCGGTAGTGGAAGAAGCGGCACTGCCTGAAAGTGAGCCATGCCATCAAAACGAGCAAAGCTACGTCAAACCTTGAACCGACACAGGTGAAAAAAAGGTAGAAGTGAGTGTACATGAAAGATGAAACAAACGTGTGCGACGTTCCAAATGAAACATTTAATATGGTGTTTCCAACTGCTTTCTGACTTAAAAAAGGAACAACGACAAAATTACAAAGGTGGTAGAAATGAGCACTTTGCTGAGATACTACCTCTGAAACTGAATATCTTATGCAAAGGTTCAGGCCGTGAGTGTTTCAACAATTATAATGAGTATGAGTGTTCGGTAAAAAAAATTACCATTATACAAATACCAACCTATTCTTCCATTGCTGGACTTCAGTCTTTTCTGTAGATAGAAAAGGACTTGCTCCAATTCCTGTCGAGATGAAGGCGGAATTATGGGACACTTTGATATTACCAACGAAGCCAGCGAAGATATATCCACTTCCTCACTCAGATCCTTCAGATTAATACTGCAAGAAACAAGTATGAACTACTGTAACCCACTAAATTTCGAAGAGAATATGAGTGGCACTGTGTATAATATATTGGTGTATCGGACGTCATGCTGTGCTCAGCTCATCGAGCCTGGTCGATTAAGCACTACGAAAACTTTTATGCTCCACTGAGATGTGACTACTCAACGAAAATGAATCTGTTTTCCAGATTTACATACGTGCAACTTTGTCATTGGTTCCGGAAATCATCAAATTCGCACTACATGACTTCTTAACTGGAGTCTCCGTTCAGGACATCCACATTTGTGAGGGAAAGTTAACGATCCCGATATGAAAATAAATGACGTAAAGGAAAACGTGAGAGAAATACCGAGAACATCATACAAAAGAAGATCAAACTAACACTTGTTGGCAGGTTCCTCCTTCTTTTCCGCCCAGAACATCCCCCTCTATTTGATACCGAACGACCACCGCCACATCTATCGGGTGAGCATCGATACTCACGTTAGAATAATTCCTGGAAAGTGAGTACATTGGGATCAAACTAGGTAATATGGTAATATCGTTTCCGTGCTTTGTTCCTGAGTCAACAGTTATGTCTGATATCAAAATAATTGATCATATTTTCTCTTTGTAGCGTATGACATACAATATACAATCGATTGTATATTGTATGTCATACGCTACAAAGAGGATTAATCCCGGAAATATATATCACAAAAAAAGACCAGTGCGACCAACAAACAACAACTCTGGTTCTTTATTTTCGTGTTAGTCAATAAAAAATGAAGCTAGGAACATTGAGATCAAAATAAAGGGAAAAACAAAAACTACTTACTGCTTCATCCCAAGGCACGACGGACGAGAGAAGACCGTCAACAAACAAGCATGTAGTTCTGAAAAAAAATGTTTTATTTAGTTCACGTGAACTACTATGCACCATTCATCACTTCACAAATCACAACAACAAAGGAATTCACAGCGAATTTTTCAATAGTTCATTCGAAGAGCTTTGGGAAATCTCAAAGTAGTTTTACTTCACTACTCACAAATGGTTAGGATAGATGGAGCCAACAAACATGTTGTTGGCTCCATCTATCCTAACAACCATTTGTGAGTGAAGGGAAAACTAATGCAAAATGCGAGCACATATACGAAACAGAACTGAGAAATAAGATCTCATTGATTCTGAATAGGTCATGGAATGCGAAGATCACGCACAATATCCGAGCTAAACTATGATAATTATAGAACTAGAAAAAATACGATTAAATACATAAAATAAATGATCGAAAGTTCATTGAAAGTACTAAAAAATTTAATTGCGCAAGCCTCGCTCGAGCCGAGCGAACGATGGTGTACTGCACTCGAAATGTGCAAGTCGTAAACCTTGACGCAACTGAGGTGCTAGCGCAAACCAGGCGACGCCAGCTGGCTGGTGAATTTATAGGCTGGTTCGAAAATATAGGATAAATCCGGGAGATACGCTCTTGGGACGCAATTAGGCTGGGCTCGCAAAACGGAGCGAGACAGCCACAAAACTGGGTCAAATATGGGACCGTCCCATCATGGGCGCCGCTCTCGCTCAGCCCGCAATTAGTGAGACAGCGCGGCGCCTCGGACGCAATTAAAAAAGGCAGAATTCGTCTCATGAGCTGTAGTTCCGATAAATCCCTCAAATAAGGTAAGTAAAACAGATGAGAATGTTCGGAACAACAACAGATTTTTTCTTGTTTAACTGTGATCTAATTCTCAATGTTGTTCTGCACTTACTTCTTCCATAAAATAAGAAATTGTTGCAAGTATTAGTTTCTGATTGAATCTACATCAAAACTGTCGGAAACGAAGTCGCTTGACTTAACTACCATGTAATCATCACAGGAGAATATTTTTCGGGGAATTTTCGGGGTTCGCTCCCCGTTCGTTCGGGGAACGATTCATGAATCGTTCCCCGAATTAAAGGGGGGAAAAGCCTGAAAAATGGCTGAAGGAACGGGGAAAAAACCCTGAAAATTCACCGAACGAATTACGAATAGGACCTCTAAAAAACTTAATGATCTACCGTTTTACGAATATATACATTTGAATTATTATGTGTTATCTATTTGAATCAGTACCATCAATTTACTCTGAAATTTTCACTCATTTTGGTTCTCCCGGGAATCGAACCCTTGGGGGTCGGCGGGAAGCACGATTTTTCGATGTATTTAAATGTTCATACTTTACTGGGGTTCATGTGTAATATACAGTACCTTTTCAAAGTTCGAACCTTTGTACTTGATCGAAGTGTAGTTGTTATCACACAGATTCGAATATATTTTCATAATTACCTACGCATGTTGCGGGAAAGTTGTTTCATAAAAAGTTTTATAAAATTTCATTATCGCTGACAACTGACATGGAATATATGAATTAAATAGCGAAGATCGTTGTACACACTAGTAAAATTGAACAAATACAATATCTTAGTAGTTCTATTAGTACATTGTCAAGTAGGAGGTACAACCGGATACTGGTGAAATGGGGGGCACACTCTATCCTGGTGATCCGGTTACCCAACCGCTTACTAATTTCATTCCGATGTTTTAAAAATGGTTACCTAGCGGTCAGGTTACCGGAAACTTAAACTGATGAGCATTCCTGGGCAAAATAAATCATGGAAATGCCTGGGATGAAAAATGAATACAAAGTACAGAAATGCAAAAGAGATCAGTACGTATGAAAATGGTATAAAAGTTGACAAAAATATGAAATTCATGTACTAAAACTGGAGTTGTGTGGCAGCTGTACTAGTAAAAAAAACATGGTCACGCACGACGTGAGAAATACATCGAAATTTGACAACATCAATTGACAATTTGTAGTGTATCTCCTCTTATTGCTGACAGTTCTATTTACTTCTGGCACAACTACCAGAACATGACGATCCCGTTACATTGCGAACTATTCAGAAGAAAGTACATTTGCATAATAAAGTTGAACTTTACAGAAGTATTTCGAGCCAATCAAATGAAAAGAAACACCAACGTTTTTGTACTACATTGAATAGACAACAAAATGATAAAGACTATATCGCTGTCAATAAGCCACAATGGTTATGAGTTTGGAGTGAGTTTTCTTGAACTAAGTTGTGAACAGGTGGAACTGGGTGAACTGCAGAATTCTCTCTAGAATGTTTTACAAATATCGACTATGAAACTGCAGTTCAACCCCAGTCTCTAACCGAATAAGCAACAATCAATGATGGGATCTAGTCATATTCATACAGTTAAAATACATACAGGTAACATTCGGGGTTACTAAATACAGTAACTAAAATGCAGAGGATGGAGTTCACTTTTCGTTCTCCATATTTGCCTGATACTGAGCCATCTGGAATGAGAGGTTATAAGAAAAAAGTTTTGATCTTTCACCGGATCACAAAGAAAAGTGTTTGTATATGATTGGATTCAGTTGTGCAGCTACAATTGCAACAAGTTTGCGCCTGCTGGATTTTGCTACATTACAGTATACAAAACCAGTGATAGATAGCAAGTTTCCATAGTTCCACAGAAATATGATCAAAATTGGACAAACAAATAATGTCATAGTGTTAACGGTGTATTTACTCATTAACTGAATTTATTTCAGTTGTAGAGGAGGAACTAGTCGGTTACTTTTGTGAACCTCGCTTATTTTTGTAAAGATTAAAGGAGACCGGAGAGCAACATGGTTTCTCGTGAAGCTGCTGTATCATACTTTTGATTGGACGCGTTGCGGGTCGCGCGGCATTGTCATGTGAATGTCATGTGGACTGATCAAACTAATATACGAGTTATTTGTGCTCTCTGATCTCAATACAGTTGAAAGCAGCCCGAAACAAAAACTTCTGCTCAAGGTGTGTTCTGGTCTCCTACGAAATTGAAAACCAACCAGCTGTGGGTTGTAGGCAGAGAGGTCGAAGCCGGTTCCCATTCCCATGTGAGATAGATCCTGTCCGGGCAGCATACCCTAAAAAGTACCATAACACAATGACGAATTTTGTGTTTGTAGTTTGATACCGGTCAGTTTCATGACGTTATAACATTCGGCTGCGTCTCACGAGCAACTACAAGAGCATTTTTTGAAAAACATGGACGTGTGGAGAGTAGTGTTTTTCTTTTTTCGCGATTTACGTGACTATTCTGTATGAATGTGGCATACTTGACTTTTTCGAAAGATTTGAGCAGAGAAAAACCAATGAGTTGAACACGAAATTATAAGTTTTATAAACAATAGGTCCCATACCTGGTAGGGGTTGAGCATGCCGGAAGAACCAGCTAACATGCCGTAATTAGCCGCCGGCAGACCTGAAGATATTTGTGAGTTCAATTTGGATCTACTAGTCATTCTCTTTCCTATGAGATATCTTCAGCTTAATCACTACAACCGGAGGGAAAATAGATGGTCACGGGAACGCGACTAGAAGAAATCCACTATTTCACGGTTTAATTTTCCGGGAGAACAAAAACCTACGCCCTTCCACAACAGAGAGATAGAGAGGGGGAGAGATAGAGGTGAAGGAAACAAAGAGAGAAAGGGAGAAAGATATTGAGAGAGAAAGAGAGAGAGATACTGACCTCCAATGCCGTGGGTGGCCGCCTTCTTGGCCGCATACATATTGGCCTCCTCCTGTGCTTTGGCGATGTTCTTCTTGTACCGAATACGCTTGTTGCCGAACCAGTTGGAAACCTGAACATCCAAATTCACAGTGAGAAATTCAGATTGTTTAAACTTGAATTGTAGTTTGATTTCTCAAAACAGTATAATTTTCAAATAATGTTCAGAAAAGAACTGTGATCAAGCTACAAATGAATCAAGCACATCCTTTTCTGCCCATAGAATCACTGATCTTGAAGGATTTTCTGGCGCAAGCACACCTCTCAACACTGTTTTACAATTTATGATTATAGGTACACACTGTACTATCAATTAAGAGTAGTAAGTGGTTAAGCGTATAACTTCCGCACACGTACCTGTGACACGGTAATATTGCACTGTCGTGCTAGTTCCTCCTTGGCTTCTTCTGAGGGGTAGGGGTTGCTGAGATGGGAGTAGAAGTACTCGTTCAACACCTCCGTCGCCTGCTTCGAGAAATTGCGTCGTTTCCGCCTGAAATTCAAATAAAGTTGAAAAAAAGGTGCGAGCGTAATAATGAAAGTTCTTTTCGCTCCCAAAATAATGTCTCCCGAACGCTCCCAAAATTTGAGCCCTTGAATTTGAGAAACAGACTGTAGCAAAACTTTTAATTCCAAAATCTTGTGTTTAAAAACTAATGAGTGCAGCGCTTCGCGCGCTGTAAAAACATGTATAATGGAAGAAAGATATGTATGACTGCGTGAACTAGATCAATTAAACGTTAAAAAAATCTAACCTAGCATCTAGAAACCGGCTTCTGAGTATCATGACAGCTTCGCACGTGGACTGCTTCAACTGAACCTGGATCCCGCTGAACTTCTTCTGGATAATGGCAACCATTCGATCGATTTCCTGTAAAATACAATCATATAGAGTTCACTTACTCCCAAGTAGAAAAATGTTTGTAGTTTGATTCCGCTGTTTTCCGGTCGAAATTTGTAAATTATAATGTGTATACAGATAACTATTATAACCAACACTATTGGTCATCACGTATAAATAAGTAATGTGGTGGCCAAGAGTTGGGCAGATCGATACGGTATAGGGGATACCTTAGCATAGTTGTAGTTTGAACTCGATACAAGCCATGAATTGGTACTTCTGACCCAAAAACAAGCAGATTAAACTACAAACACAGAAAGCTCAATTTGAAGAGAGCGAATCCTATACATGTCATTTTCATCTGCTGTGTTTGTAGCTTATTCCCTATGTTCTTGGTTGAAGTGTGTAGATCTGAATACAACTCAACGTCATCTCTTTTTGTACAAAGCTACTAGAGAAACACATCATCGAATTCCAACGCAAATGTGAAGTTCCGAATCGGAACATATTGATTTTGTTCCGAAACAATTCCTTTCTGAACAAAACTAACAGTTCTTCTCAATTTTTCAAGACTTCATTTCGAAATAGTTTTGATTAAAGAGAAAATAGACTGTAGAACGTATTAGAAACTAACTGGTTCAGAAGGTGTTTCATAGAATAAATACCTTGGCACTGATAGGTCGTGTCCTGGACTGATCCCTCAACAATGACATTACGTGTTGGGTGAACTCGTTGCACGCCTGAAAGGGAAATATTTTAATGAGATTGTGAGTTGTTATTTATGGAGATGAGATTGAATGTTCACGTTTCCCGTGACGCGTTACATAAACTGTAATGAGAACTATTATTACGATGAAATTGAAAAATTAGAAGGGAAACGGAAATATGCGGATCGGGACTTTGTACTTACTACTTTCTTGCACACAAAAGCGGTAACAGTAGACATTACTCTTGCAAAGTTCACATAGAAGTGATAGAGATAGAGATGTACCTCTTCGTATTTCTGCAGCTCCTGATTGTAGACTAGTCTGATCTGGCCCAGTTTCTGTCTGTAGTCTGCCTGGTCCCCGCCCGATGCGTCGCCACTCAACGGGGCGCCCTTGTCCGGTCCTGCCACTCCCTCCGCCACCTAGAAACACATGTATGTATTTAACAAGGTGGAGAAGAGAAAATAAAGTGAGACGTTTTCATTTTCGAGAGAAGACTATTCGATGAATAATATGCTCGTGTTGACTAAAAACGCGAGCGTAATACGCGCGCGTTTCCGATACACTCTAACTCGATGAATCTCTGATAATAACTTCTGGGTTGACGCTCACAAAACAAAAAAAAAGAAGACAGAAAGAGAGAGAGAAAACAAGTTTAATTGAAACAGAATAGGATGATACTCACCAACATGTTGTCCAATCGCATAAGTTGCGGGTCTTCCGGCTGTTCGTCCGAGGCATTTCGGAGGGAAAGTGCTGAACACATCAATTCACTATACAAACTACAATGCAACGCAACAGTTACGTAAAACAAGAAGAAACAACCAGAAATCTGTATTTTACACGTGAATACGCTTTCCACATCCGTTATTGAGCTACAGTACTATCCTGGTTGTGGATGTGGGGCGGACTGTTCGGGGGAATTATTCCAATTTGGGAAATTGGCATGGCAACACGTTGGTTCTAAGAAAAACAGTTTTGCAAAAAAAGTTTTTGAGAAATTTTCAACTGACCAGTTTTCTCTTTAACTTCGCATAAAACTTCGTACAACGCCTGCTTCATTGGATGACATTGCAGGGATTGTTTTCTGAAGAAAAAACAGTTGAAATTATCATGAGACGGAATTTAAAACAGGAAAGAACGAACAGAACGTTCTTTGATTATTGTGTAAAATTAACCTGATTTGATTCGATTTTGGTCGCGTGAACGCCGTAACTTGCTGAATGATCGTGGACCAGCGATGATTGGGTGAATTTTAATGTGAATGATCTTCTTTTTGAAACTTCCATCATATCGATTCGTCAACTCAATTGAACAATCGAAAAAGTTGCCAAAAACCATTGACATTGTTATTTTCTCCAATTTGACCGAGGTGTCAACTCACTTGACATTATCGTTGTCGTCCAGGGTCTGTTCTGATATTTTCATCAGTTCCTGGAGCAGATCACTGAGAGATTTTGTACCCGGCTCCATTGTACCCACCATCTGGCTACAAAAATAGAATAGGGTCGATTTAAGAAAAATCATACAAAGTTATACAAACAAGGAGAATCAGAAGAGAACGAATAAGAAAGTCGGGAAGTGTAAGAAGAAGAATAAAAACATGAATTCTGCGCAGTCTAATACGAACGGACTAGTAGTAGATTGCCAAAAACTTTGGAATTACTGGTAGTTCTATAACCTATTTTGGTTTTCATTGCTTTTTGCAACTTGGCGCGTTTCGGCCTTGCTGTGTTTGGACTTTCAGTAATTCAAGTATTTCTTTCAAAATTTATAGTATTTCAAAATTCAAGTATTTCTGCAAAGCTACTGATCACATTGAGCGCAGTAGACGAGTAAACTGTTGTTGTCTTATTTAAAAAGAGCTCAGCACTGAAAACGAGCCAAACAATGTGAAACGGGAAGGAACTTTCTTTTTTTACATTTGTTCATTGTGGAATCAAAATTTAATGCTAAATAATTAAAGAGTAGTGTTCGATGTTCTGACTACTGTATGGCATAATTTCAAAAAGTGATAAAATTAGAAAGTTCTAAAGTCGAATAAGGTTTTGCAACAGTTGTAGAACTGACTTTTAGAATAGCTAAGATCACAGAATAACAAGATTCGGAATAATCACATGAAACGTGAATAAAAGCATGAGAAATTGTGAACGGGTTAAAGGAAATAGTTATTTCCAAACACTTACCTCAGCAATCTTATCAATCGGCTCTTTTTCACAGCAAGTCTACGTTGTATCTTGTGAACCACTGTGTTTGTAGTTTAATCTCGTCCTTTTTGGCAAAATCGTGAATTGTGGCTTTCATCGGAATCAAACTACAACCAAAACTCTCGATTTTAAAACTCTCGCTTTTTGAAACATGTTACTTCGAACTGATTACAAGTTCTCAGATTGCAAGCATGATTCTGTTCAAATTAAAAACAAGCGGGAAACATTTGAAAATTCTCAGCTTCAGAAGAGTTTTAAAGAAATTAGAGAGAGTCAATAAATCTAAAGTACTGAAGCTGTAGAAAATATTCGCAGTTATTAAGTAACCGGTAATTGGTGATAAATTATGTTAACAAGAGCAATCAAAAAAAGAAAAGAAAATCTAGGCAATTCTCAGAAGGAAACAAACACAGCCAAAATGTGTAGTTTTCAGATAAAACAATACTAGCAATAATTATTATAATAATAATAACTTGAATACCAAAACAAGTACTCTATTGTTATTATTATTATCATTACATATTATTTTCAGATAATTGTTTTCAAAGGAATGATCAATTTTGCAAACTATCCTCTCCACAACCAACCAACAGCAAGATAATAAGAACTATCTTAGAAGATCAGTCTATGTTTTCTGAAGAAAGTTTCTTGAAGTTTTGACTGAACAGTGGAAGAGTCCACGTAATAATCGCGTGAACTATGTGCTATTCCAAAGGTTCACGAGCAGGAACATATAACAACTAGTTCGAAGAAACCTAATGTGAGATTGAAAAAACGGAGACAAACTGTGATATCTAGTACTACATGAACTTCCTAATAGTTTGAGTACTTTTTCACATTACGTGAGATAAACGTGTTCGATGTGATTTTAAAACAAAATGAGCAAAGAACTGTGTTCAAGCGCAGTTCATCGCTTGTTACGAATATAAATTATATTAATCAACACAGATGATAAATAAGTATGAATTAATGGTAAGGACGGAAGAACCGAAAAACTACCTAACGTCACAGAAAGTGAAGTTGAAAATTTGTTATCTGGTCTAGTGTTTGTTTCTGCGCCAATCTTGTTCACTCAGAATCAATAACCGACTGACTTAATGGTATTCTATTACATAGAAGAAAGGGGATCAACGCCTATATTGCCACAGTCATATGGCCTTTCGGGTCATCGATCTATCCGAACGCGACGCGACCGCGACGCGTCCATCGACGACCGCTATCAATCAGTTATATTAGGGGAGCCGTGTTGCTGTTAGATACACCGAGAGATTGATGATATATTATTAAAAGTTGGCTGAGAAAACGGAAAGTTTCGACAGAACGCGCATCTTGGTTACGGTAGCGGCACGCGCGCGCCAGCTACACAGAGGTAAATAAACGGATTAGTTACAGCCGACTGCACCAACAAACATAAGTAAACTACGGTAACTGCAAAAATGGCACTTTAAAACTTTAAAACAACTTTTTGGGACTAGAAAACAAGGTTAGGCATATTGGAAACGTTTTGGGTAGGCTGTGGCTCGTATCTCTATGTCCATCAATCTTACTTGACAGGTCGAGACGAGAGAGTGTGGTGAAACCGGAGAGGGCAGACGGGCAATTGAGGGGCTGTTCAGAGGCCGCGCGGCAATGAGGACGCAGAACAGAGCGAATAGTCATTGTCACTGGCACTTGTGATGTTACAGTATCCAAAATGGGAGTGCGTGCTCGGGTCACGGTACACAAAAGGCATTTCATCGAATTTGCTCTGAATGAAAAACTTTTGAAACTGCTAGAGATGTGACACTACCCATTGTACTATTGGGTTCGAACGTTGCTTTAAACACGACAATATTCATAACTGCAAATAGTTCAGGTGGAAAAAAAAGCATAAGAAAAGCAAAAGGGCAATCCATCATTTTTTGAGAAGGTCTCGCAAATTACTAGTTTTTCTCCTTCTAAGAACTAACTGTACATCTGTGTTTGCGTACGAAAATGATAGGTGAGAAGACTGAAATCGAGTTGAAAACCTGTTCCGATCTCACGCTTATTTCTGATCGCTTATTTCTCATGGGGAGATCTTATCGGGCGACGAACGAAAACGATGAAATGTCGAAAATCATGTAAAGTACTTCATAACTCTATTTGATGTAGAGGTAGAGAGAGAGAGCAAGAAAGAGGGGAAATAGAATGGGAGAAAGAGAGAGAGAGAGGGAGAGAGAGAGAGAGAGAGAGAGAGAGAGAGAGAGAGAGAGAGAGAGAGAGAGAGAGAGAGAGAGAGAGAGAGACAGACAGAAATACAGAGAGCCACGTGCGGTATAATTTCATTCGTAGTTTTGTCGGTCGCAATGTTTTACTGGTATTCTTACCACTAACTTCAGTTGTATCCTGCACCATTTGTAGTTTACATGTTTGCACGAAAATAAACCAGATAATCAATTATATGTTGCATACTGTAAGGCATCAGATAGGCGCGAAAAGAACTATACACTGCCATCTGTTGGATGAGATCTATATTTAACCGGGTTTTCCGTAACCTGACCGATTTTTGGTTACCTCTTTTCCGGTTACCTCAGTGGGTAACCGGTTGGCGACCTGGTTTTTCTACCGCAAAATGTGATTTTGTTGAATAGTAACCGGAGTGTTTAGTTTAGGTTACCTACTGGTTACCTGTGAGGTAACCTAAAAGTAAGGGTTACCAAAAACCGGTTAGATTACCAAATAAATCCGGTTAAATGTAGAATTGGCCAAAAAACAGACAGTCAATCAGATGTTGCATACTGTAAGTCATCAGATAGGCGGGAAAATATGGTCTACACCCTTCATATTGAGACTATTACAGTACACATTCAAACTTTCCAATAACTTTTTCCGGTGCAAATTTCAACGTTGTCGGAAGTGTTTTCGAATTCTTTTGAAATGGGAGAGAACCGAATGATAAAACTCGTGTTTTCTTATAACAATTACAACTATGGAACATATTGTAAGTTTCGAATTCATACTGTAAGTCATCAGATAGGCGCGAAAAGAACTATCCCTGCCATCTGTTGATGCCAACTGGCCTTATTCCCCTATTGTGCGGGATAATCTTACCCATATTATGCAGATATGCAAATAAGGCGAGCGGTTGGATCAGACAAAGTCAAAGAAGGTCGATGGATGAGGGCGAAGAGCGGGGTGATACATGGAGTTACCAAAACTCGTTGTAGATTAGGGAGCGTACCGCGTAATAGGCCTGCGAATAGAAAGAGAGCACCCGATAAATCGACTTCAAGTTATACCTTCAGATTGTTAAATCGAGATAAAAAAAGATATGCAGTTTGCTTTGCGCCCGACTTTTGGCAAAGACTGTCACTAATGACGATACAAACATCGGGTTCAATTTCCACGAATGTTTTGTGTTGATAGCAAATATTAATCAGACTGTTTAGTAAGAGATTAAAGAGAAAAACGAAAAATACAAGGCGAAAAGTTTATGATTCATATTTACAGCTGGAACATGCAGTATTCAACTCAGATTTACAAAGTTATCAGAAATGTCAGTAAGAAAAATGTCATAATGAACAAATGGCTCGTAGAAACAAAATGTCATGCTACACTCGATGGAGTAGAACTATTTGAACTACAAAAAAACAACCATAGTCAATAATATATAATAACCCCGCTTGGTAAAAGAGTTGTGAGAAACGAAGCACACGTACGTCAGCTAGACATCAAGTAAAAACCCGAATCGTACAGAGTTAAACCGGTATATAACATAGAAACAAACTATATGAACACAACACATAAATTCGACCTCACAATCTACGCTATTACAGCATACATTCATATGAGAGTTAGTGAAAATCGCCTAAATTTTTAACATACTTCATGAAAACGTAAGAGAATAGCTAATCTGCGAAATAAGTTGAAATCCTGCTCAATCGTGACAAAGGGTGGTGGGGAATGCATTCTAACATCCAAGCTATGTTACGAATTATATACAGTAAAAACAAGTTAGTGTCATTTTGATATAGATGACGCTCTAGGAAGGGATAGATACAATGACTTAGTTATGCCAATTTGTTAAGTTTGTAGTTTGATCATCAGATATCAGACTACAATACAAACTTGATCAGCCTCGTAGAAATTCTGTTCCTCTACACCGCAGTTATAACGACGGAGTTGTTGCCAAAGCCAATAACCCGTGTTACTTTGCGCACATTGCGGATTCGCCAGACCAGACTGAAAATAATATAATCTTCACAAAAGAATGAACATACTACAGGGTCTGTTCGTCGTTCTGAGAAAAGCTCACCGTAAAAAGCAAACCATATACTCTCATTAGTCACTCCCATTTCTATTCACAAGGTTCTCGGTTTCCAGTTCAACCACCTGATTATAAATAAGATTCTGTGGAGAGCAAAGATTTGTATAATATCCAGAACTTCAGGAAAACTTGTATAATTGCCGGGACTTCTGAAATGCCTCGTATATTTATCACTTTGTAGGGATTCATAACCTTCCAGTTACGCGACAGCTTGTACATCGTCAACATTGGGACACACAAGTATATTCTTCTAGCAATCTACAAGTCACTCCCCGAGTGCTATAAACAGAGCCTACCGTACCCCTGGAAATCCATTCGGCGTGCATTTACTCCCTCCAAGACCTCAGCAGCATTCAGGGCGGAGAGGTTGTGCACCATGATGTTATCCAGTTCGCGACTACCCTCGTTCCACTCCTAAAACAAAGAAACTAAAAATGGTCCAATTTCTTCGCAAAATTAGAAAGGTCTAGTTCACACATGCACAATGGTCGATCCATTGAGCAAAATAGCATGAAATGATACGAAAAATGAAGCACGTAATTATTTTTTACACCATACTTGCCAACTTGGCTGAACGCCAGCAAAAAACGGGCCGAAATTCGGAAAATTTGGCTATTTCTGATGCAAATCTAAATAATCTCGGATATTTTATCCAAAATGGGTTCTTTCTTGAAAGAGATTGAAGTACCTGAATGAGTTGCCTGATAGTCTCTTGACTGATATAGCCGTTATCACCCGAAATGACCATAGTGGGACAACCGAGAAGCGACAGCCATTTGTCCGAAGAACAATGGTGCATGGTGCCCTCGATGTGGATGGACTTCACCTAAACACACAACGTTGCACTTCAGAATCAGCCTGGTTTCATTTCTAAAGAAAGTAAGAGTTTACACGACGAACAGGGTTGCTTTTTAGTTGGATGCAACCCAGTCATATGTGTACTTGGCCACAAACAACAAAATAGAATTGAAAACTTCTACAGTGTCAGAAATATGGAGCCAAAGATGTTCAAACATATTTCTTCGGCTATGGTTGACAAGAGTGTGTAGATTTCAGTCAAAACTTGAACGCTCAATATAGAGGTTGAAAAACTAAACTACAACTCGGCTACTAAAGTCTTCATACCCCCTACAGCGCGAGCTCACCTTCAAAACACGCTGCTTGAGTCGTCTCGGCCCCGTCAAGCAGCCTTTCACGAAATTGAGAGTTTTCACTTGAAGAGAGTCGACAATCTCTTGGAATGCTCCCAGAGAACACTTAAACATGAAAATATAGAACCAAAACTTTTCCCCTTTCAATCAATTACCGTGTTCTTAATGTTTTGGCTGTGAGATGTTTACACTTTCTTGATAGAGCAGTGACTACACATACTTTTTTGGTTATAACTAAAGCAATACAGTCACTACGATATTAGGCGTACCCTGTTCCATTCGCACCTTTTCGGGATAGGTATTCGTAATCTTCATAACATACTAATAAGTTGCTATAACTTTTTTTTAAAGATCGTACTGTTTTAGATTCATAGGAATGAACTTGACCATTAAAAATGGAATCCATCCTCACCAAGACATGACATTCGTCGAGTAGTAACGTGTTGACCGAGCAGCCGCTCCTTTCAACCAGTCGGCAAATTCTTCGCAAAAATACAGTATCGATGCGGAACTAAACAGTGAAAAGTAACAAAAGGCGTTCATTCCAAAAGATCGATATATCTATGTTAGGAGAAAAACTATACAAACCTACTGAAAATAGTTAGCGCCCGTCGAAAAACTATGTGCACGAGAGCAAACTACAACGAAAATGTTGTCCCTCCATATAGTACACGTGACAACCCAAAGAAGATCACTTGACCTGCTGCTCGGTTGAACAAACCAAATCCACAACAAACTAAAAGGCTAATTCTTTATTTAACCCGGTATTTCGTTAACCCTAGCAGTTAACCATTAACCGGGTTACCTGGTTAACCCTTTCGTTCACGACTTGGTAACCCAGAATTTCCCCCAAAACACGTTGTTACAAGAGGAGAGTTACAAATGGGTTAACAAAGGGGTTAACCCGGTTAATAGTTAATGGTTATCTGAGTGGGTTAACGAAAAACCGGGTTCCTTGTGGAATTGGCATAAAATGAATCAGTGGAAGTACTTAGTCTGAGCTCCTCTTCTTTATTAGGTCTTATTTAGGCTATTCTAGTTCAAATACTAATTCTTGTTTACATTGAATCACATGGTTCAATAACTCTTATTCTCGAACCAAAACTATATCCACCCAACCTTCCTCAGACTCAATGAGTGCAAGTCTCGATTGAATAGCAGACCGTCCAGAGCAACAGGGTTCACTTCCAGCCTATCTTGCTCTTCCTCCCCCGCCACAGCCGAATAGTGAGCAATTCGGCCGCCGTTCCTATTCTGAAAACTTTTTTAAACGTTCACGAGGCAAACATGAGGTTCTTGAAAAATGAGGTTAAACACATTCAGGAAGGTTTTCCTTACTCTGCTAGTCGAGTGCATTCTCACTAGTTTGTAGTTTGGCGGTGCAATGCACCACTTGAATCTAGCAGAGCCTCTGTAACAGTGTAACTCACAGCGTCCTGTAGTCGCCTTACAACACCAAGTAATTTCAAAGAAGACAGATTCTAGTGAAAATGTTTCAATCGAAAAAAAAACTATTTATCCAACAAAATCAGGAATTTTCACAGATTTGAATTCAAGATTCTTATGGAATAGTCAAAAAATAAAGCTAATCACTGTATCCAACCTTGGAGAAGAACAGACATCCTCCTTCAACACGGGCCAATTCCGCCCGATATCGATTGATGAGAGACTCGAAATAATGCGAAGACGACAAGAGAACGAGCATGGATGAGTAATTCATCTGAAAAAAAAATATTTTTCATGTGACAATTTACAGTACAGTTCTCGCGATTTCAACGTGGAGACACCTACAATTAAGTATCACAATTATTTCATGGTCATATTCAGTGAAAATACTTTTTCTTGCACGAATTTACATCTGTGCAAAACAAAAAGAACGCACCTTTCGAATTACATCCCGCTGGAGGACAAGGGGCAGTTTTTCGAGATTGATTCGTGTTCGTGTCTCTCTTCTACAAAACAACCAGTTCAAACACCTGTAACCAGAAACCAGAATACAACAAACACAAACATTGTTAACCACTAAGTAACCTCTTATTTACCCAAAAATACATTATAAACAAGGGTTACAAAGGGGTTAACAGAAGGGTTATCCCGGTTAAGTTCAACTGAGAGGGTCAACGAAATACCGGGTTCATTGTGGAATTGGTCAAAGGGAAATGCACCCCAAACACCAAACTACAATTCTACAATAATTGTGGAAGCACCTACCATTTGAGCTTCGTCATGATAATATTGGTGCCGTCCACTGAACCTTCAACAACGTTCATTCCCAGGGTACTGTAAGTGAGAATCATGATTTACAGCAAACACTTTTGTAACTTGCAAGTTTCTTTTTTGAAACAAGCTCACGCTTCTTACTAATTAACATAACACATAAGAAGTATGTGATGAGATAGAAATGAGAAACAGGGACTGTTTCAAGTCTATTTTATAATTACTAAAAAATGTTACAGATTAGTCGACAATAAGATAGACCTAACTAATAAAAACTGTAAACTTTGCAAAATCAAAACTATTGTTACAACTTTAAACAGTATGGTCCGATTGAAAAACAAATATCGTACATGCCTAACATTTGTTGGCACAGAATGACCAAAATGTGGCACTAGAAATTGTGGTTAGGAGAGCGCAGGAGAGAATTTGCCACTGGCATTTGACCTTTCATTCGAAATATGACCAAGTCTTAGTTGTACTTTGATCACATACAACAGATATCTCGCAATATTAAAATTTTCAGGCACTTTTCCGTGCACGTCAAATTTACGGTTCGGATTGAAAACCGGCACCTCACCACAACAAGTGATCAATTATTTTATCGAACAAAAAAATATGAATGATTGGCACTGTAACTATAGCCACGTTCACAATTCAGAAAACTAATGTTAGTTGTGAGGTGAAAGTGGGCATTATGCAAATTAGATCTACAGCGCTGACTAAACTAAACTAAGCTGTCTGATCATAAAAATTGGTTGAAAACATTAAAAAGACAATGAGGAACGAGAGATAGAACACAGAGAATGAGAGAGAGGGGGGGGGAGAGAGAAATTTCTTTCAAGTGTAGGATTTGTCAGACCGTTGTGGACACCGTACCATCGATTTTCTCAGAACGATTGGCGCCAATTTTCTTCGATTGGCCAGCTACAAAAGCGAGAGAGTGTACAGATCAATGAGGCCGCAGACATCTGGGTCTCTCTGACCTGCACACTCTCTCGCTCAGCCAATAGAAGTGGCTGGCCAATTGGCTGGGAATTGTCTGAGTTGTATGGGACGGGGTTTGGCAAGCGGCCAGTTCGTCTGCGTATCATTGATCTACTCCCTCTCTCAACTGCTGGCAGATAATCAACGACCGCTCACCCCGCATCGCTCAATCAATTGAACCCTCCGCTGTCTTTATGGGGAAAATGGCGACAATAGTTATAAGAGGAAACATGCTGACACAGTTAACATAACAGAAAACGCCAAAATCCGATCTAACCATTTATGCACAACTAACTACACACCAGAAAAGAACAACAACAAACACGTAATTGAAATACTGAAGTATTTGAATACAAATAAAAACTGAATAATCCCTGTCGCATAACAGGGCCAAAAACAATGAAACCGTAACAAAAAGTCTACGAAAACAATACAGAAAAATATATAAACAAATTGAATGAAAAACAAAAGGCACATGTGGTGATACAAGTCAGAAATAGAGAAATAGCGCACGAGGGTTATCAATTTCAATTCGGTAACATAAACGAAACTCGACATTTCGAGTTCGACTCGGAACTGAAACTTGAAATGAACTCGAAACCCGATTTTTACTACTCGAGTAACAACTCTGAATCTGACCTGCACATAAACTATATTACATTAGCCGAGATCTACTTTGTTTCGCCACGGTCAACGTGATTTATTGATATCATCATGGAACTGTAAACGGGTGAAATCACGTATCACGTGAACGGAAACGGCTAGAAATCACAAAATGAAGACCCTCTATACAAAAATGAAACAAAACAACAATGAACTCAGGATGAAAGAGGGACGGAGAAGGTGACAGTTGGTTGACCCGTTACAAAATCTCGCTAACCATAACCAACCGTCTACCGCCAAACATCAGCTAACTTTCCGATTTCATCCATCATGAAGATCCTAATATGATATATGAATGGATATTCTGACAATATTCTGGCTGAGAAATAGAGATATTTCGTGTATTCAAATTACAGACCACTGGAGGCCTGATTTTCTGAATGAGTTTGCTGCCAGAAAAGTTAGCTGACAAATAGCTATCCGCCGTCTAGTCAAGTTCATTGTTCAGCTGACCATTCTGGTAAGGCTATCTTGGGATCCCGATTGATTGGTGTGCCCCAATATTACAATCGAAGAACCCAAACTTTTCGTGCTACCGAGATTCACCGAAAAAAAGGGAAAAGATCCAAAATAGAACTTCTCTCAGAAAAGTCAGCTGAGCCACCAGTTACCACACACCAGTATACGAGTTGAACACGTAAACTTCCCGATTATGCATTAGAAATAGACGAAACGAGACAGTTCCTCGAGTCTCTTTAAAAGAAGAAGAAGAAGAAGAAAAAGACTTCTTTCAGAAAAGAAGAAGACAGTTATTACTCTCTATTCGGTTTAGTTGCGCGTGTCCGCGTCTCCTTCGGGGCCAGCGGCACGTGTTCATCCGGGAACTCGACGCCGAACGTCTTGCGACCGTTGTAGTTGCGTCTCATCTCCGACGCTCCCGTACGTCGCTCGCCCGCCTCGCGACGGAACAAGACCCCCGCCTTCTCGCGGCACAAACGGAACAACAGCGTCAGCCTGGATACAACAATGAGGTATTTAATCACCAATAAGGGGTTTGCCATAAACTCTGAAAAACCGTTGCAACGTAAAATACCGGACTCGCCAATTTTGCAACTTAAAATACCGGCACCGGGGTCAGCCAGATGTCGCCTGTACTGTTTGAAATTCATAAGGAGATGCAGGCTAAATCTACACCAGTATTTAAGCCTGCATCTTCTCCGGTATTTTAAGCTGCCAGCGTTTTCACAGCAAGTAGCCTGTTTTTAGATTGAAACCCGTGAAAATTGAGCATTTTGCATCGAAAATAGACAGTTCGTCTTGTTTTCACCATAAAGGTGGCCCGCTTTCACTTTTTCCCACTATTTCGACAATTTTACTAGGATATGTATCTAATCAGAAACATCGAGGAACACGATGAAAACTGGCTTATTTCGACCCAAAACCAACTATAATAAATTGAACGTATTTCAAGTTTCAATGAAAAACGAGCTCCTTTTCGGAGAATTCTCAAAATCTAATAGGACGATACGTATCGGCCCTTTAAACTGCAATTGATGTTTAAAGGACCGAAGCGCTGGGATAGGTCCTTATAATTGTCCTTCTTTGAATGTGCGCACCTCCTCTCCACTTCCTGGGGTGTGTCGGGACGTGGTGGTTCGGTTCCCATAGCAGCCTTCTTGTCATACTCCACGGCAGCCGCCCAGTCAATCAGTCCCACCTTCTGCTCACTGTAACCAACAATAATTTACTAAACTACTTTAGATGAGAACAAAACATATAAATTTTTATGATATATCAATTTAATTACGTTTCAACATGTTTTTGAGCAGCGGTCCCATTGTTCTCTGATCGCATACTTGCCTACTATAACGTCAGAAAAAATATTCGACAACGAGTTTGTGCAGGAAAACCACACCCATCTGGTTTTTCAACCTTTTTAAGGGGAGGGGGGGGGGCGTTTCAAATTGCGTTACATTGGATTGCAAAATTTTGCTTGATTTTGCAAAAAAAATTGCATTGCAAAAAAATTGCAAAAGTTAAATTGCGATTGTAAACAGGGCCTTTGCGATTTCAAAATTACGAAGATTTTCTGCCAATTTGAAGGACGATTATGTGGTCCAATCCCAACACTTCAGTCCTTTAAACTGCAACACATGTCTCAATTGCAGTTTGAAGGACCGCTGACACGGGATTGGTCCACATCCACATAATCGTCCTACTTTAAGTGAAATTCTCGAAATTGTAAAAAAAAAATTAGTTTCCGGTGAATTTCTATTTTTAAGGGGAAGGGGTCGCACCGGCGGTAACTTTTTGGTCACCCCTGACTCTGACAGAGACCACTTGAGATTCTTGAGAATGATGACGATTGGCAAAAGAATAAGTATTACCTGGCAGGACTCGAGACGAATTCACGGGTTAGAGTATTGTACTTGGAAATCACATCACTAAGCGGACCAACCTACAAAATAATGTAATAATAATGCACAAATATTCACAATTTTATCCGAATTAACTACATGAGCAACAAGCAGTGAGCAAGCATTAGTGATATTAGTGATACAAAGTGCAACCCAAAACTGATTTGTGGTAATATTGAGCAACTCCTAGACAAAAGTAAAAAAAAAAGTCTTACGCACAACTACCTAATATACTGATATGTTTTTTTTCACCGAAGCGTGGTGGAACTAAGGCAGCTCAGCTACACAAGGAGTTAGTCGTACGATCTATTGTTATAGGATATTGACATATTTCTATGGCAAAGATTGTCTTTTCGGCGGAAAAGCAGTCCGTTTTTCAATTCTTCCTGACTATTCAGACAACTTTACTCGGGTATGGTGGCCAGTATGGGTGTATTAGCAATTAGAGTCGTACCTCGGGAATCGTGACCAGCCAAAACTTGGGCATCTTTCGATCGCGATAACCTTCGTTGTGGAACTTGGTCCAGAGTCGTTCGAACAGCGTGCGAATCAAAATCATGGATCTAAACCGAAAACTGTCGTCCATGTCGTGAAGACATACTACATACTACTAAAGATTCATCCATTACTGCTATCCACCTTTTTTCGTCATACATCTGCTGTATTTTGGGGAATCTCCTTAGTAGGAAAACGGGTTTTCTTCTCAAACACGAAAACAAACAAACTAAATAATGATCATAATCTTCTAGATGGCCAGACCAGGAAAGTCAGCCACTAAGATCTCATTTCAGCCCCGTCCCCTCTCGTATTTTCTCTTCTCTGATGAGCGAGTACCACATTCATACAACCTGGATTATATTATATTATATATATATATATATAAATTCAGTAAAAACCTACTCGACGTCGTTCTTATGAGCCGTCAAGGCAGCCTCTTCCGGTTTCGGCTTGAGACCAGTACGCGGATCGGCTCTCTGGCTGTTGTACACCAACTCATCGTGGCCAAACGACATGATTACGTCACGCACATCCAGACTATCGTAGTCACACTTGACAAGAATTTTCGCTGCATCTCTGAAGTACGTGGGTCAGTGGGCGGATTCCATAAGGAATCCAGTAATTCGTTAACCACTAATCGTGTTAACCTATTTGTTAACCCCTCTCTAACACTTTTTTAACAATGTATTTTGGGGAGAATTCGGGGTCATTTAGTGGTCAACCAGGTAACCCATTTGATGTTTACCTGAAAGGGTTAGCGAAATACAGGGATTAAATGAAGAATTGGCCGTGTTAGTGGGTGTGAACAACAACATACCGACCTGTTGTGAGAAATTGTCAATAACTGGAAATACCATTTGAGGGGTTACCTATTTTGAATTCTAGTGCGGCCAGGGGTGACCAAAATGTTGACCGACCCTACCACCGGTCCGACCCCTCCCCCTTGAAAAATAGAAATTGACCAAAAAATACGATACGAAATAATTCTTCAAATTTGCGAGAATTTCACAAAAGTTGGCAAAAAATCACCATAATTTTTAAAAAATTGGCTCTATCGGGGCCTTTACGACCCCCCCCCCCCTGAAATTGTTGCACGCGTGCAACTTGTGGTCACCCCTGAGTGCGGCGCTGTAGGCTGCAAACACAGGACTCAGCGAATGATAAAATCATGTCCAAAACGCTGCCGGTTACTACTAATACAGCCCGACCATGCAGAACAAAGAACAACACTAGCTGTCTCGTTTTCTATCAATACGATTGCTCTTCTGCACAGAAGCCGTACTGACACGGTTTGATCGGAAATACCAAAATACAAACTCTAAAAGCATACACCAGTAAGGTCCGACTGTTCCACGAAAAATAGTCCGTTTTTAGATAGAAACATGGGAAAACTAATGATTTAGTTGCAAAAACTGACCACTTCTCTCGTTGTCGGCGAAAAAGTAGCCCGTTCTTCGATTTTTTGTTTCTATCTGGACAACTCTACCAAGATATGTCTAAAAACCATTATTTCCCATTTCCACACAACTCACCTGGCATTCATGGGCGGAGAATAGACTTGCAAGGATGTGTTCAGCAAGCGACAATGGTTGACATACTCCAACAGAGAGTCGGTCAGCATGAGCACACCTGCAATCATTCGAAAGCCGTGTGCACCAATATCCCGCCGTCTCTAACATTTCCACACTAATCCATGGAGCAGGTATAGTTTGTTCCACCCACTGATAACCCTCTGCACAAATATGCCCAACTGCCAGGTCGAAATTATGTAGGTTAGCGTTCTTGGACTCTCCGAATTTCGTTGACGTCTTCTGCACCTCTACTAGTAAATAGCCTCCCGAAAACTTGAAGGATTACTGTAGAAAGGAGATCGATTGGTGAAACAGAGTATATTCCGGCTAGATGTGAGATCAAAAAACTGCTTCTTGAGACTCAGTTCGGAACTTTCATACTACACCTAAGACACATAGTGCTCGGGGAGTTCTCCCCTATTTCAGGAAAGGGGTAAGAAAAAAGAACAGTTTTCGGCTATTTTTGACCAATGCAGGGTTTAATGCAGAAACGGGTCTCGTAGTATACTCCATTTCACCCATCAATGACTTTCTACAGTAATATTTTGATTATTCAACAGCATTTTTCATGAATGAACAAATGTGACAAGAGGTGTGGAGAACAAAATAACAGTTTCAACGTTTTACGATAACTTCAAGACGTAAAAGATGTTCTTCAGTATTTCGCGATCTCACTGTAAGGCTATTGTTGCGTGGAACGCTGGAACGGCCTATATTATTCAAGAAGGAAGCGAATAGCGTACCATAGACAGAGACAGACGGATGAAAACAATTCGGAATGAGCGGCACCACTCGGTGCCAGCCGAAGCTGCTAATTTCAGTGGCGTAACGCTTCAATCTAGCCTCCATCTGAAAGCAATAGGATCGATATAGATATGCGGCTCAACTTGCCAACTATTTCAAAAACAAACTCTGAAGCACGGTTTCAACTTTTCGAACGGTCATTTCATACCCCGCGTTTGTTGAAGAAAACATGCGTACTGATTTACGTGGCGTGAAAAACAATACGCAATCTGAGCACATACGCATGAGCATGACTATGATTCACGCCCACGGGAGAAGTACAAATCAAGAGTAATATTTCCATGAGGTAGAGTGCGGGGTAACAAAACAACACATGTTTTTATTGTCTCATAAGACGAAACATCTATTTTCGAGTGCAGAGCAAAACCGCGACATGCACCACGGCCACATCCAATTCGGATATGACTACTCTCTGGAAGTTACCAATTTACGTTGAAAATACATCTAATTTTCCATTTTTTCTGCAAGAATGGTCAATTCTGACACAAAAGGGGCCTGTTTCTGAGTTTTGTAACTATTCAGCCAAATTTAAGCATAACTACTCACCATCTGCTTGGTCAGCGCACGTCTCTCCACAAACTGCGTCCCGGCTGTCGCCCGAGGAATGGTGGGAAACACGGGTGGTGGCAGTTCTACCTGCGCCACCGGCTGCTGTTCACCTTCAACAACATAAACAATATTATAAGATATTTTGCGCATGAACAAAAAGTAGTAAATACCAGCTGACTAAGTTATTACAAGATTCTAAACGAACCCCAAAGGAGAGTATATTAAATTAACAACTTACTTACAAGGAAGCGATGATCGCCTTTAGGCCAATTCTATATCCAACCGAGTTTTTTGGTAACCGCTTTTCAGGTTACTTCACCGCTAGCCGGTATGTAACCTAGAACTAAATTTCGGTTACCCTATAAACCAACAAAAAACTACACTTTGTGTTAAAAAAGCAAGTCATCGCTTTTTTTAAAAAATTTTATGTTACCCACTGAGGTAACCTGAAAAAAGGGTTAAATATAGAATTTACCTTACTTGATCAATAAATAACTTCAGAGATAGTATTTATCACTCTCAATTCGTTCATGCATCAACTTTATTTTATTTAACCTAATTCTGTTAATTTGATCACCTCTATTGTCCGTGTGTCCGGGACGTCGCCGTGGTCGAGCCAACGTTCGTTCTACCACTGGCGCCGGCTTCTCCAACATGAACGGGTTCCAGCTGGGGGCGCTCGCCAGAAACTTCGTCGGCATTCTGTAAGCATTAAGCAAGCATTTCAGTATTTCTTTTCAATACAACCTCCATCGCCCATTTTGAACACATCACTTTCATCAGTTTTATTTCATCTCATCAGTTTTCTTTCTACTCTAGTCTGGGCTGGTTGGTAGTGGAGGAGTCTCTCCGTTTCCCTGTTTCCGTCATCCTAACACTACGTGTTCCATTCAGGTATCCAGTCTACAAGTCGATTCAGACGACGAAGAGATTGAAAACCCGGGCCACTCGCGGCTGGGAATCGCTGGTCCGTATTCCCAACAGGAATGCATGTTCAAACGCAGTTCTTTCCCCCCCCCCCCCCCCCCCCCTTCAAGAAGATTCGCATCTGGATCGATGCCAACAGAGCATTCGATAGTCCACCATGAAGTCTTCTATAAAGGAAAGTAGGAAAGGGACCAACCCCTTACAAGAAACTGCTGCTACGAAGATCTGTGACATGTATGATGAACACCGCCTCGTAACGAAGCGACGTGAATAAATAAATATGAAAAAAAACTTTCTGTTCAAATTGCATACTGCGCTATCAACCTGATGCCGGAAACTTTGAACAAAGCCAACTAGGCGAATGAACATTCGTGAGAGTAAGCGCGAATAATAGTTTTTACCCAGATCGTCTGGAATGCAACCAAATTTGTCTAGAGTGAGACTTTTTGGTTATGCAAAGTTATTTTCGTTGCATTTGAGATGCAACCTGGTTGCATTTGAAAGAAACCAATGGTTTTCAACACATTCAATCTGGTTTAAACCCGGTTGCTTCTGTAATTGGCCTCGAATCTCGCATCCGGTCGGCTAAACTCACCGCATGAGATAGGCGTCAACTGCCGCCGGTTCAACTCTTCCTTCGCGTGCAATTTGTTGAATGTCACATCTAGGAAATGTGGACACGGACGATGTAGGAAGAAACACGGCATTATACCAATGACGCGAATTAATCAGATCCACAGCCGACGAACCAGTAATCTTCTGAAACGGATTATATATATATATATAAATAATGATTGCGTCATTTCCATGAGTATTCTCGAGGTGGGTTCTGATTGGCAGCGTACCAATGAAACTTATATTTTCATGGCCTTCGCGAAATATAATGTTTTGCTATTCTCCATTTCTTATTAGCAAATTAGCATTTAGATAACATACCTACGGTTACTTTTCTCGTAAGATCTGCTCCTCTTCCGCGAACTTAACAACCAGCCCCCCCCCCCCCAGTTTCCACTCACTCTTCTATTAGAAAGTTTTATAAAAACACATAGGAAAGAACATTTTAATTATGTACTGAAGCATACGACCATATCGAAAATAACTGACCAGGGCTATTTTATTCGGACCAACATCGTTACGTAATGAAGACAATCGCTCCATTTTGTTTTGACTGCGATTGAATAGGAGGATTGATGGAAAGTCGCCTGTAAAAAAAGACCACACTTCCTACTACATAATAAGTATGGACGTATTACATCGAGATAGTATGATAAATAAATCATTTCTACTGGAAATAAAAACAACTTAAGAACACACCCGATGAACACAGTCACCTACACTAGCTACACCGGCTGACTATAATGACCGTCTGACTAGTAAAGCTGATTTACGCGGCATAGAATCGGTATAGTTCGTTACACCCACTTATTACCCTCTACAGTAATAACCTCAAACAGGGGTCGAGTGGTCGACTGGTTGTGTGCGCGCTAGCACTGAAAACACCATGGTTCGATCCCACTCGGCGCGGTATCTTCATGGCGGACCGCATGAGCTGATGAAAAAAGCTCACCCATGCCTAACTTCACATCTACGGACCCCACCCCTCTACGGATACTTCTGTGTGATCACTTGTCTTGGTTGTACTGAAATGAATAAAGTAACTTCCAAAATAAATTTTGGTAATATTGGACCCCCTCTCTGAAAACGATTAGCGCCAGTTTTTTTGCGATTGACCAGCAACAGGACATTTTATTTAACCTAATTCTTTTTAGTTAATGGCTTGATGATTTCTATACTTACTTCTAAAGTGAACGTTTTTCTTGGAAGCCGCCTGTTGTTCGAATCTTTTCCTCCACGCCTTTCTCTCAGTGATGGACAGACTGAGAAAATCGACATCACTCTCCAAACATCGGAGAGTTCCCTTCAATGAAAGTGAAAATCTTTTCAGTGCACCATAGGCATCCCTAACCCTAACTTCCAATCAAATCTTCAAATCAATTCATCCTATGAAGAAACGAATTACGGAATTGTTGAACATGAATTCTCACATTAGCAACAGGTTATTTGACCACAATGCCTTTTTTGCCGTTCAAGCCTGCCTACGTGCATTCGAAAAAGTGCGAGTATTTGCGAAAAATTACTTGCTACATTACAAGTAACCCGTAGCATTACTTCCAACCAATCGTGGATTAAAGAAGTTTTTTTAATATTATTATTTTTGTGCCTGTTCAGAAATTTACTTACCAAACTCTTCTTCAGAATGGAAGGCGGTAGTGGCCGAACCTTTTTCCCTGGAAAAAAGCGTAATTGAAAAAGAAAGCAAAAATGCTAATGTTTTTCCTGTCCTCTCATCCTGTCAGGACGCACAGCAAAAAAGTAGTCAATTTTTCCTGACATCACTGAAGTCTGCTTGGCTAGTGACAGCCTGTTAGGCAATGCGCATAGCGAATAATGTGATACATAGAACAACCCTGTTGTTTCATAAACTATCACCATACCCCAGTAAAGTTGTTCGAAAAGGCTGAAAAAAAAACTAAAAAAAAAAACGAGCGAAAAGACGACGTCTGAATTTTGATTACCCAAAATTCATGAAAAACACCAAAAATTCAGATAATCACCCAAAAATTCGCCGAAATCGGGTTATTATCTGGATTTTGCACAAAAAATATCATTTTGATCACCCAAAAACTAGATAGTTACATCATTTTTCGTTCTGTCACCCAGAAATCAGAGAGTTGTCCAATAATTGTAAACGTCTGATTGTCACGTGTTTCCATCTGAATTGTTTTTTTGTCGAATATCTTAACACCTCGAATATCTTCCACATAATTTCTAGGTGTACAATACCTTTTCCCTTCGCATCTACTTCTATCTTCTTATCACTAATCGGCACCATGACAGATGAGCTAAGCTGTTCGGACGAGCCAACCATTGCTTGTTGCAACCCTGCAAGTAAATTAGGCATTTTAACAACCTGGGCAGGGAAGGAGCTGAGAACGATTGGAGTCAATTTTCTGCGATTAGCAAACTGCTAAACCGAGAGAGCATGGGATCAATGAGGGCGCAGACTACTGCGTCTCTCAGATCTAGCAGAGAATTTTCTGAGGAGCTCAGAAACATTAGATATTAGATCCAAACTTTCTATGATTGACCAGCTACAGAAGCGACAGAGCACGGAGGTCGATGAGGCCGCAGACAGTCCGGAACAGTCTGCATCTCGCACACTCTCTCGTCGTCGTTGCTATAAGAGTGGCTGATAATTGTACACAGATAGATACTCACCATGAGCCGAGTTGAAGTTGAAAACACTTTCATGAGAGTCAGAGGACACGGTATACCTGAAAGATGGTCATTTAGTAATAAGAGCTGTTCTTGACTGACCAGAAGACCAGAGCCGAAAAGTGGCCAATAGTGAAGGGAACGATTAATAGTGTCTGCTAAAACAGATCTTCACGCTCGTCACAGCATGTGAGTAACAATAGTTTTTACAAGCAAAAAAACATTTGTTCAAGGTTTCATTGGCTTATCAGCAATGGGAATGAAAATGCCATAATACGCCAGATTTCTAAGTTCAAATCGTAATAGTGGTGAGAGTAACAATAGAAGAAAGCACCTTCACTTATAAAAATCTAGTTCAGGTATCCATACCCATGTGAAGTTGACCGAATAGCCGGAACAAATCAAGAAAAGATCTACCTTTTCGGCGAAAACGAGAGAATTTCTCGACTTTCGAGACAAATCACCAACTTTTACGCGTTTGAATTTAAGAAGGGATTCCTTTTGTCGAATAGTCTAATATTGTGGTGTATGGGTGTCACTGACCTTTTACATTCATCCATGTCTATGTCCACATTGAATTGAGATTCAGAATTAAAAGGAGTCGGACTCCGTGGAGGACTGCTCACAATTGGTTGCGGCTCGAGAGACAACACACTGTTCAACGCATCGGCCAGCATGTCAGGAGTAACCACATCATTCACTGAGAACAACCAGACTATAGTACGCTTTAGATGACCAATTAAAGAAAACAAAGTTCATATTAACTTAGTTATATATACTTCGATTCGCTAGCACCACCCTCCCTATTACATTCTCAACAATGTTGGAAAGTTTATCGCTAATACAACTCCCAGAAAAATTAATCTTTCAACTGGTGGGTGGGGTAGTCTATGATCGAGCTTTCCCACCGGATCAACATAATGTTTTGGTTAATATTATATATTTGTACATCTCTCTGTATTATATGGGTTCAGCCCAGGGCCCACCTTTCATTACATCCACAATTCATAGGCCGTACACCAGCCGACTTTTTTCCCAAAGAGGTTTTTTCAAAATCGGGTCACAGCTCACAAAATTTGAAACATCGAGACTCAAAAATTGGGTTCTCCAAAAAATACAACTTTTTTTGCAAAGTAGGTAAGGGGGGACTCTACTGTGAAAAACGAGTCTCATGACGGGCCCCCACAAAAGTAAGCTGATGTATGCCATAGGCCTGGTGCCGCACGACTAGTCTGATGAGTGCTACTTGCCCCCTTCCCTCGTCCTTAAAGTAGGACGATTATGTGGTAAGCCCCACGCATCGGGCCTTTAAACTGCAATTGGGTAATTGACCAAGAGGCGGTCGGTTGGTTCAGGCTCGGTCGGCACATGTCCAACTGTCGGTCGGTGATAAGATTGTGGGTCGTTATGTGTATAGCTGGCGGTCGGTAACAAACTAGTATAGGTAATCTTCTAACTGTGGTTTTTCTTACCGACCGCCAGTTGGACACATGCCGACCTACACTCTTATCACCGACCGCCAGATGGATATGTGCCGACCGAGCCTGAACCAACCGACCCGACCGCCTCTTGGCTTGGTCAATTATCGCAAATGGTAGTACAGCTTAACGCATTTGTCCACATAATCGTCCTTCTTTAAATTTTCTGATATGCCGAGTAAATTCTGTACCTCACACTGGAGCTATCAAGTGCAGACAAAACTGATTGTGACACCACTTGAACTCACCCAAACGTTTCGTCTTTTCATTGTAGCCTTGCCCGCGGACTAGATCATTCAGGGAGGTGGTCAACTCGGGCTTATCGAGTTTCACGTCGTACGCACTGCCTGAAAGCGATGTAGTGTGCGGAGTGAAAATCACACAGATATAAAGTCAGTGCATCTAAGCTTGACACGTTACTCTATGTTGGCAATGTTCGGAGGTCACGTAGTAACTTTCGTACGGTGGATATATCAAATACTTTAGTAATACAGCCAACAAAGATCAAAAAGCGTATTAAAGTATTATTTGATATCGTACATAAAGTACGTAACGTACGTATCGTACGTGAAGTAAGCATCGTACGAAAGTTACCAAGTGATCGCCCAAAACTGACATTTTAATTTATTTATCTATAATTCGTAGAAGTGACTAGCTATGGGCCATGACTCTTACTTCTCACAGCAGTCGGTCGCTGAGGTTGCGATGTATTAACTCAGAGACCGCTAATTATTCGCATCGGCATCCGCCAACTACAAAAACGAGAGAGCATAGAAGACATCCTGCATATAAGACGCTCCAATCTAAATGGTTTCGGATTTTCGATAATTTCTTGGAAAACCTCAAAATAGTGTGTATCATCAGACTCGTCCGATATTTTTTTACGAAATGTTGGTCAAGGGCGTATGGAAGGCGCAGTCAGGAGCGTATGGAAGGAAACATAAGTATCGCGCGAGTTGTTCAGTGATAACCGTTCTCAATGGAACATTTTGAGAAAGTGAAAAGTTGGGGCACAATAATTGTAAGTGTGAAAAATTGTGCCCCTAATGGTAAGTGTCCAAAATTGGGCCCAAAAAATGAATGTGTGAAAAATTGTGACACAATTTTTTTGAGAGATTTGTGAAAACTGCATTTTTTGTGACACTTTTTTTTTCAATTTCCTCAATCGGGACACAGCGATTTGATCGTTTGGTTTTTAGTTAAAACTCCAAATAAATGGAGATTACCCAATGTCCAATCAGAAATAATTTAAAAAAGTGGTAACTCTTCGATGGTTAAAAGTCTCATCCTAAAAATTCCATGAAATCACTAGGATTTCCTGATTTCCGAAACAATTTAGATTGAAGCGTCTTATATCTATGACATCTACTATCTCTCGTCTACTATATGTTGTAGTTTGATCTTGATACGTTTTCTAGTTCACGAATTTCGTTCAAAAATGAATGGAACTAAACTACAAACACAGCGGGGTAACATAAACCGTATATGGCTGTTTTGTTAAGTAAGGTAAGACACCAAAAAAGAAACATGTTTCTGATCAACTTCAAATAAGAAGTGTTTTTCTTAAAATCACGTTTACATTAAAGCGGAATGCATTACTGTCGAGGCTATAAATTAACATAGCGCTGGCTACAACTGGTTGGAAAGTGTCGGAGCCACACATACACCTCATGTGAATAATATGGGTCGCGGGTTGAAAACTGACCAATTTCATACATAACTGGCAGTGAATAAGGGAAATAGAGGCAAAAATCGCAGTTTTGGAGGGGTCGCGGCTCAAAATGATAGAGGGGTGGTGAGATTTCAAGACCACTATGAGACCCTTGGCGGCGTATGGAGCCACAAATACCTAAAGAGGACAGGTTCCACTCCTCTTCATCCGATTCCGAGCTTTCTGCCTCCATTTTCACATCAACGACTGGTGCCCATTTTGTTCTCAATTCGTTCATTCTCCTGAAAACGATAAAATGTGACACCAGCCAAGTCAAAAATTTGTTAAAACCAGAAAGTAATCGAGTTTATATTGTAACTGTGTACTTTGAAGATGATGAAGTGTGTACGTTCAAGAACGCTGCGAACTGATTACTTATACGGGTCCCAATAATTTGCGACAATTATAAGCCGATAAACCATGATCGACAGTACTCACACTTGGAATTGATATGAAACCCCAGAGCCCAAAAAATACACCTATCGGCTTATTAGCTCATTTTCTAAGAAAAATTATGAAATTTGCGGCAGTACAATTGAAAACGGTTATTTGCAAGTAGAATAGTCAGACGGTACTAATCAGGGGTGACCACAGGTTTAGAGTGGGTCGTACTGACCATTGAGTCTGGAAACTTTGTGGTCAGCCCTGATACTAATGTGTGGAAACAACCGAGTAAACACGTAGATCAACGTACTCCTGAGCCAAACGCCAGCGTTCGTTCTCGATCTGACGTCTTTCTTCTGCCTCCTTCATTCTAGCCTCGTACACCTTCTGAAACTCTTCGCCGTAGTAGTCCTCGTATCCTGAAGAACAAAATGAACACTAGTTACAAAATAAATAAATACAAGACTGGGCTAGACAAATAGAAAAACTGGGTGCACAATATGAAGAGTGATGTGAAGTTTTATTCTAAATTGTCGTCAAATTCAATTTTGGAAGCAACATTTTCGGAGAGTTACATTGCTGATCTACTACTTTCTATAAACTATAAACCTCGTGTTATCTTTTATTTTCTGGCATGAATGTAACTACTGCTTTTGCAGATTTATTCTGAATGCTTGTCATAGTCCAAAGCTGCGTAATTCAGCATCTCATGCCACGCCGTAACTGACAGTCCATATACAATTAACCAAATGGCAAACTTTATGATTTATGATTTTTCATCAAAGAGAGCAAATGCTAGTCTGGTGATAGGGTAAAAAAACTGAAGGTACTTTCAACAAGGACAACTTTAACTTTTAATACTTAAAATTTCACAAAGTCATGTCGAAAATTACTAAATTTTTGCAGTAAAGGGATCCGTTCTACGAATATTTCGGCGATTCACTGCAGTTTCCAGTTTTCCATAATAAAGAAGAAAGTTCAATTGTTCTCTCTATTCGAACAATTTCCCTGGGGTAAGTACGTTAACCACGGCGTTACAAAATCGGACAGCTACCTCACTATTCTGTCCCGGGAGAAGCGAAGCATAACCTAACATGTCAATTGGGCCTCGTAGCTTAGCGCACATCGCTGTGATTGACTGAATTACTTTCTCGACCAATCACCGCCGAGCCAACGCATCTAACTGCGTCAAATACAAATTTCACGGGGATTTCAACCATCTGTAATACCGCGCAGCGTACGACAACGTACCGGAACCCGTGTTGACATCGGCGGGCGTATTGACCAGGCATCTGAAGACCAGTCTCACGAGATTCTTTGAATGGTTCTTGATGAAAATCTCCTCCTCCTTGGGCAGTCGACCTCTCACTATGTCGAACGAAAAATCCCGCTCGATTTTCGTGCGAATGAACAGACGCATGGCTCTAGTCACTGAAAACATGATTCACAATAACAGAATATCAATAAGTTATAAGCTAACAGAACGGAACAGTCACGTGCAATTAGTGACTCTATATTCAGTAATGGTTAACCTACTTGTTTCAATGCTTAAACCCAGCCTCTCAGCACATGGGGACAGCCAGCGACAGTATTTTGTGAAGCAAGAACTGAACAGCGCGGAGGTTGGACTATGTTTCAGAACGGATCATTCAGCTTACTATCAGAAAATGGGATTCTTCCTAATAGTTTAGTTGGCTCATTCTGTGTGACTTCAATGCAAAATCATTGTAGAGCGGTTGACTGATCCGGTGAACCAACCGAACATAGTTGAATATCGAGGTTCGAAGAAGGGCTTGATATCGTCCAGATGCCTCAGAATGAGCTCCTTGCTGCTCCGCAAACACTCAGCTCGATCCGGATCTTTTTCCATGCGTTCAACCCACATGAACTCTTCATCGAAAACCCATTCCAGTGGCCCTAAACAGCATTTGCCTTTCTCGATGCAAAATGATAATGTTCGATATATTTCAATGAAAAACGGGTTCGTCGATTCGTCGATATATAAAAGTCCTACTGATGTCTCACACTAAACTCACGAAAGGTGCTAAACGGATTGAAAATCAATATTACAACACAATGATCTTTTCCAAACAAATCCATACTTTTTCACTGCAACTTTACACTAAAATAGGGTCAGTTCTCACACAAAGCTAGCGTTTTTCAGATTGCTCTGGCTATAGTGGCCACCACGTAGTACCAGATCTCTAGACAAGAGTAGGCTCAGAAACTTACTATATGTGAACCCGGCTGGCCGTTTCTGGAGGACACAAACCGCTCTGTTTGGCTTCTGTTCCTCCTCCTCGTCCGTATCCGAGTCTGAAAAGAGAATCGAATATTTAATAAAATCTTCTGATCTTCTGAAGTCAAGCGTACGTACCACTTCATCTCACAACTTGGCTTGACTGAATAGGCATTGAAAATCCGACGTATTTTAAATAACATGAATAAGGTGAACGCTGAACATCAAAGAGCTGTCACTCTTCTATCCGACTTCCAACAGTTCTCTGGTCCTCTGCACAGGCTGCCTTATCGTGGCAGTACATCTTCGAAGAAGTCTCCTACCTTTCCTATTTCCTACTACTTACATGATTCGACGACTAAAACATTTAAAGCTGATATTTTTCCAAATTCAAAAACCCTTTTACTACTGAAAAACACCGAATATTATTATTTTGCATTATGAAATGGCAGCTGCTGTGCAGAAAAGTATCTAGCCGTGAAATTTCACTGAGGTTCTTAACAAGACTTGTTTATTGCACAGACCGTGAAATTTTACATTCGAAAATCACCATTATAGTCTATATTCAAGAGTGGAAGCCGATCACACATCATATTCAGTGTACAGAGTTCACAAATTATGAAAAGTCTAGTTTTTTTTAGTTTGATTGAAATAGTAATACTCCAGTGACCGACACGCCTTATGCATGAAGTATTTTCTCGCAGAAGCCAGAACACAGGAATATAAATAAGGACGGAATACTTTCTCCTTTTCACTTTCAGGAGACCGAGACAGGAGGGTTCATTTTGATCACATCGAAAAACTTGGGCTGAATGAACAAACTGAACCTTTTAAGAGCTGCTCCATGATGGCATCTACATCCATGGCAGCTGAACTGAAATTATTCACTTTTCATTTATAGAAATAAGTCTACTGTGTCCGTCATATGGCTTGGCAACAAGTAGAGGCAAAACGGCATGCATTACTGCACTAGCGTGGTGGCAATCCCTCGTCAACCTCATGATGTCACGCGATAAAGAATAGTTCAAAAACACCTGATGAGATTGTATTTATTGTTATGTTATGATATGCTATAGCACTGCAAGTTTGCAAGTAGTTCTTGGGATGTTCATAAACTCTATGAGAACGACCATCTCACTCTCAGAGCTTGGAGAGATTGCTACCGCGCCATATGATGGACAGCTGGATGATCAGAACAAATACACCCCAAAATAGGCTTCGTATGAATTGAACATAAACTGGAGAAAACGCGCGGCGGTGTCATAATACCTTCTTTTCCTCACCAATTGTTCCGCCAAGATAACGAAATTTTGTTTGATAAAAAATTTTATGTTCAAAACGTTACGCTCCGAAAAATACTGAACTGAAATGAAACGTGAAATGTCCCGGCATGTTGCCCGCCTCATCTTTTGCGTTTAAAAATTTCTGTTTTGTGTTCTACGTTTACGCAATTGCGTTTAAATTTTGCGTTTTGTTTTTTGTATTTTGCGTTCAGTCCATGCGGGGCGGTCGCGTCGCGGTTCTCAGAACTCAGTCAATTTCATCATTCATACTGGCCTACGTCGGAGTGTGGAGGAAAATACGAGTGTTTGCCGAAGAAAAACTATATTTGAAGTTCTTCAAATCGCCTAGGGTGTTCTATTGACGAATATTGATCCCATTTTACTAGTAATGCCTCCCGGAAGGGGGACAAGTTGTCAATTATCTATATACGGATTGTGAAGGCCCACCTTGACCACAAAATGCGTTCAGTTTATCACCCTGATCATGATTTCACTTCTGCCTTTCACTAGAGGCTGCCATGGTGATGATATCCACGTCACCAGCCATTTTTCCCAATCTACATTCAACTTGAATATTTGTGCTGGTGATAGAGACAGGATAAGGGAAAAAGTTGTCATTCTCAATTTGATGGGCAGGGCACATCGATCGGTCAGCTGATTAAAGAATCCACCATTACATTCAATTATAATGGAATGGACACATGTAGTTAACCCCAGGTAACTAAAGCTTTACCTTGATTTCGACCTTCCCGACATTTTTGAATTCTTCGCAAACCAGATCAATGGGAGTTTTCTTTACTCCTCACCTGTCCATTGACCATTCCAAACCATCTAACTGATACTATCCCAAATCCCAACAATGATAGTGTACAGTCTTCGCCACTCCCACTGAGACAACGGTAGCGTGCCAACAAAACTTCCAGGCGGCTTTTCTCCATTTGACTGTTTTGCAAAACACCAAAAGTTTTTCTGAGCGGCAGATAACCTGTGTTATAGTACGTAGACGAAATTACCCTCATAAACCTGGTATTTCTGTAAAATATGCTCATTCAAAGTTTCATTGGCACGCTGCCAAAGTCTCAGTGGGAATGCAACAAACTATAGAACAGAAACGTTTCACAAGTTCTCATTTCCTGAATACGCAGACCTCAGGAGCCCCCTCTTTGAAAATTCCCCATATGTGGCTTGGGGTGAATCACGCTTCGGAACTTGAAAAGATGAAAAAGTTTCCATCAAATGCCAATGGTTTTATCGAAGCACCAAACGTAAAAGCCTTTGCCCGGTTTTGACGAGAGCATGCTCACTTTTTGGGGTAATGTTATAGATTCTCGGTAGAATTGAAGAAAAATCATGTTTTCCAATGACATATTCTTCCTTTTAGGGTATACTCATGCTCACTTTTACCGACTATGAATTTTTTTACGTATGCTAAGCACATTGTACAGCCCATCTTTTTTACGCTATACATAATAGAAAACTCTAATCTGACAACCCGGTATTGACTAGGAGTTTTTTTCATTCTGACACAAGCTGTATGAGGGACATAAATATCGAATTGTTATCAATTTTGTTATAGTTTTGGTTCGCAACTAAAGTGAACAGTAAAGGTGTAAAGGTGACGAGAGTTTCACAGAACACTTGAAGGTGAACACATATTTATGAGTATTTATACCACTACATTCACCACTAAGACCTTATAAACGGTTTTAGTTGTCATAGTATGCCAAAGAACCATCTGTCCAGCCCTTGTTCCGGTCCTCGCCTTTACCCCTTTCCCGGGAAGGGCCACTACTTATACTTATTCCGCGTTTTCCAACGTTGTATTCACGAAACCTTTATGCTTGGAACTTTTCATTCCATATGATCCCAGATACCACCTATGAACGAGCCTGACAATGCTTATTCCCACAGTGTTAACCTCAATTATAAAAACCTGAAGAAAGAATGTTTTCCAAACAGTGGCTCCGATTAAAAAATTGATCTTAGGTTTGCCTAGAGTGGATGAAAAAGGTGATCAAAACGGTACTATTGTATATTTATTCGTGTCTTGAATCTAACAGAAGGAAACACGTTACCATCGGAGTGGCAGAGGGCAAATCGGGAAAATTGTACAATTGCCCCCCCCCCCCCCCCCCCCACTCACCTTAAGTCCCCCCCCCGTAGTACTATCACCCCCCTCCCAATACGATTTCCTATAGAGAGGGGGGTGATTGTAAATGGGGGGTAATTGTACAATGTCGACGGTTAACAATCACCCCCCCCCCCCACAATACAAAATGGGGGGTAATAGTACAACCCCGGACCTGTTTAACAATCACCCCCCCCCCCCCCCCCTGGGGGGCGATTGTACTACGGTCGGATTCCAATCTATTTCGGCTCAAGGGGGGACGATTGTACAATAAACCCGGCAAATCCATGTTATATTGTAATCAAACGGGACTTAAAACTGTCAAAAACCATTGTTCAAGCATTCGCTCTTCTTTTAAATCTGTAGTTTAATGTTTAGTATCAACCCTATCAACCTGACTTATAAAAAGAAAATCTGGACTACTAATCCAAACTGGAGGTAATTCTTGGAACGGTTGACAGATTGACTTTACTATACATCCTGAATGATGTCAGAATAAACTGCGCATTTATATCATTCTGTAGTAGCATTATGGTACCAACATTGCAAATTGTATTTTGAGAGCTTTTCAGCTGCGTAAAATTTCCAGCTACAGAAAGGCTTTTATAACGTATGTTCGTCCAATTCTTGAATATGCGTCTCCTGTGTGGTCCCCCAACACTGTGATGGATACAACCAGTGTTGAAAACGTGCAACGACGTTTCACTCGTATTGCGTTCAGAAAATGTGTTAGCAATCCTCTCACTTTATCTTATGCGGGTCGTTTGGTAAGTTTTCAACTTAAATCACTTGCGTATAGACGTTTGGTATTTGATCTCTCCCTTTGTTATCGAATCATCCATGGTTTTGAAAAAAATCCTTCACTACAGCTATTTACGATAAGCAGGTCAAAAAGGCCTCATTCATTTCAAATCTCGCGAAATTTTGCTAGTAAAAGGCAAGTTTTTGGTTCGTTTGCGAACAGAATGCCAGCTATTTGGAATTTACTTCCAAGTCATGTAGTGGAAGCAGGAACTCTATCTGCTTTTCACGCTCGTCTGGAAAAAGTGGACTTGTCTACTATTGTACCGTCTCTTAAACTGGACTGATCCCAATGGATCTTCCCAGATATGAAACGGTTATACTACTTTTCAGGATATTTCCGGGGATTCTGGCAGCACCGCATCGAAATCTTTAGTTACCGAATTCAATATTTTTTGGACTTATGATGTAAGTAAAATCTTTGCGCTTTTTTGTCTTCATACTCATAATGAGACATTTTTCACGCCAAACTCACCCCAAATCAATCAACTGCAAAACGCAATATCAAAACTATTTGGATATCCGAACGAGTTTGCGTGTCATCGCCCCTCCCCCCCTTTCCACCAAATCTTGAGTTGAACTCCTCTGGTTCCCTGTATGTTCCGATTATGAGCGTATGTCTATTTCCAGGCCTGGTGGAGAGATGGGCGCCGAGCCAGTGTTAATATTATATGATGGCACCTAGTCCATAATATAATATACTGTTTTGTTTATGTTTATTGTGAAGATATAGTTTCGATTCTGTTCTGTTTCTCCATTGTTTTCTTCTTGTTGTGACTTCATATTTTGCTGTTTTCTTTTTTGTTACCTCTCACTTTTCCACTGGAATAAAGTATTCATATAACATTCACATCGATATTTCTAACTGGCTTCATTCTTTTGGAAGTACACAATTCATATTAATTTGAATTCAAATTTCCCGCCTTCCGAAATTTGCATACAGTTGATCGGATATTATGAAATTATTCGGAAAACGATAAACGCGAAAAACAAAACGCAAAAAACAAAACGCAAAGCGCAAAGAAAATTGCGCAAAATTCAAATCCTGTAAAAACAGTGCAAATGCAAATGATGAGGCGGGAAACATGCCCTGACAGTGAAAGACCTAGAAGTATAAATTTTTAGCTAAATTCCCAAACCCTAACCAAGAAATACCGCGATGCAGAAATTAACCAACGCATGACTTGAATTACTCAAGTAAACCGCACACATAGTCTCGTGATTTCGAATGATCGTTGCATATAATTATTTTTCTCACAGACAGATTATTTATTTATTTATTTATTATAATACTCCATACTTTAATTTCTATACCCATTGTACTAGTGTTCAATAATATGCCCCATTTTGGTAAAGCTTCGGTAGATGGTTCCACTTATGCCCGACGGGGCTTTTTACACCAATGGATCGTGAATACAAAAAAGTGGTACCACAACAGGTGAATTCTATATCTAACCGGGTTTTTAGGTAACCTAACCCTTTTTTGGTAACCTATTTTTCAGGTTACCTCAGTAGGTAACCGGTTGGTAACCTAAAATGAAAAACCGGTTACCTGTTTTTCGAACGCAAAATGTGGTTTTTACCGTTAGTTTGAACGGTAACCGGATTTTAGTTTCAGGTTACTTTCAGGTTACCTACCAAGTTAACCTGAAAAATAGGTTACCAAAAAAGGGTTAGGTTACCTGAAAACCATGTTAGTTGTAGAATTGGCCACCACAACATGATATTGATATTGATATGCGTACCCTATTTAGGCTATATCACTGTTCAAATATTTGTTACAGGTGTATCAATCAGTACTCATTCATCACAGTTCCACACATTTGTTCACCTCATCACGATGAAGTTAATAAGGAGGGGTATAGAAAAGGGAGGTCCCGGGTTAGTTACTTCTTCATTTCGAGGTGTATATATTTTCATTTAGTCTACTATGATTTCCGGCGAGGTACTTTCGGAGGTGCACTAGGTTTGTAACATACGTATAGCCTACCTTGACGTAGGGCAATGGTGTGAGTATTAAAATGCGTGAACTTAGGGAACGAACATAGCTCTCAACAAAAGATGAAACTCGAACCATATATTAGCTTTTTAAACAGCTGTGCAACACGATTGGCTTTATTTAGGCCAGCGGTTTTTGTAACGTATCGTGTTCGTGGATAGTTTAGTTATCTAGATACTAGATACTGATTTGTTCAGGTTTATAACATTGATGCCTGAAGAGGCGGAGGATATGTGGCACATCTACAATCTTATACGAGTTGGAGATGTCGTGAAAAGTCAGACTATCCGTAAAGTTAGTTTTCATTCAACTTTCACCGGTTAGGTAACTATCATCTCAGTTGTGCTAATCTTGCATCAAAGTCATGAGCATCTTTGTCATGTGAGGCATGCCGGGTCTGAATCATGAACGCAGATAAGTACATTCTTTTATTTTATTTTCTCTCTATTTGAAACGCACGAGGCGCTCTGAACGAGAAAAAAAAACTTACGTGAAGAGGAATGCATACAAGGTTGAACTTTATTATAGTAATTTGAAGGTTGTAACGGAGACTTCGACGGGTACCACATCTAGTCAACGAATGCACACCACCCTGACAGTACGAGTGGAATCGATTGATTTCGATCCCGGATCACAAGCTCTTCATCTGAAGGTAACAACTTATTAAGAAGTCGTCGTACAGTCATCAGTCATACTGACAATGTATGCAAAGAAGATCAGGCCCATGCGCTGTATTCTCTGACATCTTGGGTATTTGAGTCCATACAACAGTAAGGTGGCTATTTTTCAGAGAGGACTCAGTTTATCGATTTAAATACGTTAGAAGCTATGGTTCTGAAACGTAAAAAGACGTATTTTGTGTATAGACGTGTTGACGTGAAGAGAGCCCGTTTCTTCTGTTCGCATTTTTCATGACAATTTGGACAACTTGATGGGAATATGTTCGAATCGAAAAAGGGTTTCCTTTTTAAGATTTGAAGTTCAATCACATCTTCCCGGTGTGTAAATCTGAGTGGTATGTAGTTCTAATTATTCATCTAATCTCTCTTGTTCAGGGACGTAACATTGTGGAAAACGATCTTGTGAAACTTGGAGCTTATCATACACTCGACCTCGAGCCCAACAGAAAATTCACGTTGGAGAAGACCGAATGGGATGTTATTGATTTGGGTTAGTCACAAACGAACAGTTCGTGGGGTTTACTATGCTTCAGCGACGTTTCCATGTTTCACAACACTTCACATAGGGATAGGACACATGTGTTCTCGGTTCTGGTACTCTGATGCAAAAGTGATACCCCTTACACCTTACAGGCTTGTTTTGGAAAGAGCGAACTCAAAAGTAATTTTGAAGTGTAAGCTAAAAATATGTCAGGAATCAGGAATGGCTAATCGGAATAGAACTCACGCGGAACGGTTCGCGCGGTTTTAAATGGCGACATTACTCAACCATCACGCGCCTCTAATTGTAGGTAGTCACACTCCAGTGAAACTATCCGAATAGCCGAAGTATTTCCGAAAACCAGCTTTCTTTTCGACATTGTCAGGAAAATTTGCCTGTTTTTGATACCAAATTATAGTAAAAATAACTTCATTTTTCAAAAGTAGTCACACCTCACTAATATGTCGGTGTAGTAATGTGTTTTTACATACAGACATACACCAGTGAGGTTCGACTATTTGACAAATAGGAGTCCTTTATGTAATTAAATCTCCGATTTTCAATGCAAAAAAAATGAACAAAATCTCTCGTTTTCGACGAAAAAGTAGCTTCGTTTTCCTATTTTTCCAGGCCAATCGGACAAGCTTACTTTGCTTTAGCTCGAGGGTATGTATAACTTTAATTTATGGTATCTTTACAGAGCGATTGGACGTAGCGTTGGACCCAGCCCAGCAGGCAGATGTAGCCGCCGTGGTGCTCCACGAGGGAATGGCTCATGTCTGTCTACTCACCCCCGCCATGACTTTGGTCAAGGCCAAGATTGTTCAACAGGCAAGTCGCGACCTGGTGGTATTTCACCGCTTCTTCTCAAAAAACGACTTTCCTATCAAAATATCGGTAATCTCCTAGTTTTGTATGAAACATTGCGGTTTTCTCGAAAAGAGACGTTTCATATACAACGTTGTCATAGTTTTGATTGACGAAGTGGGGACGTCCACGTCTATTCGTCGCGTTCGTGATGCTCGCATATTTGTACCATTCGAAATCCACATATTGAGTCTTTCAACTTACACTATGCTTCAGATTCCTCGAAAACGAAAAGGCTTCACGTCACAACACGAAAAAGGAATAAATCGGTTCCTGGACACCATCTGCACTGCATTTATGCGTCACGTCAACTTTCAGGTAACTTATTTCTTCAAACAACAAGTGGTGTACTGAAAACTAGACGAGCAGCACGAATAGTTGTTTGCTCAGTTGAGCAGAAAATGGCGGGGTTCAGTTTTTGGACTATGACGCTGTTCGCTATGTCATTCTCTCAATGTTTTCTACTTTGTCATGTCTGGTTTTCAGATTACCTAAAACCTATTCTACTTCAGATATATTTTTTTTAGATAGTCAAATGTGTACTTATCGCCAGTCGGGGTTTCTTGAAAGAGCAGTTCATGCAACATTTGATACAGTTTGCGGACGCTCAAGGAAAAAAGGTTTGTGGGAGCGGCAGTATTTTGTATCACAAGATTCGTCCATTAAATGTGTGAAATATGAATCCTCCAAAAAAAGGAAACCTAACTCATCTTAATTAATTATAAAAATGAGTTCTGCCTCCTACTAGAGCTATACTCAGTGATACTGATATTCAAGAGAACTTTTTTTTTCAATCAAAATAGTTCAAATTCATATTTCACACATTTAGTGGACGAATTGTTTCACTTTTGGCTCTTCTTTGAATTTTGATGAATAAGTAATACATTTTCCTTGTTGCAGATCACCACGGAACAGCGCGGGAAGTTTATGTTGACGCATTCGAGTAGCGGCTTCAAACATGCCCTGAAAGAGGTTTTGGAGGATCCTTCAGTGGCAATACGACTCGCTGATACCAAGGTTGGTCAACAACATTAATCAGTATAATAATAGTAAGTTATCGACGGGATATTACATGCTACATTCTGGGATATATTTTCTATCTCTCCTGTGCACAATATGCGTGTCTTATTTGCACGTAGCGAAAATGTGTTATTTGAAGTCAGCATAATTTTAACTTCACCTGGCCATTTATGTAGTTGAACCACCGTAACTAGCATTCATGAACCAAATAATTTACGGAGAGCTTCTGTGGCCTGTACCTGTAGTGGGTGTTATTTTCAAAAATAAACGTTGTTCTGATAACAGTTCTTGTAGGCTCAAAGCGAAGTGAAGGCTCTGAACCTGTTTTTCGAATTGATGAGCACCGAACCTGACAGAGCATATTATGGCTATAAGTGAGTCACATTTTCTTAAACATCCCAGTCCCTGCTAAACTTCTGGTGTAGTAGTTTGTTCGGTTTGTTTGTCGTATACTATTGGCAGGTCATTTAAGGCTTTTTTTCAGATGGTAGTCGTGTAGTCTCTTGAACAGGATAGTATGGTAATTTGGTAATGTGAATTTTTCTTCAAACTTAATCGTCATGTCGTTCTGTAAATCTTTGGCGATTGTAAGAAGTAAGGTTAAACATACTGGGTTTCTAGATATTTTTATTACAGTTTTTACTGTGTTCTACTGAATTTGAACTTATTCCACGTGAATTTGCTTCCAGTCACGTGATGCATGCTAACAAGGAGCAGGCAATCGAAACACTGTTGTTGTCGGATTCGCTTTTCCGCTCTCAGGAAATAGCCACCAGGAAACGATACGTGAAATTGGTGGAAAGTGTGCGACGACAGGTAAGATCCACTTCATAACAGTTTCAGACAATGTAATATTCATCGACGGCAGAGGTTATACAGAAGCGAGAGAGCAAATGAATCAATGAGATCGCAGACACTGTGCATCTATCTGACCTGTACGGCCTCTTGTCGTGGACTGGACAGAGCGCTGCAACAGTGGCTCACCAATAGGCTAAGAGATATCTGAGTAGAGTGAACACGATTGTTGAAAGCTCTATCGTCCACAGTATAACTGTAAATGTTAAATTAGACCATAATCAAATCTGAGCATTTGTGAGACGACTTCGTTGTTCAAAAACATAAAATTGGGTGTTCTATTTGGGTAGCTAAACCGTACAACTGGGTGGGAAGTGAGGTTTTCACCAGTAAATGGGACTATTGTTAAAATCGGGATAGTTCGTAATGTCGATTTCAATGAAAACCGGGTGCCTTGAAGCAATCAACAAAGTCGCTCTTCGATTGCATCTGAGTTGTAGTTTGGTCTGAAAGCACATCATTATTTCGCTATTCTGAATAACGCACAGAAGTTGAACTGAAAGCACAGTAGGTTGATGATGTTATTTTGCAGGGTGGCAACGTGTTGATATTCTCGTCGATGCATGTTTCGGGCGAGCAGCTTAGTCTGCTTACGGGCTGTGCGGCCATTCTCCGTTTCCCGATGCCCGAAATAGAGGAGGACGATTTGGGTGATGACGAGGTGCCCCCGCCCACCACCGCATAGCCGGCTTTAGGGTTCAATCTTTCCAAACCGCTGGGTTTGTAGTTTGATCCCGCTACTTTTCGGTTGAAATTCGTCTGTCGTATCCTATCAAGATCAAACTACAACGAGCATTCGGTCGCGCTCGATATCGGCTAAAAAGTACATACCGAAATAGCGGAAAGCATGACCAAATTTTCATCATACTCCACGAATACCTCCGTTAGTTTCGTCGTCTGTTACTTTCGTGAATAGAACCCCAAATACTGTATCAGTCGAGCTTCTTTAATTTTCAGCCAAATTTAGCTTGTTTTGAGTAGGAATGGTTTTGGGAATTGACGATTCGTGTCTCCGTTTGGATAAGATGGTGTAGTAGACCGTGAAAAACGAAACCAAAATCCGTTTGTGTAAGAAATGTGCTTTCTACTTTCTACAACCCCACTTCTCAAAACGGTACCCCCCCTCGTATCACGGTACCCATTAATTCTTAATCTGGGTCTTCGATTTAGTTCATTGTATGAACTTAGTCGTACGTATTTTAACGTTTCATGATCATTTTGTGTGAGTTTATTGGATTTCTGTTTCAATGTATTACTGTTATTCGTTTATAGTTGCGGGTTATTGTAATATACTAGTTGTTTGCTTTCATTTCTCGCTCACTTTTTTGTTTTCGGCTTATTATTTTATTTCGTCCATTGAATGAAATTCTAATAAAAAACATTTATGTCCACGTCACAATGATTTGAACTAGATCTATGAGGAGAAAATAAATACAATAAAACCCATACATGTATATGTACAACGCAGCACAGCGCGTACTGTAGTCACAACAACAGTTAAAATGAAAAACCAACAAAAAGAGAAAGAAAGCAATGGTTGAGAAAGAAAATTATTAATGCTCTCAATTAGTATAGCTGGAAGAACTCTTCGTTAAACGTATCATTGAAAGGACTGCCATCCCCAAAAGAGGCCATGGTTTCTGACCACAAGGGGTCTTCCGGTTGGTCCTGGGGATAGGCGGAGGAGGAGAGAAGAGGGTCGTCTAGAAGAGGCTTTTCTTCCAACCAGCCCTCGTTGAACGGAATCGGACTAGGTCTGCAAAGGAGAATGGTTTTCGTACGACTACAAATGATACATTAGTCCTCGGAACGCGCTCTGTTAATTACAGATTCCCGTTCTCTGATCAAACAAAACTCAAGTTCGTCACACCTTACCCGAGAAAAAAATATTAAAACCAATGAAACGTTATCCTGCTATTTTCCTCCGCTGTCTTTTAGACTCCATACATGTCTTTCAAATCTTCGGTTATTTTTAATACTCTATTCCAAACTAACCGGGAGGTGGTGGAAGAGGTAGAGGGGCTGCTGGGCACCACGGTCAGGAGACGCGCGTCCACAGGCGACGCCTCAACAGCGGTCGACGGCGGCGGCGACATGTCTGCGGCGTCTTGCGAATCACAGGGCAACTCGCTGGCGAGCTGATCGAGGTCAAAGTCCTCCTGCAATATAGCAACTTGTACAAATGTACGCACCGGTTGAATCATCTCAAAATTTGCTATATAAGCAAATTCAAATGTCATTTTTTCGACCGAAATGCAGCTGCAACCAGTCGTAAAAAATGCTTAATCGCCCGCACAATGTGAGTCTTGTGAAGTTTTTCGATTAGGTAGATAAACAGTTGCAGTCCACTAGATACAATCTGCATGAGATAATAAGCAGTATCTACGTATCAACAAACGTATCAACAACCCTCAAACCAAAATTAGTTGGTGCGGCTCACCTTGAGGTCTTCGAGGATCCGGTCGAGCTCGTGTTGGGGAATGAGGTCGATAGGCAGAGCAGCAGCAGCTGGAGCAACGACTGCGGAAGAGAGGTGGCCTGCACCCTCGGCAGGGGTCCACTAATGAACGCGGCTGATTCAATGGCCGTTTCTCTTCCGTTGTCCTTCTCACATCGCTGCTGCTCGGCGACGTCGCGCAATCGACTGTTCTCCTCGCGAAGACGCTGATTCTCGTCCAGAAGCTGACGCACCACGTCCTCCAGACGCTGTGATCGCACCTGAAAAGCGTATAATGAGGAATATACTCAGACAAACTAGCGGTCGTTCCGCGGGCTTTGTACCTGTTTCGGGCGCTTCGTGGAACTGTCGCAACCTATTTTCCGCGGAAAAAACGTTTAGCTTGGAGTTTCGCGGAGCACCCGATCGAATGTTCGATAATCGGCTCCGTCTTTTTGAGCAACTAACAATAACAACTTACTGATAGCCCACAGACAGAATCAATTGAATTAATAGTGAGTTTTAATAGTTTTAACCAACGTTCTAGGTGTTCGCGTACCTAAAAACATTGTTGCAGTTTACTCTCTCTAGTTATTGTTGTTGTTACACTTTAAAGGTCAGGCACATGATTTCATGCTATGGTATTGAGGCCTTATCTCTTCCAACAAAGAGTTGTAAAGTCTTATCATCCATAAATAACTGCGTCCTGTACAAAGTATGGACTTTATAATGACGTAGAGAGTACAATTAACAGTGCTCACAATCACTGCCATCATGTTTCGAAGAGAGAAAAGATAGAGAGAGAGAGAGAGAGAGAGAGAGAGAGAGAGAGAGAGAGAGAGAGAGAGAGAGAGAGAGAGAGAGAGAGAGAGAGAGATAAAGGCGAAAGAGAGAGAGAGAGATAATGACAACCAACCTTCTTTCTGTCCCTAGCTGTTTGTGCAGCAACCCTGTTCTTCAGTTTACGTCTGTTCAGTTTCTCCTCGGCAGTAAGATGGTTCAATCGTTCCCTCTTTCTCGGGGGTCCACCACCCGAGTACTCGTTCAAGAGATCCTCAATTGGGTCGAGCGGAGTGCACGATCGCTGCAATTATCGTCGATGGTCTACCGTAAACTGGTTTTGGAGAGTGAATATGAAGTGTAGAAACTAACTTCAACTACATTTTAGAAAATGTCAGAACTTCGAAGATATCTTAATAATGCTTCTGCGATACTCTATAAATAATTATTATCAAACATAAATTCCAGCCAAACTTTAATAATCTCGTTGTGAACACTGAAGAGTGGGCTATATTTTACTTCACGGTGGGTGGAAAAACGAATTTTGAATAGGGTAAGAAGTGATGTTAACAAATTGCCAGTGCCAGTCACATTAGTATTACGTATGTGATTGTGATTATACAACGTCAACCCCTTTTCAATGCTTACCTTAACCGACGGGGTCGGGGTACTGTATCGTTGACGTATCACGGGGGTAACCGTCCGGTTGATGGGTACGGTGGATCTTTGGCTGGGCGCAGCCGCAATTGGACGGCTGGCCACATTTCGAGCTGGCACCAGGTATATCGTACGCGGCGCAGACATTGGCGAGTGAATACTGAAAACATTTCCGTAATGAATAATGAAGATGTAGTACGTTCATTGAGTTATCAGTAAGTTACACATTTCCAGGTTTGCTTTCTAAAGAATTCAGACTGCATTCAGACTTTAGTATCCGGCATATACAAGGACTTTCGTGTATTTGACACTGTAGGTAATTACGAATGTGCGAGACTGAGTAGAGTAGTACTCTTCCACATTTCCCACTGAATGATTTGTTTATATTAAAATCATGGTAACCGTAGATATGCGTGTTCTGATTTCTCAAAATATGACGAGATTCGTGAATGTTTGATGCTCGGAAGAGCTGAATCATGTAAAAGAATAGAACTAAGGTTAATAAAACGAACTCACAAACTGTTTCTTAATGGGCGTTTGGGCAAAGCCCTTAAAGGAGCTGGTACGGGCCTTTCCTAGTTGTTGGCGAGCAAACTGTGACACGTCAGTCTAACACTCGGCATCGATTCATTGGCCACGTAGGGAGCGCTGCGATTGGCTGGACACGCCCACTGGAACGAGACAGTTCATAGAATGAAGAGACGCAGACACAGCCGATAGCAAATTCGCGAAGGAGCGGGGAGGGTAACTAAACGTCATTGAACAAACCACATAAATAGAGCAGCTTATCTCGATAACAAAATAGGGTTCGGTAATCTAGTTCACCATTTGCTCCCCAACAAAATAGTTTTCTAGTTAGACAATTAATCGGCGAGTGTCGAATCTAAATTTAACACCCCACAGCTGTAAGTGAAAGAGTGAGTCATTTGCACAGTTCTAGGTATGTAACCTGACAGCTGATGTCCTGGTGTTTCGCAATGGAAGCGGGTTGGCACTTGCAGTGTGAACATAAAACTAAAGAAGGGGTGAACAAATCTCCGTTGTAGTTTGATCTTAATAGACACCACAAGTATCATGTTTGAAGTGAGATCAAACTACGAACATAGATTGATCACGCAACATGTAATTTTCACCTTCGTCGCTTAGAGCGAACACTTCTCATTCCAGTTAATAAAATGTATGACTACATACATAGTTTCCAATAACTTGGTGAATAACCTTCAAACTTATCAGTTGATCATTCATGATGCAATGAAATCAGGTCACAGCTACATGAAATTCGTGAGAAAAAGAACCTTGACACATATACTAAAGGATAGATATATCAGAAGAAAATAAACTATTACTAGTTGACTGAAAGTCCCACCATATAAAATTTTATTAGCTACATATTGTATCACAGGGAAAATATTATCGCTAGTATAACAGTAACAAGAAGTGATAAAGGTAGCACGGGTTTTGCAACAAAACAAACCTAATATTCTGTTTTGATTCAAATGGTTTCACTATATTTGTTCACCAATAGTATCAATTGCGATTGAAAACTAGTAGTACTAAATATATTTGTGTCTTCTCTAAAGTAACGCTAAAAGATGCAAAGGAGATCATGGCACAAACGATCAAAGTTATAATAAAGCGAAAAACCACACCATGTGCTATAATTATATTACTGAATATGCATACAAATCAATCGGACTAGAATAAAACCACACAACCAACGTTGATATAAACTGAAGTATTGGTCACAAACATGATTTCACAATCCGAAAGTAATATCTATAATAAAGACTATCTTGAAACTTTAAAAAAGTCCAAAGAACCCCTTCGACTGTTTTGCGGGCGAAACCTGAAAGTAATTAATAACTTACTTAGGCCAAGCTCCCTAACCAGGATGAAAAGATGGAGCTAAACCTGCTAAACCCGCCTAATTATCCTTTGAGCATGACTCAAGAGGTGTAGGCACACAGCAGCAAGGTTGTCCGGATAGTCAGAAAAGTTCGAAAACCGTATAGTTTTCAGCCGAAATGATGAAAATCGGTCTACTTTTTTTTGGAAAAATCCTAAATTTTCACGTGTTTATATCGAAAAACGGATTACTTTTTGTCGCTCAGTCAGATCTTACTGGTGTATGGGCGTAGGAAGAAATTAGAAATCCCAACAATATATGTTCACCCTACCTATATCATATCATCACACATAGTTCACATACTCGTACTTATGTACAATATCGACACCTCGTACCGTATGCAAATTAATTATATACGTTTTACGTATAGCGATTTCTACTTTTCTATTCAGGCGTGAACTATTAGCCAAAGTGCGAGCCAAGTTTCAGTTTACTCTTGACTATAACCACAGACAAAGAGAAAACTAAGTTGATGAAACTAACGTGGTTCGAGTATTTCGCTTGACTTGATCCTATAACCTGTTCGTAAGTCTTCTCTCGTGTCTTCAACTTTTCTGTGATTTCTTTATCTTCCAATTTCAATCGTTCAACCGCAGACTCATAGCTGAAATGAAGACTTTAGATAGATGTACATGATACAAAATATGCGCAGATTAAATATTGCCACCACACCAGTAAGGTCCGACTGAGCGACAAAAAACATTCCGTTTTCAGGTGCAAACACGTGAAAATTTAAAATTTTTATAAAAAGTAGACCGATTTGAATCTTTTCGGCTAAAAAGTAGTCCGTTTTTCGAATCGTTCTGACTATTCCGACAACCTTGCTGGTGTATGATTGCCACTTTTCGGAATCGATCGTAAAAAAACATAAATAGCTTCATATCGTGTGAAATCTTGTTCATAAACAGGTACAGGATAGGATCCAAGAAATATAAGCATATTCTGCTTATATATTTTTTCTACAATTCCATATTTCAAACGCAGAGGGCTTTTTTAAAATTGAAAGTGTGAACTGTAAACTTTCAGTACAACTGTACAACTTGGCAAAGAGCAATGTGATAAACAGTCAGTGAAACAAACTCACGCCTGCTTAGCCTGAGCGAACTCTGTTTGGAACTTGGCCATTTCCACTTTCTTTGCGAGCAATTCCTTCTCCATCTGAAAAAAACAGTGAAATGTTTTTGAGTTTTTGTCTATTCGGCACAAACGTGATGTCATTAACATAAAAGTTTGGTGGAAATCGGGAAATAAGATCTACGTTAGAGTAGCAAAAGAAACTGTAGCGAAAACTATAAAAGATGATTGCCGCCGGAGCAATTATGAAAAAAACATATATATACATTACGTATAATAAGTATACATTTACATACCTCAGTAATACTCTTCAGTGGCTCCAGACTCTCATTAGCAATCGGTAAAAAGCTGATACTGTACCTGAATAAAACATTTATGAGTCACATAGGACATATGACCGAGATAAATATTATAGAGGTAGGTAACTCGGGTAATAAACCTGAGCAATATCCTAAAACCCCTAAACATTAGTCAACTAGACAATTCCAGCAACTACAGCCGAAGTTAAGCAGGGTCCGGGATACCTTAACATTCATTACGAATTGGATTGAACATTGATAATTCAGTGAAATTTAAAATACAAAAATACAATGACTGAGCAAGGCAAAACTGGATGAACGAGTAGCAGCGATTTCTAAAAACTTACTTCACAGAGTTGATCCAGTTATCGCCATAAACACAGAGAATATGCGTTCTGCTGTCTAGCAACTGAGCAGTTTGACTTTCCAATGCATCCAGATAATGGAAGGTTAGAGGGGTTTCTCTGAAAATAAGGAATGAAAATGACAATCAGTTCAGTTTCAGTTTGATTGAAGAATGATATTCTTTCTATGAAACCAACTATGATTGTTTGTCTTTAAAAAGTAAATGGTTCAGAACCCTCTTAAACTGAAGACAAGTGGCCGCTGATGCCGAATATACGTTATGATGATGGAGATGAAAACGATTCTCCCAGATATCCACTAGAGCAAACCATGGAAGAAATAAGAGGAAAAAAACCCGCATTCTTTAAAGAACACTCTTTTTCGAGCAATATACTGCGAATTCCATAATATCGCATGATAATTAATCCCAAGCTTTTTAATGGGAAAAATTAGCCACTTCTGCCAAAGTGTGGTATACTCACTTATCCTCCATGTGGAACTTCATCGGAACGAACTCTCCCAAATTCGCAATAGTGAAAGGAACGAAGAACATGTCGGCCTGGGTTCCCGACTTCTTCTTTTGACTTTCCTGAAGAAAAAAACATCCTACGTTATCGATTTACAATCAGAAACAACTTTTTGACGAAATACTTTTGGACTGGTGCTATGATAAAAACCCTCTGAACAACTCCAAGATCAGTTAGTTCATTGATTAGAAAAAAAACTTTCTACCTTTTTCAATTGTATACCGTAGTGAGAGCCCGGTTTTAGTATTTCATTCCCGCCATCTTTTTATTACCCTTGTTTGGTGTGGTGAACTACACACATAAAAGAGCATACTTACGCATTTTGTGAATATGAACAATAACAACTATACCGACCTGAATCATGCGCACTCCGCCTTCTCTGTCGAAAAGGACCAATTTGAACTTGCTAGAAGAAGGAGACTTGCAAACTATGGTCACTCCGTTTTGACGATATTCTTCGGTCATGTCGATTGCATAGAAGTCTGCTTCCTAAACGAAATACACTGAATAGATCCATATATCACGTTGCATCGCACTTTCCACCCGGCCTTGACGGAGAATAAACAATTATCACACTCACAAGTACTTTGTTTCTACATAAGTCATACGATAAACATTTTATAGAGTCTATGAACTATGATAGCAATTTAGCAATAAAGTATGCAATCTAATCTTTTTTTCACAAAGCTTTACACATTCACACTGAAGCTAGTTAAATTTGTAGATTCTTTATCAACTTTTGGGTGCATAACCGCCTAGGGTCTCCTATTTTTAAGCTCACCCCCTCTCTTCGAATCATGTCCCTTCCAAAATAGTTCAAAACTGCGATTTTCATAAATCTTTGGTTTAATTTTCACTAGTTTTGTATAAAATTTGCTGGTTTTCAACTCGACCCCTACTCTTCTAAAAATTAGTTCGCAACCCCCCACCCCCCATTTCATCCTTGGCGGTGTATGTTTGGACCATCAAAATTTAAAACGTGTGATTACCTGCTTCGCCACGCTCGCTGAAACAGCCTCCCCAGGGCGGAGATTTTTCGCCGTCACTTCACAAGGAGTTCCTTCACAGAGATGTCGAGCTTGCGCCAGAACCTACGAAAACAGTATACTAAAAGACGTCAGATACAAATATGACATGAACTATGATAGCGAAAAATCCAGTTCATCTACTTATAAACAACTACAACAGTTGTAGCAAATTAAAAAAGGTAAGGGGTACGAAATAACAGCACCCACTATGTTAACACAACATTATTCCAACAATCGCGTTTAAACCAGTAACTAGTATGTTTGGAAAGCGTGATCGTGCAAATGGAACGGTTAGAGGTTGAGGCGTTGAGGGAAACCCAGAGTGAGACACAGAAATATTATCATGAACTCACCTTTGGGACAATTTGGGTCGGAATAGGAACACCCAACTTTGTGAATAGAGCACCAAACACCCGACCTGGAGCATAATTTTTTGTTTTCATCAACTCATAACAACTTCATTCATAAAACTATACCAATAGAAATTTGCATGTTTCGGCATTTTGGTTTATCCCTAACGATATTTATCGGGAAGTTGACGACAATAAAAAAAGATTGCAAAGTGAAAAAGAGACAAACCACCTCATTGGGAAATATGCATTTCATGTTTCTCAATTGGAATTTTAAGAACGAAGTAATCAAGTAAATCAACAGAGAACTAGAAAATGTACGAAGATTCATTTTTGACGTCTAGGAAATCTAGCGAGAACAACATTCCCTTTTTAGCACAGATGCATCCGGTATTGCACTTTCTATAGAACTTGAAGAAAACGAACTCACCCATACCACCCAACTCGCTGACATCAAAGCCTTCGAAATCCAACTGACTGGCACTGGGTCCGCTTACATCGTACTGGCGCCGTTTGTTCGGATCGGATAAGACAGAGTAAGCAATGGAGATCTTTTTGAACTGCTCCTGGGCTAAAATATAAAGTTGATGAATAAACTGATATGCAAACCTGGGGGGGGGGGGTGGGTGTGCGGTAAATCGTGATAACCTTGGAATATTTTCTACCATATAGCAACGGTTTAACATTGTTGGCAAAACCAGAGCTACTATGCTTTTTCTAATAACTTCTAGCTTCTTCATAGATTGCTGAGACTGAGTATATATTTACATAAAAACACCGGGAAAAATTCGAACCATATTTTCACCCGAGTGGAACTTTTATCCGCAAACATTAACATTATTATTTTAGGAAATACAACCGAAAAAAAGTATAAACTAGTGAGTTCGTCGATAAAAACAGGATATCTCTATGAGGAAACAAAACGTAAGAACTCACAATATTCGTCCCCGGGATTCCGGTCAGGATGATATTTCAGAGCAAGTTTGCGATATGCGGTTTTAATTTCTCCTTCACTGGCAGTTTTTTCGACACCCAAAAGAACGTAATAGTCCTCAGCTGCACCTATAGCTTCGGGACCCTTCGCTGGCGGCGACATCTATCTGAAAAGGAAACTTAAATGCTCGGCAAAATAGCCACCAAATGAAATTCATATTACGAAAACTTGAAGGCAAGCACATATTAATGAATGGAACGGAATGTGAACTAGGATTTGAATGAAAGCTTATAGTAGAACAGGTGATCAGCAAAAGGAACTAAGGGTAAAAGGAAGTAAGGGAGGACGCATGGTAAAAGGAACTAAGCATGTGATAAAAGGAACTAAGGTTAAAAGTTAAGTAAAGCCGGAAAGAGTACTACTTTATCGGGTTTGACTGTTTTGTGTCCTATGAACGTTTTTTTTGACTATATATATAGACGATATAATAATTATTCACAGATTTCAATCTTTTGCTAGTCTTGATATTTCTTTAACTTAGTTCCTTTTACCCTGAGTTCCCCCCTAGTTCCTTTTGCTCTTAGTTCCCTTTGCTGTTGGCCAGTAGAACAGACTAAAACTTGTTTTTATAAAACACGCTATATTAATTAACTCAACATATAAGAACCAGGGGTCAACCGTGAACAAGACAGAAAACCAAGAAGAGATATGATTACAAGAAAATAAAGGAGATTCAGAAATAAAATAACGATAAATAATTAATAAAAATGATCGAATTCGCGCGAAAAGTTGAATGATTAATAAAACCAAACTTATGCTCCAGAGAACAGCTGTAATAAACACGCGTGACAGTTGTTTACAGGTGTTGCGTAGTGATAAAACAAAAATTTGGGATCGAATTTGTTGCGACGCTCTCTCTAATTTGAGTTTTCTTTGTTCGTTTCAAGTTTTTGTTTGTTCAAAGTAGTCTATGAATGTCAACAGCTCACCACGCTCAAGCTTATAAGCTGTGCTCGTAATTCTACATGTACTCACGTGAGTGTGATCACAGACAATTTTTTTCTTCAGAAAAATGGGAAAGTTCAACAAGCTCAAAAAAGAGATGGCTAAGAAGGAGGAGGAAAATGAAGTAATAGAACAGTCGGAGAATTCCGAAGATGAGGACACAGACTCAGAAACAGAGGGAATGGTATGTTTGCCTTTTCTTTTTTGCAGTAACGCTGGAAATTGACATAGTTTGCTGGTTGCATGCATAGTTTCACACTTATTACTCTGTTTGTACACTTTTCCCAATTTCGTGAATATTTATTTTCGTGTGAGGTGGCGGTTCGATTTTCCTGACTAGAAGGAAAAGAACAGATATTGTTGATGAAGATGATCATAGATGTTGATAATGTTAATATCAACGCATCATATAAGCAGATTATGCTTGTCTCATTATAGACCAAGGAAGAAATTGTCGAGGAGAAGAAGCGTTCTGTCTTGTGGACCAACCGTGAGAGAGTTTTAGTGCTCTGCTCAAGAGGAGCTGACATGCGTACTCGACATCTCATGAACGATTTGAAGGTATGTCAAATTCCAATCAATGATCAGAGCAACGTGCTCTCATTTGCGTGTCCAATATAGACAGTGTAAAAATGAGTTCAGCAAAATCAACGGCGCTCCTGTTGTTATTATTTCAGTTCTATCACATTACGGCTACGTGATGTCCGGTCAATATTCTGAGACATCTGTGGTGTATATACAACAATTTCCATTGGAATAGGGTAGGGTACTAACGCCAAACAGAACTATAATGCTGGCGACAGGCAGATGAATGTGAAACGAGGAATTAGATTTCAAATTATTTCAATATGACAATTAACATACTTCAGGTGATGATGCCGCATGCCAAGGGAGACTCGAAGCTCGACAAGCAGAAGAGTCTGACTATTGTCAATGAAATTGCTGAGATGAAGAACTGTACAAAAATTATGTACTTCGAAAGTAGGAAGCATAAGGTAAGGAGGTCATCGCAGTTCCTTAGTTTACTTCTAATCTCCGACATGTAAATGTCAGTTTGTTATGTGGTGAAACGCACACGGCTCGCTGTGTTGCACAAAATATTTTTTTGGAATTAGACCCTGCAATTCATTATGCATATAAGACAGCGTTTCTGGTTCAGTGCCCCTGACCGACAGCCTGGATTAGTCTTTTATGACGTTTTTTCAATACCATCATTCACTACATTCCGTTCTATCAAACCATTTAGGACACGTATTTGTGGATCTCTAATGTAGAAGGAGGGCCATCGGTCAAGTTCCTTGTTCACAATATTCACACTATGATGGAAATGAAGATGTCTGGCAACTGTCTGAAGGTTGGTCATTATTTTATTCTCCAGCGTGCTCAGCGCAGGTACACAACTTCAACATTTTCAACCCAAATCTCTGTCACAACTAGACCTTTTTTGAGGTTCGAGAATAATCTATTTAGCAATTTATTCATCTGACCTGAACGACGATTGACTAAGATGTAAGATCATACAACAGTAAAGTTGTCCGAATAGTCAGAAAAAATCTAAAACGGACTACTTTTTAGCCGAAAAGAAGACAAACGTTCTACTTTTGATGAAAAATTGTTAATTTTCACGTGTTTTCATCTGAAAACGGCCCACTTTTTGTAGCTTAGTCGGACTTATTGGGGTATGTGTAAGATGTTCATTTAACTGAGCTGATATGCTCCTCATCGGACGATTGAAAAAAATGTCCTAATTATCGACTCCGTTTATGTTTTCATGGTTGAAATATAAGGAGTTCTGAGTTCCGTTAAGAAGTGGCGTTGTCCTCGTTTTGTGTTATATCATAGAAGATGTGTTCATTTCAGGCATCTCGCCCGATTCTTTCCTTCGACAGCGAATTCGATGAGAAACCGCATCTGACACTCATCAAACATTCACTCATGCAGGTATTGCATATTTTTCTTGATAACATGGCACACAAATCATCATCCAAATGTCAGCCTGAACGATGTCAAGTACGAGTAATTTTGAGAAAATGTAGCGAAAATGTATTTTTAGGAAAATCAACCAATCTAGAATACGTTATTTCTCATTTTAGGAGTGAGCGTAAGAAAAGTGAAAAAGGAGAGTGTTATTGTCTTGTTTTTCTATTAATTTATCTTTTTTGCAGACCTTCAGCACTGCCCATCACCATCCTCGCTCGCAGCCTTTTGTTGATCATGTCTTCTCGTTCTCTGTCACTCCAGACGGTAAAATCTGGTTCAGGAATTTCCAAATTGTTGACGAAACACTGCAGCTACAGGAAATTGGTTAGTTACCCATATAATATGGATTAGATATCTCGACTGCAGCAATAAAACGACAACTTTTTTTGTATTATCATATAGCATCAAGTTCTAAGTGCACAAGAACTCTGCGTTTGCTTCGCCTGTTTGCCACATTGTCCTAACGAACTTTTGAATTGAGACCTTCCAAATTAGAGCTACACTTTAGGAATAAAAAATGTGGTTTTCTGAACTCTGACAACATTCCTAATTACTCCTCCTTACAGGCCCTCGATTTGTGCTGGAGACAATTCGCATCTTCAACGGTTCCTTCGAAGGGGCTGTATTGTACGATAATCCCGACTACGAGAGTCCCAATGCCACCAGACGGGAGCAGAAGCTGAAGGGCAAGGGAAAGTACATCGAAAAGGAATTGCATCACAAGGTATGTCCAGAAAAGAACCAGTTTTTCGATCAAAATATTGAAAATGTGATTTTGAACAACACTAGGAGAATATTCAAAAAAGGGGCGGAAAATGAATCTTGTTTTTAGCTATTTAGGCGGAGATATATGGGTTATCGACCTGGTCTTCAATGGATAGAATAGATAGAATGAGAAGTGTGCCATGGGTTTTATATCACTGTATCAGTTTCAAATGCTCGTTTTTCAGGCTGAGGCTGCCAAGGCAGAAATTGTTCGCGAAGTTTTGGCAGAGAAGATGGAAGATCCTGCTGGAGAGGTAAGTTATTGTTTTATACTCATTGGTGTCTACGGTGTGACAACACATTATTACCACTCCCTTGTTCATAGTAATTACTTGCAACGACAGAACGCAACCACTTTCAGATTTTCGACACGGAGCGCCCAGTTGCATCGGAAGATGCGCAGAGAATAGCGGACGTTATCGACAAGAAGAAAAAGAAGAAGGTGTTGAAGAAGAACGTTGCCAAAAAGGCTAAAATCTCGGCTTAGTTCTGTGACCGTTCGATTGTTTCTCATTTGGGCCTCTGCCCTCATTCAATCTATTCTCGTTTGTTATCTTTTTTGTTGTGGTTGTATTTTTGCTCTCACGTTGATGTTGTTCGCTGCTCATTGTTACATTATTGATTTTGTTTATTGTTCAAATACAGTGTTTACCGGAACGAGTCTTCTGTTTGATGAATACGGAAGCAGCCCGTGTCTAATTTCTCGAATAATGTTCGCTGGAAGGATTAGTAGTGTAGGCATAGTGACATTTCGTCCAACAAGTTTTTTCCGACTCTTCTTTGTTTAGGGCTGAATATTTTTCACCTCAAAATGTTGCAGTCGGTTCGTTCGCTCTGTTGAATGGCAGCGAAAGAATTAAGCTTCGTCAAGGCCAGGGACTGGACCGAGGCCAATCAACAGTGTCAGAAACAGGTTGGAAAATAGCTAAGATCCTCTAGCGTTTGAAATAGGTTGCAACCTAAAATACCGGAGTCAAAAGGGCTTAATTGTGAGTGAAGATTATGTTTTCCCATATTTGTAATGGTAAACTGTCCCGTACAACAAAGTGAAGGAAGGAGACGCGTTTGGTGTTTTTGGTTGCACGGACTTTTCACTTGCTGAGCGGCTTATGCGTGTCGTTGGATTTCTCAGACATGAGCTCCACAGAAAGACTGGCCTCTATATTTTACTATAGAAAAATAGCGATAGTGGATGTAAACTGAGATCGGGTAACTGAAATAAATAGAATTCAGCGGAAAGTTACAGCACAAAGAAAACATATTTTGCTGGGTGTTTTGTTGTGCACAGTGTTCATAATAACTGTTTTCTTCTATTCGTTTTGTTCAGGGTCAATGTTCTAATCAGTATGTGAAGTTGAATGTGGGTGGCGCGTTGTTTCACTCTACGCTCTCCACCCTGACGAAACAGGACACCATGCTGAAGGCCATGTTCAGCGGACGAATGGAGGTGCTTTTTACGGAGTACATACATAATCAAGCAAATTTTACCATTCAGACTACATGTTTATAGGAAGAGGTACTTATACTGACTAGTGGTTTAGAGTTCAATGCGAAATCATGAACTTTGACTCTGTATGACGGACTGAATAGTATTGTGTGTAGTAAAGCCTTAGAAAAGTGTGTAAATCATCGATTTACCTTTTTGGTTATGTTATGTGGTTGCATTTTAAATGCAACCAGGTTCACTTAAAAGCAACCAATAGTTTTGTACACATGCAACCTGGTTGCATTTTGGTTGCATGCGACCCGGTTGTATGTGTAATTGGCCAAGAAGTTCGGGTCACGTGTACGGACAACTTCTTAGTTTAGCAACATTCATACAACATATACATCCGTGAGTATCTGACTATTCGGAGAAGGACCCTGTCGACGATTTCAGTCCGTGAAATTTGACCATAAGATTTTTTCCCAGAAGATAGTGTGATAACCTATTGAAGTTTCTTTCTTCTACTTCAATGGTTGATCTGCATTTATCAGTAGCTTCTTTTCCGACATTACTAACATGTGCTTCAGGTGTCCACCGACAACGAGGGCTGGGTGTTGATCGATCGAAGTGGGCGACACTTTGGCACGGTGCTCGACTTTCTGCGGGACGGCTCGGTGCCGCTGCCGGACTGCCGCCTCGAGGTGGAGCAGATACTCAGGGAGGCCAGATACTACCTCATACAGGTTCGTGGCTCGTTGGTGGTGTTGGTCATGAATGATGGATGTAAATATACCACTTTTCTTTGGATATTGTGGAAAAATATTACTTCTTTCTCCAACTTCAGCAAAAAAATTGAAGGAAATTAGATAAGTTGGAAAAAAATTTGTTCTAATCAAAAATAATTACTCACGCACGAGGTAGGCTTTGGAGAATGAATGTATAACGTTCACTGGCTCAGATGTGAAATTTCACACGTCAGAATAGACATGTAATGTATACATTTCAGGACATGGTGGAAGACTGTCAGGCGTGGCTAGATGCCCGCGGGGCACGGAGAGACGAGCGCGAGCCGGCTGCGACCTGTAGTATACCTATCGTACACACGAAAGCCGAAGCGGATCGTTTGGTCCTCGGACATTTTAAGGTTAGAATATGTATTTTCAATTTATGTAAGTAATCTATGGTTTTGTAAATTTAAAAACGTTGGGATACAAAATTAGTTGCAATATAATTGCTCGACTACCACTATTTGAAGACATTGGGGAGTGTCTCATAATAGTTTTCCAAACTCAGGATATAAATCTAATTTCCGGGAACTTTTCAACTTTAATAACGGTTGCCGCCGCGTGAACCGGTTAACCGGTAGCGACGAAGTGTGTCGGCCTCAAAAGTTCTTCAAAAAGTAGTTTATTTGGATAAGCTGCCTATTTTACCGAAAATCGGGGATTCCGGCGAATCTAGCTTGTCTTACCTGTCTCTTTTCAGCCTGCCATAAAACTATTGATCAATCGACACAACAACAAGTACTCGTATACTCATCAGTCGGATGATAACATCATGAAGAACCTGGAATTGTTCGATCGAATGGCAGTCAAATTCCACGATAGGATTCTGTTCGTGAAAGGTACTCCAGACTTAAGTTGTATACCTTTAACAACCCTTCATACGTATGTTATTTTCGTGGTAGTACCACCACCTATAATTGAGGTACGATGTGTTAGGTACTGTGTCGAATGCGAATCTTGGAATAGAATCGACATAACAAATCGACAGATTCAAATAGGCATGTTGTTTCCATCCATAATCGTCAATAGCATGAGAGAACAGGTGTACTTTGAACATACTCTATTGTTAACCGGCTCGATTTCGAGCATATAAGTGTTCAATGTTTTGCAGATGTTGGTTCCGAGTCGTCCGAGGTGTGTCAGTGGAAGTTCTTTGGCAAGGGGGCTGTACGTGCTGAAGTCTGCTGTACTTCTATTGTCTACGCAACCGATAAGAAACAGACAAAGGTGGGAGATGTTAACACTTTCGTATTGTTGATTCATTCAAGAGTAACATCCTGATATTCTTTAGAGAGTTTTCTGTTAAAGTAAAAAAAAAACATTCGATGGAGCCCGATCTTCACCAGGGTATCCCTCTAGTATAATAATTTGTATTGCTGCTTAAATCGTTGTGGCTTCATGCAAGTCAAGTTTGGTTAGAGACGCGAGTAATTTGCTGACTTTTGTAGTGTGTGATATAGCTGTGTCTTATATTTTTTGTGCAAACGCATGAAGTATCACGTATTCGAGTTGAAGAACGGATTTATTCCGTAAATCGAGAATCAAAGCCATCTGCAAGCCTTTGCAGGTGGAGTTCCCGGACTCTCGTATCTACGACGAGGCCATGTCCATTCTGCGCTACGAGGACCGCGGCGTGTGTTCGCGATGTGGCGGCGACGCCTGTGTGCCCGGAAACAGCGCCGCGTCCACACCCACAGAAGGAGAGTAGGGGGTTTGGACCCCAAAAGTAACCAATGACATATGTAACCGAGTAGTAAATAGCCCAGTAACCGACACTAAGAGCAATCAATCAACTTAGTGTTTCCCTCATATTTAACCTATTTTGTCCCTGAACTGATTAGGAGACGTGCGCTTCTAATCAATTATCGTAGATTTTCTTAGTTTTTCATTAAGTTTATGTACTTTTCGAGTCGACGGTTAGCTCAGATTCCCATTCAGCGTAAGATTTACGCGTTTCCTTCTTGTGAACGCCGACGTAAGAAATGTACACAAAATGATTCACGTGTTTACAAGTTACAACACTAGTAGCATATATGATTGAGAGTTTGAGGTCTACTTATATATTAGGCCTGAGGACTACTAATCCTAATTTAGTTAACATAATAGTTCTCTTTGCTTGCTCGTTGTTAATTATGAGTTTCTGTAAGGGTCGACCTGCAACGATTGAGACAGTCGAGGTTTGAATACACTGTATAGTATTTTTTGAGAATTTAGTGTCATGTTCACATTCAGCTTTGCAAAATAGTTAACAAGTTTTAGTCATAATGTTATTACCAAAGTGTTATGATCTCGAAATGTTTACCATAGTCAAATTATATGTATAATAAATAGTATAGCTTGTCTTTTTTGTGGCTCATTATTGCACATATGAGAAGTTAGTCCGATTAATCGCACAAAAAATAATAGTTAACCAATAGTGACTTCTTGGAGATGAAAAGTGTGATTTTTGGAAAGTGAATAAAATGAAATGAGGAATATATGTCCATCCTCGCACAACTTATAATCGGAGAACTCGGTTCACCAAATCTTGGAAAGCTGGTTTCATATGAATAAATGATAAAACTGCAAAATTCGCCTCAGCGAAAAAAATAACAAAAAGAGAAAGAATAATGAGAAAAACACAGAGAGTATTACGATTTCGATGTGTTTCTCTCTTTGCCTAGAGCACTGTAGTTTTTGACCTATCTTGGAAATGAAACGACACCAGTGGTAGTAATTGCAATACAGGCAGTGGTCAAATCTTTGTTGTAATTTGATCTCAATATTCCATAGTTTACGATTTTGACCTATAAGCAAAGTGATCAAACTACAAACACAACGAGGTAGGGCAACATATACCGTATAGACTTGCTGCACTTTATACCTGATTATCCTTTGTGAAAATTCTTCCTGCCAGCCGCGCACTCTCCACAGTTAACTAAAATTATGAAAACTGCAGTAGAAATCTACCATTTTTGCTGTGCAGCAGATCACACTGGAACTTCGCGCGAGAAACGACTGGCTACAACTGTACATGAAAACTGGTTTTGCTGTATTTGTAGTTTGATGCTCAGTGGAACTATACGACACTTGTATTGCCTTGTAGATCGAATTACAATTCAACATGACCATCCCCTATACAGGTAGTTTATGGACAATTTGTAATACAGGGTTGGGTCTTTACAATGCAAGCTATCACGGTGTTTGCTACTCTAAATAGCTGTGATTGTAGTTTGATCCCGCTACAGTTTAGTCGAAGTGCGACCCTCGTAATTTTCTGTTGAGATCAGAGTATGCAGTCGACACTAGCTAGACCAAACTCAATCAAATCAAACTACAACTCTGCTAAGTTCATCCCTATACATGTCGTCTAAGGACAATAGGTCGTCTCGCGTCTGTCAATAACGGTAAATTACGGAGTACTACCCGGGGAGACCTTGGGATTGCTTTGAAAGTGTTAATAAGAGAGGGTGGTTGGAGAGGTCTACTTATAGACGAGTCTCCACTGCCAAGGTCTCCTGGCCAAACAATACGAGGACCGGAAACGAACCACTACTTTACGTGTCATTATATAGTTCTTGTCGGTCCTACGTCGACTTATACAGTATGACTTTGAAACTTTTTTCCCATAGTTTTGTTTTCATCTATTTAGTTATAGAGTATTCTGTAAAAAACGGATGCAGCCAGAAATAATTTTTCTTCCAAGAAAACCCTTTTGTCTAAAACCTTTTGAGTTTCATTTTAATATCATGCTCCCATATCATGCTTCATTTTAATATCATGCTCCTCTATACCGTGACGCTTAAGGGGGGGGGGGGGGGGGGGGGGGGGGCAAAGGCAAACGGGCGGCGGCATACGATATATCGAAATAACCGCTCTGTAAACCCAATCTTTCGTTACGTTATGAATCTTTTGACGTTTTCAATCACCCCCCCCCCCCCCCCCCCCCCCCCCCCCCCCCCCCCCCCCCCCCAAGCGTATATAATATATCTTACTCGGAGTGGTGTGATGGTTTTTTGTAAAAGGTCGTAATAACAAGTGGATATCCTTTAGAGACAGCCGAGAAGAGTGAAGATATCATGATGTTTAACGCTAACCATGAACCCCCTCCTTATCTTGTCAGAACTGGAGCTTCTTCATTCCAAAGTCATTACTTAACCTGAACCTTTCTACTTGCTAGATTGGTTTCCAACTTGTATTTCACTGAGCGAGAAACAGGCAGCGTTCTAACCTTTGTATGTCTACTCAGACTCTCACAGTAAAAATACTCAACTTACAGTGCGTTTATATTTAATTGTTATCGAAAGGTCTTTGGATTATTGAACTCAAAATTCGCATTAGAAAGCCGTCGATGGAAAATATAAATTTGTACCGTAGGAGTGATGTGAGAGTGGATATAATGTGACAATTTGTGACTATAGCAACTTTATCACGTTCCAAATAACTCCACATAAGATGTCTCAGTTTTTAGTCTTTCATTGGGCTGTATTCACCCTATAACTAAAGGAGTGGGTTGAGAAGCCGTAATTCTGTTCAAAATTTCTGCTGTGCACCCTGATCAAACTCCAACGAAGATGGAATCATCCTCATATCTTCAATGTGCCCTGACTATGCGTGTATGCGCGGAAATAACAGCGCGCACGCATAATCCAAACTTTTTCCCGTGTTGTCTAAAAACGTGGCGCCTGATCTATATTGGCGAGGTCAGTATGTTCGAGTGACGTAATTATAGCATTAGGCGTCGCGCTAGGAGGAGCATTAAGACGATCAAAAACAAAGTAGGGCCGCCGTTTTTACGTTGGCCAAACTGACTTCCGCCTGTTATTACAGAAATTTTCAAGTTTAAAGTTTTGAAAATTTTCATAGGTGAAAAACACGAGAAAAACTATCTGACCAGGTATGCTAGAAGATCACGTCAGCTTCATCCCATCCTGTGTCTCTCGCTCTGCCTCACTATTTCTCGTCTCGTACATCCCGGGGGATGTGAGAGCAGAGAAATAGCGTATGTTTGTGGAGAAGCAGCATGGGGTAAGGATGCCGGGATCTTCTAGCAAACGTACTCTAGGAACGGCCAACTTGAGAATCGAGTTCGATTTTGAGGAGTCTCCTGTGTTTGTAGTCTAGGACAAAAGTTTCGTGATGCGTCATTGCGCAACCACGTGAGAGGGTTGCAAAACGCGAATCTATACCACCTGGAAGGAAGTAAAAAAGAGCGAACAATCTTTTCGAAGCACCGAATTTGTACTTTGCGCACCTCACCATCACGTGGTGAATGTTTGAGAACCTATGCGCAATGCCGAATCCTCACAGCTTGCGTGGCGGTAACGGAGCTCACTACTATCCATTCTAGATTAAATTTTAGCTCTCGCTTCTCCCGAGAATGCGCTAGCGTCAGGGGAGTTTCGAAACTTAACTCCGTTACCTGGCGTCATACCAAAGTCATAAAACATGTGATTTCAGCCTGATCAATGTCCTTATCATATACATAGTGTTGCGAACTTTTTAAGTTTAAGCATAATTTAAGTTACCGCAACCCCAAAAAGTAGTGAATAGACATATCACCTCAAAGTTGACTTGTTCATCACACCTAGCTGCGGTGCTAGGTAAACTCGTTATTAAGAACACTATGAGTTACCGCAAACACACTAAGGAAGTTTTCCAACTCTGAAAAACCGAGACAGTGTGGCTGCGGCGCCGCGCCGCGCCGTTAACCGCGTATCGTATTCAGTTGGAACGTGTTTCTTTCTGCTGCCAACCCGAAATGTCTTGTCTTTCATGTTTTCTTGCGGAATCGCCGTACCGTAACGAATGTGCGTCCGCGCGCCACATTACGAATAGGGCGCGATTCAGACCACACACATTGAGGTTCGAAAAAGAGGCTGATTGGGTGGTTCAGAGCGATAACACTGTAGTCTGAACCAAAATTGATTTTGAAAGTTCAAAGTCAAACTTATTTTGACGTCGAGGGAGTAGAATCACGTACCAGCCCAGTATTGTAGTCTGTATTGTACCTATGTTTTACTTACACCGGACTAATTTTTCCTATATACGTGATGCTCTTTGATCTCAATTGTTTTGTGGTTCATTCTGTATAGTATAGGTTTCGCGAGATTGGTCTATGAAAAAACCTCAAACTTCAAAAAAGTTTTGCTACATGACTATCAACGCCATTGAAACATTTTGAGAATCGGCGCAGCGATAGCTTTACGTAATCCGGAGCCGCTGTTTCTCAGTTGTTCTTGAGGAGAAGTGGTTTTGCTTCAGAAACGTTATTTGCAAACTTTAAAGAAACATTTGTTTGGAGCTAACGTTTCTTTCCGGCAGTTGAGCAGTTCTCTTCCAAGTTTTTTCGAATGACAGCTGGTACCCCCTGTTGTGTATACTGTAGCTGGCACGAAAAAACTTAACAACCTCTGAGTATATGATTGCTACGCTTATGCTACAAAATTGAAAACTTACATACAGCTGATGGACTGTCAATAAACTTCAAAGCGATATTACCGTGAGGTGTTATAAGGTTTGATCTTCACGAGGTAGGCCTATACGGTATATATTACCACACTGTGCTTGTAGTTTGATTTCGTTGTGTTTCGGTCGAATTAAGTCAGTTATTTACGGTATAGAGATCAAACTACGACAATTATTCGCTCATTCCCTACAGGGATCGTTAGCTACAGTGTATACTGCTTCTCCTTCTCCTTCCTCTCTCCTTTCTTCTTTCTCTTTTGCTGCAGGCTCTCCTTTACTTTAGCGGTATACTCAAAGCCTTATTTCGTATATTAGGCGCGGCATGGAGATCAAACTATAACATCTATTTGTTCATTCCTCAAAGGGCTCGCTAGTTGAAGGGTATGCTGTAGGCTGCAGGCTCTCCCTTCCTTCAGATATCAAAATAAAACAATTTCGAGATGAAACTTCAATATTATCAATCCCTATAAGGATCTCTAATATGTATAGTGTATAGTGTAGTATAGTATAGTGCTTTCAGCGGTATACTGAAAGTCACATTTCATCCATTAGGTACAGTATCGAGATCAGACTACAACAATATGTTAGTTACTTCCTTTAAAGATCGCTTTTTGCACTTTCACAGTCAATTGGTCGCCAGCCGGTTCTACTGTTGTTTCTGGCATGTCACTGGATCTATGTCTCAGAACATATGAATGTCCATCATGAGGAATCAACTGTATCACTGCTGAACAAGAAGACGTTTTGATAATAATGTGATATGTATGATGATCCCAACCTCGAAACGACGCGAAGTGAAAAAATAAATATGATGAAAATATGACTGCGCCTACGGACGTGTATACTGTAGGCTGCAGGTTCTCCCTTCCTTTAGCGGTATACTCAAAGTGGAATACCGGTTATTGCGCCGGCTAGGCCCCATCGGTCTCAGTTAGATTTCTCACACGTCTATTTGTCGAGTAACGCGCTTTGTTTGCGTAGGTACGGTATCGATATACGGCCGTTTTGAGGTCCTTCGAATTGCACTTTTTGAACTTGGCGCCATATCAGATGACGAATTCTCAATTTAAAGTTTTTTTTGTGAACCACATACTCAGGTATCGGGTTACTAGGAACCCGGTCATCTAGTTTACGTAACGGTTCCTCAGAAAACCGCTTGCGTGGGGAACTGCCCATCTGACATGATAGAAAGGAGTTGTAAAGAATAGATAATGTGTTCCTAGTTTTGTTTCAATTCGGTAGAATAGTGCAGACCGACATGTATTTTGAAATTTTTTGTGTTCCCTCTTTGCTTTTCTTTCTTACGAAGCACAGATGCTCATTGTTAGTTGTTTGAACCAGATTACCAGTATTTCAGTGTACTTTCTGAATGTTCTAATATTCAAATTACTTAAATCTCTTCAATCTCACAGTCATACTACCTATTGATACATATGAAGCAATTAAACGTGTTTGTTCAGCTGCCATACATATGAAATAAAGTTCGGATGCGTACCTTTTTAACTTTTAGTAACTACTCAGAAACCGCTGTTTTCATCATTATACTAAAAGTGAATTGGACAGTCACGTAAAGTTGGTATTCTAATGAGGCATCGTGCACTTTTTCATGTTTCTCATTTTGCTGTGTTTAACATGTTTCACGTGACTGTGCAATTGACTAACAGTATATTTTCGTTTGAATGGCAACTATGCTGCTAGTCAAACTAGTAAAATCGAACAAATTCAATAATCACGTGCACTGTAACTGTTTTAGGTATATTTCTTCACGTTTCACTCACGCTCTCCCTTTACTAATTCCAGCCAATAACTTCCTTTATCCATAACTTGTCTTTTCCACTCGGTTCTGTTAATAATGTCGACAGTAAGGATTGACAGTGAGACAGAGAGACATACAGACATAGAGAGAGAGGGAGAGAGAGAGAGAGAGAGAGAGAGAGAGAGAGAGAGAGAGAGAGAGAGAGAGAGAGAGAGAGAGAGAGAGAGAGAGAGAGAGAGAGAGAGAGAGAGAGAGGAAGACATAAACATAGAGAGAGACAGAGAGAGAGAGAAGAGAAAGAGAGAGAGAGAGAGATTATGTCAGCGGAGGGAACGCCGTTCCACTGCCTACCGTAACCCGACGGAGACGATTGGCGTCGCAATTAGAAGATGAGCTGCGGATCAGCACGGCGCACAGTCAAGAACGAACGCTCTCGCCCCGAAACACAGCAGATTGCGGAACGCGGAACGGGCTCTCTCTATCTATCCATCTCTCTCTCTCCCCTCTTTCTTGTATCTCTCCACCTTTTCTGTTCAACATTTTCGTGATTTCTCCCTCATTCATCATACGTATAGTTCAATAGTGTGGACTTATTCACGAGTATTTGATGCTTATGATCTGACCCAAATATAAATGGTTAACATTCTCATCTGGCGATCCCTCCACTATCTACTTTCTCTCCTTCTCTTCCGCTCTCTCTACTCTACTCTCTCTCTCTCTCTCTCTCTTCTCTCTTTACTCCCTCTCCTCTCTCTCTCTCTCTCTTCTCACTTTACTCTCTCTCTCTCTCTCTCTTCTCTCTTTACTCTCTCTCTCCCTCTCTTCTCTCTCTTCTCTCTTTACTCTCTCTCTCCCTCCCTTCTCTCTCTCTTCTCTCTTTACTCTCTCTCTCCCCCTCTATCTCTCCCGTTTCGTCCGTCTCGCTCCATTGCCGTCGTCTCCAAGGACAGTTGTCTTCTCTCCGAGGGGGTAGTCGCTGCTTCTTCAAACAAACATATCATCTGTCACCTTTCTATCTGGATACAAGTAATAATAACAATAATACTAACACATACATACATTTCAATCTACTACTATGCATGTCTTTCAGAACATAGGACGCACTGGTATCTCATAAGACCATCTCATGACGGTGTATAACATATTGAGACGAGTACTGCTTCACGTTATATCTCGGCTGTTTACCTAACTTCACCAAAAAAGATTAGGATAATCTATAGCCCAGAAATTCAGAAGTTGGGAAATTGTCGACCGTACCATTCTATTGTAGATGTTTGAGGTTTATGGCGGCTCTTGGGGTAACTTGGCGTTTAGACGAAATTGATGTGCTGTTGTGTGTTGATGTTGTGTTTGTAGTTTGAGTTCACTGTAGTTTAATCTCACTTGGCATACTATGATGTGTTTGTGCCAATCTACTTCTCTAAGGCGGTTACCACTCATAGTCGTCGCCAACGGAAAGGTGAGAGGGTACTGTATATCTCACTTTCCGCTGTGTACGCACACATGTCTTCGATTCCAAAGCTTCCGGATGATGTACTTTGATAGCGCAGTGGTTTGCGCCCTGCTACGCATCTTTTGCTCGCAGGTTCGATTACGGCGAGAGACAGACATTTATAAATTTGGCACCCACTATATACCTTTCCGATGGTCTCTGCACCGAAGTATAGAGTCGACCTGAAGCGATCGTAAACTTTCTCATGTTTCTAAGAATATATAAAAAGTAGTCAATTGCACAGTCATTTGAAACATGTTCAACACCGCACAACTCTGAAACGTGCAATGACGAAGAAATGACGAAGTGCACGATGTCTCATTAGAATACTAGCTTTACGTCAATTCATTTTACTTCTAGTCGAACCAAACTTTGATCACAATTTTGGAAATTCACGGCATTTTCCCCCATTGCCACCAATTCGAATTCCAAAACAGTTTCTCCCCCTAACTCTCAAGCAGCTTATCGTACCACATAACAATTGTACAGAAGGAGGACCGGTTATGGCGCAACTCCCGTGTCTATAACACCGAAAGCGCGTCAGTTAGCGCCAAATCGGCTGTTCTAAGTAGGCTTCGCGGCGCATAGTCAAAACACTCGCGCCATACACACAGCGGACAGGTTCGGATACCGTAATCCGCGCGGCCTCCAACGAGGAGGGACCAATGGCCATTTGCAGCTGATGACCTATGCTCAATTGGGTTATTCATCGTCTAGGGCGGTATCTTGCAAAGATGCTCTTTATTCTATGCCCCCCTCTTTCACAATCGTTTACTGGCTATGGCATCGTTTTGATCTCTGTCGCCTCTTTATGTTTCTCTTTTTCTCCCTCACTCTCCCCTCTCCACTTTTCACTCTTCACATCTATCACTTCTCGTGTTTCTCTCTTCTCTTCTCGTCTCTCTTATCTGTTCTTTCATTTGTGAACATGCTTCTTCTGTACTTTCATCCAAAATACAGCAATCCACGTCTTGTATTCTTGATGTAAAAGGTATTTTGAAACTTCCACCGTCAACTGAGCGTCCGTTCCTTCTCTACCTCCCTTTTTACAGTACCTCCATGTTTTCCTACTCAAGTACATAGTCCTTCTATTTATCGATCTCCCCATTACAGTACCCTATCAACTCCTTTTTTCCTATTTTCTCCCAATTTTTTTCCTATTTTCTCCCAATCATCTCCCAATTTTCGGGTGCGTAGTGCTTCTATTCTTTATCTTCCCCGATACAGTTCCCCATTATCACCCATTTTGGAGTACATTGTTCTTTCCTTTCCCATCTAATCTAATACAGTATCCCATTTCAGCTGTCCCCTGATGTCCGCCTGCCTGCCCTGGCTGCCGATCTTCCCACTACAACCACTTTTCATTCCATCCCCAAACATTTCGAACAAATTTCCTCTCTTTCCAACACCGTCAAAACCGAGTTCGGAACGAGAAAAGAGGAGGTTTCTGATAGAAGATCTGCTGCCAGAAGAGACGCGCACCGTCGTACCACCGCCGCCGACACCGCCGGTAGGTCTGCGAGCGATGCAACCGGGTTGCATGGCCCCAAAACGCAACCTGGTTGTGTAGAAGTATTGTTTGCTTTCAATTTCAGTGGGTATAATCTGAAATGTAACTAAAATCGCTCTGCATAACCAAGAAAATTACTAGGAATTACTGTCTAGACCATTTTGGTCGCATTTCAGAATCAACCTGATTGCATTGAAAAGCAACCGATAGTGTTCTACGGAACAACCGACGTTGATTGCTCTCACGGCTCTCAAATTCCCATTCACGCAGAACGTGTAAAACGCATGAGAATTCAGAGAAAAGTTACTTTTTCATGTTGAACGTGATATGTCGAACTAGCTTTGAGCATATACTAGAAATGAATTGAAGATTTACGTGAAGTTATCATTAAAATGAGGAATCTTGCTTTGTCTATGCACGTTTCTGAGTTCTGCTGTGTCCAACATGTTTCACGTCACTGTGCAATTGACTAAGAGTATAGTGTAAAGATTCGGAAGGCTCTAATATTTCCTGCTACAAAATTACCAAAAAAGACATAGTCAGATGATTTTTGCATTTTCTTCAATAGAACGGAATTTTGCTCTACTGGTCCGTTCGTTAGATGCAACACATAGTACACCGAACCACTCTAACTCTCAACTATTCTTGTTGAAATGTTTTCACCTCCGGTGGGATGATGTTAATAAATTTTCTCTAATGCTTCCATACTCCAACTCATGAACCCTTTAGGTGTTGGCGTCCAGCCCCATCGAGTTCGTGAATGGCGGATACGGTGTGAAGAACCCTCTGGCGGGTGCCGCGCAGTCTGAAGCGGGCTGCCAAACAGCCGTGGACCAGGGACAGTATCTGTGCAGGATATGTGGCAAGGTTAACACTCACAAATTCCATGTTTGCAGCAATAACTTGTCTTAGACACGTTATATTGACGATAGCAAAAGTTGCATTGGTATTGCAGTCAACGATATTAGCACGTTTACACTCATGTTCACTAAAATGTATGGGTTTGTGAATGAGAATTTGGCGCCACTCCAAGCCTCCCTGTGCGTGTCTGACCTAGGGGAAAATTTGACTAAATTACAAAAATAGAGCCCTTATAGTCAGAATCTCAAAAACATATCGGTATAGACCGAGTTATCTCATTTTTTTCCTATCATTTGAACATTCAATTCTGCCCCCCCTTTGAGAGTTCCGAGTGCGTTTCTGGTCCCGCAGTGAGTATTACATTCACTATGTGTGGCAGCCGATAGTTTCGATGGATAACTCCAGCGCTTATAAAACTTCTGGGATTGTTAAGCACTTCGAATTAGGCCGACATTTCACGTGTTCGGAATACTCCTAGTCGAGATACTTTTCCGTGTTTTGCACTTTATATTTATATTTATTTTCGTGAATTACAGAAGTTCCCGCTGCAACGTCTGTTGAACCGACATTCCAAGTGTCATTCCGACCTGAAAAGATACTTGTGCACTTTCTGCGGCAAGGGATTCAACGACACGTTCGACTTGAAGCGGCACACCAGGACACATACCGGTAGGTTGGAGGACCGAACTAGGCTATCTAGTAGTAGGTTGATACTTACGCTGGAGCAACCTAACTAACCACCTAGATAGGCAGTATTAGATCGCTTTTCGAGATCAAAATTTCGAGTTCTAGAGATTGGAAAGCCTCGAAGATAACATTGTTTCTGAGTCGATGGAAAACTTTGAGATGTGCACAGTTTTGTTTCACGTGTACGTTCCGTTCACCACTTATAACACAGTCAATCACTACTATCACTCTCTACCATCCATACTAACTATGTACGCTCTAGTACTTGTCTTGTCTTGTTTAATTGTTGTTCGGTCTTCATTCGGGGCCCTCTAAGTACCTCTGATATGGATTTGAGCACAATTTCTGAAAATAGTGAACTTAGGCTTCTGCTGTCATAGTTCAATACAGTGCTAAAGTGTATCTCCTTCATTCGGCAGGAGTTCGTCCGTACAAGTGTGAACAGTGCGACAAATCGTTCACCCAACGATGTTCACTCGAGTCACATTTGAGAAAAGTACACGGAGTCGCGCACTCTTTTGGATACAAGGAGCGCAGGAATAAGGTTCGATTTGGGATGTAAACAAACTTAAGTTAATCAGAAAACACGACACAACCTTGAATATTACATGTAAATACACTATAATAAAACTACAAACACAGAAGATGGTATAGAATTTCAAGTTGATTATTGGTTTCAAACATATCATCTCTGTTCATCACGGCGACTTCTTTCTATTAAATATTAAACTGTAAACCATAAAACGTTTTCTTCATACACTCCCAGTAATACTTCTTTTATGGTATGAAACGGGAAGATTGATTGGGACTAATCTGAACGCTCCTTTCTCAAAATTATCTAATTCTCCTAGGTTTTTGTCTGCGAGGACTGTGGCTTTACGTCAGAGGCGTTCGACCACTACGTGGCTCATCTGAAGATCAACCATCCCTTCTCGGCCTCTCTTCTACGACTAGCCGCACCGCCCAAGAAGCTTGAGGTATACAATTTATCATATTCGGTTCGGAAGAGATTTTTATGATTTGTATTACAAATAAATTGATAACTACTGACTGAAAAAGCTCGTACACAAACAACTAAGTGTGTTCACCCTGTTCATAATTCCTAGATGTGTTATTTACAGCCGGTTTCGCCTACATCTTCTGCCAGCTCCAATACTTCCATTTGACCCTTTTCAGTTTTTCTGTATAGTTTTTAGTTTTGCTGTGATTTCCGCTTATCCCGTGACCAAATTCTTGTCAGCTTTATCATGTCAATCTCATGACTTTTCACCCCCTGAACCTTGACTTTGCACCAGAATATGTATGGAAGATCCCGGTACCCTGATCCCACCCTGCGTATCTCGCTTTACGCACTATTTCGCGAGGGTTGTAACCCGAAGGGATGTGAGAGCAGAGAAATAACGTACGTTTGAAGAGACGCAGGTTGATATGACAATCGGGATATCTAAAACACGATTTCATATTTTAGTTGCACCGTAGAAAGCGCATGTCTGCACTGAGACTCTCGCTAAAGTTTTGTCGATTTACGAGAAAATGCAAAACTGTCTTCAATTTTTTCCCAAAAAGTTAATTTGTTCTATAGATGCAGACATGGGCTTCCAAATAACATCATTCAAGCATCGTCTGAATTATTCTGACGAGTTTTTCATAGACGCTATTCCATTTCACTTGCCGTTTACCTCTTTCTCGTATTTTTGTCATGACGCAAACTTACAAATGACAACGTTATTTCTAGCTTGTTGATTTTTTGATGAATAAATAATGAAATCTTCATAGGAGTCTTTCATAGATTCCATAAGTCTTCCTTTATTCAGCTGTTCCATTCGAGAACAAGTATGCAGCAACACTAGTGTTTATGAGAAGTTTATAATAATTTCGATTCCATGAAGTAAATAATCTGTACTGTCTAGATATTCAAACGTTGATCGGGCAAAATATTTTGTTCGTATATTAAGAGAATGATTCATCTTTGTCAAAGCAGGAAGAATATTATCCTTAACTTCTACCGAGATCCGATAGGCGTCGTAGAAATCTTTCCGAAGCTGATGCGAATGAAATTCCTCGCGATTTCACAAGTTTCTATACGTGAAACATTATTGAAAAAAAAACTTTCCCAAACATGCAGTTCAGGACGTTTTCTGCGACGTCAATCTTGTCCAGTTACCGTACAACCTATTTGATCGCAACCTCATTTGCAACCCTTCATAGGGGGTTCTAATATGATGATCTATGGTGAGTTGAACTGGGAACTACAGCAACTGTGCTAGCACGAATTATGTACAAAGTAGAAACAAAATAGAAATACACAGAAAAACCGAAACAATCAGTTTTCGTTCCGTCATAACTTGTGGATGGACTTTCGAGGTAGTTCCTTGTGATATTTCTGCAACCAGTCGGAGATGAAGCCAACCGGGTCGGCCGGGCGACGCAGCAAAACCTGAATATCAAAAATAAATGAAAAACCGGAATATTGGAAATACATGAAAAAGCGGCAAAACCTGAATATTGAAATAATATGAACGCGCAGCAAAACCTGATTATTGAAATAAGTGAAAAAGAGGATGTTCATGTCAGCAGTTTGCGATCTAAATGAAAAAAAAAATGGTACGAAACATTGAAAAATATCAATTTTGTGGAACAGGTGCACTAAGCAGCTCCAGAGACTACGGAATGAGCCAGAGCAACAAAAAGTTTTTGAATCCTGTGGGAAAAACAAATCCAGATTTACACTAAAATCATAAATGAGTTCAAAACAAACTAAAATGATGCGGAGGTTTCAGTCTAATCATCATGGAAATAAAATTTCCGGAGATGGTGAATGATTCAAAATCTCTACTGGGTACTGTATGAGTGTACATTGAAATGAAAACGACTATACCTCAGCCAGTGCCTTCGTGAGCACTGGGGCCACAGTTCGTGCCAGATAGATGCCGTTCTCGCTGGTGGGTAGGTCAACCCGACCGTGGACCAACTTCTCGAAACGATGTCTCTCCAGGTCATCATCGTCATCCAGGGGGCGGGGCGAGTCCAGGTTCGACCTCCAATTTTCATTATTTGATTAGATTAGAACTGGACTTTTCTATTGTTTAGACAAAACTAGAAGTTTTTTTCCAGATCAGATCAGAACTGAATTTTTTGCTCATTTTTTCAAATTCAGTACAACTCAGAAACAAAACAACAATGGGATCTTCTACACTTTGCTGCATTTTCCGACCGATTTAAATGAAACGGAGAACTTGACACAGACATTTCATAACCTCCTGGAAGATTTTCCAGATGAAACAGTAACCCACCCTTCACTATGGGAATCGGACCCAGTGGGACTCTCGATAAGGGGCCCGTCCTCCATCAACTCTTCGTGAATCGTCTCATACTCCTCGTCCCGGTCCTTGATCATCTTCAAATCGATTACCGCATTTCTCCGGTAGTAGTCGGGGGTACGACCTTCCTGCAAGCAAACTTATCGTTTACCTGCATTCACGTGAGAACGTGGAAACTTAAGTCACGTGACTCGCAGATGTAGCGGACTGCTTCCCGCCAGATAGCTACCATGCAATATCGCAGATTTTATCACTATAGGCTTTGTTCTCCAAAGTCATTCTGTAACCTATCTCGTTTTGTTTGTAGTTCGATTCGATTTGTTTTCCGTCGAAATGCAAAAAGTATGGCATATACCAAGGTCAAACTACAAGATATCATCACTTCCTATTCGAAGAATTCTGGTTAGTTAAAGTTATGTCTTACATTATCGACAGCCATGGGATCGGCCCCGGCCTTTCCGAGTATCTTCAGGTAGTGACCTCCATCTCGTGCCGCCGCAGCGTAGTGCATCGCCGTGCGTTTGTTCTGGAATAATCTTGTATTACTGTATGTTTTGGAAGTGGACAGGAAAAAAAAACTGGTTTTCTGTGTTGAAGGCAGGAAAAAGTTGAGACGCTTACGGATTTCTCCACACTCTGTTTCGTGCTGTTTCTATTTGTATAGTTTAAAATAAACGATAAATGATCGATTTTGTTCAGAGACGACAACAGTACAACCGCGAATCACACCTCCGATTTTCGTTTTTCTCTTCCCTTTTGCTCAACTTTTACTTATTTCTTACTTTAACATGATCTTCAATCTCCTAATCAACCTTAGCAATTCACAAAATGTTTTATACTTTGTTTTTTTCTATTACATGAGACTACACAAAAATATAGATGCTTACATAATCAGGAGCGTTGAGAACGGAGGGGAAGTGGCCGGCCACATATCGAACTATGTCCGTGTGTTCGTGGACAACTGCCGCGTGGAGGGGGGTACAACCGAAGTGATCACGGGCTGGAAATGAAGAAAAGTCCGTCTTGAAGACAAAAAAACAAGCAAACTCGACACGACTGTCTTTTTCTGTGCTGTTTTGTGTCTGTAGTTTGATCTCAATAGATTTTAGGTCCCTTTTTATGCAATCACAGTTACCAGTGTTCACAAGCTGGAAGAAAACAAACGTTCGCCTCCTCGGGAACAACACCGTTCGAGTTTCTCACCTAATTTTCTACTTTGTTCTGTTATAATATGTACGTAATTTGATCCCAGTGTACCTTAGCGATCATGCGATCACGATCACGTTATCACAGGCTGCGAGAAAACGAATGTTCGCCGTGGAAACAATAATATACGATCACGACTGATTGAGGTAGTGACCAAATTATTGCTGTAGTTTGATCTAATTTTACGCAAACGAATTTTGGCCCAAAATCACTGTGATTAAACAACAAAGACAGCAGGGCAGTGCAGCATACACCGTTTAGGCCTTTTGGGAAAAAGTGAACATATGGGACAATTCAAAAAAGGTAACTGTCAGGTTGTTGTGTTAGTATGTGTTTGTAGTTTGATTCCATGCATCTTAGGCAGACATTATGATAATTGAATGTAACCGACCGATGGCCAGTTTTTTGGTGACCATGATTTCCTTCATTTTGTCCAGGTCGCCCTCTCGAATCGAACGATGAATAGCCTCGATCTTTTCCTGAAAAAAGTTTATGAGAAAAGCAGAGATATGCGAGATTGAACTGTTAACAAACATTCTAAACAAAGGCAATCAAGAAACATGAAGGTGTGTAAGCTAATAAGTTCCACTGCTTCCAATTCTGTTCTACATTGCCTTGTAAGGTCTACAAATTTATGGTTCGGAACGAAAGTTGGTGGCAATCTCATTATTTCGAAAACTAACAAATAAAACTTGAAAATTCCCACTGGCACACCACCAGTCGCTACTTGGAACATGTGAAGAATACTAGTTGAACAACTTACAATATATTCCGGCAGACTGTCAAGGAAAACTGCCGTCTCAGCATTGCTCGAGGTACGACTTTGTAGTAGGTCGCCGCAACCTGGAAAGATGAGGTACTCTGAACACTTTTCCCTCTATCTCTTTTCCTCTCTCTTTTCTACGTTCTCTCTTCAACTTTTCTCCCTCTCATTCGTTTTTGCCTCCCCCCTCTTCCCCTCTCTCTTTCTTCTATGTTTTCTTTCTGTTCTCTCCATTATTTTCTCTTCATAGTTCTCGATGTATCTGTCGAATACCTCTATAATACTATTCGTTTTGAAAACGAACCAGAAAGCACCAGTTGTTCCAGCTTGGCCAGTTGTCCATCCCGCAGCCACTGTTGAATGGAAGACTCCAGATAACTGGGAGCCACCCGATTGTGAAGAACCTGCTATTCACAAGACATTTAGAGAATCTTAGAATCGAATACAAAATAGTTCATTAGCGATTCAGAATTTATAGCGGTTTATTGACTAGGTGACATAGTTCGAACCACGTTTTTTTACCCAATTACTGCAGTGAGAGTTTGTCACTCTTCCACTTTTTCAGTGTTGGAAGAATATGCTATTAGATGACATTTACAGAATATTGTCAAATATTCGTGTCTCAAACCAATTACTACAGTAGTGGCTCCGCACTCGTTCATTTTCAGCGTTTAATGTGAGATTCGTTTGAACTAGGGCACTGGAATATTTTAACAATAATCAAGAACTTATGTTTTGAAAGATTAGATAACAACTTAGGTTTGGTTGAATCAAATGATACTGGAATGCAAGGAAAAATCCACATCTAAAATCTGTCAAGATCACATTAATGCTAAGATGTTACAGTAACCTGTTTCAAGGCGGCCTTCGTGTCGAGACGCATTGCCGAGAGATCTATCTCGCCCGGATGTTTCAGATAGTACTTGGCCGGTCGACCATTCTGAATACAAATATCCCTTAGATTTTCTTATTGCAAAGTACAATCGAAGACTGATTTTTCACAGTAAACACTGAGACATAGTGCTACTACGAAAAGTTTGCCATCGAAAATGTTTGGGTCAAATCAAACAGTTGTGAACCCAAAAACTAGCTTGTTGAGTTGGGTTTATTTAATTGTGAATCATATAACAATTAGTACTGGACTCTGAACCCACTTGGCTGTTTCAGTTGCGGTATAGGTTTCAGTATCTGCGCACTAAAAGTAAAGCAGAACCGGAAGGCCGAATGCTGTATTTCACAAATAATAGAACTATCTCGAAGAGAACGGAAGTTCTATCATTATAGAAATATTGAATAAAAAATTAACTTTCTATCCATAACGCTATGATTTCTACTCACGCAATCATAGATGTTGGGATCAGCTCCAGACTTGCGCATAACCTTGTAAAGGTATCCCCCGTCCTTCAGTGCGGCCGCATAATGAAGTGGAGTACGCTTCTTCTGAAAACACTGTAATGAAAAACACACAGAACCAACATCAAATCATTTAAAATGAGCTGATTCTGTGAATTTTGGATTCTGAGGAAACAGACAGATACCTCAGTTGGTGTTTGTAGGTTAATGTCGGTATGAACCTGCTCTGTGCTCCGGACCAAACTACATTTGGTAATCTGCTATAGTGAGTGCCAAATTTATAAAATTCTGTCGCTCGCCGAAACTGAACCTGCGCGCAAAAGATTCGTAGCAGGGCACTGGACACAGCGCTATTAGAGCACATAATGGGCAAGCTTTGGAATCGATGACATGTGTGCGTACACATCGGAAAGTGCGATATACAGTACCCTCCCGCCTCTCCGTTGGCGACGACTATATGAGGAAACTCACTTGGTCCATAGCGTTGACCGACTGTGGATAGTTGCGTATCAGATACTTGGCGATGTCCGATCTTTCGAAGGCAACAGACTGAAAGCGGTGTCGTCATACATAAATAAAAAACAAAAACAAAGAAAACGTTACATTTACTACTTTTTTTCGTAATTTTTACTGATACTATTGTGAATTTCTATCATGGTGAGAAACAGTCTCGAACGTCGAACATGCAAGGACTCAAAAACAAAATAGTAGAATAGAAACATTTTCCGCTAAAGGTACTCCAAGAGACGTTGTTTATAGCGTGTTGCCTATATTGTGTAGGAACATATCTTTCTGAAGAAGTTTGACACACGAATTAAAAGCATTCTGCCATCTTGTTGCCCGCTCGACCACTACGTGCGCGCAAACCTTTTTTATTACGACAATTAATGTGAATTTTTGAGCGATTAGTATTGCGTTCGATTGTAGTGGAGTATTTTATTTCTCGCGCACCTCCATCATTCGTGCACCTCCGTTATACTAGAAGTAAATTGACTAATCATGTAAAGTTAGCTTTCTAATGAGGCATCGTGCATTCTCATTGCACGTTTCTGAGTTCTGCTGTGTTTGACGTGTTTAACGTGACTGTGCAATTGAGTAATAGTATATGTGTTGTATTGGAAGTCTAACTCACCTTGTGCAAGGGACTGAGTCCGCGGGAATCCCTGCACAGGGCCAGCTTCTTTCGGTCCGTCAATAGTTTGACGGCCCGCAGGTTGCCCGTCTCGACCGCCTTGTGAATGGCTTGGATCTTGGACTGAAATTCGGAAAATTATAAAAAATTATGAAATTAGGATGTATATTTTTTCGGACTTTCTCGGAACTTTTCACTGTATACAAGCGTAGAAGTAAAGCTTTGTTACATGCATGGTTCATTACTTAATTCTAACCGGGCCAGGCTGGGACCCGGTATTAACTAAAAACTTCGGATATCTCAGTCCAGCTCTGACAAACAGATTCAGGCTGGTGTTCTGTTTTAACCTGGTTTCCTACCTGATATTGAGGAAGAACTTCTAGGAATCCAATACTGTCCGCATCTTCAACCTAAAAGTTGCATGAAAACTATGACAAAATTATACGGTAAAAATATTTGAAGTGTGAAATCCAGTAGATTGCGTGTCTTTCACACGTTTACAGTTTCACCAAACTATTATCACACATTTACGGAACAATCTATGAGTTTCGGATAATTGCCTCATCTACAGCTGCGAGTACATGAAAAAAATACAGTAAGATAGATAGGCTATAAAACCATCGATACGAATGATACAAAAGTTTGTTTGTGTACGTCCTGAAAACATAAGATTTCTGTATCCCAAGCATTTTAGTGAAAAAGAAACCTCATGATTGCGTCCCAGCAGTAGATCCGCGTATCCGGTGAGCACGAGCTCCTCCAGCTTCCCGATGTTTCCGGTGTGAATCCAGTCATAGATGTCTTCTTCGAGGTCTGTACAGAATGTTCAGTTGAAGCAATTGGATTTGGTAGTTTTTATGTCTTTCCCTATACTCAAAATGAATGTGATAATCACAAAAAACGTGAAAAAAAGCAAACAAAAGTTTTGATTTGAATAATTTGATTGATTTTCTTTATTGATTACGATTGTTACTGCTATTTATTACGCTTGTCAGTATATTGTCGGTTCAATCCACTCGTAAACATACACTATGGAATTGATCCTCGTAGGCAGCTATTCGGCATGACTGCTACAGTAGTGACAAACGTTCTCCAAAGTATTTGAAATCACTGTATTTGGTTCCCCAATCGCAATACTACGGAAAACCGATGTCAGTATTGTATCATAGTGTATATTTTCAATGTGAAGCAAGTATCCGAGAATTGGTTGGGGAGGGCAAGGGCAGTCAAGGAACACCATTTAGCAACGATTTGAAGTGATCTAATAAATCTTGGAATCTTGAATCTTGAATACTGTAAGCGTTTATTAATGGGTGAAACGAATAATACTTACCCTGTAGCAGCGGTCTGCTCAACTGTCCGGATATAAGCTGATTCATAACGGCGTTGTCCTTCATACTTCTCACATTTAGCCGTTGACCGTGGGTTCGATAGTAAAACGGAGTATGACCGTGCTACAATGTTCCACGTCGAAAACACAAAATATGCAATAAAAATGCAATAAAAAGTATTCTAGGTCGGTAAATCAATAAATGCCTAATGTATGTAAAATATCGGGGTCAAACTAAGTTATAATGATATTCAAATGAAAACGTTTTCACAGCAATCTGACAAAAAGTTCGTAAAAAGCCAGAAAACGTTTCGATTACTCGCACAAGCAGTTTGCAGGTAAAGTTATGAGTTGCAATTGATTTGATGACGTATTTAATACTCAGCTAATCCGATAAAGAAGACAAACTTTCTGGTCGGCTTCTTAGAATCTATGATGAACTATTACTAATCTGGGCATCATTCATCCTACTCATCCTTACTTTCTTCGTGAATACACCTTGATTACACTACTGGTGACTCTCATACTCTAGTAAAACGCGTGACTCATCTCAAAGGGCAGATATGTGTATTTTCATGTTTTAACAATCGTTTCAAAAAACTTGAAACTTGCTATTCACCGTTCCACTTCTTGGGAATATTACTTTTAGAAAAACACAAACTGTCAAAGTGTTATTACAGTTGCACAGATGTGTATTTTCACGTTTTACGTGAATGCTCTTTCAACTTCTAGAAACACGTCATTATTTGTGAACGAGAAATTACCGAGTACACGGAAGTTCGTACTTTTTCTCGTTTCACGTGACTTTCACGTTTAGCTTACTAGAAACAAGTCATAATAAGTGGATGGGAATTTGCAGAATGTAGAGAAGTTTCACGTTTTAGGTGACTTCCACTTCCAGTATACCTTGTCCTCAATAAATGCGTCTCCTCCACTCTTTTGTAGCACTTTTATCATGTGCTCCCCATTTGGGTCGGCAGCAGCGTAGTGAAGGGGGGTTCGACCAGCCTGAAAACCTTTATTTAATGATATTATATATATATTATTATATTTGTTTGTATATTTATGTATTTTTCTACACCTAAAGGCATACGCTCATCAGAGAGAGGCGGAGAACTAGATAGGAATAAGAGAGGTCGTATCATTTTTGAATGGTTTATATGGTTGTTTCTGTTTGCATATGTTGTAACGGAGAGGGGAGAGGATATTGATGTTTATTAGTTTGAAGTTTGCAAGGTTACAGTGTTGACAAAACCAGCGGCATCTTTTATTTGTTTGAAAACTTATTTATTTCCGCGAAACATTGTTTTCTGGCAGACGTTCAACCTATGATGAAAGACTTTTCACAATTATCAGGTTCGTAAACTTCATGAAGATAATACATTTTCTTTGTTCATTATTTTCTTTATCACATTGTAGTCTAAAGGTTTTCTTGGAGAAATCGAAGAACTAATTAATTCATAATGGATAGAAGAAATGTGTGTTCATTATTCAACCTAAAGTTCATGATCATTAAGGAAAGCTCATCTTCACAGAATCAGATTAGCCAATAGCCAACTATCCCAACGATGAGAGCGAGAAAAAAAACATGTTTGGTGTAAAAAAAAGTGTTCATGTGGGAAATGATTTAGATGATGTGTGTCTCTCTTAAAATGTCGCAACCACTACCTGCTTGGGCGTAACGTTTACAGAAACACAAAAATTACGGAATATACAGAAAAAACATTTTTGACCAGTTGAAATTTTTTTGTGATTCACATTCACGTTGAACATTACACAAAACCATACTGTTTGTAAATTCCACAATCACGTGAGACATGTTAAACACAGCAGAGCTCACAAACGTGGAATGACTAAGTACACGAGGCCTCATTCGTGACTATTCAATTTACTTCTAGTTTAGAGATGAAAGTATCCGTACTACACATCTACATGAAAAACACTATGACGCGTTGTTAAGTTGGTGGCTAATATCCACAATACGTGATTCAGGTGGATTAGGCGAATATTATCATCATGTTACCAAGGAAGTTTGCCTCAGGAATAGCGTATGATGGATAGAGCTTAGAGCCGAAGACTCTATGACTAGTAATCAATAGAAACCTAAAAAGAAGAGCGTGCGGCAATAAGGCAGAGGTTGGCTCCAGCAGATAGGGAGTAAAAAACGTTTCACATGAGACATAAGTGACTGAAGAACTCTTTGACACAGAAAGTTTCAAGAGTTTGCAGTATGCACAAGTTTGACCAATATACTTGTTTCTCCATAAAACGTTGTTCTCACACATCTGAAAGCTCCGTTGAGTTGGAAATAGACACGTTTCAAATTTCGTGAAGAATTTGGATCTTCACGTGTTCTACTCACGTGATCTGTGGCGTTGACACAGCTCGGATACTTTCCCAGCAGATATCGAACAGTGTTCGTCTGGCCGTGTAGAAGCGCCTTGTGCAGAGGAGTCATGCCTGCAGAAAAGGCAATTACGATGATCTATACTCTACTCCCATTTCTCTCATTTTTCTTATCTCATCTTTCTCCTTACCCCCTCTCTCTCCTCTATCTCTTTTTCTCCTCATCTCTTCTCTCACATCTCTCTCTTCTCTCATCTATCGCTCTCTCGCGCTCTCTCTCGCGCTCTCTCTCGTTGTCTTTCTTTTTCCTTATTCCTCACATTCTCTCCCCCTATTTCTCATCCTTTCTCCCTCTATCTTCCTTCCTCTCTTCCCTACCATAAGGATCCCTGGCCGTGGCCAATTGAGGTCTGTCGATCAATGACTTCACTCGTCGTACATCTCCATCTTCTACCGCCTTGTGCATCGCGTCGATTTTAGACTGAAATATCGATTTTCAAGTGATAACAAAGCTTTTTCGAAACTATCAATATCAAGAAACGACGTTTTTTGTCTCCCATCCGTCTACTTGTTCCTACACCTGAACTTTCCTATTTAAAGTTAATGTACACAAATACCTCAGAAAAGCGCCAAAACCTGGGTCAATACAACTACCCACGTTTTGGCGCTTTTCTGAGGTATTTGCATAATTTTGTTATCAACCCAACCGTGAAAAACAATTAACTTTTGCTCTTCATGTTGCTTGAGTGCCTCACCCACCGACCTGGTACTGTGGCAGTGCCTTGAGGAACTCGCTGCTGGCCGTGTTCTGGGTGGTCCTCTCCTTCAGTCGATGGCCCCTTCCGTCCAAGACCAATTGCTCCAGACGACTCACCTCGCCCATTTCCACCCATTCATCCAGTTGCGAATCGGTTGGAGCGTCTGAACACAGACAAAGTATTAGGCACCGTAGTTAAAAAGAACTTTTTTTTAAATCTGAGTTCGCTTTATTCAAATCCCATTCACTTTGCAGTGACTCCGTCTAGCAAAGATTCTCTAACTTTCCACTTCGTAAAGCGGCAATAGCATTATTGTCGTTATTGGAAAGACGAGAACACACTGTACTCGATTTTTGCTGTGTTTGCTCCTTTTACGTTTTTCCTCCAACATGTCACCTGATTCAATGCTAAGTTGCTATCATTCTTGAGTGTACATAACCGTTCCGATGAAATTGTGTCCATTAGAGGGACTAATCTCGGTGTTCTATGAACTTGATTATTTAAAAGCTTTTGTTGGGTTGAGACCAAGTCCAGAAATAATTTCTGGGGTCACATCTCAACCTGCGACCTAACGCCCGGGCTATAGGGAAATAGTGCGCAAGGTGAGAGACGCAGAATAGTATCTAGTTGACGGCTTTTCCAAAATTCGTATAATTTGCATCACTTGCACTGAGACACATTGGCACCTTGCCAACATTTTCAGATGGCTATTTCAAATAGCAAACACAAGTTTTTCAGAAACTGCGACAGCCAACACAGCGGCAAGCTATAAATTTAGTGGCACGCGCCAAAATCTAAATGGGATTAACGCGAACTATACCCAAGTTTTTCGGGGTAGAACTTACCACCCTTTCCTTCTGTAGCCTATGATTTAAACTAGTTTAATTGTCAGATCTGGGCTTTTCCTAATTTAATAAGTCAGCATAAATCGCCTCACCGCTCCTCTGAATGAAGAGCTGGTTTTTACTATCGCAATACGACATGTAGAAGAAGTTATTGAATGGAACTGCCGCGGTCTCAGACATGACCCATTTCAGAAAGAAGTCGAGCCACAGAAATGGGCGAAAACTGGGAAAACACTGCAAATTGTCGAAAAAAATATCAATTGAATCATTTCGATCAAAAGAGAGGAAAACCGACCACTGAAAAAAAATTATGTCCAAGAAAATGGCACTAAACAGAATAAACATTTCAATTTTACATAGCCAAGAAGTTTTAGTTTCTAGCCAGAAACATATTTTTTAGGGTGAATGAAACTGAACAACATCAATAGCTGGGGAAGGGGGGGGGATAGTCATTTCTCCAAAGACAGCGAAATCTCACAGGGAATATCTCTCGGTAACCAAATAGGACTTTCCCTGAGAGCTGAATCTCATGAATTTTCTCATAAGGTATTTGGAGAGGGAGAAAAACAAAATTGGTAGAGCCATAAAAAAAACTTGCTGCTAGACACAGAGACAGAAGCACTTAAATGGTTTGATCGAGCAAAATGTAGCCTAGAAAGCAGCAAGTGTGTTTCTTGTCGGTAATTGATGTACTTCTTAATCTATATCCTCATGCAGCTTACATTCCTACCTCCTCTTTACACTTTATCTATTATTCAGAAGCTACCGCACGCAACTACGACATTTGACTGAAGACGACACAAGTTTTGGACCACAAATGTGAATAGATGAAATATATGTAACAGATATATAAGATACATCTTCATAAAATATTCATTTAAGAAGCGCATAAATGGTGATGATTCCATATCACCAATATTAAATTTTCAATTCTCCACTACCTATCATAAAACTGTGGCCATTGCATCGAAATTACGAGACTTAAGTTGTCAAAAAGTACTAATAAACTTGTAAAATTATAGTTTCATGAGTGTTACGCAAGACAACGTGGGATCAGGTTTTGAAAAAGTATAAATAACCATATAAAGGAATAGTTTCATGAGTGATGATGCTCGAGATCGGAGGCTGAAATTAGCATACGTGTTTCCGGTGGAAATGAGACATGTAAGAGGACATAGTAATAGTGCACTAAGAGGTGATGACGTAAAAAATTTATATTCTCAATGTTATCAAGTTTGTAGTTTGACCAAGACCTTTGTAATTAGATCACAACCCTTAGAGTCTTGTTTCTGTCAACATCGTATAACATGATTTATTTTGTTATAAACCTTTGCGCAATGAATTTTCATTATTATTACCATTCGTATCAACATGTTTCAACACAATGTTTCACTATGACCAATACTACTTTTTTTTATAAAACAACGACGACACAGTATTTAGAGTAACCACAACTGGGTTCTAGCTTTATCACAAAGTATATAACCAACTCATTGAGCGACCCATAATGAAATTATGCCGACTTCAAACAAAGAATTGTTTTCAGCTTGCGTAGGTCTGCTGTCTGTTAGTGTGTGTGTTTATTGGATTTCTGTTCATCGTATTTTAAATGTTTGATAACGCATATTTCAACTATTCATGAAAATGCTTTTCGATTTTTCTGTGGTACCATTCTTTTTGCACACCATCACGCTGATGTTTTTTCACGTAGAAATGAAGAATAGTATTCGTGTTTGTCTTTCGCGTTTTTTCCACATGTAAAGCACGGCAGAAAATTTTACAGTGTTTTTTCGTCTTCTAAGGAACTAACTTCAAGCCAATGTGTAAGAAGTGAAAACTCTTAGTGAGCTACCGGAACCAGAGATATCGTCTTCATCCCCAATTTTTTAACAGGAACCACGCAGCAGAAATGTGTATAGTGTGCTCTAATTGTCTCAGAAACTTCAAGCTCATACCGGGATCGAATACGTCGTCATCTGTGGACATGGAGCGTATCATGACGGAAGAGTCGGCGGATGCCGGACGGACCAGCCGGTCCGGCGAACGACGGTACACCTCGGCAGAGTTGCCCTCCTGAAAACAAGATGCACATGATTCAAACTGGGTCCACAATCTGCAAGTTCAAGACTAGAGGTAAAGACGCTAAATCAGGAGTGAAGATAAGTAACCTTAAAACATAAAGATCACATGACAGAGTTGTCTCTACACATATAAACGTACGGGAAATAGAATGTCACTTTAACAGTTTTCAAAGTGCGAAGTTGTATATGCGTACTGCCACCGTTCGAGAAACATGTAGTTGCTGCTAAAAATGATTTATGAGATACCGTATCCATTAGATCCACGTCTGCCCCCAAATCGACGAGTGTATCGTAGATGGCATTCGATTGAACCGCCGCATAGTGAATGGCCGATCGGCCCGCCTGAAGTTCAGTCAATAATTTGTTGTTGCTTTCTGGATTTCTTACAAACGTTTCTATTTCTGTCTGTTTTTACCCTCCCTCTCTATCTCTCGGTCTCTCTTTCTTCTTCGCTCCCTCCTTCTCACTCTTTTTTCTCTTGCTCTGTATTTTTGTTTTGTTCTTTTATTCCTCCCCATATCGTTTCCAACCTGATCCAGCAAATCCAGTGCCTGAGGGTATTCGGTAGCAATCCATTCGGCCAGCTCATGACGTTCTCGCAGTACCGCTATGTGAAGAACACGCATTCCTGAACAATTTATTTTAAAAGAACCGCTTTTCTGGTCGATCGAAACCTGACATGAACCACTACGTTGTGTTCTGCATCAAAATTTGAGAACAGAACTTCAACGCATTTTATGTAATTGAATCGGTGTGTCTAACTCCTCAGCTTATGCTTCAAGAAAACGTTGTAGAAGGATCAGCATAATGTATAGACAATTTTCTACATTAATAATTTAGACGGACTACAATCAATATATGGTCACTTTCGATACCTCTAGTATCTCTGGTGGTGGCGACATCTTCATCGATTAGTTGCTTTGCCCGCACGTCGTCCTTCTGCTCGATGGCTGTTATCGAGTCATTCAGACGAGTCTGAAATGGATGAAATTGAAAATTTTGGAGACCATACTATAAGTGGAAAAATCACACAATAATAGCGAAAATAGAAAGGTGAGTGGAAATATGAAAGATTAAGAAAGAATTAAATGAATATTTGAAATATGAATTGAAAGAATATTTAAAGTTTTAGAAGTACTGCATAGAGCAGATTTTTCTGTCTGATATCTCGGAGATGTAATAAAGGTTTATCGATGTTCTACGAAATAAACTTGCAAACACCAATGGTCAGATCCACAGGTTAGCATTGGATAATTAGCTGTTATCAACTTTTTTCGTTTTTTTACATGTGTTTGAGTTACTATCCCGAATCTCCGTAGTTTTCCAAAAACCAATCCCACCTGTATTCTCCTGAATTGACTGACGTGTTTGGCCAATTGGTCGTTGGCGATGTTCTTTCTGAGAGCCCGCCATATCTGATCCGCCTTTCCCTCTATTTGAAGATCTTCCAGAACCTAGAAGGAGAACTAATGTCTAAATCGGATTTGTAGTTTGATCTGAATATCCCCCAAAAGTTCGAAATTCGGTCGAAGAGCAACGGGATCAAACTGTATCTACAGCGGGATAGGGCATCGTCATACAAGCCTAATTTACAAAGAGCTGCCGTATAGTACGTATAGATTTTAGAAGGACTCCAGTATTAGAACCCATTCTGCGTCTCCTGTTTTCACACTATTTCGAAGAACGTGTAACTCGACCGGACGCGAAAGCAGAGAAACAACACAGGTTAGAAAAACGCGGAAAATTTCAAATTTTTTATGAATAAACTTTGCCACTTTCCCATGTTTTTAGCGCCCGATCTATAAGATTCACGAGCTCGCATGGTTGAGCTAGCTGAGATGATCGGATGATAAGCCGATGTGAAAATGGAAAACAGGATTTTGCCAATCAGCTAAATGGAACTCCAAAACTGTTGATGACGCTTCAGAGAATGTTCTCGGAATTTTGGTTAACAACAAAACGGTCGCAAACGCCATTGAATAAAAAACCTAATCAAGTATACATAAAGCTTCAATTGAATAATGAAAAATGAATTATGCTGTCGATTACCTCCAACCCAAATTTGAGCATAAACTTATACACAGAAAGTATTTCTGGGAAAGACAATCACTACTAAATTTGACTAAACAGTACAGAATCCATCTCGGAAAGATGAGGACAATATATAAAAATCTGGTCGGATGCTTTTGTTTTTAGGTTGACGGCAGGTTTCCTCAGCAACGTAGCAGCATGCCAAATAGAAAAACATTTACTGATTAGGTCAGTGTATTGCCATAACCTGAACTTCACGTTAATTCTAACATTGTATTTTGCGCTCTGAACCTTGGCTCTCCCTCGTTCAAAAAGTACATGAAGCAAGAAGTTGAGAGAACACCATGTGATACATTAGTTCATGTTTGTACTATGTGTCCAGTACATGAATGTGTCGAATGAATGAATAAAAATTATTAACATCGCTGGTTTGATTCCACTTACCCGGGTGTTTTGTATGATCCTAACAGATGTCCAGCTACACACATCGCTGCATTTCGGTTGACACTTATTCATGGTATGCCTCGAGATCAAACCAGATCCAATATTGAGCGTTATAGTTATACAGTTTTCATTCCCCCCAAGACAGACTACAACGACATGAGCCGAGTGAGCAACTTCAAGCAAGCATTTGTTGTATTTGCCAGCCCACAAAATGTGTGCAGAGTACGTATACTAGAAGATCCCGGCACCTTCATTCCATCCTGCGTCTCCTCAAACATACGCTATTTCTCTGTTCTTACATCCCGCCGGTATGTAAGCGACGAGAAATAGTGAGGCAGAACGAGAGACACAGAATGGGATGAAGGTGCCGGAATCTTCTAGCATACCTACCCAGATCAAAGATGCGCAGCTGAGCGGGCCGCTTTCCAAACTGCCGTACGCTGTCCACAACCGTTTGATGAAACCTATACTAACCGTGTAATCATTGCTTTCCACATCCATCTCCAGTAGTCTATTGAGTACTTCCGGAGAGACCGCGTCTACCGAGTTCACGTCCATTGAAAGCGTTTTGTCTCTAAAAATTATTAAAATTGTTCTGAGATTTTCCCAGTTAACATAAAGATTCTTCTCATTAAGACATTTCCATAGACAATGTTTTGTTTACCACTTAGAAGCACTCAAGTTCCAAACCTGCCATAACATTTTTGCCACCCATCGCAATACTTTTCGCTCGAGATTCGATAACTTTACTTCTCTTTTGTAACCAATGTTGCGCCTATCACGTAACGTAGTACATACTCTAGTTTTTACTAATCTATCATGGATAGAAAACTTTTCAGCACATATAGTCAAAGATCTGGGTGAAGGATCACGAGGCAAACTACGGTCATGGGGTTCAAAATGAGCTGCATGAGCTGGTAACAAACCTCACCGATGCCTCTGTACGAACATAAATTCCCACTACCATCCAAAACTCTGCACAACCACAATTATTTCGGTTTTAAATGAATATAACACTATTTACGTCTACGGTATCGACATTACGGACAATATAACTGTGAAATGAATCACAACAAAGGGAAAAACGGGATGAAACTGAATACACGAATTCAATCAAAACATTGGTTTACCTCATATCAGTGTCCAATGATTGAAATCGAGACTGGTGAAGGATGCGGGTGCGCGATCCCTGAAAGCTCTGTTTATTATATTCTTATCAATCCTCGCCCCTTTTCTCAGTTCAGGGTGACGGGATACAAATCTACTGAAATATATATGTACCATTCAATTAATATTGGTCAGCTACAAAAGCGAGAGAGCAGGGAGATCGATGAGAACGCAGCGTGTACCAGAACACCTGGTACGGTAGAAATCGCTCATACGTCCAGGAACCTTCTTGAGCAATGAGCTATTTCGTGGGCTAGAGAACCTCTTTCGCTTACACGATATCACAGAAAATGAGAAGAGAATACTTCGCCGAACTTCCTGGCCTCTGAGATATTGCTACCACGCAAGAAGCCCACTAAGAACTCATCGGGACATGTCTGCGTACTGACCAACAAGAGAGAAAACAAGCAATCTTCCGAAACGGATCAAGAAAGTTTGAAGGTTTTGAGAAAACGGCTGGAGTGTTTCAAGAACTGAATGTCTGAATACTGCATATTCGAGTTTGAGTAGTACACGAAACGAACACAGTTCGCGTTTACTAACGGCTCATAAACTTTTCGCATAACTCTCTGCGGTCCTAAAAAGACTGAAAAGACAACTTACAACGATCGTAAGTGATAGCAAGAACACACAACTTCATTCATCACTGATCTACGAATTTACAGCATATCTGTACTTTTTATTGAGAAATTGTAATACTAAACAGTGAAAAGTAGTCTAGACTTAGTGTTGACATTTTGCACGACTTATAATTGAAAAAAAAGGAAATAATGAGAAAAATGTCACAACTGCCACCTCTGGACGTAAGCTTCCGAATAAATCTGGTTTACATTATTATGATCAGAAAACTATACTTCACGAGGAAAAGTAGTCTAGATTAAGATGGACACTTTACAAGACAATTTTAGAAACTTTGTTGCAACTGCTTCTTACGAACGTACACCTCAGAATGAATATGGTTCAGAATAAAATGACGTTGCCCGGGGAAAAGCGGCTTTTGGGAGATAAATCGAAAATAGATGCGATTATTTTAGGATTCTTTGGGATAAGTAGCAACGTCAACATCATTAGTAATCGGGCAGGATTGAACACTCTTGCTAGAGTAGACACTAATGTGAACTTCCGGAAGGTAGAGGGGGGGGGGGCAGAGAAAGAGAGAGAGAGAGAGAGAGAGAGAGAGAGAGAGAGAGAGAGAGAGAGAGAGAGAGAGAGAGAGAGAGAGAGAGAGAGAGAGAGAAAAATATTAATAAAAATAACTCGCCCGTCTTTCTTGTGGGAGCTCAGCGATGGCAGTGGCCATATACTGCGCCGGAAACCTGCCTCTCTAAAGCAGAATCAAAATATAGTTCCGTAGGATCAATTCCTCACGTACTTTTAACATTTTAAGAGCAAGGTATAAACTTCCAATTGTCATAAAAAATGAAATTATCTGAAGAAAAAATACTTCTACTGTAAACCTATCACACTCCATTTTATTAAGGTGTCCAAATGTCTTTTGAAGCTGTGCTTAATTTTTCTTTTTACTGTTTCAGATTTCCGGTGAATATTCCACAATTATAACTAGAAGTTTAAAGAGACTATTTCTCTTTAATTTAGAGTTTTTAGTTAGCACTTCCATCTTATAGAGCTTGAGAGACTGAGTACGGATATACAACTCTTCTACCTCCCTCTTGCTTTGTTTTCTCTTAAAAGCGATATACGTAATGTACACCACGAATGAGTTACGTACAAAAAATTCAAAAATTGTGCTAAACGTACAGAAAAGTTTTCAATATTTCTGAATACCTATAAGAATTCAAATTGCAAGTGAAAAAATCAAATTGATTGGATAACTAATTTACCAAGCCTGATTGCGTCACACTAAAAATGTTCAAGCCCCTGTGTTTATTCAATGACCTAATGCTATCGTCACTCAAAACTGTGAGAGCGTTGAGGAACTATTGGAACACAACTGGATCATTTTTTTCAGATTCGAGTCATTTCATGCATTCTAGATTATAAGGAAATGGTCTCTTAAGAACAAAAACTAGACCAACCTTGTCCAAAACTTTTTCAGCCTCCGGACACAGCTGAAGAAGATACTGTATGGATGGCTGGTGACCTCTCCTGAAAAACAATTTTCAAAATTTAATGATATTGAACTTTTTTTCAACAGAAAACATAACACGCACCTTCACGAGACCTACCCACCTACCGTACGTCACGTTAGTCATACTACCTTTTTACCTCCTGCACGTGAGCTACATGAGAACTACACGTGACGTACACGTCAAAGGACACGTAAAATACACGTGACATTCACGAGGACCACACGTGACTTACACGTGACATACACACATGACCTACCGATAAGCCAGATGAAGTGGTGTTCTGCCCTCCTTGTCGAGACACATTCCCATGTGTTTTTCACACAACAACTGCTTCAAAGTTTTCGTGTCGTCTGCAGAAATAGCGTCCCAGATACCCAGTATTCGAGCCTGTGCGTAAGAAATGCGGTTGTGGATCGAATTCGAAATTTTGGGTTTTCGAGCTTTGCAGATTTCAAGTTAGTGAGTTTGAGCGAAAAACTAGTTGTCGAGTTGAAGCTTTCGAGTTGTTTTCCAGTCGAGTCGAGGTTCGAGTTCGATTTTAATAACCATAATAGGCTAAAAGGAAACCAATTATGGTTGATGGTTTGATTTCGTAGTTGAACCGTACACGAGGTACTATGATGGAATTGTGGCGACGTTTCACACAACAATGCCGAGGTTCAAAGAAAGTAGGACTTGAAGAATTATGGTTGAATTGTAGTTTGATCCGATGAGCAGAGCAAAATAACTGAATGGAGCAAATACGGTATATGGTCAACTTAGAGCAAAACTGCTTTGTCACAGCTGAATGAGACAAGTATTTATTTAGCATGCTTACCTGGGTTTGTAATCTCTCCGAAATATTATATCGCGCGAACTATCATGTCAGAATCATGAGAGTCAATCAATCATATTGACTGGAGAAATATCTCATGTGCGTCTAGCTACCTCATGAGAACATCTCACGAGATATCGGGAAAGGTCGGCATTTTTACCTGAAGGAGGGCCAACCGCGCATACGTGTCGGACTGATTGGTGGGTGGTGGGGCGGAAGAGAGATCCAATTCTCCCTGAAACCACAAAATACACAAATAATAAGTGCGATCATCTTTAACCGTTCGCTATTATCTAAATGCTAAGATTTTGAGTCTGTAAAACAAGCTTCATTTTTCTGATCTAGAAAAAGCCAACAGTTTTTCTGCTAGTTAGATCCCAATCTGGTTTTCATTTAATGACATGCTGCTAGTCTATTTTTCAATAGCACGTCATTGTTGCACGTGTTCTCACGAACAGTGCCCTTTCTGTGATACGTATAATGCAATTGAAAATAACCGAACCAACCCTCATGATTTTTCCGGTGAGAGTCATCTCGTCGTGTTTTGTAAGAAGGGAGTCCCACTCTTGCTCGAATAGAATCGGGTCTAAATGCAAGTGGTTCAGTAAAATTAATACTTTAATCTACATGAAGTTGAAAAAAAAATCTGTTTATTTCTCATTCATTCTTGCCAAATTCTATTTCGCATCGCTTAGAAAACTTTAATCAATCGAAATCGGCCAACTTTCAAAGCGACAGGTCGGTTAGACGCATACCGCAGACGGCGTCAGACAGGCTGCGTCTCTTCGATCTGCCCGTTCTCTCGTCGAGGATTGATCAGCTTGCTAAGTTAATGGCTAACTGAATAGATGGGAAACGTTTTGGAACTCAACTAACAGGTATTCAGATATCGCTTGCGTTGCATGTTGATGAGATCGGGGTTGGAACGGACGTCGTTCGGCGTGAATCCCTCCGCGTCTGAAATGGACGGCAAAGGTAACATCTTGAAGTTTATTCGCGAACGAAACTCTCGCAAAGTAGTTTACGAGATCATAGAAAACTCTAAACGCGGCTTTGTTGCTATCTAGCAGAAAATAGAGTGTGTAGATCAAAATAGAGTTCATGTTTATATCTCAGGGAGAACGGAATGTCGCCGTGTTTTCGACATAATACATAAGAACATCGCAAAATCTCTTTCGCTTCAACTCTCTCTCTCTCTCTCTCTCTCTGTTTTTCCTTTCTTCCTTTCTTTCCGTCTCTCTCTCTCTCTCTGTCTCACTCTCTCTGACTCTCTCGCGATTCACGTCGGCGAACAACAAAAATTCGATCCGCATGACATGTATGATTTTCGCGTTGTCGTGAATCTCAGACGTATGTTCGTGCGTCTAGTGTGTTCTGCATGCTAAAATAGTTTTTGAATTGACACTGAAATGGTCTGACATCAAACTACATCCCGTGATTTTGTTAAATCACCCTATTAGGGCGTAATAGGGCCGCTTAGTGCGTAGAGTGACATTATTCATTTCAAATACTGAATTTGGTTTCTTTTTCTTGCTCACCCTAGCGTATGTACTCGGAAAATACAAGAAAATATAGAGTAGTGCAACGCAGTTGCATTCCAAATTAATCCTAGCGTGATCGACCTCAGATTCTCCGCCCTTTTGGGCTTTTCTTGGCCCTTTTGGGGCCTTCTCGATTACCCGAAATACCCCTTTTAGGGCCTAATAGCCCCTTGACTTCTCATCTAAGTACGGTCACAGCGGTTCTGCGCTAGCTGTAGTGTATGATCCCTCTGAACCGGATCGCATCCTATATTCCTAAATACTGTTAGTCATTTGCAATGCACAATCACGTGAAACATGTTAAACTCATCAGATCTCAGAAAGGTGCTATTGACAAAGGGCACGATGCCTCATTAGAATGACAGTTTCACGTGACTGTTCAATTTACTTCTAGTATACCGACCAACCCGTCAAGCCATCGTTGGCGCCAGCTTCCGTCAACATGTAGTACATGGTGAGGTCATCAGTCATCCCACTGGCTGCCGCGGCAAAATGAAGAGGCGTTCGGCCATCCTAGAAAAACTCAAAGGTAAGTTTGAGAAAATTATTATTGTGCCACAACATTTTCATTTGAACAAGTTTCCCTGTTGCCAGTTTCGTTCTGTAAAATCTGAAAAGCATGAAATTTCGTGCATTCACCACGTCAAACTTCAAGTAAAATTCTTACTAAGTGCAGAATTTTTAGTAAGAACAAGCTCCAAGCTAATTATTGTACAAGAAAAATAGTTTTTACTGCCAGTAAGTTGAGAAAACCCAACTAACGGTTTTCAACGAAGAACTAGTAGAACCTTCTTCATGTAAACTTTATTAACAAACTAGGTAAACAAATTCAATCTGATATAAAATGTTAAAATAAATGAACTGAGTGTGAAAGGGTTGATAAATCATTCTCACATTGTCTCTGGCGTCCAGTTTGATTGCTTTGAACTTGAGAAGGGTGGATAGAACATCCAGATGCTCATGAATAACTGCGAGGTGGAGGGGAGAAGCTCCCGTTCCTGGATGCTTTGTCTGAAGAAGACTATCAATCACATTTATGGAAAAAACGTGTAATTACTAAGTTGAATTACCAAAATACTAGTATGTTAGAGCAAACACTGTTAGAATGGTGTTTCAGGCAGTAGTCCGCATACCGGTGGGTGGCCCTCTTTTTTCTCAGGATCGTTTTAGACATGTAGAACGTTTTCAAAAAAAATTTCTGTTGATATTTTTCCAACTTTATCTCTTACTGGCTCAAATATTGCATCATTTTTCAATTTGGCAAAGCGAAGTTTTCGAACATCGATTATAATGCTGCATTCTTAATGTAGGAAACTATGTCCATGACTATATGTAATTTCGAACGTACTCGCGGAGTTTTTGGAAAAACAGGAGTTTTACATGTTTGTCTGAATGCAGGAATAATTCCTGTACCGCATAAAAATGAAAAGTACCGTACCTTCCTGTATCACATAAAAGTGGCTATATCACGCAAAACTGACAAGTGTATCGGAATAGTTCTGTATCACATATAAAAAAAGGGCATGCAGAAATATTCAGGTATCGTAAAAAGCTGACAAGTACTATACCTTGAGGTTGTGGTCATTCAGCATGGCTGCCACCATGGCGGCATCTCCCTGACACACCGCTGTCACGAAGTTTCGCTGACGAGTCGCGTTGCTGGCGCGTCGTTTCTGAGATGTGAGAAATGTGAAAAAATGTGAGAAATATCCGAGTTTTTTTCTGGAAAAGTTGTAGTCAGTTTTAATGAGAATTAGTAGTATATGAGATTCATATTCCGTTTCACCCTGATTTTCAAGAAGAAGGAATTTTCACGACCACTTGAACGAGATTGGCTCGAGGATGTTTAGTCAATTACCTTTTCACTGCCAGGCATATTGGGCGGGGTAATCGATCGATGATCTACCACCATGGCTGTTCCCTGCATCGATAAACCCATTGGACGTTTCTTGATTGGAGGTCTCATACCACTGGAAGTCGCCGTTAAAACTGGACAGAAATGGAATCGAATTCAGATAGCAGCTGTTTTATAATCGTATTTCCTTAATAGTTCGGCTTTATTCGAGCCTTATGTTACTTTATTGAGAGAGTTACACAATCACACACGGACCACACTCTCAACCATAGAAGGACTGTCCGTACAGGGCGCTAACCACTTGACCACTCAGCCCTAATGTTACCAGCTGCTAGCTAAACTTTTCTACGGAAAACTGTAACCCTTACGTGATCGGCAATTTCACATTTAGATAATACAAAACCATGAGTTAGCAAGTTAGCATAGATGGTCGGAAAACTCTGTCAATAACTAAACTTCACTTAGATACATTTGGAGAAGAAAAATAAAGAAAAAATAAAACAGTTCAAATATGACGTACAACTACAAGTACAATTTTTTCAGCAGTGTAGAACCTAGTAAAATACACAATTATCGATAACGAAATGTCGAATGTTGAATAAAGTGTTGGACTACAAGACATATTTTGATCCTACATTTCAAAGGTGCGAGTTAGTGATTGACTCCCTCGCCTCTTACCATGAATTGGCTCATTAGTGACAATTTTGAACATCATGTAATGACATCATATAACTGATGGAGCAACGATGAAAAATTATGCCATGTTTACTAGTAGGCAATGGGATGGTCACGTGCAACGTAAACAAATTGCACGTTTCAGAATTATTATAAGTTTCACACGTTACGTTACTTTGCTTACTAGCAGTACGGATTCGATTGGGAAAATATTATATTGGAAATGAATGGATTAGTTAATGAAAAAAACATAATAAACTGTATTGTCTGCTATTGCACGTATTCTTTATAGCCTCAAATTTTGCACGTTATCTTTATTATTGCATTTTTCGAAGCTGAAACACCTGTTTCACGTGTTTTACGTGAACTTGATCACTAGACGTAAATTGTTCACTGTAAATATATCGAACCTACTCTGTGTAGAAGAATAGAATAATTGAATATTGTGAGGGGTTTCCGGATTAGACAGAGTGTCCCGGATATACAAAGGGGGGGGGGTTTAGAATATTGAACTAACAGTGATACTCCCAAGCAGATGAACAATAACGTGAAAAAAATGACAATTAATTGAAATGTATATGTTTTTTCCATGATATTTCGTTACCATGCTGCAGTAATTTATATAGTTGTAAACTTTCGGCAACTTGGCGAGGGAATTAATTTTGAATTACGATTCATCATTTATCCGAGAAGATATAAGTCTTCCAAACATCTTTGAATGTAACGCGTATTAGTGAAGAACTTATTGCAATGTTTTCTCTTTTTGAAATTGAGTAGCATTTTGGCATGCTGCCAAAGTTTATAGATGGAAGATGTGGTCTAGGCGCTATTTGGCCAAAAAGGGAGATCTATAAAAGGAGCTCGTCTCATTTTGGTTCGAGTTAAAACAAGAACTGAATACACTGAAAAATTCATTTTCTCGCATGTCAGCGAAAACAAAATGACGTTATATTATTCAAAAAATTAAAAACATGTTTTCAACGAAACTTGGTATATTTGGATCAGCGATAAATATTGAAATCTATGCGAATGAATATGAAAAAAATGTTGAAGTAATTCAAATGAATTGAAATAATTTAACTCAAACATTCTTTAAGCCTTTAAAAAGTGGCAGTATGAAATTAATTAAACTGAGTTTTTTTATGTCATTCGAATACGATCTCAAAAACACAGCTCACAGAACAGATGAGATGGGTATATTTTACCTAATTTGAACCAAGTTATTTCCAATTTGTGTCCTACCTGCTAGTTTTTGTTAACGATAGTACAAAGTTAAGCTTGTTTACTAGTATGACGGGAACAAATCTAGGGGTGAGTCTCCAGAGTTATATGTTATTTGAGACTTAGATGTTTTGATGAATATATTGATTTATTTATTACGCAAAATTATAATATAAGTAGAGTGAATATTCACGTGAAGGATGAAGTTAGCATTCAAATGAGGAATCGTGCACTTTTTTATTGCACATTTCTCAGTTCTGCTGTGTTCAACATGTTTGACGTGACTGTGCAATTGACTAATAATAATAGTATAATGAGCGTGGAAAAAAGTGAAAGTAAGAAGGAGAAAATGAGTGGAATATGAACGTGTGTGCTTAGTCTTTCTGTCTAGTGAAAAGATGCATTGCTCGAATGAATCATTTACGTTAATGGTGTCTACGAGCATATTGGAGTTTTTTGCCCAATTTCAGTTGTCTAAGTTTACAAAATGATCAAAAAAGTGTTTGTAAACTGAAACTTTTTCTCGATCAATTTTGCATAATCTGACTAAAACTTCTAGCCTGAATGTTTCAACTACATTTTTACGTTTTTTTATCAAACAAACAAGACTTTTCCCAACCAAGTTCACAACAAATATATGGCTTCTGATAGTCAAAAAATATCACCTGAGTTGTCGAAATTGGAACTAAAATTTGGCCACGCCCCTATACTTCAAAATAGCTCTGTCCGTAAGTTTGTAGTGATTAGTTCTAGAACATATATAATAAGTGGGCACTGTTTCAAATTACGTCATTAACCGTGATGTCATTATATCTCAATTTAGATAATTACTTCAGACTACGTATAGTATAGGTTTTTTTCTGAAGAGCTAGATGATGACACGTATGATGAAGAATTAGAGAGATAATCTAGTTGGGATGGCAACAGATAATCGGAAATAAAGATAGGGGAAATTGTGAAGAGGGATAGGGGCGAGGGAAAGAAAGGAAGGGGTAGTTTATTTTTTTCTTAGATTGCGTTTTAAGCGTGTTGTTCTTTGAAAAGTTGAGATGAGATATTTGAACGGCAAAATTTGGCTTCTGAGTAGGATACCAGGTGTCTTTGGTTAGGTAACAATATCGCATGACGTGAAAAAACATTTTTGCTTTTAATAGTGTGGGTACCGGAATATTTTCTTACCCATTCCAGTTGCCAGTTCCTGCTGAATTAGGAACTCATGAGAGAAGCTCGTAAAATGTGTAAAACAAGAAAAAGTAATGATTTCACTGAGAAAATGAACAGATTGTATTATAAACGTATCAATGTTTAACTTATCTTTCAAAACAATCAACTGACACCGTAGAAAAATGTTATGAGAAGGTCCCCTATGAACTGCAATATCTGGTCAGCACCTGACCACGAACCTACACTGTGCATGAACGTGGGGCGTTTGCAACTATTGGACCAGAGTTTGATCAGATTATTGATCAGGCTCAGCTCAACCCTAGGACTTCGCTACGATTCCTGGTTTTGGTTTATTTTTATTTACGCGTCAGATGAAATCTGGTGGGCTCCTGTAACCATGATGAAACCACGAAAAAACTCAAAAGTACTAGAAACTGTTACATGCAAACTCCCGCGATACAAACGCGTTTTCAACCTCGCACACGAAAAACTTCGGCACCGTAATCTGCGTCATTCCGGCTTGTCGCCGACTCTGAATGCAATGTGGGGTTCGCTTCTATGCAGCGGCCCTGTACGTGTGATGCCCTGCTGTGTTTGTAGTCTTATCCTGTTGATTTTTAGTCAGAACTCTTCAATAATGCAGTGTATCGAGTTTCCACTACAGCGCCGCCATGACCATCCATCCACTATACAAAACACATTAGAGTCGTTTACAAACAACCTCACACACGAAAATATGCGGCACCGTAATCCGATTCATTCCGGCTTGTCGCCGACTCTGAATGCAATATGGTTCTGCATGACTGTTTCTTGTGGCGCGAACGGGTATTGGCTTCGCGCACTTTTTATAGCCCTCGCCGCATTGACCCCCCCCCCTCTCCGGGATAGGGGGATGATACCTATCTAATGTCGCCAATCTAGCACCTGATACGTCTCCTTTAACGAATTCGTGTATTATCGATTATTTGTATCTACATTAGGAATTTTTGTTCTAATCTAGCATAGAACTTAGCATTAAAAATTTAGATTTGTAATACCTATCTAATGTCGCCAATCTAGTATCTGATACGTCTCCTTTAACCATTTTATGTCACATCGAATTATTTGAATTTGGATTCAGCATTAAAGTGTCATTTTAGTTCAGCTATTTGTTACTATCAACAAACAACTTGTACTGCTAGTCAGATTTATGGTCACGTAGAAGTAAAGGTGTAAAAGATGTGAACACATCTCATTGTCGAAATGTCCTATAAAAAGTTCCCCGTTACTGATGCTTTATTGTGTTTGAAGTTAATGTATTTATCGTGAAAGAGTAACGCAAATGTGAGTGGAAGCAGCATCTTGTCCGCTATTATTAGGATTGTGTTGTTTCTTCAAAGTTGTGTCACTGTTTTTAAACGGAAATGTTGTTTATGGGGCTAAAAACACAATGTAGAGCAGAAGCGAATAACGAAATATTTGTTTCTGTCAGCAACAGACGTATTCAATTTAAAGTTCAACAAATGTATTGCTGATTTTCAGATGTATCTTCTTTTTCCACTGCTTCTATGTACTGGGGTTACAATTACTTGTGAGTTAGAGTGTTTAATTTCGAAAATCTCATTCATTAGCCTTTGAAACATACCACATATAATTAATCAAACTTACACGAGTTGGTGATATATTTTTAGAAATGGGATGATTTTCAATTTCAAATATATATAAACCCAACAAATGACTGTTGAGGTGTCGCTTGAAAAAAAGTTGGCTAAAACGGTGCGGTTCGCAGGTTTGTAGTTCAATCCCCCATATTTCGATCGTAATGGTGTACGCAAACGCTACTAAACGTGTACGCATAAGTTTCTATTAAAATCGTCAACAACAATTGTTATGAACAAAACAGCATCAACATCAACAACAACAACATCAACAATAACAACGAAACACCATTTTTCAGCGGGTCAGATTAGTGCCATGTTCGGCAATCCGATCCAGGCGGATAACTGCGGCAGCTGGACCGAGTGGGGACCCTGTGTATGGCTGAAGGGAAAGGAGAAGAGGTACGGATACAGGAAATGATCAAATCTCCGTTGTAGTTTGATCTCGAAGCACGCCATACTCACGAATGTAGATCGAGACCACGCAATCAAACTACAACCGCGGCGGGATATACCTCTGTGGTTTTGGAACTTTGTGGATTTTGTGGTTACACTCCGATAACCCCTGTCAGTTATAAATATAGGACAGAAACATTTGAATCGTCGTCGAGCAGAACCCCACCTGGGGCAATTAAGGGAATTAGGTTTTATCTAAGTATCTTAATTTAGTAATTCTGAATTTTCTCTCTTTCTCTTCAGATGGCAGCGTTCCTACTTCGACCAGTTGCTTCCCGGCAGAAAAGGATGTCGCCAGCACGTGTTCTTCCGTCTGCTAAGAGATCGCTGGGGAGTGGTGAGTACAAATACGTTCGCTCTACGTGATTTTTTACGTGAGCATCACGTTAAAATATGTTTCACGAGATTTGTGTTGTCTCGCGTGGTCATATGTTCCGTGTTTCACATAACAAGATAAGAACAGAACCAGAAACACAACAAAAAGAGCAGTTCATGTCAAAATATGAAACTCGTCAGCAGAACTCTTTCAAGGGCAGAGGGCATAGTACCGCTTGAACCCTTCAGTTTTTTATTGTGCATGTTTCCTCCTCGTGTACTGAGCGCAGTTTTAACAGTTAACTTCATCGATTGCAACTTGATAAATTTTCTTGAAAAGAACCAACAAAAACTTGTTTCATTGCACGTTTTGCATTCAGTTTGCAATAACAATCGAAAAATATAACTCGTGCCGTGAAGGCAAAAATTCTGTCATCCGCAGGATTCGAACCTGCGCCCTCCGAAGAGGACTGCGACCTGAACGCAGCGCCTTAGACCACTCGGCCAGAATGACACAAATATCGGCGGCAGGCCATCAGAGTAACGCGCCCTGGATATTATTGAGTACCATCGTGAATCAGTTGGGCTATCATCTAACTGGTATACAACTCACAAATACGAAGTAACAACAACCCTCTTAAGCAAATTTTCTCAGAAAGGTTCAATATAAAAGCTCTACAATAAAATTAGATGGAACTTTAAAAAAAATCACGTTTAATAAACGTTTTAAACGAATACAAAGAAATGTAAGTTATAAGAGGATTGTTGTGAATGCAACTTTCTGTTCTATCCGAAAACAAATACAAAGTTTCCTGTCTTTTGAGCATAGTGAGATGTTCTAAATTTCATATAGACGTTACGCATGGGTTTAAACTCTATATAACTTAGATGTCACACAAGTTTCATGAACTATTTTGAATAAATTGATCTTTTTTTTAATTTTTACTCTTAGGCGTCTGTCTAGAATAATGAGTTTACCTTCGTTGATTTTTAAAGCTGGAGTGCTTTGTGGCGAACCGTTTCAAACATCGTACTATATATATTTCGAGTCCCTTAAAACGGTTGTCGAAATTTTTTCAATCGGTTTTGTACATTCTCTTCACACACCACGATAACATCTAAAACCAAACGGCAAATCTTTTCATCTCGTCAAGTGACCCGCATTTGGAAAAAAAGAAAGATAGATAGGAGCTGGGGTTCAGATTTACTGCACTTTTCAGAGGAACTGTCGAGAAAAAGATTATGAAATTTTGATTATATCAACTCGACTGAGTTAGAGCGAACAAATTTTCACGTAAGATCTAAAATATTTCCATGTAAGGCCAAAGCTGGATACAGAAAAACCCAAAAGATTGGAAAATCGCAAGAAAATTGTATTCCAGGTGGGAAAAAGTATTTTTATCACGTGGAAAAACAAAATTTAATTTTTCTGTTCGTTTGAGTAACTGAGTAACTTCTTTCAGGCCTTCAACAACTTCTACAACTATCTGAGGGACGTGACTGAGAGTGAGGAACAGTGTGGAGAGTGCTCCTATCAGCAGAGTTGCGGTAGAAAGTGTCATCGCAGGTGAGAAGATTGAGCTCTTTAGTAGCCGAACCAAATCTGCGTTGTAGTTTCATGAAGCAAACACAGCAGAGCTTTCAAACCATCGTGAGATGCCGGTGTCTACAAACATTACAGAAGTTGAAATTGAGCGTTCTTGCAAATCTTACTGAGAAACAGAACTAATTGACCCTTTGTTTTCCACTCCAATTCCACATCAGTTTCGGAAGTATGCCCCAATGACACCCCAAGCTGTGGTTCGACCAACACAGCAAAAATACAACCAACACAGCAGAAGTTCGGACATTCGATATATTTATGGCCGGCATAACTTCACCCTCAGTAGTTCAAACGATACCAATTTCAGGCAATAACATTCCATAATAATATTATCCAATATTTTCACCAATTTGCTTGTATCCGACTTCTTTATGAATTAAATAATTATGACACCAGTATTCCATATTGCAGAGGAGACGTTTCTATCATCAACCCGCTTTTCGTAGCTGAGCGAAAATGTCACGGAGTCGATCAGAGCAAGGTGAGAACCTTTTCACAAACAAGCATCGGTCCAATTTGTGATGTCTACAAACACAGAGTTTGAAAATATCTTGGGCAGTTTGAACCTCAGAGTCTATCGAATAGTACACTCTCCTTCTGTGAGCGCAAAACATGAACGAAACGTGTTGGATAGAAAAAGTATGCAAAAACAACAGTAAAACGTATTTAGTCCCAGTTTTATCACATAACGTTTTCGTTCTTTATTAAAATTGAGGCCGCAGAGCACACCAGCTTCACGTGAGTGCTGTTTAGTTTAGCTTATGGGAGACTTAATGAAGTGCAGGACTCAAACATGTAGCTCTAAATGTACTATGTGCAGTTTCATTTGTAAAGTTTTATTATCTTGTAGGCCTGCGTCTCAAAGTTCATGCCGGACTGTAAGCTGTGGCCCAACCGGGAGGTGCAACTCCCCAATGTCACAGAGAGTATGCAGGCTATCGTGGATGGACTCGACTATCTCACCTGCGTACCTGAACATAGGTATGGGGACATTTTGTCTCAAAGGAAATCAACCAGAAGCAGAAAAAAACATGAATACATGTACACTAGGTACAACTGATGAAGGATCGAACTACAAACGTTAAAAATTACTACATGTTCATTGTAGAATCAAAAGGTGATTGGACTACAAACGGAAAAAAATACATGTACAGTGTCCGTGCATTCCTGAACCGACCACTTCTCATTATTTACCAGGAAGAGTTTTGGAAAGTCACCTATCGCGCTATCAATATCTATGAGTATTGATCACTCTCCAGTTGTAGTTTCAACTCGAAACACGAACACTCAAACTAAAAATACATCATGATTAAGTTAATGTGCCCAGTAAGGGATGTACTCAAAACCGATTCGACCCTGATTCAAGACGGTTTTGGGTTTTCTCAGAGGGTTGGATCAGGGTCGAAACGGTTTTGAGTACATCTCTTACTGAGCACATTAACTTCATACCACCATCCGAAAGTCCTAGTGACACAGCTATATTTTGTTCGAATAAAGTAACCTAAAAATACATCAGTGTGCAAAATAACAGCGTTAGTCGATCGAAACTCGGATTGGAAAGTTGTCTATGCCATTGTCCAATCCAACTTTAAGGTAACGTTGTTTTCCGTTCACTAGTTCACAAAACACCTGATAGTTGGACGACTTTGTTTCTATATGAGGCAAAAAACTCACAGTTGTTTTTTTTACTCTTCATGTTTTTGTTGACAGCAGTCCAAATTAATTTCGCCCAGGGCTATTTTGGGAGATTAGTCGAACATCAAATACCCGAAAGAACTCGTGAAATTGGCTCATTTCTAGGAATGCCAAGAAGCAATCTATTTAGACCGGAAAAGCTCTTCGAAGGAAAAAGCAAGGCAAAACTTTTCCTATCTCTAACCTTTATTGAAAATTCAACGGAAAACACCCTCTGGGCACCAAACCCAATCTTTCACTTTTGCATCACGAATTTTCTTCAGGAGAATCTAAATTTACCGATATCGAAACGTGTGAGCCACATAACAGCTATTACGTATGTTTTCTCTCACACGTTTACATCTAACAACGGCACTTGAAATCGACTATTTCTGTTAACGATGCGTTCACGTTCATCAGTATTTTGTTAGTTACTCAATTGTATTTTCTGATTCAAACTCAACGAATGACTTAAACAGGAACAACAACTTTTCTAAAGCAAGCCTTTATGGTGTATGTTTCTCTATCACGCTGTGTTTGTAGTTTGATCATGTTGATTTTTGGTCGAGGCTGTAAGTAATAGCGTGTATCGAGATCAAACTACAACGAAGATTCGTTCAGCCCTTATATGACTCTGTTGTGTATATTGCATGCAATATTGATACACAATTCGGGCAGCCATTTGGTGGCAAATGAATAGGAAACAAGCACTCCAATTGACACCTTTTACTGGGAACAAAGGCTAACTAGAGATGAAGCACTAGTTGGACATAGGTGAATACAAATGCAAGTAAAGGGTGGATATAACTGTATTCAGACTATCTGTTTGATGAACAAGAGATAAGATGGGGATAGTATATGGTGAATGTGAAATACACATCAAATCGGTGTTATTTTGGGATCAAACAGTTGTGTAAAGAGCCACTAAACTGTGTTACAGTTTTCAAGAATTTTAGATAATGATTTTCCTTGTACCAGGAACTCTAAGAACTACATCGCAAATTATTTGAAATTGACATTTTACTTTCGCAGTTTTGTCTTGATCATAAGGCTCTGAAAATATTCATGAATAGTAGAATGTATCGAATCGGTTTATGCTTCTGCAGAAAACTTGAAAAATTCATCTATCTCACTTTGCACGACTCAAAAATACTACTACCAGAACAAGCCCCCTTTCTTCCACTACTCAAAATAGGTGTAAAACGCGGCCCCCGGAAGCGCAATGCACATAATGGATTGAGCCAACGGAATTGCCCTGAGGCGATGAATCGAAATAACAGATTTGTTTATTTATGCCCTGAACAACAAGAACTAACTAAGATAGACGATACATCAATGGAGAGTTTATATCGAAAGTTTATCACCTATAATCAGCTGCGTGAATTACCAGCCCATCTGATCTAAATTTCGGTTCTGCTTGCATAGTGCACGAATTACGACTGGAATATGGCGGGATCAAACTACAAACACAGCGGTTCAGAGCTAGATGTATAGTATCCAAACGCCTTCTCTTGTGCGATCCCTACAATGGAATTAACAGAACAAATACAACATCATTTTAGTGAAAACCTCATTTTCCAGACCCGAGGGATCTGTCTGTCGCTGCTGCTGCCACCCTTACGCACCGAACCCTACCACATTCCAGTGCGAGCCGAAACCTTTCATCGGAAAATAAATTATTCCATTTTGTCCATGAAACATTATATACTTTTTTACACTATCCTTCATTATATTTATATAAATTATCTATCATTGTTGTTTCTTATGGTCTTCTGTGACACATATCCCGCTGATTAACTTATCTATGTTCCTGTCTTATTGGTTTTCTAGTATTCATTTTGGCTAATGTCGTTACTTCGTATATCCGTCCAATAAACCTTCGTCCTGTGTCGTAATTAAGAAGCGGCGACACATTTTGTCGCCCACAAAACAGCTAATGTACTGAGAAGACGACAGAATACACATGTTTTCGGGAAACATGGAGGAAAAGAGAAATGTGAAAGAGATTGGACGTCTTAGACTGATATAAACTAATTGTGCATTTTTGGACTTTCATCTGATACGTGGATTTACCGCCAATTACAACCTGTCAACTGGTTTCACATTTGAGTGGTTTGAGAGCTCTAGAAAAGGAAAAATGTTCTGCTATATCTCTAGTTCGATACCACCAATGTCCAGTTGAGCTTTGTGAAGTTCTGAGCATGTCGAGCTGTGAACTAAAACTCAGGAGCGATCGATCCAGAAATCTTACCTGAGAATAGAATATAATATTTGTTCGCAGTGAACATGTGATTGTTCACAACGCGATTTTACACTACTGTGAAAACGCTGGCAGCTTAAAATACCGGAGAAGATGCAGGCTTAAATACTGGTGTAGATTTGGCCTGCATCTTCTCATGAATTTCAAACAGTACAGGCAACTTCTGGCTGACCCCGGTACTTAAAGTTGCAGAATTGGCGAGTCCGACATTTTACGTTGCAACGGTTTTTCAGAGAAGGATATGACTTAGTCATGTAGATATATGCACACAGCACACCTGAAGACGAGAAAATACTGAGACTACATAGATCAGAGCAGCAGTACTTACTTACTTACTCACTTACTTACCACCACACGCGTTCGCTCGTTCTCCAACGCGGACAACTGGAAAAACAACAATACACCCGTAGAGTTCAACTATTAGACAAAAAGGAGCCTCAGAGAGGACGGAAACCTCTCGTAGAGCAAAAGGCCAAAAAGGCAAAAGCTCGCTTGATCTAGACTTTCAGTACGAGTACAGACCGCGAAAGCGTGGCCTATCGATCACGATCGCTCGAAAAAAGTATCATCATGAATTCGGCAATATCAATGTGTAAAGTACCATGTACTGATTTATACCGTCGTCAGCGTAGGTGACGACGCCGAAAATTTTAGGATGTTTCGAAAAATTCCACGTGGGAAAAGTACAACTCAAAACTACGATTCGGGTGCCACTAGATTCGAACACCTCGCTGGTAACTGTTCGTAGTGACTCACTTGTTTCGTTAACAGAAACACCACATTTTAAGAATGTTTGTAGGTTGAACCCAGACAGGTTAATAGTTAAGGTTTCACTTTTTGATCGAAGTACAACTCAGATTTGGTCATTCTCACCACATCAATGACTCACTGGTTTCATAAACAATAACACCGTATTTTGATGGAATTTCCTCATTTAAATTCGCATGAATCATTCATTTTCGGTTTTCTCATTTCGGTGTCTCGCCACCTAATTCATTTGGCTGGTTCCAGCATGTCCCATTTCGTCGACTCCGCCCCCTTTTAGGCCCCGCCTCCAGACATTGGAACCTTAATTTACTTCATCTACTGAAGCAACTTCAGACAACATGTCCGACACCACTGCTGCCGCTCCCGCTGCCCCGGCTGCACCAGCTCAGGCTCCCTCCACACCACAGGTGAGAATAAAGCTCAAAAGTCCAATTGCAACCTAAATTACCGTACCCGTTTCATTGTTTCATACGGTCATGCAGTACAGTTTATCTGTGGAAAGTTCCACAAAACGTGCTCACTTGTAACCTAAAATAATGACTTCTGTGTTTGAGAGCCGATTTTCACAGGTGTAGTGGAACCCATAATGTCGAGAAAAGATCAAAAACTGAGCGTTAGAACACAGCGGGCGCAGACTACATACAGTCGAAACATTCACTACTATTCTTTCCTCTTTTCTCAAAATATGCGTGGGGTGCCAAAACTTAGGAAGGGACCTGCTTGAATAGCCGACAATGAAAGCAAACCAAAAAGTTTCAATGGTGATTTGATCTACTGAAACTTTGAACTTGTTTCTGATTTCTTGCTCATTTAGTTTTTTTTAGAAAAAAGTTCAAATCATAAAATATTATTAGTAGTTAGTTGCAAGTTCGTGATGGTCTGTAAAAACTGAGAACTGAGAACGATCATTATTGAATAGTATATAGTGAGTGTCAAATTTATAAATTCCTATTGCTCCGCTATTAGAGCACCTTTGGGGCAAACTTTGGAATCGAAGACATGTATGCGTACACAGCGGAAATAAAAAAAACCTCCCGTCTTTCCGTTGGCGACGACTATACTCGCGTCCATTGCGGGAGAAAAAGGCTGTGCTGTCGTAATATAAACATCTGTGAGATTGTGTTTTCATCGAGTAAGAGCATTGTGCATATGTCTTCGCATCTGCTTTGCCTATTAATTAAACTTCTTTTCGTTTTCCGAGAAGATCAGTTTCCAGTTATATCACCATTGGATTTTCTAATACACACCAAAATACAAAGTACATGAACATAACACATTCATATTCACACTATAAAACCTCAGACTGAAACATAATAAAACTACTCAGTCTTTACCTCTCACTGGTCAGCCTCCCACAAATTTTTCATCGTCGACATAAAAACCTGAAACAATAGATTTTCCACACCGGAAGGTCAAATTTAGACTGAAACTCAATGAAAAATATTGAATTTTGACCTCTGACTGCTCAGCCTCCCATAAATGTTTCATGGTTGACATAAAAAGCGCAAGGGAGAGCAACTGGCGCCAAGAAGGTGTTTGGTTTCATGAGAATGGCAAAAACGAAACGGAAACACTCCCACGAGACATCTTACAGAATAAAAACACCGTATTCTCATGAAACTACGGTAGCTATTGAGAAATAACTTCTCTCTGTCTCTCTCTTTATTTCTCTTTTTCTCTTTCTTTTTCTCTCTCTCTATTTCTCTACCAAGATCCTCGTGTTGTCAAAAAAATAAATATTATTTTTTAGAAGATAATTTGACATTTTACAACTAGAAATGAAACAGACAGAATCAACATCGAGCTGATTAAACGCATAAAACACATCATAGTTCGTCACAGTACGGAGAGTTTTTTGGTGGCGTTCTAGTTATAGCTGTTCTATTCACACCCGACATTTTGGTAACCCTATTCTGTAACCATTAGCTGAGTTCCCTGGTTAACCGTTTGGTTAACCCCGTTGTAACCTTTTTTGCCGTGTCTTTTGGGGGAAAATTTTGGGGTCATCAAGTGGTTACCAAAAGGGGTAATCAGGTTATCTATCAAGGTTACCAAAATACTAGTTTGAGTGAAGCATTCGTCTACTTACTATCCGTATAAAACCTAGTGCACTTTGGAAGAGCACAAACAGCTGATCGGTTTTTTGTCTTCTCTTGACATGACACGCGAAGAGGCGGTCTCCATTCTCCCACTTTTCACTCTTTTTTCATCTTGATCGACTCTTCTTGACAGAAACATGCGAACATTCCAGCAGTTGAGTTTGACGTTTTGACATTTACCACGCTTTTCACTGGGTCACAAGCCGTATGCATTAATATCCCGTTGGCGAGTTGACAACCTTCGTCTCCTCAAACGTACGCTATTTCTCAACATTGTCGCGTGAAACGCAGCATATTCCGGACAAGTGCAATTGATAGAATTCATCGTTCATGATAGCACAGGATTATTTCTTTACTTTTTATATAACCTTGCATTCACTCAGAAGATAACCTGTTATCGGTAGGCGTCTTATTTTCAATTAAAGATGCAGAACACTAACCATACTGAACTCCGCAATTAAAGGGGGGCTGCAATGAAATCTCAAATGTAAGATCTAGCTGCGACAATTCGATAGATGTCCTTTTTCACTAGAATTTCCGATTCAAAGCTCTGTTTTCGAAAGTTCACTGATTTTTTGCATACTGTCAGAGACGCAGAGGATGGTTTGGAGTGAATGAATATTGATTGCGCGCACTTGTCTGACTCTCGTGCCTTTTCGGCTAACGCCGTTAGCCAAACTCGGCATTCAATGCAGCCCCCCTTTAAGTTTTAAACGAAAACGGAAATTAGATCCCGAAAACACTCGGTCTGATTGTTCATTTCTGCGTCAGAGAGAAGATTTATAAGGATTGCTGCCTGTAAAAATCAGACAAACACCGCTTTTTCAAATTATTTTGTGTTTGAAGTTTGATTTTGTTGCTTTTCGGTCGAATCTTCTGAGCTATACCCTATACGGTGTACCGAGATTAAACTACCACGAATATTTGATCAATCCTTACTTTTTTGGTTTTTCTCTGTTGCTTTTGTAGTTTGGCTTTGATGCATTCTAGACAAAAACGATAATTTCGCTGTGTTTAAAGAGCAAACTACAGCCTTGGTCCTCAATAGATATCTGGACTCGCTGGTCGGCTAATCATGAGTTCGGCCCTAACAATTGAATTGGCGTGTACCCGTATGTATTTCACGAAATTTACTACGACTCAGAGAGAGAGAGAGAGAGAGAGAGAGAGAGAGAGAGAGAGAGAGAGAGAGAGAGAAAGAGAGAGAGAGAGAGAGAGATTGAGACAGAGAGAGAGAGAGAGAGGCAGAAAGAAAAAAAGGAGAGAAAAAAGGAGAGAGAAAGAGAGAGAGAGAGAGAGAGAGAACCAGAGCGCCAGAGAGATAAAGAGATGCTTGTCAGCAGTTTCCGTTCTCCCTCGATAATAGCCCTCTTTGTTATTGGCGGCCATTCGTTGTGGTCGAGACCAATTCTTTATACTTTCCGCCCTTTAAACAATCGATTCTTCTCTAGTACAATTCCCCATTCTATGCCCTAAGGTCATTTCATGTCGGAACGACCTCTGAATTATTCAAATGGGGCAAAACCAAAGAAATGAGATTCTGAGATCAGTAGAATTAAAAGCAATTTAGGCGCGCTGGTACGAGAAAACCACTTTTGTACCTACGTGACACACCCGAGACACGTGTTTTCACGTTAATTCACATTCTTATTGCCAGTCTCTAGCTTTCTCGTCAGACTCTCTAGTCAAAACGTTGACTAGAAGTTCTAAAACCTAGATCTTCAGGAGGATTACCACCTTCAACGTTGAGAAAGTCGAGCTTATTTTCGAAGAACAACAAAGTTACGAACTTAATGAGTGAAGCTGATGAGTGAACAACTTATTATCATTATTGAAAATTTAATAACATAGTACTGAGTGAACAAAACAAAATCCATTTGCGTTACTTTATTATTCAAAAAATAACATATGTATTTTCAGCACCAGAACACTCGCGACAGACTTTTCGGTCAAGACGTGCCCAAGCCATCGCCCAAGAAGGTACGACCTTTTCATTACTACCGAGACTCCTACAGGACGAATACAAAACTTTCAGACCGTTTTATATACGTAAATGTTCACGGAAGTTGGAAATTTTACATTTTGTTCTTCTTCCCTATTACCTTAGGCACACCTTTTCCGTATAACCGTAAGTATATTCTGTGTGTTTCGCGAAACTAGGTATAGGGTTAGCTTTTTCGAGTGTACGTCAATTGAGCGGATCCATTTTGGCGAAACCGACTGGGCAGGCAACTTAGAGCGAGGCTCCGAAGCGACACGGTGTATCCTGCCCCATCTCACACTTGTAGTTTGATCCCATTTCGCCAAGTTCGTAAATTATGACATATGACATTTACTGATCCCATTCGGCATTTGGATCGATAATCGCTCGAAATGCCTAAGTGGCGGGGGTTTGTAATGGGCAAGTTTCTAACTTTAATCGTATAGGTACTCGACTTTGTTTTGTTTTTCTAACTTGTGAGACATCCAGCCTAGAGCCCAAAACACCACTGACAGTGCCTGCAGTAGTAGTATAGTATTGTAGTGAATTAATATAGGAGTTATAGGTATTTTGATTAATGTATCGAGATCAAACCAGAATAATTGCAGACGACCCCCACCTACAAGTCCTCCATCTTCTCGGATGAGCCCCCCGCATCTCCCCAACGCACGCCCAAGAAGTCCATTCCCAAAATGGGTGAGTGGTCAAATTAGAGTTTGGAGTGAAATTGGGCAAAAGTATTTTATACCAGAACATATTTTTATTATTTATTCAAATTTTCAATAAGATTCTAACAAACTTATCTGAATTTCATCCCGAAAAATGAGGTTTGTATAAATAAGTTTCTAAATAACGTTTTCAACATGGGAAATTGATCAATTGATCATAGTCACGTAAAATATGCATTCTAATGAGTCATCGTGCACTTTGTCTTTGCACGTTCCTGAGTTCTGCTGTGTTTAACATGTTTCACGTGACTGTGCAATTGACTAATAGTATAGTACAAATGAAGGAATGGAATCGGTAGTCGGCTGGTGAAACGTGTCGAAAGAAGAGCATGGAGCCAAAATGTTCACGTGATTTGTGAATCAATAATTTTCACATTTTCGAACAGAAAGCTCGAGTATATTTCAAGACCATTTCTCTTCTAACACCGCAATTTTCGTATTTTGGCAGAAAACGATTTTCCGGAAAAACCGAATATTCGTAGTCTTGAACGGAAATCTCTGCGCCCATTCATTTCAAGCCATAAGTTTGAGCGACCAAATTATTCAGAGCTGAATATCGTGTGCGTTTAATTGACTGCGAAACCAGACATTTCCCGGGACATAATTGAATGGGTTTTCATTAGCCAAATTGGTGTATATATAGCAATTAACTTTACATAAACAAGCATGTTATGCGGTGTAGCTGAGGAAATCTTCCCTCCTTCTCCTCCTCCTCTCTCTCTACTTCTCTCCCTTCTTTCTCTCTCTTATAATCCTCAGACTAGTTCGTCTTCATCTCTCTTCCTCTCTGTCTCCCCCCTCTCTCTCTTCTCCCTCTCTCCCCGCTCCCTCTCTCTCTTCCTAATCCTCTGCCTAATTCGTCTTCTTTCTTCTGTTCCCCTCTGAATGTGCCCCCAGAGACGGTCTCCCCGAACACATCGGAATATCCCATTTCACCCCATCTAATGTCACTGGTTATGGGCTGCAAAGGGTCAAGAAACGACCCAAATTACATTCTCGGTAGACAGATAAATATACATTTTGCGAACTGAACACGTATATGCATTTTGCTAGCAGAAGCGGGTAGATCTTTGTAGTTTGATCGTAGTGCGTTTAGAATGGAAGTATTCTGCGTTCAATGGCCAACTACAACTCAGTTAGGGCCTCTATTATAGAACAGAATTAGTGATAATGAATTCAAAGCTACAAAAAGTTGGATATCTCGGGAACTTAACTAAACTTAATACTACAATGTAAACTAAAGTGTCTGATAAAGGTTAACAATTTCTTCCGCAATATAATGTAGTCAATTTATGAAAATTTGCCTACATTTTCCGTTGTTTTCTATCATTCGACAAATTTTCTCCTCGTCATTTCGTTGCACCCCAATCAATTTTGCCCCAGAAATTGCCAACTGAGCCATGTTCGAACAAAAAGTAAACGACTGGACTAGTTCCCCCCCCCATTTCCAAAAAAACCACCGGTGGTCTTAGTTCTTGTGTGAGAAAGTATCTTTATTTTCGTCAAAAAAGTGTCTGGTCTTCTCAACATCAAATCATATAAAACTCGTCAATCAAAAACACTGAACAAATGATTTTTTTCTGTTTTTATCTCGCTTTCTTTTTCAATCTCTCTCTTTCTCTTTATTTTCTCTTCTCTGTCTGCCGTTATCTCGGCTAAACGGAAAATCATAAAAATATGAATAAATTTAACTTCTGTAGCTGTAGATCAAGCGGTAGATCATAAATAGGTGTTTTTTGTCCGAATCCTTCTTACCCTCTTTTTTCAGCGAGAAATCCTATTACCGGAGAAGTGAAGCCAGTGGCTGCTGCCCCCGCTCAACAGATCACCGTCTAGACTGAGTATCCGACATTCCTACACCGTCCATGACCCCCACATTTGGCTGCGTACATTCTTCGTCTCTTCTGATTGTGAATAGGAGATACAACTGAGTTTTCCATCCCGTTTCCATAATATAAGGTTCATTTTAATATAGTTAAATGTTTCTCTGTCCCAGTCCCAATACTACAGTATCCTTGGGTTCATTTTCGGAGAGAGGTGCTTCTGCTGGAGAAGGAAGGCTGTGCTAATATTCTCCATATTGTAATAAATGAGTTTTTCAATAAATTATTGCTCTTTACATTTTTACATGATTTATATGATATTGGGGTTACCATAGGAAGATAATGCGAGAACATCCATGAGGTTTCTTCTACTATGCTTGTAATTTTGTGGCTTCGATCGTATTTCGCAAAGTAGGCCGTGTGGGCTGATTGAACTGCATGTAAGGTGTGGTCAATTCCTCGACACTTGAAAACATGACAAATTTATACGTTTGTACGTTTGACTTTCCATATTCTCCCGTCAGGCATGGTTTGTTCTTCCCAAAGCAAGCCTATATAGGGGGTGCCAATTTTATAAATTGTTGTCTCTAGCCGGAAGCGAACCTGTGAGCAAAGGATTTGTAGCTAGGCGCAAACCCACTGCGCTAGGATAGTCCATGTTAGAGAAGCTTTCGAATCGAACACTTGTACACAGCGAAAATTGAGATATACAGTACCCTCCCGCCTTTCCATGGGCGGCGACTATGCAGTGTTTGTTGCTCTATCACGCCGTGTTTGTAGTTTGATAATGTTGCTCTCCGGTCGAAAGTCGCAAACAAAATGGCGTTTGTCAGATTCAAACCACAACTTACCCATACTCTGATCCCCATGCAGGGAAATGCTGATCACGGGAAGTAGAAAAAGGACCATTATGTGGACCAATCCCGTGACATCGGTCCTTTAAACTGCAATTGAAAAATGTATTGCGGTTTGAAGGACTGAAGCGTTGCGATTGGACCACATAATCGTGCTTCTTTAACATAATCACCGAAAATGCGAAAAAAGGTTGCACACATCATTCACGCAGGCTACACCGTATCAAGACAAATTCAAGTTCAAGATGTATACGTCACATCCCAATGTTACCCAGTTGTGGTCTATGACCGATCTCCAAATATGTTTGTCTCTGCTCACTCAGTTTATCGTCATGTCAGTTCGAAAAGAAGAGAAGACATTTGAGTTTGAGCATGACGAGTGAGCATTTTGTCATGTTTTCTTTGAGAACACAATTTGTCAAAGCTGGGTCTCAGAGGAGTTTCGTTCTATGGTTAACAAAATGACATTTGATGTCATGCCTGTAGTGTATAGTCTCGGTCATTCCCACTGAGCCTTGGCAGCGAGCCAATGAATATTACAAGCAATTTTTAACCACTTTGGAGTTTTCCACTAAACTGCAAATCGTTGTAAGAGATTCTTCAGTTCCATAAGAACCATAAAATAAAAAGACATGTGGAAAACTTATATCTGGTCTGAGAAATGTAAATCCAAAAATCTTTGCACGGTGCCAGTGAGCCTCAGTGGGAATGAAACAACTATAACAGTGTCTGAGTGGTAGTTTGAACTACTTACATAGTTCATAGTTCACAAATACGTTGACTGTGATTTCATTTTACTGTAGTATTCGCTTGTTTTAAATGAAAACAAACTCATTAGACGGCACAAATTGAGAATTTCTTGCCGAACCGAGATAATACAGCACATGTTGATGTGTTGTTGTTCTACGGTCGACTAGTAATAAAACTCTGATCAATACTTAATTCAGAGTATACTTGTTTCTCTGCGTCTCTCGTATCACCATGCTCTCTGGCATATCTGGGAATTAGGCATGTCATAAAGGGAAAGCCGGGACAGAGAATGTAATTTGGAGACCAATGAATGCGAGCGCCATTGAAACAATTGAGTTAGCTGAACAGCCCATTCCTTCCGAGTGAAGGACCATACGAAACGAATATTTAAGGTGACTGAACCTTATTTGTAGTTTAATCTAACAGATCAATTTTCTTCTGAGCTGAGCGAGTCGAGAGTGTAGAAGGTGACCGAACCTCACTTGTAGTTTGGTCTCAAAACACAGCTCGATTCTGTTTCCTTAAAGAAACCGTTCCGCTATAATTTGAGTTTCGCGAAAATTTAAAAAGCTCAAAAAAGTTTCTTAATGTCTTCCCATATACCATGTAAAAACTTTCTGATTGAAAACTTGTAAAATTTGCATACATCAAGCAATAGTGAAGGGGATATGAACATTTTCACTGTGACGCAACTTATCTTGGTTAAATTACATCCAGATTTATTTTCATTTTGTAGTGACTAATTGTGTATTCGTATGTGACCGAGTGTCTTAAAATTATTTCTGCACGTCTATAGGCTATTTGAAGCATGCCCCGTACGCAACCCCCCTATCGGTGTAGTTACGTAAGCCGCTTTTCTGAGAAAACGAAGCAAGATAGGGATAGAAAAGTATATAATTTTAATAATGGTTTTTCATTTGCCCAAGGGTCACATTGTTAACTCAAAAGTTAAAATTGAAGCGGGACGGATTCTTTAAGTACTCTAGAGCCTAGTGATATTCCAAAAAATGAGTTAGCTGAACCGCCCATTCCTTCAGAGTGAAGCACCAAACGAAAAGAGTATTGAAGGTGATCGAACCTCACTTGTAGTTTGGTTTCACAACTTAAATTTTTCTCTGAACTGATGGAGTCAAGAATGTTGAGGGCAACCTAACTTGTACTCCGGTCTCGAAACACAGCTCAATTATGTACATGATGTAAGTGTACAATTCTGAGTTAGGAATGTACAATTCTGTACATTAAGATGACTAAACATAAGTTGTAGTTTGGTTTTGAAACACAGCTCAACTTCGTTATGCGAACTACCCTAGGACCTAGTGATATTTGAAAAATCCGTAATCTTTCACGCGAGCGCCATTAAAACAATTGAGTTAGCTGAACAGCCCATTTCTTTCGAGTGAAGGACCATACGAAAGAAATATTAAAGGTGACCAAATTAAATTGTAGTTTGGTACCGGAACACAGCTAAATTTTGCTTTCAAAGTGTGGGTAAAAACTGAAATACTACAACTTTCGCAGAAAAGTTACCTACCAAGAAGTAGTCATGAATCCACTGGCGACATCATATACGCCAAGTATCTCTATTTATTTGTGTTCTATTTAAATTAGAAAAGTTTATCCGGACACCCTTCATTAACCAAACTTTAATTAAAACGGGAATGTCAAAAATCAGGTGTCGATTGCAGTGGAATAGTCGCCGTCTTCACCGCCGAGAGACAGCCTGCAAAGAACAATTCATAAATTAGAACTACAAAAAGAAAAATTGATAAAATATTATGTAGTCATAACAGGCGGTGTACCAATCCCTCCACCCTCATGTGAAGTTCATATGAGTTTCTCATGAAATTACATGTGCGCAACATGAGCTTGTTGTAGCAGAGAAATCAATGGAATCTCATCAGAAACTCGTGAGATATAGCTCATAGGTATCTCATGAGTTTTTGGAGGGATTGGCACGCCGCCGGTCGACCAAATATTGCGCCTCGGTACGTATCTCGAGCGTATTCTTGAGAAGTCATTAAAGTTGAAAGAAGACAAGGTAATCGAATTTACTGACACAGAACTGAAATGATGTACGCAAAACGTAGCACGTCTCACCTTTAATGCTTTTCTAAACATCTCTAACTGTTTACAGTTCACAGATTATAGCACTATAGAATTGTGCAGATTCTGATCTCGTTGTAAACGTTTGTATTGTATTGTAAACGGAAATTATTATGAAACATGTGATCTTACTCTTCCATGGAAAACTTCTCCATGTCGTTGAAAGAGATAGAGTTCAGCCATTTGGTCACATTCTCGAATGCCGTAGTTTGACATTCTGGAAGAGAAAACTCATTAAACGGACAACTTTGTTTCATGTGGTGTGACGGAGGGCATGTGCATTGGTATCCCAATGACCACCGTCTATTCAAAAACGGGCTATACTGTTGGTTAATTGCACAGTCGCGTAAAACATGTTAAACACAGCAGAGCTCAGAAACGTGCAATGACAAAGTGCAGGATTCATCATTAGAATGCTAGCTTCACGTGACTATTTAATTTACTTCTAGTTTAATTTCTTTTCTCACATCCCATAGAAATACAAGTTCTAAGTGAAAAAAAACTGAGACGCAGGAGGCGTAGACAGAACGTACTGTTCATTACCAGAAGTGAATCGTAACAATCATAACGTGTAAAATACATACAAGCTTGAAAGCATGTGTTTTTTCACGTTTCGCGTGAATTTTCTATTCAATCCATGAAATGTTTCAAGATGACGTACCTGTATTGTTGGAGTTCTCAAACGGGTTGGAACGGAATCCACCCATAGACGGATACATCTTCTTGCGATTGTTAAAGGTTTCAGTAAACGTGGGCTGGTGAGAGGGGCCGGTAGGCGGTTGGGGGTAGTTGGGGATGGGAGAGAGGCCCGGCGGGAGACCGAACTGGCGGACACTGCAAGGCGAGACGTACTGAGATAAGGTGGTGAAGTGGAGAAAAAGTAAAAATTCATAGAGAGCAATAGAGAGAGTAACAGGGATAGAGAGTAAAGAGAGGGAGAGAAACAGAGAGAGAGAGAAAGAAAAATACCGAGATAGAGGTTAACAGAAAGAGAGAGGGGGAAAGAGAAAGAGATGAAGAGCGTCAGAGAGGAAGAGAAAAAATATGATGCCACTCACAGTGCCTCCAGGTTGTCTCTCTGCTTCATTCTGCCAGCGGGAGTGAAGGAAGGCGCATCGGGTCGGAGCGACGACTTCTGCTGTACGGGCGGCGACGGACGGGCAGGAATCTGAACACAAAACCAGCTCAAAATCTATCGCTTTCCGATTATTTTTTTCTCTCTTTTCTTTTCTTCTTTTTCTCTTCGTTTTTCTCTTCCTACCCTTTTCTCTCCACTCCTATCATTCCTACGCGGACCTCTGTGACCCTTGCGTTGACAGTTATTTGACTTATACAGCCAATATTTCATGTTTTTTCTGTTCGGTTTGTTTCACACGTATTGTACGGGAAAATAAGTGGGGGTAACGATGCAACCAACTTGATCAGGGGACGACATCTGCTCCGGCAAGCGATCGGTCTGTGGGGGCTTCGGCGAGGCAAAACACTTTCTCAGAGAGGCTATCAGGTACTCGCTGAAACATTTCGATGTAGTTGTGGAAGAAACGAAAAGGTAATTCGTACTGTACATCAAGTTCACAATTTCATACTGTTGCGGCGAAGAATTTAGAAAAAAACCATCATACCACCTCGTGTTTGGTATAATGAGGAAACAAACTGTACATATCACGAGATGCCGAGGTTCAAAGTCGATCCGACAAGAGGAATATTCTGAGAAAATTCCTCATGGTCCGCCGTTCCCAATAGTCCCTCTTCCGCCTTAATTTTAACCCCTCCCACTCCCAATTTAATGGTTGAAACTTGAAACACAGGAGGAATCTCACAACTTTTCCATTCTACAATCTCTTCTGACATATCCGACCACAAAGAAAGAGCGTTCTTGCACACTTGAACATATTCAAAAAAAAACCTCCCCCCAACTCTAATAGTAAAAGCGGAAATTGTACCATGTATTTTGTTGGTGGGGTTTCGCGCCAAACTATTATTCTCAATAAAATGACGGTTATCCATGAGTTGACGTCAAAGCTTGCGTACCAGGCGGCTCTTGCGTAGAAAAGGGTGTCAGTCATTTCCATTTCCGCCATCTCATCCCAATGATAGTCGGCGTCACTGTCCACCTACAAGTAAAATCGATTTTCACGTAAAAAAAAGTAAGATATTTTACAAATCACCTGAAAATTATAGAAAAAATTATATTCTCAAAATATTTCTCTTGTTCTATCGAAATCACGAAGACTGTTCCTACTTGATGTACGGGCGACAAATGTTAGTTTAATTCAATCTGAGTTCAAAGATAAACATTTATACTTTGAAATTATAAAATAGAGAATCTACCATGTCAAGAACTCAAATCTCGATACATTCAACGTCATCGGTTTAGAATAAGGAGCATTTTTTATTTATTAGCTACAGATGTGCGAATATAACCCCTAAAGAGAAACGTGAGAAGAAACGCCGATGTTTCTTCCATGCACATGTATTGCACATGAAAAAAAGGAGAAAAACGGTGGATCGGGATATAATTTTGTTATTGAAAATAAACCTGAGGTTTTCCGGAGATTTGTCGGAAGACGCGAACCACGTCCTCGATGCACATCAGACGATCCAGCCGGATAGAACACGTGTCTCCTGGAACAACAATCTTGGCGCAATTAACTCACATAATATACTAATAAAACTAGCATCGTAGCAAAGTCTCCTGAACAGGTCAGCTCCGAGCTGAACTGTCTGGGCACTACCTGATCCAGATTGGGGTAACCCCCACCATGCTTAAACCCGGAAAGATAGCAACTATGTGGCCAGACTGTGATCAGGTCCTCTATCAGGTTGAGCTCACCACTTTCCCGACTTGCTACGGTGCCTAGTGTTTCATTCAAAATATTGCGATTGAAACTTGGAAACACATCACAAACAAGTTTTTGTTTTCACGTGGTACTTTTCGTACTAGATTTATGTTGTTTCCCAGTCCAGGTGTTCGGCAATATTGTCAGGAACGTGTTCGGAAGGTATAAGATGAGCTTTTTCCGATGAAAGTGCACACGGTGTATACATACTGTTCTATTGTTTGTAGTTTGATCTCGTCATATTTCAGTCGTAATTCGAAAATTGTGCCGTGCATGCTGATCAAACTACATTCCAGACGCCACTCCGTACACTTTAGGCCCGTATGATGTACTTTCATCGTGGACGGAGTTAACACACAAATGTTCAAAGGTATGAAATTATTCTAATCGATTCACATTTCGTTTAATCAGAATAATTTCCGGAAAGACTGACTTCCTGTGATTTGGTCGCGGGTCTGTTTCATCCAGTGGAAAGTAGACGCCACACGACGTTCCTGACTCGCCGGCATCTGAAAATTTCAAATTTCAAATTTTGAAAACTGAGCGCTAGTTCAACGGAAAAGAAGATGTTGAGAAATATTCTTCTGGGCATTTGTTAGGACGAAAAATCCGACAAATTTGTTGGTGAGAGAACAATTTGAGAAATTTAGTCAACATTTTTTTCGATTCTGCTGCGAAACCCACCAGAATCATATTGTTCCAGCTGCCGTGAAGAAACTTGGAGATCTGAAGGGAGACGGCATTCACGTCTACCGGGTTACAGGGGTCCCAGAACACGTCACGCACTTCATTCTCACCTGAAACACTTTCAAGTTCGTATCTTGCCATTGAGAAACTGCGTTAGGTAGAAACTTGTCAAACAAAGATGAATAAACTCGGCAATAGCTGAGCGACCTCTGAGAATCACACAATAAGCAGTATTTTATTAGTGATTTTGAGTGAGTAACTCTCAGTGAGCATGTTACTTATCAGTATCATACAAATGTAGTTGGATCGATGAACACTACAAAAATTGGTTCACTCACTTTCGGCCGAGGCTCGCTTGATTCTCATACGCATCTCCTGAAGGGTCTGGCCCTTTTCGATGACACAACAGACAATTTCGTCCACCGCCCCTTCCCCCGTGTCGGAGAGAACAACCACGGCCCAGCGACGGTCGATCAACGATTCCTGAATCAAAGAGCAAGAACAATAGATGAAGGTGAAGGCAAATTCGAGCATAAATTTGATCGTACACTAGTGAGTAGCAATTCGAATTCTGTCACCCACATGGTACACTGAATTATCGCCAAAATGTTTTAGATGAGGTGCAAAATATACATATAAAAAACATCCGATATTTTTAAGTAGTTGTTCAGAGTTCACGTCTACTCATATCAGCAGAAAAAGCGCACCAGTAATCCTCCCTCTCTCCATAGCAGTTTGTCTGTGAGGGTCTGACGGGCTGTATGTCTGTCTACGCCTCTCTCCTTTGCACGCTCTATCAGTTCCCTCTCCAACTGAGAGAGTGCACGATTCTTGGCACGGGGCTAAAAACGTGAAAGTATAAAACTAGTGACCGAAAATAGATTTGACCTACTGCCGAGAAGTCCGACAGCCAGTTAAATTGCAGAAGTTTCTGAAGAAGTGCAAAGAAAAGATTTATGTTTTAGAATACCGTTGGCAATGAAAGCTCGACCTCCAATTTCTCGTGAAACTATCGAGTCCATCTCATATCAGACATTTCACAAGCCATTTATCAATTTTGCACGTCATTAAGATTTTGATGTGAGCGCCTTAACTAGAGATGCAACGTGACTCTCATGAGATTGGATGATTTTCTACCGTGCCATAGTACAGGAGTTGCTCTTTTCAAAGCAAGTCTACATGTTGTTGATCCCCGCTGTGGCTGTAGCTGAATTCGGTTGATTTTGGTCCAAATCCAGAAATGAGTACATGTGCCGAGATCGAAATATAAGAAGCTGTGGTCACTTTTTATAGTGGTAAGTGAACGAGAATCGAAACAATTGATCACCTGATTGGGCTGCAATACAATGGAGTGAATGTGATGATCCTGCAAATAATAACACAATCTGAAGATGGAAGAAGAGAATGAGGTGGTTCATTTCAGAGGGTGGCCACAGAAGTTGTGTATGGCTTGCGTATTGTAAAAGTTGTGTGGAAGTTGTCGCAATGAAAATGACTGTACCATGCATTCTCCCAAATTCACACAAATTTACAAATTTACACAAATTACTTTAGAAGTCTTACTAGAAATTAAATTATACCATGAGTTTTTCACAGTTTATACTGAAGGAGTTTCCGTAGTGATGGAGAGCAGGATATAATGTGTTTTCATTCAAATTCATATTGTAGAACTCTCCGTGTGAATGAACTAGACTATTCCACAAACTCAAGATCGTTTCGAAAGAATTTGGTAAAATCTGTGACATGTAAGATGAGAAGCGACGTGAATAAATGAATAAGGGAATTATACAAATACATGAATACCATGCGTGCTTCCTGGCGTCGGCGACTCTCCGCCTTCCACATCTCGTGCTCGTTGCCACTCATTCGATTCCAGTCGATCGCCGCACGTTCCACCAGGTTACGCGGACCCAGACGTCTAAGAAAAAAAGTTCTATATGAAGTGGAGTATGAAATGAACGGAACAAAATTTCGAGTTTGGTGAGAGTAGTAAGGGTTAGGTAAGAGTATGATGATAGAAAGAATCAGAAAAACAGAAAAGCACAAGTTTTGTGAGAACGAGGGGGGGGGGGGGGTAATGGTAACAGATTCCCCCTCTCTAATGCTCTACTGACTTTTTTCGCTAATCAAAGTTTGCAGGCATACTCGAGTTCGACAACTTCAGACAAAATTGAGAAAAAAAACACGAAACTTTGAATTCCTAAAAGTTGTCACAGCTTCCCAAGAAAAGAATAGTGAGAGTTCCAAAGAAAACGGAGAGACGTAGAGAAACAGATAGAAATGGCATAACTACCGTACCTGCCAACCTCCGCCTCGTAATAAGATCGACGAGAGTCTGCGAAAAAGATGAAGCCATTCGACTTTCTCTTCACCATCTGGAAATGATTTAGTCCTCATCAGATTGACGTATATTTTTGTGTCTTCTATGGACCCCGATGGTTATGCGTTCGTGGTCAACTTCTGATCTCACTCCTTCCCCAGAGGTAAAGTATAGCCCATGAGATGTTCGTGAGCTAGTGGATAACGCGGAGGGTTGTAATAGCAAACTCCTATAATACTCAGTTATAAAAACTGAAAAACATGACATTTAAGGCCCGATTGACAGCTCTACAACCACACCTAACAGGCCGAATTTAGGAGGCGCAGTCATTTAGTGGATTTAGACGTCTTCGCTTGCTGCTACTTTTTGAGAATCTCATTTTCAATTCTAGTCAGGAAGAGGTGGTCGTATTGCGATGTGTGGAGAAAACCAAGTTCGAACTTTGGTGTTCACACCAAGCTCTCAGGTTGAGAGAAAGAGGTGCGAACGTGCAAAACATACGTATTGATTGGAACGCTAGCATCTAGATTCGATCATCCATTATGATTTGCACGTTCGTGCATCCTCATCTCGGGGATGGGAGAGTAGGAACGCAGCATCACTAAGCTAAATATTCCAGAAATGTATTCTGCTATTTTTGTGTTCAAAGTTTTGCTACCTTTCACCAAGGTGTCATGTCATTATCAGTTATATGTTCCCCGCTTTCTACTAACTATTCCCCACCCCCTTTTTAATTTTTAATTCGAACACTTTTAAACAGAATCAAACTATGAATTGCTATCTTGTTATTACCCAATTAGCGAAAAGCTTTGTCTAGCGTAATATTTTCAAAACTAGTCGTTTGCTACTATTTACTGGGTTTGCAAATGATTCAAAACGCTTCAAACACAAGAAATGTTTGCATGACTACTTGAGTTCAAACTTTGACCAAATTTGCATGTAATTATCTTCTAATTGCCGAAATTTCAACCCGAATACCGTTTTGTGGAGGGAACATTCAATTAAAACGAAACTGACCGCAAATGGAGCTGCAAAAACCGGAAAGAGAAACGATTTCACGTGGAAACACACGTGGAAGAACGCAATCTAAGGTCATTTGCCGGAAACGTTTACAGGAAATTCGGTAAACGCGTCAACCGGAGCCGTTAACGCATTTCTCATGAGAACAAACACGAAACAAAGGAAAAAAAGGTTTTTATTCGGTAGGTATTATTGATTATTGTACGATTAAATGTATTGATCTTCCTTAAACTTCCTCAGTGATTGAACATTGCAGGTAGACGGAAGTAGTCTGACTCTCGTGCATCTCTTGACGCTTCTGAAATGCTTATTTTAAAAAGTCAAAAACAATTTTGTTTGAATACGCATATTACACGAGAAAAGCAGAGGATTTTGCTATTTCCCGGCCAATTCAGCTCGAGATCACATTCCAACCCGGCCCGGGATGTTTCACGCATACGGCCTCGGAAACAGAAAGTTTTTTAACAGTGTCCGAGTTGGGCTGTCTAAGGAGAGCTCGGGTGAAATGAGAACAGCCTTACCAGTCGCCTGAGTGCCTCGCGATGCTGCTCACTCGGAACATCGGCTGCCACCGACACGACCTCCTGGAAAGTTTCAATCATTAACAAATAACATTGAATGAGAAAATAATAAGATACAAACAAAAAGCATTTGCATCTCATTCTGCATGACCAATTTGTACGTTTTGACTATTCAAAGTACCAAAATAATAGGGAACAGCTGATGGTACACGATCAATGGTGTAAATCGTTGGATGAACAACACATTTTTGTGAGAAGTCTCTTTCTCCTCAAGTTTTGCAAGATTGAAATCAAGAGCTCATCTGGTCAGACTAACCCTGAGTTCCTGTTTTTATACTCACAACAGGAGGAAATTAACAAAGTACGGAGGAATAATGAAGTGGAAAAATAGGTGTTTTAATGTTTCCAACCTTAGTGAGTAGAGCAGTCTCGACACTGGAACCGGAATAGGAACTCTTCCTATCTTCACTTGTCTGAGCCGAGCTTTTTCGGTTATTTCTGTTTCTTGCTCTCGATTTTTCAGAATTGACCATCGAATTTTCGTTCGCTTCGTTTTTCTGACGCCACGAGCCTGGTGAGCGGGCACTCAATAGTCGCTCCTTTTCCATTGCGTTCTGAAATTAGATATTTTTTCAATAATTAATCTGGTTTCTTTGAATAAGTTATTTCCTGGTTTATGTAAAAACTGTGCGAATGGGATAAAACTGTGCGAATTCATCTTGTACTGGAATGAAACTTAATGTGACAAACAATATGAGTTATCCATTATTCGTCGTAAAACTTAGTTATGAAAATGGAACGCAGTGATCCAATCTCTGATTTTTATGTTATCGTAGATGTACTTGTGCTTAATTACGATGTTTCCGTTTTTATCGCGTCTGGTGGTTTATGAAACATACCTTCTTTACGGGAGTGGAAGAACATTTCACAGAAACTATTACAGCCAGAAGAAGTGGCGATACAAACACTAGAAACCACATTGAATGAGGGAACTGTGAACGAAACTATAGGCAAGAAATGAAATGAAATCCTTCACGTAAGTAAACACGTTTCCTACGACGATAGAAAAACATGTTAAGTAACAAAAGAAAGAAACAGGAATGCAGCGAGAGTGTCTTATTTGCATAAAGGCTAGAGTTTCGTGCAGGATTTAAGATATCTACTAGGGTTGTTAAGGACCAACTCGAAACTCAACTCGACTTGAGAAAACTCGAAAATTTCCCAGTCGAGTCAAGCTCAAAACTCGAAAACTCGAAAATTCTTGAAACCTGAAAACTCGGCAAAACTCGGAAACTCGAAATATTGAACTCGATTAACAACCCTATTATCTACCTAAATCCACTCCTATTCACACTTTATGTTCATGGATAGTGCATCAACGGAATGATTTTAGCCTATGCTGCCTCTACCACCTCTAACACAAATTTCACCACTGATGTAACACAAAAACGCCAAATAAGACAGCATTCGGGGCTCTCTTATTATTCCAACTTATTAAGTTACATAGAAGTTGTCTTACGTAGAGTCAGCAACAACTGCTAACTGTGTGGAGCGATAATACATAAATAATCTAACAAGACTTATTGGTTTTCACATGATCTTATATTGGATTACAAGGTAGGTCGCCGGCGGCTAAAGCCGCCTCCGCCCCCCTTGTTTTTATTCCAGGTTGGCGAGCTCTTATAGGAGTTGTTTAGTTTTCGCTCCATTTGCTGAACTCACGTTTGTCTCAACCATGTCAATCATGTTTTTATCAACATGAGACACAATGATTTCTACTACATAAAGCGGGACATCTCTCTCCAACATAGAGCGCGAGATCTCTCTCTAACATAGAGCGCGAGACTTTTTAACATAGGGCGCGAGATTTCTTTCTAACATAGAGCGCGAGAATTTTCAACGTAGGGCGCGAGATCTCTCTCTAACATAGAGCGCGAGACTTCTCAACATAGGGCGCGAGACTTCTCTCTAACATAGAGCGCAAGACTTCTCAACATAGGGCGCGAGACTTCTCCCTAACATAGGGCGCGAGACTTCTCAACATAGGGCGCGAGACTTCTCCCTCCTAACATAGGGCGCGAGACTTCTCCCTAACATAGGGCGCGAGACTTCTCAACATAGGGCGCGAGACTTCTCCCTCCTAACATAGGGCGCGAGACTTCTCCCTAACATAGGGCGCGAGACTTCTCAACATAGGGCGCGAGACCTCTTTCTGGCCTAAGCGAAATATACAAAGGATTGAATTTCATTATAAAAACTGGAGCATCCTTCGGAAACGTTGTCACCGACGTCCAATGAGACTCCAGTAGGTAAACTACATGAAAGTTGGCTAGTAGTTTGTGAACTTTTTATAATTTCGTTCAAGAAGTTTCATGGGTTATCACGGATCTGTAGAGACTGCTACCGCTAGGTCAGTTGTGAACTTTTTGTGAACTACGGTACAGTTCCAGGAGACTCAAACATGTTCTGTTTTTGAAATTGTGCAACATAAGAACTCTTGTGGAAGATGTTACTCAAACCTATTCTGAGCCAGATTCAGAACATTTTTGGTGTTGCTCTCAGAGGGTTCGGTCATTGTCAGACGCGGTAGCAAACTGTCGTAAACCTTATAGTCACCTCATAAACCAATTCTCCTCAACTTCTCATAAGATTCTAATGATTGCTATGCTACAACACTGAGAGCTCGCAGGTAGCTTATAATACTCATGAGGATCTCATGATATGATCAACACTTATCATGAGATTGCACGGATTGCTACACCGCTATGAACCTCCGTGATAAGTCCTTGTGACACCAATGGAATTCACACTAATATACTCATGAGTTTATTTATCGAGCAACATGATGATGCTACTGCCAGATCCAGCACACTTTTCGAGCGACGTGGTTGTTGTAGTATCGATTCTTCGTCACAGTGTAGGTTCTCTCGTGCGCCGAGCCGGGATAAAAGTTATCACCGCCTGAAAATACGTTTGGAAACATTGATAGGGAATTGTTTTCACTCTCAAATAACTCTTATTTTTCATCCCATACTATTCCGATCCTGAAATTTTTTGAAAGATTCATTGGTCTTATGTTTAAGTGATCTCAATCCCTTTTCATATTTTCTTCCAGCTTTTTCGAGCAACAAAGAAGTGAAAAAATTTGTAGCTGAAGTGATTGGAGCAGTCCCTTGAGAGAGCAGTTGTGTACATGCGGAGTTTCCGGTGTATGTTGAAACTGTTGTACATGACTGTAGAGTAGTATAATAAATTGTTTTCAACACTTTTTTGTGTGTTAGTTTGTTTCATTTCAACTCACGTCCAACTCTACTGGTTATTTCCACCAGTTCAAAATTCGCTCCACAATAACCTTGACTGCAAAACAAAGTCTATCAAAAAATCATACTTCACTCAAATTCTACTAATAAAAGTTACATCGATATGTACATAGTAAATAGTACATCCACCTCTTGTTACAGCATGTGAATGAAGCCACTTCTAGAAAAGTGTATAAACGAAATTTTCGAGCTGTTCACCATTTCGAAGATTTTGAATCAATAGAGTTTTCAGTTTTCGTGAGCTTTCGCTCTCTTCGTTGCCGCAAGTAAATACGTACAATTTTCTGAGACTCTTGCTTTTTCTGAAAACATTCTTCCGAAATTTTGCCCGCTGCAGTGTCTTGGTAGGAATGACGAGAAATATCTGACGTTTTTCTTCTGCTCACTGATTGAACTTGCCTTGGCGCACAGTAGAAATATCCTCTGTTGTGCCAGCCAGTCACTCCAGTTATAAATGTAGTGAAGTGGCTTTTGGTCGGACGGGAGTTATCTTCAAATAACGTTAATTACAGCAGGGATTAACATAAACGAGAAAGCATTGAGAAGAGGGGTCTATTAGGCCTATTTCTCGCTTGAAAACCATAACATCTTGTATTCGAAAACGATGCATGCTTCAAAACAGCTTGGTTTGAAGTTTCTCGAACATAGTGGCACATTACGTAAATTACGCTTACGCTATGCAGGCGGCATGAATCTTAACTAAGGGGATCTTAGAAAGAACTTTGAAATTTTTCAAATATAAACTCTCACTAATGAGCCCGCCTGTTTGTACTTAGTGAAAACTCCATCAGCTCTTTTTTTATCCGGATTTACCTCATAAGACCTTTAATTGTTCTAGTTGGAGCTTTCTTGAAGGGGGATCACGAAAACATGGGTTCTGTTGTTCTGTATTGGTTTTCTAAGTTGCATTCCATTCGATATTGAGAACTAAACTGCTTTACTCAAGTTACTCAAGGTACCCGAATGCGAATTCATTATTGTTTCCTATTTCTGATGTGTTTTTTATTTGAAACCAGCACTAAAAATCTCACGTTGTAGGAGTTGAGCTCTCACCAATCGAGGACAATACTTCCGTATGGTTGAGTACAGGCTCGTACTCACGTAGTGTCCAATGTGGCCTGTAATATGAAAATGTCATCTCACGAATTCTTTGCCGTTCAGAGTTTCATAAAAGGTAACTGAATAACTTTTGGATTCTTGTGAACTCATTCTGCAGATTCTTCTACCAAATAAAAACATACAGGTGGCGTATCGAACCTTCCAACTCCACGAGAAGCTCGTAAGAGTTCATAAGTGTCTCATGAGTCATTCGCCAATTTATAATGTTGAAGCATATATGTCAATTCAATCTGATGAGATGTTCGTGAGAAACTGCTCTTGATGAGGTATTTCATGAGGTATTCGAAGGATTGCTACCGCGCCGAGTCTCTAGAACTTTTCTATGTTGTTAGTCAATGGCACAGTCACGTGAAACATGTTCAACACAGCAGAACTCAGAAACGTGCAATGACAAAGTGCACGATGCCTCATTAGAACGCTAGCTTTACGTGATTATTCAATTTACTTCTAGTATACCGACCTTCCCGATTATATCCGTTCGCGTTGCTAGCAGCTTGAGTAAGTTGGTACTGATGCATGATTCCCAGCCAATGGTAAGATCTGCCAATGGAATAATTTTTCTACTCACTGTAGGTCGTTTGAATGATGTCAAAAGTCAATTGCAAAATATATGTTTTACAAACTATCATGCTAAATGAAACTTGAACATGAAGAATTGTTCGTTAGATTGGTTTTGCCAGATATTTTTCACTTAGATGAAAGTGTGAATAGAAATTAAGCAGCCAATGTTGAAACAAACTTTTCTGATTTTCAAATAGCTATTCTTTTCTGAGAGATCTGTGCTGCAAGGCAAGAAACGCATGAATACTAGTATAGTCGCCATTTTCCCCATAAAGACAGCAGAGGGTTCAATTGATTGAGCGATGCGGGGCGAGCGGTCGTTGATTAGCTGCCAGCAGTTGAGAGAGTGAGTAGATCAATGATACGCAGACGAACTGGCCGCGCGCCAAACCCGCCCCTTACAAAATCGATGGTACGGTGTCCACAATGGTTTGACAAATCCTATATACCCCATTTTATGATAATGAGTTCAGATGGAATCGAAACCCTTCTTTAGACTATTCTCAAAGTTGTTCTTCAATACATTTTAAGTGGTAACCTGGTAATCTACCTCCACAAGCAATCGCCTGTTCTGGCTTTGATCATATTTCTCAACGACGTCGGCTGAAATTACTGAAGAATCAACGAGTTTCATTTAAAGCGCACGTGATGAAATAGTGATATTTCAGAATGCTCGGAAATGTGGGCACTACAAATCAAGCACGGCGTTCTCCTTTCGAATCGCCAGAACTTGTATCACATACTCCTAATGCAAACTAGAATCGAATACATAGTTGAAACATCATAGTACCACTTGGAAACGTTGCTGCCGGACTTTCTGTCTCTCCATTCTTGTGACACAGTTCTCATATTCTATGAGTTATAATATAATTCGTCATGTGCTAGTTCAACGCACATTGATTATTCTGTAATAATCATGGTATCAATAGTGTCTGTATCAGCACAACAGCAATTGTACGGTGTACGGTACGTGAAACAGTTTCCAATTGATGCAATTGAGTGGAAACCAAAACAAACTGATTTCGTGGTCGGACGTGGTGTTGTGGTTGTAGGCTTAGTTGTGGGTTTGGTGGTAGTGGTAGTGGTAGTGGTAGTGGTAGTAGTAGTTGTACTGCGAGTAGTCGGTTTTCTAGTTGTTGTTTTTCTAGTAGTGGTCGACCTAAAACATTCCGGTACTCGGTATACATTATATTTATTTATTTATTTAATACGCTCGAGGCGCGTTAAATGAGAAAAAAAACATACATGGTGAGAAATGCATGAAAGGTTGATGTCTGATCGGCAAACTTGCATTGGGGACAAATCAATATCAGTCGTATGGAGAGCAATATACAAACAAAAACTATGTATTGTTTACATGTTAGAGAACCAGAACAGTCGAACGCCCACTGTAGATGGCTGTGATATTGTGATACCTATCGCACACCGACAACCACGCGAAAATCTAACAGTTTTGTTTTGCAGAGACGAGAAGCAGACTAAGAAAAAACATAGAAAACCACTCACGGTGCAAAGGTGGAGCTCTCAGGCTTACTCGGGAACGGTTTCAAAGGCCGATAACAAATTCCAGGCCATCTGTAGATTCAAATTTATACTCAGAGATGAAGTATTATAACATCTCAGAAAATTCCCAGAATTTCGACTCGGAAACTTTTGTGTTTCTGAGTTAATCTGAGTTTCGTTTTTCTCAAGTTTCCTAGTTATTTCGAGTTCTACTTTAAGAACTGTAATTCCCAGCTAATTTTTGCTAATTTTGTTGTGACAGCCTGGGTAATCCTCGACGAAAGAGCAATAGATCAGCGAGACGCAGTCTACTATTGGCTGTTTTCTAATTGAGCTAATGTAGCTCAAAATAAGCTCAAACTATGGCGAACAAGATTTGCTGTCAAGTTTTACCACATGTATCCATGCATTCGTTCAACTGTTAAAACAGAACAATCGCACCTCTCCGTCTCGGAATCCAAACTTTGATATCCTATCAGGGATCTGGCCGCGCTGTTTCCACCAACATTCAGAAGAGCCGCAGCACTCTGCCAGTTGTTGTTTCCTATTTTAGCTTCAGCTTTAACATTTTATCTTCATCTACACTTAAACATACATTTATCTAAATGGCTGTAGCATAAGGGACTCCATCTCTCCCCCCCCCCTCTCTCCATCTCTCTCTATCTCTATCTCTCTCTCTCTCTCTCTCTCTCTCTCTCTCTCTCTCTCTCTCTCTCTCTCTCTTTCTCTGAGTAAAGCGAACTGGTAAATTGGGGGGGGGGGAGCTACCAGGACGTCTGAGTAATATTTGACCAATACAATCTCTCCTCTGCTGGCAAAGAGTACCCGACCTTTCGCCCTGCACTTAGACCACTACTTGCCAATTAGCAGACTACTCTTGTAGCTGTCTCGACGAGATAGTATGTAGATCAGAGAGACGCAGATGTTTACGGTCTTATTGACCTACATGCTCTCTCGCGTTTATTGCTGGCTACTTGCAGAAATCTTATGCCAATCGTTGTGCTTGTGAGCATCGCTCAGTCGATTCAGAGATATTTTCTTGAAGAAATGGAGACTACTAGCGCACCTGATGTGGTCTGTGCACTCCATCTGAAGAAGTCGGTTTCCGATTGATCTTCGGACTTCCAGTTTCCGTGAATTGTGGACAGTCCCAGCCAATAGGAAGAATACGTCTCGGAACCCAGCTCCTTCGCAGCTTCTGTAACACCAAAATCCAAAATACTCAAGACCAAATCATCGTATTTTGTTTAATCTCAACACGCAATCTGACTCGCAAACGTTGATCTTAAAGATGCGGAATCAAACTACAAACACAGCGGAATGGGGCAGCACAAATTGGGCAAAGGTTTCGAGCGACATTTAACACATGTTATTCGTCCTAGGACATAGGAAGTAACCGTGCTTAAATTGTAGTTTGGTCTCGGCTAGATCGAACTACTAACACAGTTTTTCAGAGAAACTCACAAGTGAAAAACAACCAGAACTTGAGCAAAAGTAGGTGGACACAATGCAGTTTTCAACCTACGTATGGTCTCATACATGACAAAATAGGTCAACATATGTGTTCTTCTGTTTCATAACAATTTTCAGACAACTCACTCAATCCGTCTTTGATGTCATGATCGCAATGAGGGACGAAGAGGGTCATGCCCCGTTGGACACAGGTGTTCCAGGCATCTTTCCAGGTTCGGGCTGAAAACTCTTATAAGAATGGAAGCTATAGTTAACTATATTTAGAGTGTAAAAAAGTCTAACAAACAAGAATAGACGTGGTACGCTTTGCATCTACGCCTGGCGCTATAAAGATCTTCCTTCCTTTCAGGCTGCTCATTTGAAACAGAATTAGGTTGAATAGAATGAGGTTAAATAGAATAAACTTTTTGCATAAATGAACTAAGAATGAAGAATACTTTACGGCACAGATTGTTGAAAATCAACAAACAAGTAAACAATGTACCTTCTCTGATGACACTGAAACATCCATCCGCTATCTGAAGATCGTAACCACAGTTGTCGTACTCACCTGGAATCGAACTCGAACTCGAAATGTAAGTCTATATTTAGTCTTTATTTGGTCTTTATTGAATTTTTCTAGAGTTTAAATACCCCTTCTTCTATACTTTGAATCACATGGTTCAATAAATAATGTTTTCTCAAGTGTCACAGGAAGGTTTCTAGGAAAGCCAAGTAGAAGACGCGGCATACTATAACACTCAGTTCGTGCTGTGTAAAACCAATGATCGGCACAGTAGCTGGCGTGGTAGCGAACTACCTCTTGTAGCGCGTACCTCCCGAGCTATATAGGTTTGTCAAATTTCTAGGGCATATTGGGCCAATCGCGGCTCTAATGAATTTCTTTAATAATAATAATCTTTTACGGCAATTATTTCAGCCGTGTGTTGCTTTATTCATTTTTAATACAACCAAGACAATGATCACATTGTAGTATCCGTAGAGGGGTGGGGTCCGTAGAAGAGAAACTAGGCATGTGTGAGCTTTATTACCAGCTCATGCGGTCCGCCATGAAGATACCGCGCCGAGTGGGATCGAACCCTGGTATTTGGAGTGCTAGCGCGCACACAACCAGTCGACCACTCGGCCCTTCAAGGCCGTGTTTTTATATTTGTATTAGGTAGTTTTAGGGTGATCCTTATTCTCAGATACTGAAAGGGAAGATCATTAAAATGAAACTCACGGAATGTGCAGACGGAGTTAGGACTGCTGTCTCCCTGAAACAAAACAGAAACTATTCTCTGGTGCCTCATTCTTAACTTGATTTTTCACCGTCATGTTAGACTGGGTCCACATTCTCTTTCCCCGATTCGAGAGTCACACGGGTGAAAGCTACAACTGTCGATCCAGCCCCCAGGCGTTCGGGAAGCACAGTAGTTATTGAGAGTGACTTAGTTGTATTTTGATCTCCATTCTGTACAGATTTAGACCGCGAAACAGCGCGACCAGGGATGTTAATCAAGTTCAAAATGTTGAGTTTTTGAGTTCCGAAAATTCTCGACTCAAGTCGAGTTTTGAGTTTGACCTCAACAACCGTGAGCGGGATCAAACTACAAACAGCGTGGCTGTCTTAGATATTGAATTTTTTCCTCTCGTCGTCTGACTCTCCGGCGCCCGCATTGTCTCTAGATTTGTTGCAATACAGTTTCGACCAAGCGCGAATTTGTAATTAAAGAGGGGGCAGAAAAGAAAGCTAATATGAAATAGCTTATCAGGAGAAACCGATGGACATAATTTTTTAATTCAAACTAACGAACCTAATTTGCATACGGTTGACGCGCGTTTGCCTGTTTTGGCGCGCGCAACGTTTTATTTAGGTACCTCGGGGTACCTAAACTAGCTTTCTTTTCTGCCCCCCTTTAACGGCCTATCTCAGAGCAAGCGTCGTTGCAAAACAATAAGTTACTGTTTATACAGCGTGGCTGTCATATATATTGATTTTACCTCTCGTCGTCTGACGTCTCTTCAGGGCACACTATATCTCTAGATTTGTTGCAATACACTTTCCACCAAACGTGAATTTGTGATTAAGAGAGCGCGTTCCGAGATGGTCTGAGTGGGCGAAATGTACCGTATACGGTCGCTTTAAATGGAGCAAGAGCTGCAATTACGTGTTGTGTGTTCGCGCCTTTGCCGCTGAACGTACTAAAAGTACAAGCTCTAGTTTGAAAAGAACCTTATGATCGGGTGCAGACTTATAAAATCATTACTTTATATAACTATAAAAACCGGTCAGACCTCGTTTCACCTTTGTTATAACCACTTAAGCACCGACTAGATACCGCCTTTTCTACTTTTGCGATTTCTTTTTCGAGTTCCACCAATGTTTTGACTTGTATTTTTGTACCTTTTTGGATCACATATTCCAATGAGTTCTTTGAAGACTGACCCGCTTGATGAAACCTCTTTTTTCCAACAGATTCCGTTCTTCGAAAGATACTCCTCCACGACTTAGATACATGGCGAACTTGAGATGCGTACATGGTAAACTCGTGTACACATAGCACGCTCTCTGAAATAGTTTTGTTTCTGATGAATCAGCTTACTGTCGATTTTTCTAGCACAGTCCCGAATTCTCGGAAATCCTAGAAAGAAACAGAAACTTTGAGATTGGAATTGGTAAAAAATCGGAAAAGCTCGCGATTCTAGCTCAGTCTTACACGTACCATTTCGCTTTTCGCGGATCAGAACAAAATCCCGCGTGAGAAACGATGTTCATGAGAAGAGATCGACGTCATTATAAATATTCCGATCATCGGTATCCCCAACTTACTGAAGTGGTCGAGGCTTGAATCATTGGAGTTGTAATTTGTAATAAATCACAAAACAAACTACCTTCTTCTTGTCATACAAACTCCGATAGGCCAATCCCTCACATTTCGAGCGATCCGATTTGACTGAAACGCAGTTTTTACCACACAATGAACGTCTCATCTTCAAGAGTGTCTGTTGTGAACTCATTCGGTTGTTATTCTTCATATTCAATGCTTGGCACGCCTTAGAGCTCTGGCACTACTTCAACTTCTGCTCACAAGTGACATTACTGGGTTGCGGTATTATTTGGTGAACACATTGAGTCACAAGTGTCACGTGTGCAACGTGACCAATATTTCGCAGTACGTTAATACCTCCGAGATGACGCGGTGTTATTCCACTAAGTGATGATATGCCAACGCCAAACACGGCACTCCACGTGAGAATCTGCAAGGACTCTGATGAGCAACTGAAATGTCATTCAAAATTCGTCTTTTTCAAAAATCGCATTACTCAGACAACTTCCAGCCGATAAGGCCAGCTAATTTTGTAGCGGCCTCGACGAGAGAGAGTGTGAAGGTCATAGAGTCGCAGGCTGTGTCTGCGCTATTATTTCCTTGCAAGCTTTTAGCTGTCACTTTTCTGCGATTGGCCAGCTACGAAAGTGAGAGAGCATGCAGGTCAATGAGACCGCTGACAGGCTAAGACACTCTGTGTCTCTTATGCATCATCAGATGGCCCGAGTAGAGGAATGTAGCCCACAAATCATCACCTTGAATCAGACTGAGGGGGATTCGAACCGCTTTGTTCAATTCCATCATGTTAGATTATTTGTAAACTTATTTATTTGGTCTTCTAGATAACTTAGCTACAGTAGACGGCAACCAAGATGGGCGCGTACTGTATACACGGTTTTCTGCTGTGAGATACAGTAAACAGTTTCTATGTGGTTCTCGATGATTTCTGCTCGATTTCATCCCTTTTCAGGAGAACATTTCACCCTGGTTGAGAGAGAGAGAGGCGTAAAAAAATCGCAGAATTTCAATTCAATTCAAAAGAGAAGAAACTCACGTTGACCCAGAACATGTCGAGACAAGTATAAATATCTGCTTCTCATTTAAATATGCTTTCTTGGCCATAAAAATACAGAAGTGTGGGAATACAGTGGCAAAATTAGCATTGTACATCAATTTATGCGAATTTCGGCGGGTGAAATGTTAGCAAACAATGTAACAAAAAAATATTATCAATGCATCTTTGTTAGAGTTCGATAGAACTCATCAAACTCAATAATACATACTTAGTTAGGCTGGAGCAACAATCAATATAACCTGTACTTTGAAAATAAATTGATGAATACTATGAAATCGTTGGAATGCACAATTGATATCATACGAGCACATATAGTCCGTTTCCCCGATCGATGTCCTTCTACAGTAATCCGTCAGATATTTAGAAGGGTTTTTCTAATGAATGTTTCATTATTTTGGTTTCAAACTTCTAGACTTTGTAGAAGTAAACATGCAGAAGATACTACCAAAAATTGGAGAGAATCCAGAAAAGCCAGTATACCAAACTTTGACCTAAAAGTTTGATCAGATTACTGTAGAGGGTTATGAGTGGGTGAAACAAACTATACCCAACACGTTCATTATACTACACTAGAAGTAAACTGAATATTCACGTGAAGTTAGTATTCTAATGAGGCATCGTGTTATTTGTCATTGCACCTTCATGAATTCTGCGGTGTTTAACATGTTTCACGTGACTGTGCAATGGACTTACAGTAGACATAACTAAGGGAGCAACTGCTATCAAAATGTTTCAGAAGGACATATTGGAATCGAAGGAAATTGATCGAACAAATCGAGAAGTTCAAGAATTTTTCCCCAGGCGGTTTATTACAGCTGCTTTCCTAAAGTTGACTATCAAATGAGTTTGCCTACCTATCAGAATAGGTGCCAGAAGTTGGGAATGCAAAGTTTAGCTCTCAGATGAGTTATTCTAGATCTTGTGCTCGCTTTTGAACTCAGCGAAGGCGAGTGTATTCTGAGGTTCAAACCTTTTTTTTCGCCATCGATTACACAATGTTAGAAGAGGTAGTCACTGTTTCTACGTAGAAATTACGAAAGTCAATAGTCGTTATTATACTCTTTCTTTACGGACTACGAGATATTTCAATATGATGTCTTCACATAGTTCAACAATTTTGAAAGCAAAGTCATCAGAATTATTCATGAATCGTTTACTGGAAACTGATATATGTAAGGTTCGCAAACTTCCTTGTAAGTTTTGATTAGCAATTTAATGTAACTCACTACTTATTTAGCAACTTGGTATACTGTTAGTCAATTGCACAGTCACGAGAAACATGTTAAACGCAGCAGAATTCAGGAACGTGCAATGACTGTGTGCGTTAGTCTCATTTTTGCCAACCACGGTGAACGGTTCCACATAGTTCGTCAACGTTTGCTCATGTTGAGACCTTCAGACATAGATTTTTGAGATGAATCTAGTTTTTTCTATATAGTTAGAAACCAAATTTATCTATCTCGAGGGTTTTCATGTAATTTCGCCACCGTCCAGGGGAAAATATCGATGAAGAAAATCAACATCTTTCTTCTACCCCTTTTTTTCTTTAATGAAGTTTGCGTTTTCCAACAGGGCAGGATTTTCATGTCCACTCTGCTTCCACCCAAAAGTCTAACAGGAATCTAACAGGTTCTCGTTTTCACGCGTTCTAACGGGTTTTCACTGGTTTTCACGGGTTTCTAACTCGAAGGACGTGTAACCGGGTGGGGAGAGAGTCTGCCAGAGGGCCATTGCTAGTCTGTCGGGCTTCTGAGGTGGTCGAATATGGATCAGGAGGAACAAAAGTCGAAGCAGTCGATGATGGAGCGAGAAGAACCGAGATCAAAGCAGTCCACCAAGGACGACAAAATCTTCACCAAAGAGGATGAGAAGGTAATTCTTTGTTGATCTGTGGCTCAAACTCAATATCCTCCTGCAATTTGTTTTGCTATTTGCTAGTGGGTAGCGTAAATAGACAGTTTTGCTTTTTTCCAATGGTGAAAACCCAATGCATAGAAATTAGTTTTTCTCAAACATACGAATGATACAAATCTTACTTTTCGTTTCCCTAACTTCTATTTTTCCAGTTACTCCGCAGTCTGGAGTCCTACCACGGCTTTCTTCCGCGTGAAGACCTCAGTGCCCTGCTGAAGAACGACGGCGACTATTTGGTCAGAATCAGCGAGGTACTGTGACTGGACCACTGGTACAACCCCATTCCCCACTTTTACAGTATAACAAAGGCAAGCCAGAATGAGATATGCAATTCAGTGTTACCCAAATGCAAAGTTATTATGTTTCCAAATCACCCATCCGTGCCATCAAACTGTTTCTTTGTTTCTTTCTATCTGTTCTTATTTTCAATGTTTTCAGGTGGACAAGGACGCGACCACTATCCGCCGCGAGATAATTCTCTCCGTTTATTCCGGATCGGAAGGAATGGAACCACTCTCAGTGGAAGGGGATAGAGCAAAACAGAAATTGAAGGTTTGTTCAGTTCTAGCCAATTCCAATAGTATTATTCGTGGATCTATCATGAAAATGTGGGGGTATATAGTAAATGTCGAAGTTGATATCTGACCGCCACCTCTCTCTTCTCTTGTTTGTCTGGACAGTGGATCAGTGGATCAGTGCAGTGGGGGAGGGAGATCGAACTACAGTTTTCCCCACAAATATTAAACAAAACCTAGTCGTGCTCATTTCGACATAAACCATAATACATTCAATAGTACTCTCAATGTTGATTCATAAAATTAGGCCAATTGCATTTGCAACCAGGTTGCATGTTACCTAAACATAGGATTTCAAATTTTTCGGCCATTCTGAGCGAACCGTCACGATTATTACTATTGCAGCTGCGCAACATCATCATCAAACGATCGAACTCGAAGTATCTCGTTGAGCCGGCGAAGGATTTCGACACACTGAAAGAACTTCTGGACTTCTACAAGACAAATGCGGGAACTGTTAACCACGTTTGTTTCTATTTTGTACCCTCATCCTTTCAATGTCTCTTTCTTTCTTTCCGTTTTTTCCTCTTTTTCCGTTTTCCTCTTCTTGTTTTCCTCTCTTTCTCTGTCTTCTTTTCTCCGCTTCTTTCTGACTTTTCATCTTTTTTCTTCGTCTCCTTCTCTATTGCAGTTTGTCTACTGTTCTTCACCATGATTTAATTTCAGTACAAGTTCCAACTTACCAATCCGGTGCCCCTGAGAAGCTGGGAGTTCCTTCATTCCGATGTTCACCTCGGTGAAATTCTCGGAGAAGGCGCCTTCGGTGAAGTCAGGGCCGGCACTCTTCGCAGAAAGGGAAAATCTATGGACGTGGCTATCAAACTGGTCGGTTTTGTAGTTTGCTCGTGTACAACAGAACTATCGGTACAGAAACGTTCTCGGGCAGTCCTCGGAATTTTTCAGTTTCGGAAAAAACTGTTTTGCGGGGTTACCGGGAACATCAAAATTAGACCCTTTTTATTGCTATAACTATGGAATGCCACTTCATGGAAAGTTTCAAGGTCCTCTTGAACATGATACACATGCTAAACCTAGATCCGAGAAATCTGAAACTAAATGTGGATGAATAACTTCCTGTGAAGTCACTTCCTCATTATCGATTACTGGTTATTGATTATTTGTGTTTGCAGATGAAGGGTTCCGCGATGGGCAACGATTTGTCGAAGGCGAAGATCAAGGAAATGATGAAGGAGGCCCGTCTGATGCGCAACTTCAAACACAGGAATGTCGTCCGCATCTACGGGATAGGCGTACAGGAACAACCGCTGTACATCATTCTCGAGCTGGTCAAAGGTGTCTAAAAATAATAATATAATATATATGGAGGGAGGGAGGGAGGAAGGAAGGGTTGTAGTGGAGTGTGAAACATCGTTGTAGTTTGATCTGTGATTTGGTAGTTCTTCTGATCTGATTGTTATAGGGAATGTAGTCTGATCAGCAAAAACATCTGTACTTTGTTAATGTGAGAGTTCAAGAAACTGGCTTCTGAAAATAAGGCTCATGAAGTGGCCGAATCAGTGGCCCTAGTAGTTTTATCTTTATTCACACAGTAACAAACGTATTTAGACCAGAGAGGGACTGGATCAAACTACAAACACAGTGACAGTGTGGCACATCGTACAGGCCTGCTTCAGAGAGAGCGAGACCTATACCTTAACGACCAGCTATTGTTTATTTCCAGGCGGTGCACTGAACTCGTACCTGAAGACGAACGCTGGTCACGTTCGACTGAAGGAAAAGTTGGACATGTGCCATCAGGCAGCTCTCGGGGTCAACTTCCTGCACAGACATCAGTGCATTCACCGCGATCTGGCTGCAAGAAACTGTCTGTACTCACAGGACAAAGTGGTAGGTGAAATGAAACAAGTCAAACGACGGTATTTGTCAATAGTCTTGTGTGAGACGGTCGAAAGCCGTTTGTTTTTGACTGTTTCGTTTCATGCTGAAACATTTCGAGTTCATTAGATTGCGTCTCGCACCTTTTTTTTACATCATTATCACACTTTTACAGTATGCTGTTGCTTTTCTTGTGTGAATCACCATAGCGAGTGACAAAATCGCACATGTGGTCTGACCGGCCTTCACCGCGTATTTCTCGCATAACGACTCAAGTACGATAGAATCCGGCTCGCAAAACTTCAGTTTACAGCTAGGGTATAGTTAACGAGTCTATAGAGTACCCCCAACACGATATTTATAAATATGCAAAAGGAATCTATATATTGTATTTTCAGGTGAAGATCAGTGACTTTGGCTTGTCTCGTCTGGGAACGGTTTACGCCATCAAGACCGCCATCAAACTCCCTATCAAGTGGCTGGCTCCAGAAACCATCCAGACACTCACCTTCTCCCTCAAGACCGACGTGTTCAGGTAACCGGTATTCTGCAAACCCAACCTTTTTAATAACATTTTTGGTTACCTAGAGTAAGAAATGTGAATAGATTAATAAGAAACTAACAAACATCACTAGAATTCCATCATTTTATCATCAATTTTGTTTTGATGATAACTACATGGCAGTTTTCATTTCATTTCTCGAGCATTTTCCTCATGACTGCATAGTCTTGTTCATTCCCGCTCAGAGTTCTACAGTATGAATAACAAACTTTCGGGTCGTTTTAATACGTAAACTTCATACAAAAAAGTTATGGTTTCTGCATTCCCTTTCGCATCGCAATATCTTGGAGAACATTTTTATTAGAAGTTTATTAGAAGTAATTAGTTATTTTTATTAGTCCTGGTAGAAATGATGCCGATTATAATCGCGCGCAGCGCGAAGCGCTGTGCGAGATTTGTCTTTGGTCCGGCTAATGCGCGCCTCCGTTTTTTTAGTTTTTCCATAAAAAGGCCGAAATTTGCAAAACAGAACTTTTACAAACTGGGGAAGTTTCTACAGCATATTTGCACAGGGAAAATTCCCAGTTTAAGGGTTTCTACTGAATCGATTTCGTTGAAAATTGTGGAAGACATGTGATACCTACTCAAACCCTCGCGGACCAAAAAAAAATTAGGAAAAAATTGTTTTTGTCAAAGTTATAGACGTTTTCGGAGTGTGTAATCGTGATAAGGGAAAATTCCCAGTTTAAGGGTTTCTACTGAATCGATTTTGTTGAAAATTGTGGAAGACATGTGATACCTACTCAAACCCTGGCGGACCAAAAAAAAATGGCAAAAAAATTGTTTTAATCAAAGTTATAGACATTTTTCGAAAAGTGTCTGCGTCTCTCCATTCAGCACGCTCTCTCACTCTCTCTGTCCGGTCGATAACTCAAACTGTACTGTAACGTAGAGAAACAATTACCGATTTGCTTGAAAATTGAAATATGATGCCAACGTGCAATTTGTTTGAATATGAAGTATTGTATTTCTGACGTCCTTCGGGATTCTGGAGACCAGATGACGTCATTTTTGAAAAGTGCAAAGTTGACGTCACATATATTTTCAAATGATGGTAATATCTTAGAAAGGGTCAACTAACGGTGAAACTCAATCTAAGAGTGACGTATTCTGGGATTCTGGAGACCAGATGACGTCATTTTTGAAAAGTACAAAGTTGACGTCAGATATATTTTCAAATGGTGAAAATATCTTAAAAATGGTATATTAACGATGAAACTTTGTCTAAATATGACGTATTCTGGAATTCTGAAGGCCAGATGACGTCAACTTTTAAAAAAATTGACGTGAAATATATTTTCAAATGCTAAAAATATCTAATAAATGGTATATTAACGATGAAACTTTGTCTAAATATCACGTATTCTGGAATTCAGAAGGCCAGATGACGTCAACTTTTGAAAAAATTGACGTGAAATATATTTTCAAATGCTGAAAATATCTTAAAAATGGTATATTAACGATGAAACTTTGTCTAAATATCACGTATTCTGGAATTCAGAAGGCCAGATGACGTCAACTTTTGAAAAAATTGACGTGAAATATATTTTCAAATGCTGAAAATATCTTAAAAATGGTATATTAACGATGAAACTTTGTCTAAATATGACGTATTCTGGGATTCCGAAGGGCAGACGAAGTAAGTTTTTAGAACTGCAATGTTGACGTCATATTTTTTCGAATGATGGTAATTCTTGACAAGTGGTTCATTGAGAAAACAATTTTATCTGCACCGTACAGATCAAACTACATACCTACGGCATGTATACAAAAAGAGAAAAATTCATGAAAAAGTGGGGGCCCAACGACTGTGAGATTTGTCTTCTGCTGTGTGCCCCTTAGACAGCTACTCTCAAATGGAGCAGCTACTGCTACAAAAACCGAAAAATAATAATATACTCAAGTGTAACTGTTCATCACAAACATACAAAAGTCGTAAAATATTTTTCAAACCTGTAAACTAGAATCTACAAATCACAGATGTTAACTCAACGTAGTCCATTGTAAATTTTCTGGTGTTGCGGACAAAGGTTTGTAGTTTTTTGTCGTTACTTCAACTATAAGTGCTACGCTTGTCATATTATTCAACAGTTGTTCTCTCTTTCGCAGCTGTGATTTGTAGATTCTAGTTTACAGGTTTGAAAAATATTTTACGACTTTTGTATGTTTGTGATGAACAGTTACACTTGAGTATATTATTATTTTTCGGTTTTTGTAGCAGTAGCTGCTCCATTTGAGAGTAGCTGTCTAAGGGGCACACAGCAGAAGACAAATCTCACAGTCGTTGGGCCCCCACTTTTTCATGAATTAGAGTTTATTTCAGCTATGGTGTGATGTTGTACGAAATATTTGCCGATGGAGGAGAGCCGTGGGACGACTTCACTAACGCCGAAGTCAAGAAAGCGGTTCGTACACTCCGTTTCTCCCAATTTCTCTTTCGAACTTTCCAACTTCTTCACTTAGAAATCCATTTCTTATCTGTATCAGAAAGTCCATTTCACGTGTTGATTTCATTTTTTTCCACCTTTTTCATCATTCTTCCGTGTCTCTAACTACGACTAAGGAATGGCAGGATTTAACTGTATAAACCCGTTTTATTTTTATTTTTTTCCGTGAGATCCCTGTAATTTTATTGGTTGTAGGTGGTCGAAGGAAAGACTCTGTCGCTCTCGGAAGAGGCTCCCGAGAAGCTGCGCACCTTCTTGCGAGAACACGTGTTCTGCAAGGACCCCAACGAGAGAGCCACGATGACAGAGGTTGTTCCATTTTTCATTTACTCTCTCATTCTTCCTTTTTCATTGTTTATTTCATTCTTGGCTCTTTGAAAGTATTTCGCGACTAAATCATCAAAGTCATCTATTTTCCTGTTAAACTGCCAACCCTAAAAAATGCGTAATTATTATACTTTCTCCGTGATAGAATGTGATAATTTATCCATAATGCTCGAAAATTGTTTGAATCCAAAATGTTCAGTGTGCAAAATCAAAAGTTCAAAATGAATTCTAATGTTCCCAAAACATGTTTTCCAGGTGGTAGCCTTTTTCGAGCTGAACTTGGATATCCATCACTCCAAGTCGGACGACCACAACACCAACACCGTTTCCACCAAGAGATCCTCGGGCTCAAAATCGACTATGAATTCGGTCATGGTCAGTTGGTTGGAGAATGGCAGAATGGAAAGCTAGTTTAGTTACCCCGGTGTACCTAAACAGAACTGTGCGCACGACCAAACAGACAACATGTCAACCGTGTGCAAACTAGATCTGCTAGTCTGCAAAAAAATTGTAAATAACTGTTTCTCTTGAGTAACCCTTAGGAACCTTCCTTTCTGTTCCCCTTTGATGGAGAACATGGTTATTAATTTGATGAAGATTGGTTTTACGACGGAAAAAAAGATGAAAGAATTGGGAATTTCAACTTTGTAACTTTGTATCCATCTCACCTTTTGTTTTTCGAGAAAGATGAATGTTATTTACGATAACCTTGGTATATAGTTTATTCATATAGTCTTTTTCATTCCTACTGAGACTGCTACAGTAGGATTCCAAAACTTCCAAGCCGTTTTTCTCACTTACTTTCGATCAGAGAAGTTGAGGATTTTTGCACCTCATTCTAGTACTCAGAGACAGTAAGTATACGAGTTGATTTTTGATGAACTAAGTTTTCAGCTTCACAATAGCCTTCGGAAATTTTGTAAGGTTACTGTAGGAGTCTCAGTAGGAATGGTGTGAACTATATAGGCAGTGACTAATTCTGGGTTGTAGTTCATTCTTGAAACGCGCTCTAGCTCTCTTCCGGTCACGAATTATGACCTGCAAAGAACGGCGCCAAACTACAAACAGCGGGATAGGTGGCCTGTTTTGGAAAGAGCGGACCCTATACTATTGGTATTCTCTATTTTGACTGAGACCATTAAAGTAGGGATGCCTCACTTCCAGGCCAGTTGATCGGGTGAAAACAGAAAAATAATTATAGGAAAGGAGGAATTTCGCAGTTGGTTCGCGCTTGAACACAATCATTTGGAAGTTGAATGTTGATAAAAAAATTATCGTTATCTTTTGCAGTCGTCGAAAATGGTTACAACTTCTCACATGTCGGAGATGGTTGGTTTTTGTTTTAATATAATTGTTTATCTATATTATCAATCTTAGCCCAAACTTTTTGTCATATTTACCCAACGCCAAAGTCAGAAGAAGCAAGTTTTTGTTTTCAGATAACAACACGATGACACAAGGATACTGTATGTTAGACAAGTAGTATATTACAGTTGTCATGCGCTGGAGTATACTTTTACGTCGCGACAGCTCTAATATCTTTGGAAAGTTAACAAATCATTCAAATTAGAGTTGAGAGCCGAGCTCTGCGTTGGGGACTGTTGTATAACCCCCCCCCCCCCCTCTTGTCGTCGGAGTAACTTGATGAAGGGGATTTGTACAATTGTGCAATTGTATAAAACTTTCCTCATAGATAAGATTCCAGAACTTATAACAGCAAACTAGTTTTATTCTTATTTTAATTTACAAAGCACATTTCCGAATTTAGCGTGAAGCTACCAGCGCAGTCGTGAAAGACAAATCTTTGAAGGAGAGATCTCAGAAAGGCTCCAAGCCGAAGAAGAGAAAGAAGGGATTGTGAGTTACTCATTTAATATTATGAAATTATGCTTCAACATAAAATTATACTGTCTAAGAGAAACAGCTGAACAACAGCATGAATTAATTTTTGTGCATGTCTGTGTTCACAAAAAAATTTCTTTTTTCGGGAATCGTTTGTTTCCCCTTTTTACTAGCAGAATAAGCAAGAGATGATCACGTAAAAACTTCATTTCAGTCACCAGAAGGCCTGATTCGGAGTGAACAATTGACAACTGGCTCGACTCAACTTTCCTTTTGATTGTGATTTGATCTCCTTACCATGTAACATCACATAACATGTCAGCGTATCTTTGGATAAATGAAATGTGAACTGACTGTTGTTTCTATCTGCCAAATCAGAACAAGTTATAGTTGTCGCCTAAAGGACGGCTGCGGTAATCTGTATAATTTACTTTGTGCTGTGTAAAAACACATATTTCTGGTTCGTCGACAACGTTGCTATACGCCCAGTTGGTGTGGTGGCTAGCGTCTGCTCTTACGAATTTTTCGGGCCCGGTTTGAGTCTTACACGAGGCAGATATTTGAAAAAAAAATCGGCACGCACTAAATAGTTCTTGTAATTTTTAAGTGACACTTGAACCGTTTCCCCAAGACGATATCAGCGCTCACAATTTCTCTGGCACGCTGTCAAAGAAATTTACAGGCTCTGCTTACTTTGTTATAGTTTTTCTTTGAGAAATAGAACGTCTTCTCGAAATCTCCTTTGCAACAAAATTATATTGTTTGATGTAAAAAAACTAGTGTTAAAGAAGTAAAGTTTTTTTTTCACACGGAAGTCATTTTTGCAAATTAGTCAAATTCAACTCAAACTCACATAGTCTTGTAGATGTGTGCCCTTTCATTGCTCTTTCCTAATTTTTGTCAATAAACTTTTTAAAACGTCTGCAGTTCTGTGAACAGGAACTAATCTACGCACGCTATTATTTCGCTCCGCGCTGCGCACGATTTAGTTCGGTGAACGACCACTGAAGAAACCCAAACATTTCTACAATAATAGGAAATGTTCTTCAAATCGCACAACAATGAAGAGCTCCTAGAAAATAGAGAAGTCTCAATTGCAGTTTGTGCTCATAACTGTCTGGTGGACTTGTTGATCTCATGTTCGCAGAATCATTCAAAGTATTATTTTTATAACAACAGAAAAAGTTTCACATTCAGCTGTCACCTGCCGAGTTGTGAAATGCAACGCTCACAAGTTCAAAGGCACGAACGTTATCCTTTTTGAATACAGACACTCCCTCAGACAAAGAGAGTAACTTGAATCGTGAAGAAAAACAGTGAATGTAATGCCTATACTGCCTTATTTTTTGGGCCAGATTTCAATATGTGGGAGGTAAAATGTTCAATGTCCACGCCAAAATGTTTTTGACGACAAAAATGTGAATGAATAAGTATTCGTGATGTGAACAAAACAAAATGTTGAGTTTATGAACAAACAGCCGTGTTCATGTTACACGTTCTCTAACAAACATGCTAAACGAGTGAGGTTATACACGATGCATCTTAAACGTGCGCAAACATGATGGAACAAAAAACGTGCAGAAATAAGCTTATCAAACGAAATCTATATCTCAACTCGGAAGTACCTTGTAAGCATAATGGACTGTGATGGGTTTATAGGATTTGTCAAACCGTTGTGGACACCGTACCATCGATTTTGTATGGGACGGGGTTTGGCGAGCGACCAGTTCGTCTGCGTATCATTGATCTACACACTCTCTCAACTGCTGGCAAGTAATCAACGACCGCTCGCCCCGCATCGCTCAATCAATTCAACCCTCTGCTGTCTTTATGGGGAAAATGGCGACTATAGCATGTTTCGCGTGGATGGAAGGGTTTGCGCTCGCAACAATCGAGGAGAAAGTAATGTGCTCGGCTACAGTATCTAATGAAAACATACGAATAACAGGCATTTTTTCATGGTTTGACTCTGGATATGCGTTTGAACTTTTAGAATGAATTCATAGAAGAAGTTTTTCAGTCAATACCTTTTTCTCTGAAAAAAGGAAAAAAAAGTTTTGATAAATAATTGAGAATAAATAATGCACAGCTGCTGGCTAAGGTTTCGATTATTGTTGGGAGAAACACTTAATTTATTATTTTTACCAAGGAAGAATTGAATAATCTCGTAGTTCTTGCGAATTGTACTGCTGGGGAAACTCCGAAAATAGTTATAAAATGATCGTATTTGCATTGTTTTGATCTTCTAAACGGAATTTTTGCACAGCTAATGTAAGATTTGATGAACCCAATCATCGAACAGCTGTTTGAAGAATAACGAGTTCATAACAAATACATTCTCTATCTTTATCAACCAGTTTGACCCCTCTTACTGTTGTTTTATCGGGTTTCAGCCTTTGCCGGCGGCGAGCCCGTTCGTTGCCGATGCCCAGCCGGGTCGACCCGGCTGGGCATCGGCAGGATTCTATCCGAGGAAGTGCACGATGCCTCATTAGAATGCTAAATTTACGTGACTATTCAATTAACTCCCAGTACAGGTTTGGTAACTTCTCCCCTGTCGCTGGTCCCGAATGCTGTCAGTGGTCCATAATCGGCTCCATTGTGAGAACCAGGCGGCATAGCAATACCCAGTTCATGAGATCACCTCATGAGCTATTAGCACGAGTTTATCATGAGATTCTGTTGATTGCTATGCTACAACATCAAGAGTTCACGAGTAGCTCATGGTGTAGTGACACCTTCTTCTATTTGATCTAAGTTGGTCCTTCTAGATGTGTGCAAGATAGTTAGTTGTACGAGAGACGGACGTTCATTCGATAACGATGCTAGTGATACAATAAATATCATATTATCTACGAATCGGCTGGGACAAGTAAAGATAATAAATCCTTTTTACAATAAGTTTTTTAACGAGTTTTCGGTAAAAACTAATATTGCGCTACAAAACTGTCATTAGAAAGTCTAAATATGTACTGTAGGAGTCTACTTCCCAGCGGTTGATATTCATACAGTAGCCAAGACAGTATACTCGCTTTAGTGTTTTATCAATACAATATTCTTTTACCTTTTTCATGTTAGACAATTTTTTTTTCACCGTTTTCGCTTTTGTCGATCTTTCTCGTTCCAAACTTTCCGTTAGTACACATTGTGTGATAAATATTTGATTTGAAAAAAATATGTTCGTGACTTTTTTGCAGTTTCGTACTTTGACGTAATGAAATAGGATCTGCGCTTTGGGCACATTCTGCATATATGCTCTCAGGTCTTACAGTACTCAAACATAACATGAACTCGTTTGAACCAAGTGATTCAAGTATAGAAGAATGAGTATATTCAGACACTAAAAAGTTTGCATCGTCTTGTGTAAATAATGAAATTGATTGTTCTCGAAATACAATCTAAACGCGACGTTGGAAATATGACTGATCGTAGATTTGTTAGTTTTGAGTTAGTATGACATTTTTCATGCAGATATTTTGCCTAGTCGTTTGTCTTTGTTGATTAAATGTATACTATGTTCATTATATCAGTAGATAAATCCAGTGGATTTCCATTAGATCATCAGATCCAGTAGATGTATGCATGTATGCCAACAAGATTTAACAAGTGCAGTATTCACATTCTTCACAAAACACATATTGACGCTACAACGTTCGCATCCAATAGAAGCATCACATCTTCTCTCTGTTGAATAAATTTTATTATAGGTACTCTACTATACAATTGAAGTATTTTGTTAACTTGTGAAAGTCACCCATCGGTATCTATCCTGTCTGCTGTAACAGAATAGTATTGTAGTAATTTAATTTATGATTTATATGCAATTTTTATAACTGTGATTAGTTAATATTCTTGACATCATTTATTGACGTGAATCACATTCTACATACTACTGCCAGATCCAGCAAACATTTCTGGCGATGTGGTTGAGGTAAAAATTATTCCCCGTCACAGTCGACTTTGCCTCGGCATCGGAGCGCGGATAGAAATTGTCACCACCTGCGAAAATGATAATAGTATTTAAGTGAATAAATATGAATTGAATGATTAATCTTGATATATTGAGACAATGTTTACAGTTTACTACTCTGGAATTTGGCGGCGACTCGCCGGAGGGGCGGAGGGTTCGCCGGAATACCGCCGGCGACTCGCCGGCGACACATCGAGGTCGCCACTTGAACCAACGCTCCCAAGTTGTCGCCAAATATTTCGCATTGTCACTGGGGTCGCCGGCAAGCCGCCGAAGCCGATCGGATGTGAGCGCCGCAGTACGACGAAGGTCGTGGGTTCGATTCCGGAGAGAGACAAATGGATGTTTAAAGGAGACCGGAGAGCAACACGGTTTCTCGTAAAGCTGCTGTATCCTACTTTTGATTGGACGCGTTGTGTGTCGCGTGGCATTGTCATGTGAACGTGGACTGATCAAACTAATATACTAGTTATTTGTGCTCTCTGATCTCAATACAGTCAGTAGAAAATTTTCATATTGGCTTCTTTATCGGCTCGTACTTAGCATTTTCTCTGCTCGTTGTAACTTATAAATTATCCACATATCCCAGTATAGCGAGAAACGGATCTTTCAACACGTTCACTACTTGTTTCTTTAAGTTCAAATTCAACTCACGTCCAACTATACTGTAACCCTCTCTGGAAACATAATCATGAGATTATTTGAGTTTGCTAGTAAAATCTACTACGAAGTAGATTTCACAACTATATTAGCACATCTTGCGTATTGTCACCACAGACTTTGATGAAAAGGTTCGCAAACACCTTTTGTCATTTGTGTGGTGTTCCATACCTTGCAATTGTAATCAACTACAACTGAAGCAATCTACCCACGCTAACAGTACGTTTTCTATGTAGTTGCAAATAAACCATTACAGAGTAGTGAAACAGAGTATTACAAGAAATTCGTGACTAGAGAAATGTTATCAAATTCTCACTAAACTATCGACATCGATAGTTTAGTGACAGTTTACTAACATTTCAGTGACTAGTTCACTGATAGTTTAGTAACATTTCAGTGAGAGTTTGGTAATAATTTATCACCATTTCCGTGATTTTTGTTACTAGTGATAGTTTACTGACACATTAGATAGTAGTAGTTTACTGTTCTTTTGATAGTATTTCAGTGAAATATCACAATTCAGTTCAGTATTGATAATAATTCACTACTGCATTATCGGTGATACATTTTACTACTAGTAGTTTACTGAATTATCGATAGTATCCAATGTCCTATGGTATAGTTCGTTTCATCCATCGATAGCAGCTAGGTACAGTACACTTTAGTGGGCGGAGTCAAATGTGTTGGAAAGTTTCCGACAGCGAACAGCCTAATCAAAATTGTGCACCACCTGGGTATTGAACTCAGCTGGAATAGGTAACGCGGCGCCCACAAGCAGCCGGCCATCTGAACATGATGGCCGAAAATAAAAACAGTGATATCCAACCATCTTTTCTGGCCGTTTTTCAAACCTAATTTTATCGCACAAAAAGTTGTTTTAATTACTCCCCGATTATGTGGTAACCTTTTGTATACAAAATATGTGCAAAAAAAACTCAAAATAACCACTTTTTGGGTTTTTATTTGAAATGAAAAGACTGGAAAGCTGCCAGATCAGTCGCCTGCAATGTAGGGTGAGCTCGGCCAGCATGGCTGACCAGCTATCGATGGGTGAAACGAACTACAACACACAGTCATTTCGTTTCATCACGTGCCTCTGTTTTCTTGTAATTCACATATTCAGAAGGCTTTTTCTATCGAATAATGCATTACTTTTGGTCACAAACTTTCAGAGTTTGTAACGTACAGAAAAAGACACTACCGAAATTAGAAGAAAATACATTAGTATACATTTTCCTATGTCGCGGCCGGGTCACGTTTCAGTCATAGAACCCGCTATTTTGAGGTCATGTCTCTGACTTGCCGCACTGTTGCGCGAGACAGTATCCCGACTACGTATGCTAGAAGATTCAGGCATCTTCATCCCATCCTGCGTCTCCTCAAACATACGCTATTTCCGGACATTCTACAATTCCCCAAAAGCAACACAAAATCAGGAAGGTGGGGCTAAAAAGTCAATGTTCTTGTGTTTTTGTGTAAGTAAGTATCTGAGGATCTCCGAAGAGCTATTTAGCAGGTTACCTCAAAATAATTTCCGTAGTAATAACTAAGGTTGGATCATCTACTGATGAGAACAGCCCAATCGGCATTTGGATTGTTACATGTTCGAAATGCCTAGGTGACTAAGGTTTGCAATAGGCCAACTACTTGGTTTGCGTATACAAACTATTTAATATGACTAAATAGGTACTTTCAACATTTGTGGTTTAATCAAGTACTAACTTCCGTGTGTGAAATGATGTGCCATGAGACTATATAATCTGATGGTATAGGGACCATGTATACTGTTAGCCAACTGCGCAAAAACGTAAATTGACTAAGTGCACCATTCCTCATTATTTCATGTGAATATTCAATTTACTTCTACTATGCTAGACGAATATGACGAAAACCCAGGTAGATCAAACAGTTCCAGCCAATATGACAGTTTAACTCGTTCTGCCCTTAGTGACCGTTTTGTCAAAAAAAAAACATTGCTCATAACATGTGTATTAATGACCACAAGTTGGCTATTGCCAAATCCAGCAAACACTGTGATGAATGTTATTGACGTAGAATGTGTTCTTTGTCAAAACATCGTTTCTTTCGTGAGCTGAGCCTGGGTAGAAGTTGTCACCGGCTGAAAAATGCATTTTAATTACGTTTGTAAAAAGATAAATCATCCCGATTTTAGGTAAAGTGTCGATCCATTATGTTCTCTGTGTAAGCACATGTGCAGAAGACACATTACCTAGTTCTGTGATGAGTATGGAACAATATTCGCGCGAAACTCGATTTGACCGTATTTGTTAGAATCTGTTCTAGTTTTTGTTGTTCATTGGCCTGCGTTAGTTCTCTCCTCCTTCCGTTTCTGGTTATGTTGTTGTGATAACTACCACCAATTCAACATATATACCGTAACTGTGCGCATGCGCATTCTTGCGCTTTGCTCATTTCCCACTCTACTCTGTCACTCTGCTCTGTGTTTCACTCTGTTTCCACTATCTTTCCTAATCTCTTATTTCACTTTTTTTACGCTTTGACATGCGTACTAAAACAATCAATCGAAAATGTAAAAAAGAATCTCTAACCGCGCGTGCCCCAAAATCTGACGTTTTACACATTCTACAGGACAATTTGACTTCTTCAATTTATGGAGAGTGGTAGATTTGACATAATCCTTCTCCCGCACTTGAAAATCCGTCATTTTTACCGAACGATTTGTGCGAAGATGGCAGGTGGTTGGGATGATGAGGTGAAAATTATCTTTTTTATACGTGTTCTCGTTCTGGTTTAGTTACTACTCACGTCCGACTCTACTCTTCACTTCAACCAGTTCGAAGTTGGCTCCACAATACCCTTTCCTGAAAATCACACCAGTTTTGAGTACAGCGGCAGATAACGTATCACAGCGGCGTGCTTACGTAGGTCGATTTTCTGAGAACACAGACAGGGATAAATGAGCAGACAGGGATAAATGTTATAGGTGATAAAACTACAAACACAGCACCACAGAGCTACTCCGCTATGAGTGAACTTGTGGAGGTCACGATTTACAAGTGTTTCCGACAAACAACATGAAATCCCTGAAAGCATGAATGAAGCTGTTGTATACGTTTTACGTGACGTTACATTTCAAAACTTGCCAGGGTGCACAGTAGAAATATCCTCTCCGTACCCAACCATTGATTCCATTCGGCACGTTCGTATTGAAGTGACTTCTTCGTGGATGTGAATTCTCTTTGAATATTCCAACAATCAACTCAACAACAACAACAACGAACGAGAAAACACAAGCTATATATATTCTTTTCCATTCCTACTGAGACTCCTACAGTAGGATTTCGAAACATCCAAGCCAAGCCTCTTTCCTCACTTACTCTTGATAGGAAAGGTGGAGGATTTTCGCACCTCATTCTCCTTCTCAGGTATAGGTATAGGTATAGGTATAGGTATAGGTGGATGTACTAGAGGATTTTTGATGAACTCAATTTTCAGCTTCACAACAGTCTTCGGAACGTTTGTGAGGTTACTGTAGGAGTGTCGGTAGGAATGGTGTGAACTATACACCGAATTTCGCTGTCTAAAACGTATTCTGTTTCCCGTTCATCGAAACACAATGCGAAATTCATGTACAAAACGCTGAGTGGACCTGAAATGAAGCCAAGATGCCAAGAAAAACATGGACAGTCGAAAAATGGTGTGGAAAACTCGATGAATTTGAAAGAATAGTGAACAAGTATGAAGAGCTCACGTTGTAGTAGCTGTGCCTTCTTCAACTGAGGACAGTATTTCCGCATGGATGAGTGGTACAGACTCTCACTAACATAGTGCCCTATATGGCCTGAAAATTTGAAAAACAACATCATATTTCCATTTCGGTATAAAATAACAATATAACATCATAGCTTTATTGATGGAGGAGGTCGAAAACCAACACCGGCGGAGAGTTCGATTCGGGCAGCTCCAACTGTTTTAGGACCGGACAGTAAGAGTTACAGGGGTCCGACAGAAACTGAATATAAGACGCTGCAATATATATGACCCCACTAAATCCGACAAATACTCACATTTTTCGAAAATGTTGTGCAAAATACACTTCGGTTGTCACGAAAGTGGTTTCTCTTTTGACCATGTGTATTCAAAAACCTTGCACACAACAAATCAACTGTAAAAACCGGATGTACGCAAAATATTGATGTATACACCTATCGAACTTGGTGACACAAAATTGATAGAACCGAACAAGTGGATTAATAGATTACTCTGAATCCTTAGTCAAAAAAATGTGTAAACCTCCAGAAATGCATAAATTTATTAGAATTTCGGTGTGTCCATGTGAACCTATTCGGTTTTTAGCTGTTTTTTTGTGCGTTGCATTCGGGATTATGCACAATATTCGTAGTAAAGAATTTGTGCATGTACACATTTTCCGTAGTAATACATTTGTGTACTTTATGTGTATACATTTCAGGATCTACCGATTTTGTGCACACCACTATTTGCACATTTTTGCTTCTAACGAATTTGCGTATACGATCTTGATTCGTGTTTGCATGTACTTGGCGGTGTGGTTTTACACATGGTTGATGCAATATTCGTTTTTCAGCGATCCACAGTATAATATCTGATGCCTCGGAGTAAAATACACAACGATGAGCGAAAAAGTGATTTTCAAGTTTTTCTTGTGGGGACATATAAATTGCAGCGTCCTATATCGTGTCCTGCGCTCCACGGTTAATTCCGTCGTAACTCAAAATTGGTACCGCGGAAGCCAAGTTGAAATGGTTGCAAAATCAGTAGAAAGTGATTCTACAAGAAGGTTCGACCTCGCAAACGTGAGATTGGTCGAAAAAACTATGATATTCAGCGTTAAGAGTAGAATAATTTTCTTTGGTTAAATTTTGTGCTGCAAAAAAGTTGCATACTCAACTCTCCGAAAATGTTCACCAACCTTCACGTCTGAATCCGTTAGCATTGCGAGCAGCTTCATTCAGTTGGTACTGATGATAGATTAAGCCATAGTTGTAAGATCTGGCAAAGAAAGATAGTTCTGACTACCTATGATAGAAGATCATCATCCCATCCTGCGTTTCCTCAAACATACGCTATTTCTCTACTCTTGATTCCCGCCGGGATGTACGAGACCAGAAATAGTGAGGCAGAGCGACGGACGCTTAGCCATCATATAGTCAAACATAAACATCCTAGTCGGAGTTTGGGATGCTTGTTTTCAAAATAATGTCATGAATACATTGAACTCAAAATAATGTTATAATTACATCAAATACATCAACCTGCAAAGTATTCAATGAAGTACATCGGTAACTTACCTCCACAAGCAGTCATCTTTTCTGGATAGTATGATATTTCTCAACGACGTTGGCTGAAATAACCGAATTTTTTCTCTGTTCAAAACCAGCAGACAACCTTGAATCATAACCGGTGAAAAATAAAATAAGGAAAAGTTATGCAATACAGTTTGCATGTTTCGCTGTCGATAAACCTCGGTATAATGTTGGTTTTCTCTCCAGGCTCCGAAGACGGCGAATCCGCCGAACGTGTTTCGGTTCAAAAAAGAAACCCAACATTGATGCAATATGGTTGATAGAGCCTTACAATATTAGCCTCTTCAATGAAACCGCAATTAAGGATTCATACGTTAAGGAAAACTGTACAATTTGGTATGCCACACTACGTTACTAATCGAACGCCCGAAACGCTTCTAAAGAGAAGAAGGTCAACTGATGGACACATTCGACCTAGTGCTATAGTCAGTACACGAGAGCAATACATTCTAAAAGCACCCTCTTACAAATCTACACCTTCACTGTTTTGCGTTTCTGAGTCTACTTCATAATTTTCCTTAAATCAACTGGTTGAATAAAAACACTATTCTTTATACTGGAACCAACTGATTTTGTGGTGGGACGTCTCGTGGTCGTGGTTGTACGTTTAGTTGTAGGCTTAGTTGTAGTTGTAGTTGTAGTTGTCGTAGTACGTTTAGTTGTAGGTCTTCTTGTAGTTGTAGTTGTAGTTGTTGTAGTACGTTTAGTTGTAGGTTTTGTTGTAGTTGTAGTTGTAGTTGTAGTAGTACGTTTAGTGGTAGGTTTTGTTGTAGTTGTAGTTGTTCTGCGAGTAGTCGATGGTCTGGTAGTCGGTTTCCTAGATTTTGTTGTTCTCATTTTTACAGTAGTATGAAACATTATACTAAATTCAAATAACACTTTAGCGTGAAACACATCCGCTACCAGATTGTAAAATTCAATGGCAAAACGAATTCCGAAAGTTCTTATGTTTTCTTGAGTGTTAGTTCATTTTCGATTGAATTCGGTTCTCATGAATAGGAACGAATGCATTATTATTAGATTGATCATCCAGCGATAATCTGATATATTGCGAGAGCGTTTCAAACATATGTCATATGATCAAAACTAGGTCATCGGAATCAAACTACAAACACAGCACAACAGGGAAAAGTATACCTGGTAGTGGTAGTACGCCGAGTAGTCGTCGGCTTTCTAGTTGTCGTTGTTGTTGTTGTTGTGGTTGTGGTTGTTGTTGTTCTTTTAGTGGTAGTAGTTGGTCTGTAACATCGCGACAATCATTCTATATAGCATACGTTCTGTGAACCAAAGTTGACAAACTATCACAATCGACGTCTACTGTGGATGCATGTGATGTTGTCAAACTGACTATATCACAGCTTACTATACAACCGCCGGCTCAACGCTGAATAAGCTGTTGCAGTTGAGAAGAAATACAATTGGATCGAATGAAATGAATTAAGTTATTATATGAATGAACGAATGAACTAGAAATAATACTTACTCTCTCTGTAATGTTAATTAATAATTGAGTGTAACGTTTGTTTAAAGAGACGAGACTCAGATTGAAAAAGAATCACAGCCTTGGAACAAGGAAATTTCTGCATATGGCCTTGGAACGCAATCCAAAAAGTAAAAACACTGGACAATAAACTTACGGTGCAAACGTAGTGCTACGTGGCTTGCCCGGCAGTGGTTTCAGAGGCCGATAACAAATGGCGGGCCAACTGTAATTCCGAAGTTCATACTCGTTTTTTGCAAATTTTTGAGCTCTCGGGCCCAAACTTTCGAATCGTAGGGTCTGGGCAGAAAACTAGTTTTCTCGCTCCGGAAATTATCGAGTTCCAAGTTAGTTCCGAGACGAGCCTGATTACCAGTCAAGCGGCTGGCCGTTTTTCAAACGGCCGGGAAGATCATCGACAAGAGAGAAAGCAGTTCAGCGAGACGCAGAGTGTTTAGTACCGTCTCTGCGGAGCAGACAGAGAATTATTCCCAAGAACTACCGTTTTCACTGTTAAAGTAGGACGAGTATGCGGTCCAATCCCAACGCTTCACTCCTTTGAGTTGCAATACATTTTTTGAGGACCGTTGACACAGGATTGGTCCACATAATCGTCCTGCTTTGAGTCACAAGACTTCTTGCTAATATTTAAACTTATTCATTTTATCTATATTTGAGCTTTTACTTTAATTGCTCATATGATTGAAGAGCCTGAGTTACATGTAATGCTATGTGAAAAGTATTGAATATTTCGTTCACCCAACAGATCATGAACTTATTTGAATGTCAGAAGGATCCTACCTCTCCGTTTCGGAACCCAAAACCTGATATCCTATCAGGGATCTGGCTGTGCTGTATCCATGAACAGTAAGGAGAGCCGCCGCGTCGCGCCAACTGGTGATATCTGTTTCAGAATTAGTTTGAAATTTTTTTCATACAATACAATTAAAGCTAAACTTACCCGAATGGTTGTTCGATAGGTGACTCCATTCATATCTTTTTTTCTCTCTCTCGTCTATCTCTTCCTTCCCCCACATTCTTTATCTGCTCGACATCTCTCCTTCCATTCTCTTTCCTTCTCTCATTCCATCTCTTCTTCTCTCTCTGTCTAGGAGAACAAAGTTGTGATCTACAACCTATCACATCTGTCAGCATAATCAACTCGTCAAACTCACGATCCTCTACGGAATGCTCCCAGTGGGAACCTGAAATTGGATGTTACTTTTTCCTGGTTCCTTTCATAGTATACCAATGTCGTAAATGCACTTTAAAGAAGGACGATTATGTGGACCGATCCCGTGGTAACGGTCCTTTAAACTGCAACTGAAAAATGTATTGCAGTTTAAAGGACTGGAGCGTTGGGATTGGTCCACATAATCGTCCTTATTCAAGGGAATGCATTTATAAATTGGACTTCTACTGTTTTTTGTTCATCCCAATTGTGAGTTGTTTCATCCGTATTGTCATCTTGTTCAATTTTTCATTTACTTTTGATGACCAAATTATGTTTGTCGATTTCCGACACTTACTTCCGCGTTTGAATGTTTTCGTATCCTACCTTCGATATTTTTATTGCTCCTCTTGTATATCACATACTTGCATTTTAATTAATATATCAATCAATCAAGCATAGTTCATCGTTTTAGTTTTTGGGCTTGTTCCCAATGAACGTATGGTTGAACATAGATTACGACGTCTCATGACTTTTACTCACGAACAACCTCGTGAGATACGTGTACGAACTATACAATAGTTCCAGAGTGTTGGCAGCGTGCCAATTAATATTCCAGGCTACTAAGAGCATTCCCAGCCAACTGGCCAGCCACTCTTGTAGCGGTCTCGACGAGAGAGTGTGCAGGTCAGAGAGACGCAGATGTCTGCGGCCTCATGAACCTGCAAACTGCATGCTCTCTCGCTTTTGTAGTTGGCCAATAACAGAAAATTGGCGCTACTAGTTCTGAGTGTATTTCACCACTTTCGAGATTTCAAGAAAACTGTAAATCTCTGTTAGATTTTGGTAAGTTTCATGACAACACGTGAGTGAAAAAGTTTCTGGAATACTTATGTTTGCTCAATCTTAGCACGTTGTCAATGAGACTCAGTGCGAATGCTCAGACAGTTCCCGGCCAATTGATTAGCCACTTTTTTATCGGCTGAACGAGAGAGTGTGCCGGTCAGAGAGACGCAGACTGTCTTAGCCTGTCTGCGCGTCATTGACCTGCATGCTCTCTTGTTTTTGTAGCTGGCCAGTTGCAGAAAATTGACGCTTATCATTCTGAGTGGAACGAACTATACCGAACCTGATGCGGTCAGTGAACTCCATCTGAAGAAGTCGGTTGACGATTGGTCCTCGGCCGTCCAGTTTCCGTGAATTGAGGACAGCCCCAGCCAATAGTAAGAATAAGAGTTTGTTTTGGAATCGAGATCCAATGCAGCCTCTGTAATACCAACACCCGGTTTTATAGGGACCGTTCCTCTATAATTTGGAGGTTTCAGCTGATTAGTCGATATTGTACACATTATAAAACCCCAATAGTTCATCTAGGTGTCAACTTCTTCGGTTGTTTCGTTTTCTCGATAACGCGGCGCGTCCTCGCGCACGTACATGATAGACCGAGTTCACCTACGTACAAAATTTTTCAAAAAATGTCTATGAAAATACAAAACCATATTCATTGCAAAAGTTACCACAAACAAAGTTTTGCAGGAAGATCCGTGAATATTATAAAACAACAAAACAGTAAGAGATTCCGGATTGCTGCATTACGGTAACCCAAGTCTTGTTCGCTATATTTTGCTTCGTAATAAAGCGGTTTTTTGAAGTTTCTGTAGGTAAGAAACTTTTATCTGAAAACTGAATGAATCTCTCTTTTCTTTTTTTCAAAAGTTACTTGCATTGAACATTATGAAGGTACTGTCCATTTGATTAAAGATTTTTTTACTTGTTTTAACCTAATAAACAGTGCGTGTATCTAAGTGTAGTTTGATCTCTCCACCCAAAACAACGCCGAAATGAAATTATCTAAATCTAAACATCCAGAGGCCGTATGCATGAAACATTCCGGGCCGGGTCGGAATGTTATCCCGACCTCGATCAGCTGGGAAATAGTCGAATCGAGCTCGGAATAACATCCCAACCCAGCCCGAGATGTTTCATGCATACGGCCTCAGGCTGCAACTTTAAACCCAACTTGTGTATTTACACTTTAAAATACGGTTTTTGGCGTCATTATAGTGGGTGCCAAATTTACAAATTTCTGGCTCTATTCAGAAACGAACCTGCGAGCAAAAGATTCGTAGTAGGGCGCCCACCATTCTGCGCTATTAGAATACATATCTGGCAAGCCTCGGCATCGAAGACATGTGTGCGTGCACCGCGAAAAGTGCGATATACAGTACACTACCGCCTTTCCGTTGGCAAAGACTATAGAACTCACTTAATCCGTCCATGATGTCATGATCGCAATGAGGGACGAAGAGGGTCATGCCTTTTTTGACGCAGGAATTCCACGCGTCTTTCCACGGTTGGGCTAAAAACTGTTTTATGAAAGCTCTAATTTATTGTGTTAACAGTGTAAAAAATAGTTGAAAGAAACAAGAATGAAGGTGATACGTTTCTACCCCAGACGCTACAAAGATATTCTTTCCCTTGAGGCCGGTTGGGCTGAAAATTATCGTGAATGTCGAAAGATACACAAAAAGTTCACAACTGTGCATTTAAATTGGACGAAAACTACCAAATAAACACGTTGTATGAATAATGTGCTCGTATGAACATGCTCAACATGAGTGAACATTGAACAATCTGTTCACTCATGTTGGACGTGACAAACAGTGAATGAAATTGATTAGATGTTGTGTAAGCACAAAAGAGTTTAGAATAAGGGATCTGAGTAGAGGATGAAGAACAGAGCTCGAGCAGAATCGCGCGCAGCGCGAAGCGCTGTGCGAGATTTGTCTTTGGTCCGGCGAATGCGCGCTTTCATTTTTTTAGTTCACTCTCAAAAAGGTCCAATTGTGCAAATCAAAACTTTTTATGATTTGCTGATTTTCTATGGCACATTTACAAGCTATGTTCGAAATTTGAACGAAATTGATTGAGTTTGAGCCGAGTTATGACGTTATGCGCTTCATGCAGACCGCCAACTTCCGTCGTGTATCTGTCTGTATGTCTGTCTGTGTTGGTGCGCACTCCTGGGATATTTTTATGTAAGAACCGATTTGACTGAAAATTCGGGATAGATACCCCACTCAAACTTTGGGGGCGCAAACTTTTTTTCGAAAAAAAAATTATTTTTCATTAAGTTATAGGTCTTTGAAAATGTCTCTGCGTCTCTTCATTTCGTGCACTCTCTCGCCCTCTCTGTCGGGGTAAATCAAATTGCGTTATAACTCAGCTCAGTCCTAACCAATTCAAGTAAAATTTGAAGTATGATACCACGACATGAACTGACATCGATTTAAATGTAAGTCTTTTACTGATGACGTCATCGAGGATTCTGGAGCTCGGATGACAGTGCAAAGTTGACGTCACATATATTTTCAAATGCTGAAAATATCTTAAAAATGGTATATTAACGATAAAACTTTATCTAAATATGACTTATTCTGGAATTCAGAACGCCAGATGACGTCAACTTTTAAAAAAATTGACGTGAAATATGTTTTCGAATGCTGAAAGTTTCTTAAAAATGGTCAATTCACGATGAAACTTCATTCAAACATGACGTATTCTGGGATTCTGAAGGGCAGATGAAGTAAGTTTTTAGAACTGCAATGTTGACGTCATATTTTTTTTCGAATGATGGTAATACTTGACAAGTGGTTCATTAAGAAAACAATTTTATCTGCACCGTACAGATCAAACCACATACCTACGGCATGTATACAAAAAGAGAAAAATTCATGAAAAAGTGGTGGCCCAACGAATGTGAGATTTGTCTTCTGCTGTGCGCCCCTTGGACAACTACTCTCAAATGGAGCACTCAATTATAGAGTTCCTGGTTTTGTGCACAATGGTTGGCATTTTTGGTCATTACTTCAATTCAAGGTGCTATAACGTTTGTCATATTATTCAACAGTTGTTCTCTCTTTCGCAGCTGTGATTTGTAGATTCTAGTTTACAGGTTTGAGAAAATATTTTACGACTTTTATATGTTTGTAATGAACAGTTATACTTGAGTATATTAGTATTTTTCGGTTTTTGTAGCAGTAGCTGCTCCATTTGAGAGTAGTTGTCTAAGGGGCGCACAGCAGAAGACAAATCTTACATTCGTTGGGCCCCCACTTTTTCATGAATGGGTGAATACTATCAATAATAAAATATAGTGTACCTTCTTCGATGATGCTAAAACATCCATCATTTATCTGAAGGTCGGAACCACAGGTATCGATCTCACCTGGAATAAAAACCTCGAAGTAATAATATAAATTTTCCAAGAAAAGTTTGTAGTCAAGCCCAAATATTGCGGGGAAAATAGGTTTGTGCTGTGTAGATGCATCTATTTACTAGCCCCTGGCATGTTAACTAACTGCAACCTATGGCAAACGACCGAGCCAGGTCCACGCGTTTTATACCACATGTGAACTTCTGTTAGGCGTATTGCTTTTGGACCCGAATCACCCTATTGGGACCTTTTGGAGCAGAAGTTTTTTCTTCAATACTAAAAGAGAAGCTCATGCATTGAACTAACAAATGAAACTCACGGAATGTGCAGACGACATTGTTACTGGTATCTCCCTGAAAAACCAGGTAAATCATACTCTGAGAACGTTACCTTTATCCCGTTCTGCGTGTCTTGCTTTGCCTCATTAATTTGCGTAACTTGTACACAGGCGGGGTGTTATAGCAGAAAACTAGTGTGCGCTTGAGAATATGCAGGATGATCACAACGTCCGGAATATTCCGAACTACCGAAACTGGCGTAAATCTCTCCAACCTCTTGAGAAGTTCGTATGAGTTTCTCATTAGAGCCTCGTGAAAAGTTGGTGAGCTACTCGTGAACTTCTTATGTGATAGCATCGATTGAATCTCATCAGGAGTTTATGAGATGTTGCTCTTGAGGTTTTGGAGGGTTTGCTACTGTGCTTGGTGTGTTGGACTTTGTTCAAATCATAACTGCAACTGGTGCAACTGCGTCTCTCTAGTCTACACACTCTTTCGTCCAGTGACAAATAGTCAACACCCGATCTTCCATATTTCTTGATCAATTTGGTCATTTTCTGTCTTTTGGGACATTCAGATTAGAGAAAAAACGAAAAACATTACTTTTCAATGCGTATTTCCCAACAAAGATTTTCCAACATACTTTTCTACCATGCTGTTTGTACTCATGTTTTCCTACTTTTTCCTGATTTACATGTTTCAAAGCATGTTCCATTGTTTGACTGACCCGCTTGAGGAAACCTCGTTTCTCCAAATCCGTGCGTTCCTCGGTAAGTATTCCTCCGTGGCTCAGATACATGGGTAAAGTATGGTGCGTGCATGGTATACTCGAATACACATAGCAAGTTCTCTGGAAGAAGTTTTTCGTAAAAATAAGCTCAAGACTTCCAATTTCACTGACACCAATACGGAAGTTTGGGAGAGGTGTTTTTTTCGTAGCTTCGAGCTCTGAGTCGGATTCAAATCTTGATTAAAAAGTCAGTATTTCACGTGTAATCTCACTTTTTGCCAATTCATGAATTGTTTGATTAAACCAGTTCGCAAGGCGGCGTAACAGTCCTTCCAGGAATCTCATGAACACCTCGTAACCTACTCTTCTAATGTTGTAGCATAGAAAACAATAGAATCTAATGAGAAGTTCGTGAGACACTGCTCACAAGGTATCTCATGAGGTGTTTGAGGAATTTCGACCGGGCCAGCTACTGCTGACTGCGTTTTGCACTATCACGATGAACTTCACATATTCGTGAGAAGAGCTCGATATGATCATAAACAATTAGAACATCGATAACACCAAATTACAAGGGTGCCAGAATAATGCAATTAAATTGGAATCGGAATTGGGCAGAATTGATTTTCTGGAACTGGTTGACCAACTCACCTTCTTCTCGTCATACAAACTCCGATGGGCCATTCCCTCACATTTCGAGCGATCCGATTGGACTGAAATGTAGTTCGATGTTAGAAATGGATAGTTCATCGTTGAAAGTTTGTTGTAAAGTCATTTAGTGAGCAACCTTACCACATCTCGGACGTTTCTGGGGTACGGTAGCGTTTGATAAAACCCCTAGTTACATTCAGTCACGTGTGATACGTGTACAGCGTGATCAATACTTCGTAGTACATGACTACCTCCCGAGTGACGCGGTCTTACTCCACTGAGTGTTGATATGCCGACGCCAAACACGGCACTCCAGCTAAGAATCTGAAAGGATATGCTGGTAAGTAACTGAAGTGTCGTTCAAATTCTGTTCTTTATGTTCAGCGCGTCGAAAGTTTCCGATGACGCTGAGAAACATTTGCCCCACTCTGGGATAGGTCAACAAAGATGGGAGAGCATCCAGATCAATGAGCCACTGAGAGTCTGAGTCTCTCTGATCTGCAAAAGCGGCCTATACGAGGGAGAGTGCAGGTCAGAAAGACTCCGACTTTGTTCAGAGTTCGGAGTAGTTCGCATGCAGTTTTTATAGAGTGGAAGAGCTGCTTACACATATACTTCTTTCAACAAGCTCCCGCATACTCAAAGTGTCTCGTTGACACACTGCCAACTGGCTCGTGGAAGATCGCAGTTTCTGTAGAGATACTGAGCCCTCGAATCATTCTCTTGATGTATGTAGGGAGGGGTTGCGAACCGTTTTGTTCGATTCCCCCATGTTAGATTATTTAAAAAAATTTATATACTCGGTCTTCTAGTTAACTTAGCTGCAGTAGACGGCAACCGATATGCACGCGTACTGTGTACACGGTTTCCTGCGGTGAGATACAGTGAACAGTTTCTATGTGGTTCTCGATGCTCTTAGCTAAATTTCTTTCTTTTCAGCAAATGATTGGTTGAGAGAAGAATTTTCATGCAAAAGCCAGAGAGATAAGAGCCAAAAAATCTTCGAATTTCCAAGCCCTGGAATTCAAAAGAGAAGAAACTCACGTTGACCCAGAACATGTCGAGACAAGTATGAATAGATGCTTCTCATTTAAATATGTTTTCTTGGCCATAAAAATACAGAAGTGTGGGAATACAGTGGAAAAATTAGCATTGTACATCAATTTATGCGAATTTCGGCGGGTGAAATGTTAGCAAACAATGTAACAAAAAAAATTATCAATACATCTTGGTTAGACTTCGGTTGCACCCATTGAACCTGTCTATGAACAATTAGAAAGCTGGAGAGAGAACTGATGTCATGAATGTGAAACAAGATCAAATAACAACTTATGTAGTTGTTCTTATAAGTTGCGGAATATTATGTGACCGTTGAAATGCACAATTGATAGTATACGAGCACACATCCCAACACGTTCATTACTTAACTAGGATAGCACCTACTATCAAACTATCTCAAACAACTATGGAGAACAAATGCACATAAATCTTTTCGGCACTTTTCTGAAGTTTGGTATCTTGACATAATGAAATGACGCAAGATATGCGCTTTGGGATCATTCTGCATATATGATGTCAGGTCCTACAGTACTCAAACGTAAACTGGTTCACATTATTCGTGAAAAGTTGGACATTGAATTTTTCGCATACAAAAAGAAGAGCAATCCATTAATAAGTCTAAAAAGTTTGGTACTGACTATAAATTCTAAATGCAACGTTGTAAATATAAATAATTGGAGATTTCTTAGTTTTGAGTTATTATGACGCTTCAGATATTTCTTGATTATCTTGAGTATAGCATCTTCCGAAACGTTTCAATCACAGAGGAACAGAACCTGAAAAACAGATGTTGCTGATGTCTTCTAATCCTTGTATCACCCAATTTGTTGTATAATTGTTGCTGATTGATTTTTCCATACCTTTACACTAAATTATATTTATAGTAAGAGATATGGTATCCTTTTTGGTATTATCGACGAGGGGCCGTTTGGGCTGTCTTCAATGGATGTCCCAAAAGTTGGATATGATGCAACTGGTATTGGGCGTATCTTAGAAACTCACATGAGAGATCAAAAATCAAAAAGGAAACAGATGAAGATCAAACTACAAACAGTGTAAATCAGAAAACATGCACCACTGCCGCTGACGTTCCCGTACGCTAACTATATATACAGTTAGTCAATTGCACAGTCACGTGAAACATGCTAAACACAGCAGAACTCAGAACGTGCTAAAACAAAGTGCAGAATGCCTCATTAGAATGCCAACATTATGATTATTCAATTTACTTCTAGTGTAGACTGGTTCATTAGTCATTAGGATTTTCTGTCGGATATCGGGTTGATAATAATTATTATGGCTATGGGCATCATGAGTTAGGAGCGAAACTAACTTAAAATGGAGAAACTAATGAAGATCAAACTACAATATGAACAGATCAGCCAAACATGCACCACTTCCGTCAACATTCCCCTAGTCGTTAGCATTTTCTCTCAATATGAGTCAGGAGCGAAACAAACCTATTCCTAGACTTGGCCTTATTCTCGAGCCAGCTGAACTTGATGGGATGTTCCATCAAAAGAGAGGAGTTGTAGATCAGATGCCATTCTCCTCTGGTCCCACCCCACAAATATCGGTGCATCGGAAACCTGAATAATATTTAATCATAGTCGACATCATTCCAATTAAGATTCGTACAGTATATTTTCGCAACTCCGAATGACTGGATTGAGACAAGTTATCAGAAAACCGTTTACTTTTGCATACTCTCTGTAATAGGAATCAAGTTCAAGTTCAAGACAAACTGCACATGATGTAAGCAGACTGAACATTTTCTAGTTTTAATTTAGGAGTCAGTAGGAATGAAAAAGACTTTATGAGGGCTGAGTGATCGAGTGGTTAGCGTTCGGTTGGCGCTCCACATGACTTAGGTTTGACTCATCTCGCGCCGCGTCAGCTATTTGCGAACATCCGGGTTATTGTATTGTGCTTTCTCATCAAACTACATGTAGTTTGCGGACACCAAACGTTTCACATTGTCACGTGTGTATTCCACTTATCTAAGAGTTACATTACATATATTAATTGTAAAAAATAGTTCCACAAACTTGGTTGCTCACCGTTCATGCTCAACACTGTGAAGCAGTTTCGATAGTGCCAACTCGTGGAAAAACCGGGCTTCTCGGAAGATTTCCAACATATCAGAAAAGTAGTCGAGCTGACTCGTGGGGATGTAATAACTGGAAAGTTATCGATTTCGAAAAGTTTAAAGGGGAACTTCGAAAAATAAATAGTTGTTGATGAACAAGACTACTACACCCACACGTTTTTCTCACGCTAGCGAAAGAGTATCAGTTGTGGGTCTAAAAGAATGGAACGTTTCTAATTTTTTCCCCAGCAAACAATGAGCAGTGTACTATGAGTAAAACATGAGACGGCCGCGACATGTCGCTGCCGTCTGAGTTTTAACTGTTGTTTATCAGCCTGCGTCTCCTCAAAACATTTGCTATTTTCATGATTAAATCTTGTCACGGCAACAACATTGTCGCTGCTGTTTCAATTTCGACTCAGTCGACGAGGGACGAGTCAGTGACATCTATGCTGTGTGACAAATATTCACGATACTAGTATAGTTTACACCATTCCTACTGAGACTCCTACAGTAATCTTACAAACTTTCCGAAGGCTGTTGTGAAGCTGAAAATGTAGTTCATGGAAAATGCTCTCTTATATTCACTCTACCTGTGAAGGAGAATGAGATACGAAAATCCTCAACTTTTCCGATCAAAAGGATGTGAGCAAAACGGCTTGGAAGTTTCGGAATCTTACTGTAGGAGTCTCAGTAGGAATGGAAACAACTATATGTAGTTGACGTTTCAATGTTATTTCTGTGAATATTGAAAACTAACAAATCGCTGATACTCTTGCCGGTTGCTGTTTTGAAATGTTCCTCCGCGGTTCCATTGAAGTCAGTGAATTTCGCAATCTGGAAAAAAAGGTTATAAAACCCCAATGTATAGGAGGTGACTACAACTCCGTTGTAGTTTCATCTTCATCATGATCTCAGAATGCGTTTGAAAATCAATGGGATCGGACTCGAGCGAAGGTACCATAAGTAAAGATATTGCTGCGTTCAAAAATGTAGATCAATTCAAAACATACCTAGATTGCATTGATGTTTCTGTTTTATATCCTAATGTTCCTCGTTCTTTACAGTAAAGTACGCGAGAATCACCTGAACTCCGCACCCGCTTCCCATTTCAGAAGACTGGAGGGTTACAACCCCGTCCCTTTGGGGGTTCTAAGGTTATTCCCGTGGATATTGATTTGATAACATGTGTGTTATTTTTGTGGAATAAACCTACTATTATATTATGAGGTGAATTGTTCACACTCAAAACGATTGGCGCCAACTTTGTGCGATTGGCCAGCTACAAAAGTTAAAGGGTAAATCTGTAGAAACACAGATGTTAGAATGTCTCAATGAATGGACTTTATCCCTCGATAGGAAAGAATGTGTTGATGTAGTGTATTTCGACTTTTCTAAAGCGTTCGATAGAGTTTCACATAAATTGCTAGTTCTTAAAATGGAGAAACTTGGATTTCACAGAATGATTATAGCATGGGTGAAAAAATACTTAACGAATCGAACGTTTGCAGTCAGAGTAACCTCAAGTTTTTCTTCGAATCGCAGAATAACTAGTGGTGTTCCACAAGGAAGTGCGCTTTCTCCTGTTCTGTTTAACATTTTCACGTGCGAATTACCTAACACACTTGCAGATTCGAGTGTGAAATGCAAGGTCTTCGCAGACGATACGAAAGTTTATAAGTCGTTTATGCCTGGAGGTTCTAACAAAGAGCTGCAAAGTTGTTTAGATCGAATGTATAAGTGGTCTGTAGATTGGGGGTTACCACTATCAGTAGAAAAATCACAAGTTATGCATCTGGGCTACAAGAACCCGAAGCAAAACTATACATTGAACGGAGCAGTTCTGAAGCAAGTCACTGAAAAAGTTAGAGATTTGGGTTTCTTGTTGAATAGCAGTCTTTCCTTCAAAGATCATGTGCGACATATTGTACAGTTAGCAAAATATAGAACTTACAATCTTTTCAAGGTATTGAAAACCAATAAAGAAAGTATTTGGATTAAAGCGTACAAAACCTATATTCGTCCAATGGTTGAGTTCGGAACAACGGTGTTCAATTCAGATAGAGGATTCGTAAAGAAAATTGAATCAGTTCAGAATAATTTCACCAGAAAATTGTTCTTCCGGCTTGGTGGCTACAAATATTGCACTATTCCCAGCTCTTCATTTAGGAACAGGAAATTAAAATTGATATCATTGGAATCTAGGAGAAATACAACTGATTTAGTTATGATACACAAAATAATAACTGGACAATGTGGTCTAAATGCGATTGACTTTTTCACGTTCAATCGTTCACGTACTCGAGGTACAAAGGAGAAGATTATCTTTCCAATACCAAAAACTAGTCATCGTGCACAGTTTTTCACTGTTCGTGCCGGTTCAAAATACTTGAAACACAGCAAGAACAAAAATATTCCGAGTTCTCTTGCGGCGGCCAAGAAATATTTTTCGGAAAAGCACTTGTAACTGACCTCACTATGTTTATTAGTCAAAACCCCATTGAAATGTCGATCGTTGTACTGTAGTCATATATATGCTCATTCAATGTTCACCTTACTGTTCACCATGTTTCGATTCGTGTTTTCATATTGCTCAAATTCATTTGGTTTTTATTCATTTTTCGTTCTCTCCATGTATCTCACATGCTTGCATGTAAATAAATCAATCAAAAGTGGCTGGCCAATTGGCTGGTAGTTGTCTGGGCTCGAAGCCATAGCGCGACACTGACCCCCTCTGAGTATTGGCTCCAGGCGGCTTGTACGCGAGTGTCATTTGCATACTTCCCCTGCACCAACTCCACAATTTTCTTTGCTGCCGAACGTCCTGAAAAAAGAGTGTATCTGCTGTCGAACATGTGATTGCGTGTGATGGAAGTTTTTATGTTTGGCCTCGGATGTGAATGGTTTGGAAGATGAGAATATCTCCCAGACATTGGATCAACGTCCATGCGTAACCATTATAGCATACAAATTTTCATGATTGAACAATTGTACCAACATTAAAATGCATTGGGTGAAGATCACGATAGTTATATATAGTGACCAAACTGTTGTTGTAGTTTGATCTCGCCACGCGCAGGCTACGCAACCAAAAGCATCGGGAAAAAACTACAAAAATAGTTTACACGTTCAGGCTAGGGTGATCCACACCGAACTCCATAGTGATGATTGCCTTTTAGTTGTCACTAACGAAAAGGCAGAAGAATATTGTGTATCTAAATTTTCGCTGTGCACGGACACTTATCTACGATTCCAAAGCTTTTCCGCGATGTACTCTCGTGACGCAGTGGTTAGCAACTACGAATCGTTTGCTCGCAGGTTCGATTCCAGCGAGAGACATAAATTTCTAAATTCGGCACCCACTTACCCATGGGTGTGCTCCACCATCCGCCCTTGTCCGCGACCCCAGTTCCTTTGGGGTGAACCACGACATCGAGGGGAGTAGATACCCAGATGTTGAATAGGGCATCGTCCGACATCACAAAGTAGCCTGAATTTTGGAAATACATTGGAAATATCGTGTACGCTCTATTTCATTCGTTTTTCACTATATTACCACTGTAGAAACACAATCAATGTCAAGCCAGAAGGAGATTCGTTTTCATCGGTTCGCGATGAATAGGGTCGAGAAATATGTATTTTTGCACAAAATCTTATTTTTTAGGTTAGTTACTTAGTTGGTAGATCCTATTTCGTTGTTTAAATTTTTTTCCATATGTGATGTAGTTATCCACATAATAGATACAAGTTTGGAATTTCTCATGCTGGGAGGACCGAACTTGCACTGCACATTTCCGTTCGATTAGGAAGGTTGAAAGTCGGTTGGTCAACGTTTCTGTTATCGATCATTATCAGATCTTTGATCTATCATCTGTAGAAGCTGATGTATTCATAAAGTACCATCAACATTTTGTAGTCGCAGGTCCCTTGCTTTCGAGAGACAAATATATCCGAAGTACCCCTTTCTCATCTCTTCTGGATTCACATGGATATAGTTGAAGGGGTGTCGGATCGGCGGATTTCGTTCTGCAATGAAACATTGTTGTGAAGATGTTAGACGCTTTCGCGAAAGATAGATACAGTAAAATAGTTATATGTTGCCCTATTCCACTGGCGACGTACTAATCCCTCAAAACTCATGAGATACCTCATGAGCTATATCTCACGAGCTTCTAATGATATTCCATTGATTGCTACCTGGGAAGCTCACAAGTAGCTTATGAGGGATCTCATAAGAAACTCATATGAACTTCTCATGAGGTTGGAGGGGTTGCTATGCCGCCTGTAACTGTGGGTTTTACGTTTTACCCCGTTGCTTTTCCGCTGAAACTATAGCAGCGCGCCCTCCCTCACGAACAGCCCCGAATTCGATTCCAGTTGACGCATTTACTACTTGAAGTAATTGTTTCTGCGATGAACCCTTATCGCACGCAGCTGAACATTAGAATGGTTGTTTGATGCACATTTAGACTTTTTGGAACACTTTTAATTGTGTGTAGTCATAGGGGCGAAAAACAAAAAAATCCGAACGCTTCAACGAAATTTGCATGTGGAACTCGCCTCGAGTTCGTGATTTCTGCTGTGTAAAAAGTGTATGAACTTAATAGGTTTAATTTGATATTACGATTCTACAAACAAGTTTTTATGAAAACAGTGTCCTACCGTTGTGTTGGTATGATTCTGGATACCATGATCCACAGAAAACTGTAACCGCAAAATACGGTTGATAAAGTCGTTGCAGTAAGCCTATCGATTTCGTCCATGGGAAGTTATTGGTTATTACAAGAACCTGGAAGTTTCATCATCACTGAATATAAACGAAGAAAAATAGTTGTAGCCGTATTTTTGAAGGATGTGAATTTAGTAGTGAAGGGCTGACACCGCGATCGCCAACTTGTTTGAGCATAATATGCATAGCATAACATAATATGAGCAGTATATTATACTGCCCAGATTTCAAAATTTTTTAGATCAGTTCAAATCGTTAAGAAATTGTGTGTCTCGACTGCACTACAGATATTGTAAATGGTAACAACTCTAGGTCAGGCGTTGACCAGATAGTTCAGCTAGAAGGTGACCTTTTTATGATACTTCGCTACGTTGCCAGTTTCGAAGCATGCATATCCCATCAATCTTATTGTATACTGTAGTTATTGAAAAACTCAAAACTCACAGTTCGAAGTTTATCCACTAGTACTGGCTGTTGTGAATGTAGTTGAGCCAACTGTTTTGGTGAAGGAATACCAGGTTTAGAAGCATCTGGAACATGATGAGTGTGAATAAATTGTTTCTAATAAAAATAATATTTTAAGGCAACTATTCGACCCGTGTGCTATATTATTTACGACCTTGCAATAGTCAAATCATACATTTCACTTTATTCTGTGTTCCTTCTGAAAACGTCCCCTCTCGAGACCGTTTTCCTATAACGAATAATGCATGTCATATAACGAAGGCAGTTTATGTCAAACCCTTTTTGTTTTATATTTACCACTTGAGTCGTGGTATATAGTAAGTTTAATTCAAGAAACAAAATAAAAACAGAAAACGCCGAAGTACGTACTTGCAGCGTCGGTAGTATTGCACCAGTCCAACAGATCTCCAAAATCATCAACTTTCTGCTGTGCTCTTTTCATGGAAAGCTGGGAAATATTGTGTGGTAGGTCATTCCGTAGCTCCAAATTAGCCCTCCGGCAATTGCTCATACTCTCGTTCTCTGGTAAAGGCTCGTATGAGACTCCCTCTGATAGGGGTGGGAACTCGTACCTGCAAACAAGTTGCTCTAGAAAAATAACAATTGAACGGTGTTTTGTGAAAGATTCTTAGAGAAAAATCGTGCTTAAGGTTCAGGAAAATGGTTTACACACTAAAACAAACGAATAAGTCCCCATGCTCTGCTGTTTTTGAACCTCGACATGTTGTAGTATACCTCGTGTCACCTCGTGTTTGGTTCAAGAGAATCACCAATAAACGAATAAGGGATTGTAGCGGGACATTCGCTCCATATTCTGTTTACTTTTTAAACTGTCCCAGTATGCATTGCTTTGAGGTTGAAGAGTTTACCAGTTTACTCTCACTATGGATCTCAACGTTGTTGAACTTGAATGAATGAAAATCTGACCCGATTGTGTTGAGATCCCGAACCCATAACTCAACCAGCCTCACATCTTCATCTTCGATAAACCCTTCTTCTCTGAAAAACAGGTGGAGGGTCAACAACATAAGTTGTAGTTTGATCTCCAACACACTATAGTTTCCAGTATGTGCCTGAAATGCACAAGCATTGTACAACAGACACATCTTTTTAGTGAGAATTCGTGTTAGTTTTCATTAGTGTAATTCTACCTGAACATCCGTGCCAGTTCGACAGTACACATCTCCGTTGTTCCTAAATCACAGTCCCATTCATTGAGGAAACGAACAATCGCCCCGGATTTTAGATAAACTGCCCTGAAAAGAGGTTCTACTTAAAGGGACCGTACCTCTTTAATTCGAAGATTTGAGTTATCAGTGGACACATGGAGACGAAAAATGGACAAAACAGTCATAATTAGTGAAAATTCCGCAACTTGGGTCGTTTTTGAGCAAATTTGATTACGGCCACAACGCGGAAGCCACAGCACGTACCTATTTTCATGGAGACGCTCACAAATTGTTCGCAAAACGTCCGTGAAACGTATCATAAATTCAATCACGTAACAACTGACATATTTAAGAGTGTTTTAGTTATCTATGCCTCTTTTTGGTTTAATCAAGATTGAAGTTCGGTGTATTAAAACCTAATTCATCGTTTGACCAAAAGTTTGGCAATACAGTAACTCTTAAGATAGTTTGGCTCATAAAAGGCTTGGTTCTCGACTGATTTCCATTTTTCTTTTTTTGTATAATAGTAAGGGACCATCAGTACACTATCAGAGCAGTATCTTGACACTTTGTGTTTTTATTCGATCCAAATTAGAGAGAAACGGTCCCTTTGAACTTTTGACTAGGTCATCGGTCATTCCATCGAATCAATTGAGATTCGACTTTTTTATGTGTGCCCAGCAGTCTCTCTGAAGTATTACTTCCTACAATTCGTAAGACAATCTCGTGAAGCACGTCGTGAGTGAATCTCATGAGAAATCTCACGTGTTCTTATGAACAATAGTTTCCGTGAGCTAGCGCCTGTTCCGAGTTTTAAGAAATTCAGAAAAATATCAGAAAAGTTTGTATGAGCTCGCTTTTTTCCAAAGCCGCTGTGTTTGTAGTTTGCTCCCGTTGCTTTTCGGTCAAAATGTTGAATAGTGTCGTGTATTGTGATCAAACTACAACAAACATGCGGTCATTCCCCCATACCTTTCGTCCTCGAAGTCAGCTAGATAGTCGTGCGCGTTTCTGATTTGAATGGCGTTGACCGGGTAAAAGGCGACGTTTTCTCCGATCAAATGAAGAAGTTTCTGGGAGAAGTAGGAACGCCAGATATCTGTCACTCTGAAGATGAGATCGACATTAGAGTACAACGATTATGTCAATCCTGACGCTTCGGTTCATCAACTTCAATGGAAAAATATTTTGCAGTTTCTAGAACTAAAGCGTTGGGATTTGTCCACATACTTGTCGTTCTGTAAGTAAATAAATAATATAAAATGATATACACGTATACCCACACTATTCACTTCCGTTATAGTTATTTCGCGTTCCTTATCGCCAACTGATTTAGAAACAAACTATTTCAAAAAGGTCAATCATCTGTCCAGAAAATACCTGAATTCCACTGTGGTGGGCAGAAACATTGTGAAAAAGGCTCGACGATGGAAAAGAGTATTTTGAGAGTTCCACGGAGAGTAGGTGCCTGAATTTTAAAACCTTGCAAAAATGTTGGCGCAGTTTTTAGGTCTCAAATAAAACCGTCGTGAAAATGAGAAACAAAAACAAGTAAACGCATGTACATTCTTCAACTATTTCGTCCAAGATTAAAGAAGTGCAAGGTTGTTTTAGGGAACAGTATACAAGAACAGTTTTGTTGTTGAAATGCTTCGACCGAACTCGAACTGATCCAAGTGAACTATACCTTCGTTCAATACAATTGGAGGTGCGAACTGGTTGAAGTTGCTATTCAAACCGGAGGTAGGCGAAGCTTTGAGGAGTCTGCAAACGACGTATGTGAAACATTGCAGTTTATTAGTATACTTTCAATTCATATTCCTTTTTTGATATGGAAGGCTCTTCTACCTATGCTAAAATGCACGTGTGTGGTCGTGAGAATCTGTTCTTATGCTTTCAATTTAAATTATATTTCCACTTTTGAGTATCCAGAACTTTTATTGTTTTCACTAGGATTAGCAAAGATAGTCAACAGCAGTGAGAAGTGTAGTTTCGAAGCAATTAAACATTAAACCACATATTCTAAATGAGAAAAGGTATTAGGTGGGGGGATGTGTGAAAAACCTCACTTTGAGCAGCAATGATAGTCAATCTCAGTGAAACGTGTTAGTTCCGGCCCAGTTAAACATTGTATCATACATTGAAAAGAAGAAAAGATTTGGGGTAGTGAAAAAAGGTGTTACGAATTTATGATAACCTGTAAATGGCGTCTACATCTGGATCCTTGTGTACGATTCCCTGTTGAACGACGGCGGTTCGCATTTCCCTACACAATAACATCCTGTCTTCTCCATTCGTATGGTTCTGAATTATAAGTACGCTTTAACACAGAATTTCAGAAAGTGAAAGTACGAAATGAACCTTTATTTCTACTCCAAACATCAAGTTGCACATTTCTACTTTAATCTGAGTGTGTGTGTGTATTGTGTATTCAGACACGGTATAAATCTCTCAAATTGATGGGATATCTCATGAGCACTATCTCTTATGAGTTACTAGTGATTAGGATGCTACAACACTGGAAGTTCACGAGTGGCTTATGAAGTGTTCATGCGACTCATAAGGTTGGATGAATTGCTACGCCACCAGATAGTAATTGCATTCATGTGTTCGAGAATTTATCCAGTGATGTCATGTTCTGGTTTCTGGTATAGTCTTGTTCATTCCTACTGAGACTCCTAAGGTAGGATTTCAAAACTTCCAAGCCGTTTCGCTCACTCACTTTCGAACGGAGAAGTTGAGGGTTTTTGCACCTCATTCTCTTTCTCAGGTAGAGTGAGTATACAAGTGGATTTTTCATGAACTAAATTTTCAGCTTCACAACAGCCTTCGGGAAGTTTGTATAGTTACTGTAGGAGTCTCAGTAGGAATGGTGTGAACTATACCACAGGTTATTTTCTGCCCTTTTCAAGCTAAACACTGACTTACACTGATATATTCGAGTGGAAATCCTCTGGGCCACATTTCAGCGTTGCCAAAATAGCTGTATGGATTGAATACCTTCTCACTAGAACATTTAATCATCTTTCCAAACAGAGATTCAGAGAGAGAGAGAGAGAGAGAGAGAGAGAGAGAGAGAGAGAGAGAGAGAGAGAGAGAGAGAGAGAGAGAGAGAGAGAGAGAGAGAGAGAGAGAGAGAGAGAGACTTGTGTGTACGGCTGTACGGTTTTGGTATTTGTCTTATTTTCAGGTTTTTCTACACAGAAAATGAACTTCACGTGGTTCGGGTAGAGAAGAAATCTTGTCTCATACCGGAACTTTTCTATGCAATCATATAATATGCGAACATGTTTGTCGTTGACTCACGCGATTGTAGTGTTTTCCTGGTCAGCCACATATCTCAATCCGCTGACTTTCTCGGTGTAATCAAACTGATCCAATCCGAGACCTGTAACAGCATGTTTGAACAAAATGGGAACAGCATGTGAGTTGAAACTAGATTTTGTTTAATCTTCCATGAACAAACTCAAGGAAACCAGAGAGATCTGCACAAAAGTATCTCTCGATGATCTGCGGGATGAGTCGAGCTTTACCAATCTTCAAAATAAGGACCGAACTATTAGCACAGGAGGAAGAGAAGTGAATTCGACCGGACGTTTTGTGAAATTCTCACATGGTAGCAACGCAGAACTGGTGAGTGAAAACTCACTGATCCAGAAATTCAGCTCTATTTTCCATGTTCCGAAAAGCCCCACCGTATGGTTTATTATCATCATCCGTATCGTATATCCATTCGGCACCATGTTGTATTGCGTACAGGTAGCCTACGTTTTTCCGGGTATACGTCTTGAACGGAAGCTCTCTCGGTAGAAGGAGACCTTGAAAAGTTTCGAATTTTGATAGTGTTTGTCTTCAAAAATATCTGAATCCCTGAATATAAATTAACTCAAAGTAGATAATACGTTCTCGATATGTCAAAATATGGTGCAGGTTTCGTGCGTTTCTACACGTTCAAATAAACCCTCCTATTGCTATTGCTCATCATAGTCTTTGCCATTCCTACCTCAACGCGATGTCTACATTTGAACTGGAAATATAGGATGGATACTGTAACTGTTGCCGAGCTCGTGTACCATACCATACCTGATTCGATTTGCCTGTCTACACTGAGAAAATGGACTCCCTCCAGATTCCAGTCGACCGGGGTTTTAGTGTCCGCCACAACGACAAGCGACCAGTCGTCCAGGGAGGCTAGTCGCTGTAAAAAAACCTTATCAGTTCATTTTTAACTTTCACTGAGTTTTATAATATGTGACAAAATCTGCGTTGTAGTATGGTGTCGTTATACGCCATAGTTGATGAATTTGGACCGAAAATCAAAGGGATCAAACTACAACGACAGGATATGGCAACAATTATAAACAGTAAATATAACCTTGATGTCCTCCGTTGGATGGTTTATGGAAGTGACCACAATCCATTTCGTATTCAAAAATACATCATCCTCTGGCTTGTCGGAACCTCTGCGAGATCAAACTACACAAAGATCAAAGAACAAAGGCTGTTTCGGTGTATCAGCAAACTGAATGTTCTCACTGAAAATGTTGAAACCTCAAAAACGGCAAAATCCTAAAACTAGTTTCTAAACAAACCGTAAAGCTAACAAAAATAAAGGTTTTCATGACTAATGGTTAACTTACTGCCATTTGGGGAATATCCCTCCTGCTCCGATGTCCGTCATCGCTCTCATTTGTGACTTGAGTATCTTCACATTGGTAGCCAGGGGATGGTCATCATCAATCAGAACAAACAGGGCCAATACGGTAACAAACACAAAACAGCCGAACAACCACTTCTTCGGCACGTATTTATCCATTCTGGAAAAAGTTATTTTTCGAGTGAGATAGTTTTGTTCGTGAAGAGTTGTTTATCGACGTAAAAATTTTGAGTTTTGAGTTTTCAAGGAGATAAGTTAGATATTTTTATGAACTGCGATATCGAGTTTTGCCTCCATTTAGTTTGTCAAACACAAAACATACAAAACTAACTTTTTGGGCAAGTATTTCTCCAATCTAAAAAGTTTTCGTCGAGTCTTGACTTTTTGAGTTAAAAAATTTGGCGCTCGAAAAACAGCTGTAAAAAAACAAAAACCGAGCGAATCGCCTACAACGTAGCTCATCACTTTTTGTGTTAGAATCGTGTATCTGAGTATTCTTGAGGTTTAACTACCTAAGTATTAGACCACTACGACATAATATGCCGAACTAAGCTGCATACCTTGTTCTCAGTTCACGCCTAATTTATGATTATAAACTCTTTCACATTCTTAAGTAAAATTAAAAGTAGTGAAACATTAGTCGATAGAACGAGAGGCAAAATGATAAACGACGGTTTGACACGGAAAGTGAAATGTGTTTTGTCAGTCTGATAAGCTGCTCAAATAAACAGCGACGTGGTGTAAATAGTTCAGTTGAGAGCAGATTTTCACCAGAACCATTTTTTTGAAGCTCTACAAAAATATACGGAGTGAGAGTGTCTAAATTGTTGATATCCAATATTTCTCAGCAGTATTTTCGAATTACTAAGACTCTGCTGCATCAATCTACAAACACTGCGAAACAAGCAACATACCGTTCTGAGCTACGTTCAACTGTGCTATACACTAAATTAGAACGATAAATTATAGCAGCACGCTCTTCATTAAGCTGCGTACCACTCAACTTATGTTGTATTGCTTGATAATACAACAAGAACAACCTGAAGGACACATAATAATCTGCCTACAAACAGAATGGTCAGCCAAAACTCCCTAAATTTGTTTTTGAAGAGACTCTTTCAAACTAGCTACAATACGTGTCAAGTTGTGAATTGAATAGAATAGACTTGAATAGATTCATTCGCGATTCAACACAAGGCATTCCACATGTTAGATGTGGCACTCGAATCGGAGAAATGTAAGAAAAAATAAGATGATGGAAAAAGGGTATTTTAGCCCTGTTACGTGCTCTATAGTGATAGACAGTGTTATACGATTGAACGGTGATTGTAACTGTTTTTTAAGACACCAGTAATTCTGAACCACTTTCGGGAAGATCTTGTTATTTTGATGTAGAGCTCATCTGGTATTAGTTGATTTCGCTGGGACTTTATTAATATTGGAATAACAAGTGCGAAGTTCGAATGATAAGATCGGTCACAGATTACCGTACTAATAAAATATATATAATGTGTTGTTCGAGTTAACCAGTTGTTTCACTCTACGCTCCAACTCAATTGGTTAATATTAATAATAATCATAATTAATCAACAGACAATACAGAAACACTTATGAGTATCGAATGTGCTGAAATCTCAATAACTAATAAGCATGTACAGAAGAAAACAAATCACCCAGGATACGTCTGTATGGTGTTGGTATTGGTGTTTAGTATGGAATGAACTTTCGTATTTTCCCGCGCAATGTTCACGCTCATACACAACCTGATCAAAAAGCATTGTTTATGTGTGTACCTTCTAAGGTTACGTAATCGCTCGTGGGTCTGAGAATCACTGGTTGTTGTTTCTCATACAACTGGGTAGAAAATATGATAATTGTAACAAAAATCACGAAAATACAGAGGTGAACCAATATGTACTTGCCCTACACCAGATTCAGCTTACTCCAATTCAACCGCAGAGTGATGAAACTACCAATACAACAAATGAGGGAATCGTACCGTACTGTAAGATTACGGTTGCCACTCTGAGCAGAAGGGCAATATTCGCTAAAATATTCAATTAAAATGAAAAGCTGAGCGGTTCGAAATGCGGTACATGATGTTTTGGGTCACTAAAATTGTAATGATGTCAAAATATGACGATCATAAATTTGCATAGCAACCCTCTCAGTGACATTGGCGTCAATGACCCAACCGTTTAGCGAAAACAGCCGAAAATCAGATTCGGACTCTCGGAATGCCTGAATCCGACTTGTCGCGACGGCGGTAACATTTATTCAAATTTTTTCATGTTTATAAAGTTGAATAAGGACGATTATGTGGTCCGATCCCGTGTCAACGGTCCTTTAAATTAAACTGCAATTGAAACATGTATTGCAGTTTGAAGGAATGAAGCGTTGCGATTAGACCACATAATCGTCCTTCTTTAATTTTCATTTCAATAAGACAATAATAACCTGAGCTTTGACTGAGATGAACCTTCTTTGGTTAATCACTAGGGATGTTGAAGTAGAACTCGAACTCAAAAACTCGATTTGGCTCATAATTCGAAACTCGACTGAAATTCGAAGACACATGGAACATGAAAGCTGGAAAACTCGAAATATTCCAAAAATTCCCTTATGAACTCTATAACGTACTCTTCCGTAGGTCAGACAAACACTCTCCTATGTGCGATATTATGGAAACCCACTCAACATATACGATATACGCGACCCAGTTGCGAGGGGTTACCAGCGATTCGGCGGCTGCCGGGTCGCCACCATCTAGTAGGACAAAACTAACAAAACCTCCATGTAGTGCTGAAACCAAGATGTATTACTTAATAAAATAAGTTAGCTAGAACGCTCCAGTGGGGGCTCCAATCGTTCCTTCAAACATTTAGAAACGACTTTAATTTATAGAACTTCGAGTGAAATCGGAAAATCGACTTCAACAACGTGAGGAAGGTACGATTGGCATTAAATAATTTACCATGTTTGTAAGTTGACCTGGAATCAGCTAAAATCTTTCCCACGTGCGATGACGTGCTAGTTCGCAGACGTTTCTGCGCGTTGAAGATGATTTTCCGAATGAAGTGGGGAAGAAAATTTTCCGAGTGTGAAGAGGAAAGTAGTTTACATTTGCCTTCCACCCTGGTCGAAAATGGGTTTGAAAGGGCCCGTACTATAATCGCCCTTCCCCCCACCTTTGGGGGGCGATTATACACCATGGTTGTTTACTGCAGGCTTGGGTTGAGTGGGGGGTGATTGTTCATCAGTTCCGGGTATGTACTATCACCCCCCATTTTGTATTGTGGGGGGTGATTGTTCATTGTCGAAGATGTACAATGTTCCCCCACCCATTTACCAATCACCCCCACCTTCGCGCGATTTTTCGAGGATTTCAATTATGTGGGGGGTAATAGTACCACGAGGGGGGGTGATTGTTGGGTGGGGGGCGATTGTACATTTTTCCCTGTGGAGAGATGGATACATCTGGAAGGCAGTCAAGGTCAAGAAACACCATTTTGCCAGGATTTCACGTGATATAATATTTCTTGGATCTTGAATCTCCAACTTCACATACTAAAATATTTATATTCTCAAATTATTTGTGTAATAACTTTATTCTGAGTTCACGTTATTTCTGTAAACCCTTCTGTTTTATTCGTCTCACCGAGCTTTCGGAGAGATGAAGGATTGCTACCGGACCGCGCATGTTTTTCATCTTATTTGACGAATATCGAAAGTCTCGTATATGCCCATTTAAAGAGATCACAGGATGCAAAGCGAGTTTCTGAACGCATATTAAACATATATACAGTTTTAATGATTTAAAAAGTGCTATGACGGCTTTTCGGGAACGCTCAGTTCCTGAGGTAGTCGCATTCTCAAGTGAACTCTGCTCAGAGTGACAACTTCTTAATCACACAGGTTGTGCAGGGCTTAAACGGTACGTTGGCCTGATCGGCAGTGATTGTAGTTTGATCTCTCAGTTTTTCTATTGTAGTCAACTATATCTCGTGTACGTGCAAATCCAATACAACCCTGATCAGTATACTTTTGTACTTGATGCACAACTTTCTCGGTTTCAGAACAAAGTGTAATTTTCCAATACGATATTCCGCTCATTCTTCTGTGTTTTTTGTTTTGTTTACACTTTGTAGTTTCGATCGTAATTCGAAATCGAATGAAATTTTAGCCACCTTATATACAATTTTCTAGAACGTCTATATATTTTGATGTGGTGAAAATATGTTTCCAACTGAAATTATTCACACCACGGGCCTCCAGATCTCTGAGGGGCGTAAAAATAGGGCGGCAAGTCCACTTTTTGGGGCGTGCACTCTACTTTTTGGGGCGATAGTCCATTTTTCGTTACCAATTACGTATTTTCAGGGCAGAAGGCGTATTTGTAGAGCGAAGGACGTGTTGTTAGGACGTAAAAACCACTTTTGAAAAAAATTACCCGGAATTAACAAAAATTTCGAAATTGATGGAATTGGCTGAAACTGAGGACTCATGGGGTTTTGATCATCGCGATCACGAATATGGATGTTAAAGTCATCTTCAGGCACGCGACGCAACAACAATTTTCAAAAGCGGTGTTTTTGAATGAAATATACGAATACAAAATTAGGTAAAACGCACACGCGCACGTGCGACGAAAAAAAGTGCGACGCGAAAACTGAATGGAAATTGGTCATTGGGGCTTCAAAAACACCATTTTTGAAAACTTTCGTCGCGTCGCGTGCGTGGAATCAATTTTATTATCCATATTCGTGATGGCGAGGATCGAAACCCCATAAGCCCCCAGTTTCAGCCGAATCCATCAATTTTGAAATTTTGCTTAGTTTGGGTTATTTTTTTTTCAAAAGTGGTGTTTACGTCCTAATAATACGTTCGTTCGCCCTACAACTACGTCGTTCGCCCTGAAAATACGTCATCCGTTAGGAAAAGTGGACTATCGCCCCAAAAAGTGAACTTCACGGCCCAAAAAGTGGACTTTACATCCTAAAAAGTCGGCCGCCCTGTTTTTACGTCCCTCAGAGATCTAGGCCCGCGATCTAGAGATCTAGCTGTTAATTTGAGGAGCATACCGGACTGAACCAATTTCACTTTTATGTCCCCTCCCCCATTTATGAATCTTTTTGATATATGGTTTAAATTGAGAGAAAAACGAACGATTATTTATAAAATGAGTGAACACATTCGACAGCTTGTTTTTTTGCATAATATACATGAAGATACGAATAAAGTTCGCAAAATCCACACGTTGAGTGTAAAATCTCTCTAAATATGAAACAAGCCTTTCGAATAATCGGACTCGTAACCATAAAGCCCACAATTGTTTGAAATCGAAAAATATGGAATTCGAACACTGTAGTTTCAATTGTTTCGAACCCCGAGAAACAAGTCTAATCGAGAGGTTTCGGGACAGAAACAAACCTGCTGAAGAAGCGATTGTTCGCTTCTTGGGAAACTGACAAGATTCAAAACATGATATTATCGTAATTTGTTAAAATTGATAAATTTGATTCTGGAAAACTCGAAAATCGGATCTCGATAAAAAAAATTAAATAAAATTTTTGTGTCGATTTTTTCCAGAATGGATAAATACGTGCCGAAGAAGTGGTTGTTCGGCTGTTTTGTGTTTGTTACCGTCTTGGCCCTGTTTGTTCTGATTGATGATGACCATCCCCTAGCTACCAATATAAAAATACTCAAGTCACAAATGAGAGCGATGACGGACATCGGAGCAGGAGGGATATTCCCCAAATATAGGCAGTAAGTTAACCATTAGTCATGAAAACCTTTATTTTTGTTAGCTTCACGGTTTGTTTAGAAACTAGTTTTAGGATTTTGCCGTTTTTGAGGTCTTCAACATTTTCAGTGAGAACATTCAGTTCGCTGATACACCGAAACAGCCTTTGTTCTTTGATCTTTGTGTAGTTTGATCTCGCAGAGGTTCCGACAAGCCAGAGGATGATGTATTTTTGAATACGAAATGGATTGTGGTCACTTCGATAAACCATCCAACGGAGGACATCAAGGTTATATTTACTGTTTATTATTGTTGCCATATCCTGTCGTTGTAGTTTGATCCCTTTGATTTTCGGTCCAAATTCATCAACTATGGCGTATAACGACACCATACTACAACGCAGATTTTGTCACATATTATAAAACTCATCGAAAGTTAAAAATGAACTGATAAGGTTTTTTTTACAGCGACTAGCCTCCCTGGACGACTGGTCGCTTGTCGTTGTGGCGGACACTAAAACCCCGGTCGACTGGAATCTGGAGGGAGTCAATAATTTTCTTGAACCTCAGAACCGGCGCGGTCTCACGGAAACTCCCATTCAAGAACATTTGAGATATGTCATGAGATTCACACACGAGGTGCTTCACTAGATTATCTAACGAGTCCTGAAGAGTGATACTTCAGAGAGACTGCCACTCTGCCAGACTCGTTAAAACATCTGTATTGAATATCACAAGAATTAGAGAATCAGAAAAAAGTTTCAGATCCTAATTGATTCGATGGAATGACCGATATTCTAATTTAAATAATTGACTCCTTTTTAGAGCAGTTTATCTGAAATCCGGGGCGATTGTTCGTTTCCTCAATGAATGGGACTGTGCTCTTGGGACAACGGAGCTGTGTACTGTCGAACTGGCACGAATGTTCAGGTACTCAAACCATAGGCTGTTAATTACAAATTCGCGTTTGGTCGAAATTGTATTGCAACAAATCTAGTGATATAGTGTGCCCCTACAAACACAGCGGGATAAGGCAACATACATACGCATGCTTTGAACGAAGTATTCAGGTGTGTTTCTGGTTTAATTCATGGCGTCTTGGACCAAGTTAGTGAAAGTGTTTCGAAACCAAACTATAACAATGATTCGAATCAACGCATCACGTTCAGACTGCGAGAACGTTAGATTCACACGTTTCCATCGCATGCTTTGGAACACTCTACTATTGGCTTGTAATTTATTATGTTCTGCTGGGCCTGGTTTTGATTTTTCACGTTTGAAAAAAGATTGAGCTTTGTAATGTGTTCATGATCAAACCACAATTATGTTTGGTAACCCTATACTTGTTTTTCAGAGAGAAGGGCTTTATCGAAGATGATGATGTGAGGCTAGTTGAGTTATGGATCCGGGATCTCCTCACAATCGGGTTAGATTGTTGTTATTTTCGGAATTAAAACGACATTAAAACGCAATGCGAGATGGTAAAGTTGTATTGATATTTTTTATCAGTTAAAGCAGGAGATTATGTGGACCAATCCCGTGTCAACGGTCCTTTAGACTGCAACTGGAAAATGTATTGCAGTTTAAAGGACTGAAGCGTTGCGATTGGACCACATAATCTTCCTTCTTCAAACTTTGAATAGAATGATCATTCGAGCAGCTACAAGTATTTACTCGTGTCATATAGTGTGTAGGTGCTTCTGGCAAACATACAATTTCTCGTAAACCTTCGTAAACGTAAACGTAATGTCTTTTTTTCCAGTGTTTGTGTCATGAAAGTAGCTCGCGATAATTTGATAGTTTGTTATATTACTAAAGCATCTTATTTCTAGGTACAAGTTCCCACCACTATCGGATGGAGTCTCATACGACCCGTTACCAGAGAACGAGAGTATGAGCAATTGCCGGAGGGCTAATTTGGAGCTACGGAATGATCTACCACACAATATCTCACATCCTCCTATGAAAAGAGCACAGCAGAAAGTTGATGATTTTGGAGATCTGTTGAGCTGGTGCAATACTACCAAAGCTGCAAATACATACTTCGGAGGCCTTTTCCAGAGTTTTGTTCCAAACGCCTCTAAACCTGGTATTCCTTCACCAAAACAGTTGGCCCAGTTACATTCACACCAGCCAGAACTAGTGGATAAACTACGAACGGTGAGCCTCGTTTTTTCGTATTATAATTGCATTGACTGCATTTGATTTAGCATCGAAAACGAACACACATTCTGACTATATGCTGTACAACAATCGTCAGGCAAATTTCTTCCCGAACCGACTCTTCCCGAACCAAAACCGAACCGATTCTTTCCGAACTAGTTGGTTCGGTAAGTAACCGAACAAAAGAGTCGATTCGGGAAGGAATTCACCCTATCGTCACGTCCGTTTTCCAAAAATGGGGTGGAAACTTGTGTTCTTGATTCGTGCTTTTTCTCAACAGTCTTACAGAAACACACATTCTGACTATATGCTGTACCACAATCGTCAGGTGAATTTCTTCCCGAACCAACTCTTCCCGAACCAAAAACGAACCAATTCTTCCCGTACTAGTTGGTTCGGTAAGTAGCCGAACCGTTTGGGTACTCAAACCGACATGGAACCGAACGAAACCCTAATAAACGAAAAGAATCGATTCGGGAAGGAATTGAAAAAAGAGGGTGAAAACTTGTGTTCTTGATTCGTGCTCTTTCTCAACAGTCTTACAGTTTGCACCATTCTCACAAAAAGTTAGGCAGCGTGCCAATGAATTTCAAAGCTGTTTTTTTACCAAGTTATACTTGTTCAAAAAGTTTGATTGTTCAAACATACCAACAACAAAGAAACGTAACAATTTTTCTCAAAACGCAATATTTATACTAAATAAATTTCTCAAAAGTTTTACTGGCACGCTGACAAGGTCTCAGTGGGGGAATACGAACCGTTCTCAAGCTATACTGAATGAGTATACCGTTTCACAATCAGACTTAAAGGGACCGTACCTCTATAATGTGCAATGTAAGTAGTTTTTGAAAAGTCATTCATTCTGTTTTGACATGAAAGTTGCACACGTTACATACAGAAAGTGCAGAAAACCACATTATTGCGGAGCAAATTAGTTGTTAACCGCATTTGGGTTACTGTAATGCAGCAATCCTTGATCTCTCACTGCTTTGTTGTTTTCATGATATCTACAAATCCTTTGTCACAGCTTTGATTGTTAAAATTTTGAATATGGTTTTGTATTTTTATAGGCATTTTGAAAATTTTGTACGTAGGTGAACTCGGCGGTGTATGTACGTGCGCGTGGTTGCGCCGCATTTTTGAGAACACGGAGCAAAACAGGAAGTTGACACCTAGATGAATGATTGTGTTTTTTCAATGTTGACAACATAGACTAATCAGCTCAAACCTCCAAATTAAAGAGGAACGGTCCCTTTAAAACAAAAAGAGCTTTGTTGATCACAGTTATACACTTCATTATTTAATATGTCATTAATTTCCCGCCTGACGCTGAACAATATAAACATCAAAACTATGAATATTCGAATGAATTTCCAGGTTCTTATAATCACCAATAACTTCCCATGGACGAAATCGATAGGCTTACTGCAACGACTTTATCAACCGTATTTCGCGGTTACAGTTTTCTGTGGATCATGGTATCCAGAATCATACCAACACGACGGTGAGATTTATTACATGACATACTGGTAGTCAGTTGGAGCGTGATATACTGGTAGTCAGTTGAACAGTCACGTGAAACATGTTAAACACAGCAAAAAACTTGTGACGTGCAACGAGCTTAGCAATGAAATTCGGCACACTAGTAGAGCGATTGCAGTGTCTAGGCTTGTTATGTTCAGTATAGCAGAAGCTAATAAGTGGGGTCGTACCGCTCGCTTAGTTTCTTGCTTGAAAAGTGTCAGGCGGCGTAGCAATCCTACGAACCTCATAAGAAGAACCTCATATGAGTTTCTCATGAGAATCTCGTGAACTTCTAGTGTTGTAGCGTAGGAATCGATAGAATCTCATGAGAAGTTTGTGACTTAATGCTCATGAGGTATCGCATGAGATTTATCAGGGATTGCTACCGCGCCTGGGTTAGTTGAAATCGGACCCGGGTCACTTCGAGTGATAGCGCGCTGCTATCCACTCATTGTAAATGATAATAACAATAATAACTTTTTTCGGTTGTTTATACGGTTCCGTTACAGAAGGGAATCCGCCGATTCGCCATCCCTTCAACTATATCCATGTAAGTCCGGAAGAGATGAGGAAGGGAAGCTTCGGATATATCTGTCTTTCGAAAGCAAGGGATCTGCGACTGCAGAATGTAAATGGTACAAGGTTTTCCTATTCATTGTCCTGATTCTCGTGGTATGAAATATATCATAGATATTGGAAAAGTTGTGAAAGTGACCTTCTTCTTATGTTCTGTTTCCGACACGGAGAAGGGTGAGAGCTGCTTGATTGCGCTCGAGAACAGCAAAACGGATAATTAGGAAGCTATTTGAAATGGCCATTTCCTATATGGTGCGGTTAAACAGCAAATTGCAAATCTAAGCAAACCACGTTTCTAGATTGACGTAACTATTTTGTTTGTCAAATAAAATGAAATGGAAATGTTTCGTTTTCGGGTGACTTTGGATTGGTTTGTAGATTGACGTGTGAAAACTGAAAAGCGAATCAATAATAGGGCGAACAGAACTAGATTTTTATTGTGCGTTTTCCTTGTTTGTAGTTAGAGTCTTGCCGCGTAGCCCCTTGGTCCTAGTTTATTTCAAGAGTTGTGTTTTTGTTCTGTTTTGTAAACAAGAACTCATGAATAAACATATATATATATATATATATATATATATATATATATATATATATATATATATATATATATATATATATATATATATATATATATATATTTATATTTGAGTTTTATATATGTTTGTTTGAGTTTGTGGTAATTCGTTGATTAATACATTTTGCAGGCCCTCAAGACGATGAATACACCGAAACGTCGCCACATCCAATAAAACATCTTGCCACCTCGTATTTGGTTCAAATAATAGAACCAAGGATATAACAATATACTGAGGTTCATTGACAGTAGGACATGAAGAATACTTTTATTCATTTTCGTTCATAATTCAGGCTACTTCGTGATGTCGGACGATACCCTATTCAACATCTGGGTGTCAACTCCCCTCGACGTTGTCGTTCACCCTCTAGGAACGGGATCCGTGGACAATGCCACATATTGGAACACACCCATGGGTAGAATTTTTGAATATATTTGTTATTCTTACACGCGAGCCTCCTGTTTGCTCTGTAATCTTTACATTATCTGATTCAACACTTTCGTGGCAGCGTGGGGAACTGTCATGAAAAGGTCGCCTTTCAGTTGATGAAAATAAAATCTCTAGTTAAACTAGTTACAGTTCGAACGAGTGGTTGAGAGAAAAAATATTGTACGATCATCCAAACCTGGGTGAGGTGGTTTGAGAGGTGAGACTTTGCTACAGTGTCAGCTGCTCGAGCAGTTTAAATGGCATGAACTGTGCACACGAGTGAAACGAGAACAATATGCTGTAGCCCGAATCATTGAAACACGGAGCGCCACGTTTCCGAAAACGTTGGAAACAATAACAATCACAAAGATCTCGTAATAAAGTAACATAAATTGTATTATTTTCAAGTATTTACTGTTGGAAACAAGTTTACTTCAGGAGGTGCCGCAGCCTACAAAGTTGTGGAGTTGGTGCACGGGAAATATGCGAATGACCCTCGCGTACAAGCCGCTTGGAGTCAATATTCGGATGGGGTTAGTGTATATACTGCTAGTCAAAGGCACAGTCACGTGAAACATTGTAAACACAGCAGAACTCAGAAACGTGCAATGACAAAATGCACGATGCCGCGCTAGAATGCTTACTTTCGACTTTTCAATTTACTGCTAGTATAGGAAATGACTGTAACTGAGTTGTGGGTTCAACTCGCTCCGTGCCAAACATGACCGGAAGTTAACTAGATCAAACTACAACACAGTGGGTTAGGAAGGATATGCCGTACAGACTTGTTTTCACAAGATCGAACCCTATAGGCGTTACATGCTTAGTGAATCAAATTCTGCGCTATCGGCGGTGTTCGTTGTTTGATTTCTGCTTGGTGCTTTCTGGGACCTCTCTAGAATGGGTGCTGTGCTTTTAGATCAAATAATTCAACGTACAGAGTACTAACTTTGCGCCCTTCCATTATCAGAAAATTCATGGCTGTTCATTAAACATCATGAAATTGTTCTGAAATATACTCTCTCTTTGTCTACTTCCATCTCGGTACAGAGGTGTTGAGAAACACAGTGTAACGCGAGAGACGCAGGATGACATCCAGACGTCGGGATATTTCTGCCTGCACTGGGAAAAACAGTTATTAAAGTATAAACATCCTCCAAATTCGAGTGTTTCTAGAACTTTGTTTAGATCGCCAAGTACGCCAATTTCAATGGAACAGCGGAAGAACATCTCAAAGCACCAACCGGCAAGAGTATCAGCGATTTGTTAGTTTTTTGAATACGTTATTATGGGAGTTTAAGTCTTTTTAAAGATATCATAAATAACATCTTACATCTGTAGACTGTGAAGGTAAGCTGGCTAATAGAACAATTTACTAGGTAGTTCGAAGTTGTAAGCTACAAGGTACTACATGATTATTGTTTTCTCAGGTTAAAACTAGAATAGGAACGTTAGATATTTCTGGATGATTGACTTTCAATTCTTTCTCGATAGCGTGAGTCAAACGGTTTGAAACTGTGGTATGCGAATTTCTTTAACAACTCCTTTTGACCTCAATAAATTTCCAGTTATTATATTCCTACAAATCAACTTGAATACTTCTCTGATATCTTGGAAATATTCCGAGAAGCCGGATTTTTCCACGAATTGGGTCTATCGAAACTGCTTCACACTGTTAAGCACGAACGGTGAGTAACTAACTGCGTTTGGTTAAATAAAAAATGCTTTACTGGGAAAACTACATGATCATACTAACATATACTTGAACTGTCCGTGAACATGGGTAAGCTTCATTACCACGGTCATGCGGTTCGCAATACAGATAACGCGGCAAGCGGGGATCGAACCCGGGTCATGAGGAGCGACAGCCGAACAACAACCACTCGACCACTCAGCCCGTATAGTCAAATTTCATTCAGGGGTGCGGCGTCCAGCTATCTGTGGCGCGAGATGAGGGAAAAATGGAATCAGATCTACAACGAATCTCTTTTGATGGAACATCCCATTAAGTTCAGCGGGTTCGAGAAGGACTCGAAGCTGAGGAACAGGTATGTTTCCCGTGTAGCTAGCATGTACAGGTCGCGTATATTCATATATAGTCGTCGCCAACGGAATGGCGGGAGGGTACTGTATATCTCACTTTCCGCTGTGTACGCACACATGTCTTCGATTTCAAAGCTTCTCGGCTATGTGGTCTAATAGCGCAGTGGTTAGCGCCCTTCTACGGGAGTTTTGCTCGCAGGTCCCAATCCGGCAAGAGAGAGAGACATTTATAAATTTGGCACTCACTATAGGATGGTTAGCTGAAGAGGTGCATGGTTGTCTGGCGGCGTAGCACTCCTCCCAACCTCCTGAGAAACTCATATGAGTTTCTCAAAAGAGTTTCATGAACACCTCATGAACTTCTCGGGATCTCTTCCAATCTTGAAGCATATCAATCAATATAATCTCATGAGCAGTTCGTGAGATAGCGCTCATGAGGTATCTCATAGAGTGGTTAAGGAATTGAATTGAGTTGGAATTGGAATTGAAAAGAATTGAAAACCAATTCCAAAGAATTGAATTGAATTGGTTTTTTTGTACAACCAATTCCAAAGAATTGAATTGAATTTGTTTTTGTGTAAAATCAATTCCTTAGAATTGAATTGAATTGGTTTTTTTTGAAATCCAGAAAAATTAGAATTGAATTGAATTGGTTTTTTGAATATCAGCAATAATATTTGGAATTGGTTTTGAATTGGTTTTTTCAGCGTGGGAAAATTGTTTGTTTTCTGCTGTGTTCTATTCAATCTCAAGGCGGTAGTAGTGTTAATAAACACAAAAACTGTTTTATGAACCGAATTGACAAAAAACTGCATCTAGAATTGAAATTGGAATTGATTTTTTTTGAGAATTGGTCGGAATTGGTAGGAATTGAATTGAATTGAATTGGTTTTTTGGTGCCGGAAAAGAATTGGAATTGAAATTCGGATAATTTTTGAGAATTGGTTGGAATTGGAATTGAAATTGAATTGGTTTTGCGCCAACGGAAAAGAATTGGAATTGAAATTCTGAGATTTTTTGAGAATTGGTTGGAATTGGAATTGAATTGAATTGGTTTTTCGGAATTGGTTAACCACTCTAGTATCTCATGATGTTTTTGATGGATTGCTACCGCGACTGATCTGAATGCGAAAAGAACCATATTTTGCACCTGAGAAACAAATTGAGTAAAACACATCAAGACTCATTACAAACATTTAGTTTTTCAGGTTCTGTTCTTCGGTGATTGGAACCTTCCGGAAGAAGCTATACTCAAGATAATCGACAACTGTGGATGAGAAATTTATATTAACCTACAACCAATACATATCATCATTTCATTTGCAACGTTGCAGATATATTTTCTAGTCAGAACCACACTCTATTCCTTAATAACTTGCTCTACTGTTTGTCTGCGGTATCACTGTTGTACATTTACATTGTTTTGTGACAATTTACGTTCCTATTTCGCTCAAGAAAGTTTTAACGAGCTGGTCAGATTTGTATTCTGTGCGACCTGAGGCCATATATGCGGAGATATCTCAGAACCCACTACATTCGTGCCTCTCCAACGTGCGCTATTTTTCCTGGTGCTCACATTTGGCCAAGATACACAGCTGTAGATAAGTATAAGAAAAATTTGCACTCGTGTTATGAGTTATTTGAGATAGTTAGCCAGTAGCATTTCAACTAGTTGACTAGTTCTGTTGTGAACATGTTGGGTATGTGTACTGGTTTGATAACCACTTCACAATTGATAAATTTTCTATAACAATGACTGACCATTAACCATTTTTGCAATGTGCGAGTGTAGAAATACAGACACGAGTCAAAATGCAAGCCCCAGATCATTAATCGATGCCTATCCGAGATCACGTGATGGGTTGAACTCGTCTATGTTGTACTTTGATGTCCAAACACACAACAATTATCATATTTCGACTGATATACAGTGGTGTCAAGCTTTTTTTTTTTTGGTTTCTTATTTTTTATCGTTTATAACTCTCCGGTCTTTTTCGATATCTCTGAAGGTTCTGATTCCCTAATCATACGAGAACTAATAGGTGCCGCCAGTGGTATCAAACTATTTCAAATTAATCGGCTAATAAAAATGTACATGGTCTTAGAGGGCGGTTCGAGAGGTAGATAAGGAACCGTTTCTCAGCATTAGCACGTTTATTCGGACATGTTTTATCGTGCTCTATTTTTCTGCTGTGTTTTCAACACAGTTTCGACGTTGACATGCCGTACCAACAGTGAGTTTCTCGTGTATTGCAATGAAATACTGACGAATACAACGGAAGTTCCGAGTACAAGTAAACTTAATCATCTCCGAGTTGTAGTTTGAACTTTATATACACGCCATTCTCCACGAATTCCCACCAACACGCATCGGGGTCAAACTAGAACACCTCCAGCTGTATGCTCCCGCTGTATAGTACCGAGAGCCTGACAATAAACATGAACAGTCAGCAAGTCTGATGGCTTATAAAACAACAAAATAACACCGAACCGAAACAACATTCAATATGAGGTGAATGGCTAATTTATGGTATCACATTTCAGTTGCTGAATCGTTGGGATACAAGAGCATCGGTGCAACACAGATTTGTGAGCCGAACCAGAACTGCTTCTGGTATGTTGTACCACTAGGGGTTGTTATTGGTTTGGTCAAACCGTTGTGGACACCGTACCATCGATTTTGTAAGGGGCGGGGTTTGTCGAGGGGCATGCCAGTCTGCGTATCATTGATCTACACACTCTCTCAACCGCTGGCAAATAATCAACGACCGCTCGCCCTACATCGCTTAAAAATCGAACACTCTGCTGTCTTTATGGGGAAAATGGCGACCATAATCGAGTCCAACTAATCGAGTTGTGATTTCAGTTGTGAAGATCATTTTTTCCTCCTCGATCGAGACTATTTGAGCTCACCGTGCAGAAAAATGTTCGAAGAAAATCGAAAAAACTATAAAATGAAAGATGAATTGTACTGATTTGCGTGATAAATTCACTCGTTCATACCATTTGTGCGACTCGCCAACGACTGCTCTGTCTTTCAAGCCCCGCCCCATCTTCTTCCACAACAAAGTCCCTTCTCGTTAATTATATTATTACAGAGGTTAGAAAGCACCAGGACATTTCATCTTACATAGTGCGAAGAGAGAACACTGGAAATAAATGGTTTCAGGACAGACAAGGCACATAGTTCGCAGATTGGTGTGGACAACAACGTACGAAACGACGTCGTCTATGGTTGCGACATGTTTGGAATATGTGCCGTGAGTTGCTTCATTCATAGGCAGTATTGGGTCTATTACAACAAAATTCAATTAGCATTTTAGAGACCGTTAACTCATTTCACGTGTGCACTCTCTGCTTAATATTAAAACTTTTTGCGATTGAAACTATTTGATCTCACAACATCCGGTCACAAGAATCAGAACAGAACATAAAATGTAATGATTCATCAATTCGAAATAGCTCGCTCTGAAAAGAGCTAATCCTATTCTCAAAGTTACTACCACAAAACCAACTCCAATTAAATATTTAAAATTGAAACTGGCATGGTCATATTGAACACCCAATATACTATGTACTAGAAGTAAACTGAACAGTCACGTAAAGTTAGCATTCTAATGAGAAATCTTGCACTCATTGCACGTTTCTCAGTTCTGCTGTGTTTAACATGTTTCACGTGACTGTGGATTGACTAACAGTATAGGTGTCTCAACTTCTTTTTCATCAACGATACGGTCGTAGAAAGCAAATAATCAGTTTATTCTACCGTCACAATACTTCACAAAATAAGCAATTGGTATTTCCAGCAAGTGGGTATGGGGGTGTCGGTGATCGATGGTATTACAGTCAACTGCTGTTCCACTGATTCCTGCAACACCAGCTCGGCAGCGGGGTTCTCCACATTCGGACTGGTGCTACTCATTTCGATGTTCTGTCTGTGATGAAATTTTTTTCATAATGTGTGTGATATATATAAACATGTCACTACTATGTTGAATATCGTAACCTACATGACTTGAAGTTTGAGTTTTCGAGAGCAACTTCGGGTATCGCAGTTCATACACAAACGAATATGTCAGTCACTTCTTTGTTCTTCCTACTCTGATGGGTTTTTTTTAAATTGACGAAATTACGTCAAAAAACAGATCACTCTTAGATACGGCTATCATATATGTTGTTTCGGTGAGTTTGTAGTTTGATCCTAGTCACTAAAACCAGTGATGATCATTACGTCTCATATCAAGTTGCTCAGTTTTATCCGAGCAGATGGGAAGTCAAGAAAACAGAGGTATGATTCGAATATAAACAAACTACGACTGTTTTTTTTTATTATAACGTTTCAGTAACGCTAATAAATGAACAATTGATCAAAACAATCATATTCGGTGAAGGTAATACAACATTTATATCTGGTATATCGATACATTTCGAGGTTGTTTGTGAGCATCTGACGGCAATCATCGAAGAATCAAAGGTGATAGTTTCTATATAACCAGGAACTATACATTTTATTTCTGGTACTGTTTCATATATGTACTTATTTATGGGAACTATTGAAATTGTCGTTTGAATGCCAGTTTTTACTGAGTTTCGTACTTGGTCTCTTGATCGCAATAATTTAAATCATAAAACAACAACGTTTTTTATTGCCTAGTTTAACGGCAAAAGTTTGCGTTGTTTACGCTCATCTTTGCTTCACAAACATATCACGTGCACAAATATTGCTTTTTGCAATGAGTAATACATAGAACTTGCTGTAAACTTTTTATGGCGGTAATTCTACAGAACCTTTTACGACTAAGGCAAATAGAAGGCTGTATTGCATAAAACCGTTGTTCACGTTCTGTGTCTGAGCTGTGCGAAAGAATGAAAAACTGTCTTGTCCTTATCACGCTTTGTGCTCTTTCCATCAATGTTTCTTCTCTAACCTGTCGCACTAACGGTAAGCTTGTGTTGCTTTCAAACTACTACGCTTCTTTGAAAATTTTGAAAACTTGAAACGACCTCTGCATTTATCCAATCACATACATCTTAGTGCACATCTTATCGTGATAGAAGGAACTATATAAAAACGCTAACATATTAATGTCAAGCATTACAGTATCGCCTGGCTTAAAGTGCAGCACTAGTGAATCACTTTTATATACAAAACTTCTGTACACATCGTAAATATATTTTCATCTAGTTGAAACAAAAAAACACCACGGCTGGCTCCATCTCGTCACCGATGTTTGATAATTACTTTTCATCTGGGAGAAAATAAAACTTTCAGTGAGGGAGGCTAGAGGGCGACAGTGTTTTTGGTACTTATATTAATTTTTTCATGTTTTTTCATATTGAAGTGTACAGCGATTGAAGGATTGAAAAGCAGTTTGCAGGTCACTATCATAGGCATAGCTATGTGAAAGTGCGAACAATTTACAGCGTAGCTTGTGCAAATATTGCGAAATTGGATTCGAAAGCTATGAAGACAATGAAAACGTCACGTTTTCTCTTTTAATACTGTATCGATCTATGACTAATGGTGGTCGATCTAATGCTGGAAGAAGTCTGGGAGCATTTATCGACATTGTGAATGGCTGTGATGATTTCTTAATATGTACAGTAAGTATACAATTCATGATTCTATCCGTAAGATTTTTCAGGTTTTTTTCTATTACGACGTGCATTTGTAAATCACCTTGCTTGTTTCCCGCAATGAATTGCGAAAACGGATCGCAATAGTTTCTCAAAATGCTGCTCATAGAATACAAATTACCAGATTAGTGTGTTCACTAGCTTTATTCGTGAGAGAGATCACATAAATCATTCACTCATTGTCGTTTGTAATAATCTTTTACGGCAACTATTTCAGCCGTGTGTTACTTTATTCATATAATTACAACATTGATCACAATATCCGTAGAGAGAGGGATCCGTAGAGAGAAACTAGGCATGGGTGAGCTCTATTACCAGCTCAGACGGTCCGCCATGAAGATGCCGCGCCGAGTGGGATCGAACCATGGTGTTTTGAGTGCTAGTGAACCAGTCGACCACTCGGCCCCTAGTCGATGTTTGTCGAGGCCTCAAAAATTCTACTCGGTTCATTTGAACATGAAACGAGTAGTTCAGAGAACACCATGTGATACTATGTATTGAGTACATGAATCTCTTGACTAAATATTGAAATACCTTTGAACAAAAGATAAAGATGGTTGAACTTCCAGCAATTAGGTCCGGGAGTGTCCGTGACAGACGGATATACTGTCAACTGCTGTTCCACGGATTACTGCAACACCAACTCGGTGGCGGGGTTCTCCACATTTGGACTGGTTCTTCTGCTTCTATGAATCTTCTCTCTGTGATCAGAACGCTTATTCCCTATCAAAATTTATACTAGCCAAGTTTTGTACTAAAGCATGCTATGATTAATAAATTTTGTGTGATCCCAGTTTTTCCGACAGTGATCACTGTTACATTGTTGGCAAGTGTAACAGAAAATTGATGTTTACTTTGGTCACGCTGCGTACCTGTAGCAATTTGGGAATAATGCTGTGTGGGGTTAGAACTATGACGTAGACTACACGTAAAAGTTTAAATACTTAAAATGCAAAATGTCATGCCTATCACGGAAACGTGATATTATAGTAAATTCATCAACTATTCTATCTTTCTAACTATACGATTTGTTCATGTGTATTCCTAGAATAGCATGGTCGACCGACTGCATGGCGAGAATTAAAGGACGCCAAGCCAATCTCAGAACTCGACGAGAACTCGACAGAGAGAAACATTGTCCTTGTGTTTCTTGCATGATATAAATCTTGTATTTGTATCTGTGTTCTCTCTCAATACTAACCCAAAATTATCTATTCTGAAACCAATCAGAATAATGCCCCTTTCAAAACTGAGAAATGACGATGTACCAATAGTAGCTAGAAGTGAAACATAATTTTATATTCCCACATAAACTTCTCGTGATATAGTATAGTTGCCATTTGCCCAACGTGGACACCATTATCCGAACGTTGACGAGGATTGGTTTGACGGCGACTATAACTTCACAGCCATTTTCTCCGTGTTCCATTCGTACTGTTTTACATGTCCATTATGTTTGCATCCTTAAAGGAGACCGGAGAGCCACATGGTTTCCCGTAAAGCTGCTGTATCTTACTTTTTGATTGGAGGTGTTGCGTGTCGCGCGGCATTGTCATGTGAACGTCACGTGGACTCATCCAACTAATATACGAATGAATGAATGAATGAATATTTATTACACAGAAGTGTGACAACGGAACATGAACTAAGCTCTTTGAATAACCACAGTTGAAAGAAATGAAAAATGGTAGACAGCGGAAAATAAACTTTACAAAGTCTGAATGCAAATGCTAGAAGAAAAGCAATAATGAATCTCAGACTGCTCAGGTGCTATGGTCAAACTAAGAAAAAGAAAACTAGCAAGTATTCTACGACAGAATCACGAAAAGACAAACTGTTTAGTTCGATACCTATCGAGTGGACTTTGATTGATGAAATGCCCATGTTAGTAGTTTGAGATGGAGGAATTGGTAGAAGAGAAGAAAGAGAAAGATGAAAAGAAAGAGAGATAAGGAGCTCGTGCGTCTGGAATAGAAGGTTCGTTTGCGCTAGAGAGTTTGAACTCCAAGAAGACTGGCCTTCGATCGCAGACATGAGAACATGTCTCCGTGGATAGAAATCCGGTCGAGTATATTTAATCCGGCCTCCGAGCACGCTGCAGTGCACGACCAGAAACTCTCGCGATCTAATGACCAGTAAGAAATGTTCACTCTCACGACTTTTTGAACTTGACAGCAAAATTGCACGAAAGAGATGGGAAACAGAGGAATGTAAAAAAAAATAGCAGAAAGAATTATGGTTAGTAAGGTGTGCACGAGTTATTTGTGCTCTCCGATCTCAATACAGTTGAAAGCAGCTCGAAACAAAACCTCTGCTCAAGTTGTGTTCCGGTCTGCTAACCACTTTTTTATCACACGCATCATTTGCGCAATAAATTCATTCATTCTCCGATTTTCGGATGGTTTAGTCACCACAGACCACAATCAACGTTTCCCTGTAAACAGCTCAATTAAAGGGACCGTACCTCTATAATGTGCAATGTAAGTAGTTTTTGAAAAGTCATTCATTCTGTTTTGAGATGAAAGTTGCACACGTTACATACAGAAAGTGCAGAAAACCACATTATTGCGGAGCAAATTAGAAGTTAACCGCATTTGGGTTACTGTAATGCAGCAATCCTTGATCTCTCACTGCTTTGTTGTTTTCATGATATCTACAAATCCTTTGTCACAGCTTTGATTGTTAAAATTTTGAATATGGTTTTGTATTTTTATAGGCATTTTGAAAATTTTGTACGTAGGTGAACTCGGCGGTGTATGTACGTGCGCGTGGTTGCGCCGCATTTTTGAGAACACGGAGCAAAACAGGAAGTTGACACCTAGATGAATGATTGTGTTTTTTCAATGTTGACAACATAGACTAATCAGCTCAAACCTCCAAATTAAAGAGGAACGGTCCCTTTAAATGAACACAATGTCTTATGTTTTTGTGAGCTCTGGAGTTTCCAGAAACTTTTTTGTCGTTTTAAACGAGCCAGAGTGAAACTGTTACATTGAATAAAGTTTTCCGAAAGTTTTCTGTTTTTCTAGTTCATTGATCCTGGATTTTGGACCAATTTCGAATCATGCTGTCACTCTTTTTTATTAGTTTGTTGGAAAATCGTTAACCGCTGCGGACTTTGGTTTTAAATGTGCCCTAGTAGTTTTTGTAGAAAGTCAAACAGTCCCAGACGTTTTCGGCGTATTTACTTGCCCTCTATAAATTTAATAGCTCATTTTCAAAGAATTCCGACAATCTCGACAAATAGTGTGCATATAAATGTTTCCACCATTCGATATTTACCGTTTTCGCTAAAATGGTCAACGTTCCGCTAGCCTTGATAGTTCTAATTGGAATACCAACTATTTCTACACTGACTTGTCACACGAACGGTAAGGCCCAAGTAGTTTAATAAGGTACTTCTCATTTTGATGATGATATATCCGGTAAAATATCATAATTCGATCAATCAACTAGATCAAACTACAAACACAGCACAACATTTACCGCTCTAGATCTCTCATTGAACGACGACAATTTATATGCCATTAATCTCATCTTCATAATGTGACCAATATTAATAGAAATAGTTCACACTACGCTAAAGTCCAAGTCAGAGCCAAATAATATGTTACTAGTATCGTCTTGCCGAAACGTCACTCATAGTTATTTGCAGTCGGGAGATCTATTGACCTGCTAGTAGAAGGTTCCACGCAAACGTGCGCTTCCACCACTACACAATGTTTCTGGTACTTTTTATTTGTTTCATAACAAACTATTTTTCGTTGTAAACATTACTTCTTGTAGTTTGAGAGGCGCTGAGGAGCTTCCGGTTGGCTACAAGTAGTCAGCGCACTAATCTGAGTTCGTTCCTATAATAAAAAGGTGTAGTAATTCAATATACGCGTTTCATTTGAATGAACCATTGTAATTTCCTTGCTCTATGAAGCAAATGTAGTAAGACGTTCACAAACCGAGAAGAATCTCGGTTGCAACTGCCAGAGCTTCCGAACAGTGAGAAACATCTGTCTCACACTTACAACTCAAAAAAACTTTGGAACAATCCAGAAGTCCTTCTTCGCTGTAGGTGAACGTTGTAGAACACCTCAATTAACTTCCCCATCGATTATTTTGAGGATACAACTGATACAATGAATATATATTTGAAGCTGTAGACTCTAAAAACCAACCTTATTTACATTCAATTCAGGCAAGTTTATTCTATTAATAGTACTCGATTTGTAAATGAACTTTTTTAGGACAAATGATGCCAAGAACACAACGATGGGAAAAGTTCTTCGTGTGAAATTCGATGTGGTCTACGGTTGTGATAGGTTCGGGCTTTGTGAGGTGAGCTGTTGAAAGATTCGGAACAACTATGGGCCGATTCTGGTGAATTCTATATCTAACCGGGTTTTTAGGTAACCTAACCTTTATTTGGTAACCTCTTTTTCAGGTTACCTCAGTAGGTTGGTAACCTAAAATGAAAAACCGATTACCTGATTACCCGGATTTTAGTTTCAGGTTACTTCCAGGTTACCTACCAAGGTAACCTGAAAAAGAGGTTACCAAAAAAAGGTTAGGTTACCTAAAAACCCGGTTAGATATAGAATTGGCCGCCGATTCCACATCTAACCGAGTATTTTGGTAATTCTTTTTCAGATTACCTCACAGGTAACCGGTAGGTAACCTTAAACTAGATTCCGGTTACAAACAAACGATATAAAGCAAATTTTGCCTCAGAAAAACGGCAACCGTTTTTATTTCATTCAGGTTAGTTACCGGTTACCTACTGAGGTAACCCGAGAACAGGTTAGCGAAAACCGGTAAGGTTACAAAAAACCCCGATTGCATATAGAAACCACCCATAGGGCCGCCATATGCCATATCATGGATATCATGTTCCCTGAGAATTCGCTGAGTTGAGTCAGTTGATAAACTTTTTGGACCGTTTGAACTCGCTTTATCTGCCCATACTTCTATAAAAAACCGATGTTTGGTTGTTTTTATAAAAAGCTATTAGATAACGACGGCGAAGCCTTTGATGCACTGATTTAATAACTATAAATTTCACGAGAGTGCAGAACACAGCCGTGAATGAGATACACCGTATTCTAGTGTTTTTTTATTGGCGATGACTAACAACGATTTCAGACTGATAAAAACGGGAACACGACAGACAGCAATGTCAAATGCTGCTCGACACACTTGTGCAACAATGGACCAAGACTGCAACTATTCCCACTTTTTGTTCTAATATCCTGTATAACGATGTGGTCTTGATAATATGTAATTCTACGGCTCTTTAATGAAGTTTGTATTATAGCAGTGTACTGGTTCATATATGTGATCAACCAACTTGAAATACAAAAATAGTTGACGCAGAGAAGCGTTTTCACACCCGGACTTGAAAAACTAGCGAGCTGCATATTTGGATGCTCAATGTTCCCGCGAAAGTAAGCCAACTTCTCGAGGATTGGATAAATACGATATATATCTGAAAATACTCGTGCGATAACCTTGGTCAGCTTATAAACCTTTTAGCAGTGTTTGCTCTAGCTGATCAATATGTGCCGACGATTTAGAAAACGTTTTCTCGGTGGCTTCAAAATACTTTCTCGCGGTATCAGAAAGGGTCTGATGTTCTAAAACGGCATCCTACTAGACCCTAGGCCACGCCCCTTAAAGCCTGCAGGGCGTGCAATATGAACGGTAAAATCAAAACCGCTATCTTCTGTTTTTTTCATTAGTTATTTTTACTATAATCATATTTATGTATTTCGCGCTGTTCTTTTTAGTTCAAGTTCATTCATTGCCAGAACGGCCTATAACACATAACGAAAGTACTTCACTGGGTTTACGCTGTATAAATGATGACAGCGTACTCGTAATATCTCTTTAAGCACAATTTGGTTGACGGACGACAACATCATCATACAGATCCGATTTCTCGATTTACAGAAAAATTTAAAAAAAAAGGCGGCGTTTCCTATCAAAACCAGCGATTGAAATGTAAAACATGTGAATCGTTTTGTTTGAACATGTTTGTCCGTCTATTGCTGGTTGTGGTTCATGTTTTTTCTTGCGCCGCACGTTCTGTCCACGTCGATCAAAATTTATTCATTTTCTATGTTTGGGCCGTTCCAGATCGTCAGTTTTGAATTGTATCACATTTCATCCCGGTTGTGTTGGGTTTCTCGATATTTTCATTGAAACCTATTCAGATCTTATCTCCTGCCATGTCAGTGGAAGCAACCCAAGTTACAAGTTGTACATCTGTAGCATCATCGGAGATGAAAGAAGAGAAGAAGGAGAAGAATGTAAGATTTAAATTATTCATAAATTATTCACATTCAAATTCCGAGAGCACAATTAGTTCAGAAACATACGTATTTACTATTTATTATCAACTATAAGTTTCATGAACGTATAGTCGGTTTTCAGGAAGCGATCGAAGAAGACGAAACATTAGAAGAAACTAATGGTAATGACGAAATTTCTCAAGATGATTTGGAAATACAGGATGAAGTAAGTATTTGGCCGTTTTTTTTTTCACAGACAGTTTGGAACATGTCAAAACATCATTGTTGCAGTTGCTACAACTCTTTCTATCATAAAAATTGTAACCTTACTACATTACTTCAAATAGTAGCTTAGCTTGATCTAGATAAATCGTGTCTTTTTGAAACCCACTGTGCTGTGAACCGGTAACCTCATCATAACCATTTTTACATATTGGTGTCGTTCGATGAAGTAGGAATAATGTGGCAAGTAGTGTGCACTGTAGTATTATAGCGCTCGCTGATTTGTCAGTTCTGACGTATTCTCTGCACATTTTATTCTCTCAAGTTCTAACTCTATTTTCCGAAGATAGTTTGAGTTCTTTCAAGGCATGTTCGGATAACGGCGATGTTGTTGGTGAAACATCAGCAGATGTTAAAGAAGACGCTCTTATAGATCAACAGAGCGGTACGAAATGGAAATCTGAGGTATATTTTGTTTTAAAATAATCTAAGCGACTTGGCTGTAATAATCTAGGCGATCCAAGGAACAAGCTCGTGTCCGAAACTTGCAAAATTCACCAGTTTTCGGGCGAAATCATCAATCATAATAGTCGGGTCGGATCTTTCTAATGTGTGTGTTGCTTCTTGCTTGCTAAGATAAAGATAGCGAATAGCAGTCATACACTAGGAGGTATGCGTATGAGATGAACATTGAACTCATTGATTACAAGCTCACAAGTTTTGTTTCCTTTGACGCTGCAGGTGGAGCGTATGGTGTGTGGTTTACCTTTACATGTCAATACGTTCGAATTAATTTAGTTCAATTACAGAATTCGATCGAAAAAGTCGAGAATGAAGTCAATGAAGTCACATCTGACAAGGCGAATGCAGAAGACAACGAGAGCGGCCGCGCATTCCTGGTTTGTCAACATAGTTTGTTACTTATATGAGTTTGTGACCACACACCAGTAAATTATGCCTACTGTTCAAAAAGAAACCCGTTTCGCACATAAAATAAATCCTTTGCTAGCTTTCTACATATTCGACGGACGACGGATAAGGAGCTTTTTTGGGTTTTCTTTTTCTTACTAAGTACCAAGATTGTCGGGGTACGTTTGTTATCATTGAAAACAATCTACTTCATAACTGCTTGCAGACCAACTACAGTAAAGTTATCCGAATTCTGAATAGTCAGAAAAATTCGAAGAATAAACTACTTTTTTTTGCCGAAAATAAGATAATTTATCTATTTCTGTTGCAAAATCAGTGATTGTCACCTGTTCTCATGTAAAACGGACTACTTTCTGTCGAATAGTCGGACCTTACCGGTCTATGTTTCTAGAGCAGTGTGAAGATGTGTCGCCTGCCTCGCCCCGTCTTCGACATGTTGGCCCATATAGATGAGGATGGATCGGTTCGCTTCAACATGACCCAGTTCCGAATGTGGATGAATATCGAGCTGTGGCACATGTGCAAATATGTAGGTTTATTCAAGTAAAGGGATAACCCACTGTTCTATGAAGGAAGCCCATGTCAACAGTTAGAGTATCAACGGACTAAGATCATTTGTCGAGGCATAATTTGAGTTGTATTCAACGTATTCGGAATGGAAGTGCTTATAGGAGTAGAATGGGTAGTGGGTACTTTTTTGAGGGAGTGATACAATTTTCTAGTTTTTGTGAAGGAGCATCACTCAACTTTCTGAAATTTCGACTGCCGAATGTCGCATCGTTAGATGGACAACGGGCTTGTCGAAACGTTGTCCCAAGATGTTGTCATAAAATCGAACTGCATCCATTCGAAACCCTAAATGAACGACTTTTCAAGTAGCAAGTACGATGCTCACTGTTTTCGCATCTGTCAACTTTATCGATGAAATGATAGTATCAATTGTTTAAGGTCGAGGGTAAGGAATGGAAAACCGTTGATCACCCGATGCTAGATCTAACTGTCCCGAAGAATGCTGCACCAGATATACTAGTCCGGTTAGTTTTCTTGTTTGTTACGACTGGAAGATGTTAGTGAGTTGTAATTGCGGTGCGACGCAATTTATTATTCATATCTTTTTTTTGCTCTGTAAACTATGTAGCAGACATGTTACAAGAAAACATGTTACATGACTTTAGTTTTTCGAAGCTTGACAGAACAAAAACCAGTTAAGTTGGTGTTGTCTCAAATACTGAATTTTGCAGAAGTTTTCTTCCTGAGAATATGGCCTGGGAAGAACATCGTATTCAGTTGGAAAATAAGGTTTGTTTGTTTTGTCACACAACACAAAATATTTGAGTCTTTAGTATGGGGTCAGAGAAGTTTGGGTATGAAAACAATTATTTCGCCTGCTTGGGGACATGGGGACATTTATAAAATTAATCGTAGTGTTCTCAGTTCAGACTTTTTTGTAGTAGCTCTCTGATACTCTTTTCTGTACAATTGCCAGATTTCCACTTGGTTATAGGAGGCTGATTGCATGGGTTTCTACGACACACTTTGGAAATTTGTCATAACACCTAATACGTTACGTTTTTGGTTTAATTTGCACTCATTCATATATTTGTTTTGCAGATGATCGACAATATACCGGCCGGGTTTCATAAGATGACCGCCAACCAGCGAAACAGGACAATTGCGAAGATGCGGAAAACGGCAGTAACCCAGGTACTTCCTCCTGCCCTTTACATCCAAAATAGGACACTAAAGTGGTTTTCGAGTTAAGACCTCTTCGTAAGTTTTTGCCGGCGACAGCTCAATGAGCAAAAAGTATTATAAATGGGTCATTTGAAATAGACAATCAATAATCATAGTTTTTATGAAGACGCTTAGCTCAAAGGAGTAGGAGACTAGGAAGTAGGGAGTGGAGGTGTGAACGCAATAGCTGTAATTGTATTGTGACATCTAGTGAGAAAATAAAAAAATTAACGAACGTTAACTTAGAAATAGCTCTGCAGTTTTGCAAACGTATTATTACCCGGTTATTTTAGTTTTAGCCCATAAAAACTGCCACTGGGCGCTGTCAGCTACTATCCGAAGTATGCCCTTTTTAAGCTTTATTATGTAGGACGTAGGACCACTAAAACTCTTTGTTTCAGGCTCAAAAACTGTTCAAGAAGAAAGGAAATGGCGGCCAAGCTGCTCCGAATCCAGCGGCTAAGTCTCAGTCTGCTCCAAAGCCTGTTGCCGGATCACCCGCTAAAGCGGTCGCACAATCAGTGGCAGAAATCGTACCGGAAAAACCATCCGTACCGTCTGTTATTCTACCAGCGCAGGTATTTACATTTTTCTTTCTATATCCCCCGGGTTCGGAAAATTCACTTTCTGATGGGACCGAACTCTACTATATTTTAAGAACATGGAAACAGTTTCGCGCAGGCGAGAAAATTGCTGTTATTCCATTTTCACCATTCCTTCTCTATGAAACGTTTCTGGGCCACTCAACACATGTCGTCAGAAGTAAACATTCGGAAGTGTTCAAGCTTTCAGGAGATGAGAAGTTGGAGTTGGTGTCCAGTGTCTACTTGTAGTATTACTAGCTTGGTTCTCATATACACACACTTATCTGCTAGTAGCGGAATGTGATTTTCCGACAACGAAGTGTGTGTGTGTGTATACATTGCGATTGCTGATGCTGAGAACAGCGCATGATACGGTCGAAGTCGAATTATGAGCTCTGTGACCGTATTCACGAATGTCACGGGGAGCTAAAGGAGCTCGCCGCACCTCTGGACCCTCCTCACGAGCACACTATTTCTCTGCTCTACCTTCCCTGCGGGAAGATATTTTAGCCCCGGTGGTTGGTGAATATGGTGTACGGCCACTGAATATGCTCGTAAATGATGTATCGCTTGATAAGTATTTCGAGATCCGCTGGCTAGTCTCATTTTTGGACTGCTCACTTCATTTTATTGTGCAGATTTTTAATAGCGATTTCGAGCGTTCTCTGCCTATGTACCATTGAATCGTATCAAACAGAAGGAATAATCATTCAATTTTCAAAGTTGGATACCAAGTTCATTGTGAACACTTTTCAATCAATGAATTGTGTGAGTGATCTACGTGTGACTTGTGAGCTAGTACTGCTCTACATCACATTTTCTCGCCCTGCGCATGTCTGCATGGATATTATGCGCTTGTTATCTGTGTCGAAATCATCCTTGGAATGTTGGAGTTGTAAACCATCAGTTCAATCATATATGAGAACTGAGAAGGTTGCGGCGTGAAGATTCGCTTTGATCAAGGAAATATTCAACATTCACCGTATATTGTTTACTTTGTGAGGAAAATGTTCAATACAATATACGGATGTGATAAGAATTTTTGAATCAGAACTGGTCAGTTTCTGATGAAATGTGTTGAACAGAGTGCGAACTGAGATCTCGTTCCCTGAATAACAGACTTGCGACAGTTTTTTTTTGAAATCCACATAGTACGAGTTTCATGTCATCACGACAACAATGTGTTGGGATGAATGTCTGCTCATATTCAGACATGGATTCTGCTCATCTTACATATCTCGCTCACATTTGCTCAATAAGTTCATAGCGATGCACCGAGCACCGTAGTCTCTGAACTTATTACCGGAGATCGTGTTCCAGTGTCTCAGAACAGCGCTTTTAATTCGGTTATCAGATAAAATTACGGGCAATTGGATCAATCTTGTACCAGCTTATTCGTATTTCTTAGTATGTTTCTCAACAACCCTGCTTTCAGAACTTATAGTGCCTATTTACAAAATATGGAGTTGATCCGTTAGCCTTCATTTAATTGGGGTGATTTATGAGAGTTTCCTTTAGTCGAAATATTTCTCGCAGCAGTCAGACTGGAATTCTCACAAACATTCCGTGATCTGTGAGCCTATTTTAAAATAACGTGCTCATCTTATCATTTATAGTGTAGTTTTACAGCAGTTATCTGTGTACTACAGCAAATTGCTCTTTTTTTAACCATACTCGACTTGATCGTCAGAACCTCGGTTCTGCTACGTTGGATCAATATGGGTCGGTTTCTTTCAATAGAACCGGACCGGTGTGCTCATATTGACCAAAAGGTCACTGGCTTGATTCAGATTCTCCCCGCTGAACCGATGCCTGGCTCGTCGAAGAAGACGGATTATGCGGCAAAGAATAATCAGAACGCTAAAAAGCGACCGCATGAGTAAGTTTCTTCGGACAGAGCGCTACGTGTTTCAGTAGTGATTTCTACTCTCGAACACAGAGCTTGGGATCTATGAAGCCTTCAACCCTTGATGTTTGCTTACGACTAGCGACTATATGCGTAGTTGAGGGTATACAAGTTTTTATGGGCACGTGTATTTAACATAGTAGGTGTACACATAGTTACTATTCCTTGTCTCTCCCTCACTGTCTAACCCTGGTCAAGTAGCGCTCCATGTTTGTCTTCACGACAGCTTGGAACATACGATCTCTTCAGGAGAAATTTCTTCATGTTATCGTTCTCTCAGCTTCAACTCACTGTTCTGATCCAACATGGTCAGTGTGGAGGTTTTTCGTGGTTGTGTGCAACGTTCACGAGCCTCCCTTCACGAAGCCCGAACATATTAAGCTTGATCAATTTATTACTTCTCTCTGCCTACTCAGATGTCCTGTATTATCTCCAAAATGTTACTAGACTTAGATGGCGGGGCTAGTGCTACACATTATCAGTGCGTGAGGCATACATTAATAATCACTTCACCAGCTCGCTGGAGTTCTTGCTCTGTTTTGGTATTTTGGTTTCGTCATTGATGACTAAGTTTGTACTGCGCCGTTTCACCTGGTCAATACGTATCACTTCTATAACAGTAAAGTACTTCAGAAGTGTGGACAAGGGTGCTCAAAAGAGTTCTTCAAATATCAATGGAAAACCTGGTCCAAATGCAAGTCCTGCTAAGGGCAAGTCTGCACAACCTCAACCACAGAAGAGTAAGTTCGTATTATATTTACAAAGTACAACAACAACACGGTCGAACTTAGTAGTTTTGATGTTGCGGTTTGTTGTGCTGACATATTTTGCGTTGTAAGGTTCTGAAGACGGTTTCAAGATTTGATGTGTATTTTTTAAGCTTTCCCAAAGAAAGGAGTTCCCGCCAAGACTCAGAACAACAAGCAGCTGCAGCAACAACGCGGAAATCAAAACGGAAAACAGCAAGGTAAAGTTTACTGTCTTTGTTTAACACATAAATGTAAATGAGGATAGATATTTTCATATGCGAATAATTTGAAAATTATGTATGCAATTTGCAGAACGTACTCCACAGTCTGGCAAGCAGCGAGGAGGTCCCAATCAGCAGCCAAACAGGAACTCGGGTCTGTATCTATGTTTGGTGTGAATGTGAACGATTATACGATGGCGATTATGTGTTCGATTATTATGATTACCCATTGTGAAATTAGGACGATGCGAGAATAGCCACGAGAATACAATATGAACAAATTTGTTACTTCTGGGAACGTATAAGTGGCAGTTCCCTCTCGCAGACTGCAAACTTACTACGAAAATTCCGTCTTTTCTCAACCGAAATCTTCAAATTAAGATGTTGAAGAAGAACCAGGGTCTTTGCTGCGAAACCTGAGCGAATTCCTTCTTTTTGACCTCAAAATGCTGACATTTTGAGAAATTCACTGATGTGTATTTCTAAAGTTGTACTTGGGAATTGTTCAGGAGCTGGCAACCAGCGTCGCGATTCCCAGATGGGTCCAGATGCGAAGAAAATGCGTTGGAGAGATCAGCAGAACGGGGGAGGAAGGGACAGGGAAGCGAGAAACAGCTGGTCCGAAAACCCGAATACCGGCAGACAGGTTGGTTTTAGTTAATTCGCAGGTTTCATAGTATTTCAATATAGAGATTAATGTCATTCTATGATATATGTACTCGAGCACCCATGGAAGTATTTCGAAGATGTTCAATATATTTTCCACTATAAATGAATGTGTGCAGTTGTAGAACCAAGGGCTTATCGTTTGCTGTAAACGTTTTGGGGAACATTGACTTTTTACCCCCCACCTTTCTGAATTGGTATTGCGTTTGGGGAATTGTAGTTTGACCCCCCCCCACCGGGGGGTGATAATTCAATTTATCACTTGCAATACAAAAGTTTGAGGGTGGGGGGTAAAAAGTAAACATTTCCGGTATTGAAGTTCAGCCCCCCACTCGTTGAAGTTTGACCCCCCACCATTGAAGTTCTACCCCCCGCCGACCCAGGTGGGGGGTAAATAGTAAATGTCGAACGAAGTTGATTTTTGACCCCCCCCCCTCCTAGATTTTCAGATTTTAGCTTGGGTGGGGGTTGAAGTGCTACGGGGGGGGACTCAACTAAAGTGGGGGGCGATACTTCAATTTTCCCCCCAATGTTGTTTTGATATTTTCGCTGGAATACATGCAAAGGGTTGGTTTCAGATGCAGGGCATGAGCCACCCGGCGTTCAACAATCGCCCGACTGTCAACTGGAGCAACACCACGGCATCTGCTGCTGCCGTCAGTCCGTGGGCCGCGCCACCCGCAGCCATCAGACAACAACACAGGTAGTTCTAGCTCGTTTGACCCAGCACAACTGCACAACTATAGGGGGTGCCAAATATGATAATGTTTGTCTCGCGCCGGAATCGAACCTGGGCGCAAAATGATGGTAGCTGCGGACCAAACACTGCGCTACGAGAGCTCACACTCTCCAATCGTTGGAATCAAATTTATGGGTCCATACACAGCGGAAATGGAGATATACAGTACCCTCCCTCTTTTTGGTTGGCGACGACTATAATATTCACGTTTAGCGACTTTCACCACGCCTTCAACCACCTCTGCTTTCCATCTTCCATTATCAATTCTGGCGTGCGGCCGCTCGGAGTATGAACGCAGCTCGCATCCTTCCAAACTCTCAAACTAAAGTCATAATGCGGGTATTATCATAGCTCATTCATTCTTTGATCGTTTACGCCCTTTTTAGTATGTTGCTCTGTTTTCAGCGATAATTCTGATTTGGAGTCGTTGATGCGTCGTGCCGCCTATGAGCAGAATACGATTCAGCCGGTTCCTGCTCCAGTGCCCAGACATCAGGTTCGTACGTTGATGGAGCAGTTTGGAAAGTAGTGGTATCAATATCATATATGCAAATGATTCAATGCTAACCCCTAGTCTCCGCGGTACATAGAGTCGCACTTTTAAGGTAGACATTGGTGCCGACGGGTTGTCAGGAATGTTGCTGGGACAACTTTCTGCCGCGCTGGGATCCTCACATCAACCTACAGGCACGGGACGGACAACTTTCGATCAGTATCAGAGGTTAGTTGTTAGTTGAAAATTACAATGTTTGAAAGGTAATAGAGAATGGGTTTTTTCATATATTGCTGGTTAAATTACAGAATTTTTCGACACCCATGTCTTAGATTACTTACTTTTTTCAATTTATATTACCTCGTTTATACAACCAGAATGACTAAATTTACGACATGTTGTGCTCATTTATTTTAAATTGAGAAACAGGTTGAAACTTTGCCCAACATAACATTGTTTATTGTTATGTATTGAAGCGTTTTAGTTTTAGATCTGCATCTCCTGTTCGTATGAGCAACAATTATGGTGGCTCTTCAATGGGTAGTTACGGATATACGGAGAAGCGAAGTGCCGGTGCGTTCCAATTTCGCGTTCGAATAGTAGTCTTAGTTTCAGTTTGAATTGAGAAGTTTCAGGTTTTCTAGGTGCAAAAACTCGGTTCGCTTTTTGTTCGGAGTTTATTCATAATCTTCACCTTCAAATACCTTCTACCTTCACCTTCAATCTTCCTTCAACCTTCAACGTTTAACCTTCAAATAATTGTTTTTTTGTCGCAATAATGAAGTTTCATTGTTATAAGTACCTTGTACGTAGAAAAAGGTCAATGGAGTTTTGTTTTTGGGTAACTATTAGTATTTCATGTTGATCTTCAATTTTCTGTTTTTCAGCCGATCTGGATATGGATCGCTACGTGGAGCCGTTGGATAAGCAGCAGTTGCCGAGAGGAGCTGGCCTTTATGGGGTTGGCGTTGGAATGGGAATGTCTGGTGACCATGGATCAGCCATGGGAATGGGCAGCAATAGTAATATAAACAGGTATGTACATTCATAGTTTGTAGGTGATATCAGAGTATTGTTTATTAGAAATGACGGTTTTTACGAATGGTTCTGTATATGTTTACACAGACATGGATATCATAAACCTAGCCAATACAAACTGTGTCGGTCTGCCAGTTTTCAGCGTGGGAAATGTTTCGCTGTTTTGCTATTTATCGATGAATCATTGGTCAATAAGAATGATGTTCATTTCGTGCAGTTTCCCTATGGCCTATGGTTGAATAGTTCAGAGATAACACTTATTTACTTTTATAGGAAAAAAGTTGTTGCTTACAGCAGTTTCGATAATCGCCTGATGGGTCAACAGAGCTCGATGGGTGCGTTCTCCAGTCCGATGGGTGGAATGAATACCAGTTACGGTAGTTCGAATGGAATGAGTGGCGGATTGGGTTTCAGCGGGAATCCCGGAAATGGTCTTATGATGTCACAGGTAATTAGTAGATTTGTTGATTGGGTGGGTTCAATATTCCCAGTTTCGAGCCCCGATTTGGACAGGATTTTTGAGTCAAGTCTCAAACTTTACAACTATTAAGCGGTATTTCATCTGGTTATTCGTTCATCCGTATTCCTTGAAAACAAATTTGGATTGATGATGAAATCAGGATTATGCATATTAAAAGTTGCCGAAATGACTAAAAAGAATATATAGTCAGGTTTTAAAGTTTCTTTTCTTCAGAGTGAACCGAGAGATTCGTATGGTTCGTTTTTGAATCAGCTGAATAGCAACCAGAGAGACAAGTGAGTTTTTCAATATTGAATATTCGCTGTATGTTTGAAGAAGTTAATTTTCGAACGTGAAGGTGACGTTGTATGTTTTCAAAAACAATCTGTGTCGCCAAAATAATCCAAACCAAGTTTGTTTCAACAGATTTCATTGTGGGGAATTGAAAAGTTTAAGACGAATTGAATGAAAAATTATGCGAAAACATTTGTTCACGTGGCCAACGAACTGTGTTCTTCTTTACGAGTGTCGTTTTGCAGTGGCCGTGAGCGTAATGGCAGTCCGAGACGTTCTCACGGGGGAGGTGGTCGCAACAGAGGTAGAAGAGACAGACGATGAAAATATATTCATAGAATCCAGATCACGGTTTTGCTATGTTTTTTTTTTGAATGTCTTCTGAACTGCGCGTTCTCATGCAGAGTCTAGATTACGGTTTAATTATGTAGCTCTCGTTGAAGTTATCAATTATTTATTTCTTGAATAGTTCCTTTGCATGGTCTATTTTGTTTGCCTTTTCTGTACACTTTTCGTCCCTTCTTAGAAGTCATCTGAATCTGTGTGGAGGTTATCATTGCGATCTCTATACAAGTTGTGTATAGCTGTTAATAACTGCTTTTCATCAATAAATTTATTCTATATTCAATCACATATGTACAAAAGCCATGGTAATGCAGCAATATAGGCACGATAAGTGAGCGATAGTACAGGTGTCAGTTAGCAAGGTTCAAAAATACCTGTTAGTCAAAATGTAAGGTCACTTCGAAACTGTTAAAGAAAACATGTTACCAATATGTAGATAATTTAAAAATATCTGAAATGTGAGCCTATGGAATCTCTAAAAGCTGAAAAGTTTGCAAATATATATGATATCTAGCAAACAATTACATTTAAGCAAGATAGAATGAATCGGTATTTAAGTATACACATTCTACATACAAAAACAGTACCCGTTACTGGTTTCCTGAAGTGATTTCAACGATTTGAATGCTTCTACAGATGGGATTCGGACACTCACGGAGGTCCATGAGCGAGAGTTTGTTCGGGTGGTCGCCACACACCACCTGCACGCGACCCGACGACTCGTAGCCACATCTGAGAGATAGAGGGTATTATTGACTGAATTGTAATCGATACGGCAATTTATTGATTAGTTTTCGATAGACGACTCGTAACTGCATCTGAAGGGAACAACATGGTACTGATCGGTTTTCAATCGGAATCGGACAAGATATTAAATAGTTTAGAACGATATTATAGGTGTGAACACTGCTAGCCACATCTGAAGGAGACAAAACATTATTGACTGGTTTTCAATCGATGTGACTTCTAGAACTTAATTAGTAGATTCTGAGGGAAAAAAATATGAAAAGTGTAACATCTTAACCGTGAACACAACACATCTATTAGTTTTTGAGCGGGGTCGTAGCAGCTGAACTTGTTCAGCTGAGATATCCCTGAATGTTTCATGAAGACTATATAACGGACCGTTTGCAGACGACGTGGCCTTCTGGTCTGTTGCAGATGCACTTGTTTTTCTCCGGTGGAGAAATGGGACAAAATGCATTGGGACGGGATAGAACCGTCTTTTGAGTAGCTACCACGCGGGGCTCCGACTGAAATTAATTAAATATTGTATGTTGGTCATTCTTCGAGCGTGGGCGTATACTGTAGTTTATCACACTTAGGTGAAATGAACTATATAGTATACTGGTATTTTTTCGATTGAGGACGTACAATAAGAGGATTCGGTCTTCCCAAACCAATTCTATACGGCGTATGTTTCTCTATTACTCTCTGCTTGTAGTTTGTAGTTTGAGATGGCCAAGATCAAACGTAAACTATGATCTGGTCACGGCGCATAGATCTTGGTTTGATATTGTGTACACATAAGGGGATGAATGAACACCAGTGGTTCCTAAATTGTGATTTTGGTAACATACCGTAGTAATTTCTGGTTTAGTTTTTAAGGACTGGGGACGGGATTGTGGAGGACTGACACGACCACGACGATTCTCCTGAAATAGGGTGTTCTACTGTAAATAGTAGTGAATGATGTTTGTATCATACAAAGAATGTCGAAAGTGTGAGTAGAAAACGGAATGATTCGACGCACACCAGTTTTAAAGGGGGACAGAAAGGAAAGTTAATATGAAAGAGCTTATCAAGAGAAACCGATAAGTATAACTTTTAATTCAAACTAACCAACCTAATTTGCATACGGTTGACACGTGTTTGCCTGTTTTGGCGCGCGCAACGTTAAGTTTAGGTACCCCGGGGTACCTAAACTAGCTTTCCTTTCTGCCCCCTTTAAGTTGTACATGAATTTCCGTGACGAATGCATTACAATTGGGCTGGTAAGCTCACTTTCTCGCGTTGTACTCCTATCACAGTTCTCACGTAGAATCAGTTTTTCGACTGGGCAGTCGCTGGTTTTACGGAGATTCGGAGACGAGATCTATCCTACCCTAAGCTACACAGTGCAATCGGAAGTTATTGTTCCCTAACCAAACATAACTGAAAGATACTTTGCTTTTGTTTAAAAACTTTTATTAGGTAAAACTTTCCTATTTCATACCCATCCCGTTGATTTTTGGTCCTAGTTCATGAATTGAGGGGTGTATCTTTATCAAACTACAACAAAGTTTCGATCATTGTCAAACCTTGAGAGAATCGGACTTGGGCGACACCTCGATCGTCGAGGATCGAGGAGAAGTGCGGACGGAACGCGGCTGCTCGCCGTCGCGACGCGATGTTTTCTGTTCGTTACGACCGGATTCGGTCGCGCGGCGCGGCTGAAACAAGCGCTAGATATGGTTGTTGTTCACGATGAATGGTCTTCAATAACAGTTGAAACCATGTGAACAGTGAAACAATGTCGCTTTGTTTCCAATTTTTCGACCAAAACAGTTCATAGAAGTCGCTCACGGCTGAAGCTGTACACGTTGTACAGTATGCGTAGTTGGAACTCGCTGCGTTTCAGAAAAGCAGCCACTCAAGCAGTTTCTTACCATTCAGCAAGCTGATGTCTTAGAAAAGAATAGCTTGTCTGCGATCTTTTGACCTTCACGCGTTCTCGCTTTTGTAGTTCGCTAGTCGCAGATGATGTGCAGAATGATTTTGAGCCCTTTTCACAGGATTTTTCCGCATTTTTACTCACGCCCGATCGATTCTTGGTTTAGGTGCAACTGTTATTTTTGCCTCACTATTTTGTGATTGTAGTTTGAACCCGTAGCGTTTCAGCAATTTAAACTACAAGTCAGTTATTATCATAAATAACTTTTTTACACTTTCACTCACTTCCGATCGATTCTTGTTCTGTTTTGGCGAATGGCGATTTTCCTTGTCCTTCTGGCAGGATTCTGGTGTCTCGCGGGGAGACTTGGCACCATCATTCTTCGGCGATCGATACTCATCCGAACGACGCGATTTAGAGTCTTCCTAAAAATAACTACGGTTATCGTACCTGCTAAAAGAGCCTCAGAGAAATAAATATCGTGATTGATGTGTTCACGGCTCTGGTGGTGAAACGTATCACCTTTCCCCCCTCTTCTTTTTCTTTCGTTTTTCCTCTCTCTTCTGTTTCATGATTCGTACACTCAATCTGTATCTCTTTCTCAAAGGAACAAACGCGATCGCTATGTTTCACGTTTTGATTGGAAATCACAATGGGTTCCTTGAACACGGTTGTGTTTGCGTGTTCGGTTCGATAATCAAAACAAACATTGCACTACCACAACAGACGGAGTTCATTAAAGGACACCGGAGAGCAACACGGTTTCTCGTAAAGCTGTTGTATCCTACTTTTGATTGGACACGTTGTGTGTCGCGTGGCATTGTCACGTGAATGTCACGTGGACTGATCAAACTAATATACTAGTTATTTGTGCTCTCTGTTCTCAATACAGTTAAAAGCAGCCCGAAACAAAACCTCTGCTCAAGTTGTGTTCCGGTCTCCTTTAATGACGAAAAAAGAACATCGATTCAGTTGAAAGTTCACTTGCTTACGGTAGCGATATAGACAGGAGTGACGAGGACTATACCTTTTCGTCTCCGACTGTCGGTCCTCGTCCGTTCTCGAGCAGTCTGCGTGGAACGTAATACGCTTGCGTGGGACGCGGCTGTCTGAAACAGAAGTACAGGCCGCCGTAGCAAAATATTGTGAAAAGGTCACCTTCAAGCTCAACTATCTGGTTAGCACCTTCTCCAGGTCGTGGTCCCCGCTCCCCATACAAAGGAAATTGGCCAGAATGTGGCCAGAATGTGTTTACGTCTCCAGTGAAGTTGAGCTCACTACTTGCATGACTTTGCTATGGTGCCAGAAGTACGGATGCCGTAGTGAAGTTTCACAGAAATCGTCACAACTGAGGCGGTGAATCGAGTTCACAGTTTTGAGTAGTACTCGATTAGTAGTACTTGTAGGTAGTTGAACTCAGATTGTAGTCACAAATACTAGGCTCAACTATGTTGGGTTCACCTTCACGGGATCGCACAGTGCTCGGGTTTGTCATATGTGGGATAACTACTAGCATCACTTTCTATGGTACTAGGTTAAATTAGATTCGGATTTTTTTGAAGTTTGAAAAGTCCGAAAAAATGGAGAGGTGAATGTCGACTTTTCCGAGAAGAACTCACGAGAGCGGACGAGAAGTAGGCGACATGTCCATTACCTGTAACGAGGAAACTACAATAAATGTTAGGCAAACTAATTAAAGTACAATAATCATAAGTAAACGACAAGAAATCTCTCGTGGAAGAAAGACAGGTGGAAGAAACATAGATGAAACAAAGTTTACTTCAAATATAGAAAATTATATAAGAACAAAGCTAAAACGGTAAGTGTATAACTTTTTGGAATAGGAAAGGTCATTGTAATGAATAAAAAAGTTAAATCTATGAAAATAATAGCATATTTGTCGGTATTTCATCAAGAAGTCTCCAGAACTCTTTCAAGAAAGTTCGACCAAAATGCGGTGGCTACCCACTTTCGAAACATCTGTGATGTTTCTACACTGAATGACTCATTAGCAGTTGAAAGGAATGCGCTGCGCGATATAATCGATTACTACTGTTTCATAATACAATACAAGTTTTATATTATAAACTAAATTCAAAGACAAGCTTTTGGTTATTCTGACATAAACTTGGACTCATTTCGAATTCAACAAATCATTTCATTCCATATGCACGTGACATTTTAAATTTTAAATTTTTAGTTTTGAAAGATGGCAACCCGATAACTGGTGCAAATCAAAACCTCAAGAGATACGTTATGAGCAATATTTCACGAACTTCTCATGAGATTCTATTGATTGCTATGCTTCAAGGTTAGAAGTTCACGAGTAGCTCAGGAGGTGTTCCTGAGATTCTAATGAAAAACTCAGAGTTTCTCATGAGGTTAGAAGGATTGTTACGCAGCCTGAGAGTCAATTTTCTGCAGTGGTACATCGTTTGATTTTATAGCTTGAACAGTTGGCTACCTTGATGCAAGATCCGAAATGCGAATTTGAATCAACTTTTTGAGATTATTATAAAATAGGTCCAGTCTATGATTTTTTGAATAAAAAACGCTACTACACTTATCTCTATTTCAACGAAACTACTAAAAGTTGTTGAGAATGGAAGCATGAAAACCGACTTGTGGATTGAATTTATGAGTCTTCCATTAAACAGAATGCTTCCAAAATCATCTTGATTCCTTCGAAACTAGTTGGTGAGGATGTACGCTTAAAGGCAGGACTTGTAGGTCAAAATGAATTTTACTTAAAAAGTCTTCCAAAATTATCTTAAATCTGAGGAAACTACTATTAGTTTGTGAAGGTGGAAGCTAGAAAGCTTGTCGGGAAAAGTAGGAAAAAGATAATTGTTCAAACGGAAGATCTCAGTAACTGGTTCCGTTCGATGGAAAGAACATCTGACTATTAATAAAGATCGTCGCTTTAGAAAAGGATGAAAGGAGGCCTATCGCACTGAACTGAGACAGAGACAGAAGAAAGACAGTGAAGAGAGCACCAAACACAGAGGGAAAGACAGTAAGAAGAAAAAGAAGAACTTGAGAAAGAGAGGCAGAGGGACATGAGGAGAGCAAAAAGGAAGGGAGAGAGGGCGAGAGAACGGAAAAGAGAGAATAGAGAGCAGAGAAAGGGATAATAGAGAAAGAGAGAATAGAGAAAGAGAGATTAGATAAAGAGAGATCGACAAAGAAAAAATTAGTTAGTCACTCACTTGTTATCTGGTGTACTGAAAGTGAATTGACTATTTCTGTTCTGGTTTGAAATGGGAAGAGAGGGACTGATAGAGGGAATTCAAACAAAAACAAGACCACTTTCCCATAACAAGTGGAGCTAATACCAACAATTACTGTAGAGAGGAGAGGGATTCATTGAGAGAGAGAGACAGAGAGAGAGAGAGAGAGAGAGAGAGAGAGAGAGAGAGAGAGAGAGAGAGAGAGAGAGAGAGAGAGAGAGAGAGAGAGAGAGAGAGAGAGAGAGAGAGAGAGAGAGAGAGAGAGAGAGAGAGAGAGAGAGAGAGAGAGAGAAACACGAAGAGGATATGAAGATGGAGAAAATAGAACGATAGGGAATGATTGAGAGCGAGAGACATAAAGAGAGAACGCAAGCGAATAGGAAACAAGGAGAATGAGAGAGTCAGCAGACAGGAAAAATGCGCAGATCACATGAAAAGAAAACCGAAGCGCGGGATTGATAAATTGGAAATCAAGACAGTGCACAAAATCAAACTATACAGTAGCTGATAGTTTTTGTGTTTTCGAGATTTTCGGAGAGCTCTGACAACTTGAAATTATGTTTTGTTTAGACTACACACCGACAAAAATTTCATTCACGAAGTCTAGACTACCATAAAACCACAGGCATTTGAATGTTCGACAGCATCAACAAGGTATCGATTGGTGAAACAAAGTATTGTAATATTGTAAACACGACCGATCTCGTACACAACCGCAGCCACCGGTTATGCCATGGGAAGGAGTGTGTTACTGGAACAATAACCCCCATCATACCTGTTCCCCCCTTTTTCATTCAAACCGAAAAAAGGCGCCAAATTCCACACAACGACGACCATTTATCATCTAATGAACTATTGATTGCTGAATAGCCAAAACTTTTGGATTTGAAGCCTAGAGTTCAGGTAGACTTCCAATTTGCATAGTCCGTTTCCTCACTCTGTATAAATAAAAAGGTGGTGAGGCCGAAACGATGTATTTTATTTTAAACTTAGTTAATATTAATATCATAGATAGTATTTATTACTTTCAATTCATTTAATCATTTGTTTAATAACTTCATCCTAATTAACTTGATTTTATTTAACCTATTTTTGCTTATTTAACTACAGTATATTTTAATGAAAACATAGACCTTAACGATAGTTCGAATTTGGAATAGATTTTTAAATTGAGAGAGAGAGAGATGTAAAGAGCAAGAGGGTGAGAGAAGTGAGAGACAGGGATATGAAGAGAAAGAAAGGGAGAAACAGAAAGAATCCTGAGGGCATCAAATAATGGACAGCAAAGTGGACCGAGTGGCAATAAGACAATTATTTGATTGGAAGTCTCTGATTGATAAGGAGGGCAGACGAGGACAAGAGAAAGAGAGAAGAGAGAAAATAGAGAGGAGAAGCGAGAGAGAGAAAAATACACAGAGAGAGAGGAGACGACAGAGAGAGAAACAGAACATAAAAATTTTAAACTTAAGTTTATAACTTTGTTAACAAATTGACAACCGTTAATTTGGTCAAATGTTTTCGGTACAGTAACTAACATGCTAGAAAACTCAAGATAACAAAGTCGGATAAGGAAAGGGCATATGACGTCACATCAATGACACTTTCCGTAGGAGATTAGGTACGGTACGTTAGTGCCGTATAAAAATGGAAATTGCTAGAAATTATCAGTTCAATACTGGAACTTGAAGTTTTCATGTAGGTCAATTAACTGCTAGTAGAAGTATTATAGGCATTTAAGAGAACAATATAAATGTAAATGATCGAACACATTAGTAATCCTTTAAACAATCAATACAACATGCATGAATGACTATCACAGAAGATTAGCAACCACAACATATCAAACAACAGAATAGTCACGAAAACGTGAAGAAATGTTAAACTAGAAGAAATTGAATAGTCAAGTAAAGTTATCATTCTAATGAGAAACCGTGCACTTTGTCATTGCACGTTTCTGAGTTCTGCTGTGTTTAACATGTTTCACGTTACTTTGTAATTGACTAACAGTATAGTAGATAAAATAGGCATTTGACTAGCAGAATAGAACATTCAGATACGTATCTGTGTTGGTGAACAAGTTTTCTTCGGATTACGGTAGCTTCGAATTAGTGACAGATTCTATTACATCTACAGCTGATTTGACTAAACCTGACAGCACTGATCTGGGTGTGCCAGTTTCGAAAACCACAAATACGTTGAATTTCTTCAATGAAGAAACGGTCAAAATGAAATACCAATTTATAATACTCCCCAGATATGGTCAACGTAATATTAAACGTGCGTCGCCTCACTTAGTAGTAACTTGTTGATAGCAGAGTTAAGAGGTGGCAGTGTACACTTTTGGGTGAAATAAGTATATAATGAACTTATATTCAACTATATCAATCCTATAAAAGTGAACGTTATAACGTTATAATTACGACTACTGATAAACTTCACTCGGAATGATAAACCTTGAAGTGAAAGCCAGAATTTTCTATGACGGGAAGAAATGAACGCGCGAACATGAAAGACTGAAAGGAACACTATCTGGGTTCGAATCGAAATCGATAGTGGAGTAGGATCAGATCTGGGACAGATGGGGGCCTTTTTTCTGACACACTTGGTTGGGAAGACAACTACTACAGGGGTCGCTCAAGAACAAACTTTCGGTACTTCTTTCTATAAATGTTGCTGAGTTCTACTGTGTTTGTAGTTTGATCCCACTGTGTTCCAGTGGGGGTGGAAATGCCGTTGTCTACGTGAAACATACTACAACGCAGTTATCACCTTTCATTACAGAAGAAAATCATCATATTACGAGTTTCATCCGGAGTTTAAATTTGAAAAACAGGTGATGGGACGGACGGTGGAGCTGTGTTTTAAAGATTGGCTTTTTTGAGAAGGCACATGACACAATTTTATCGATACCAGCTTTGTGGAGGAAAACGTCTCTCTGAATTGGTTATAGGACATACTTGGTGTTTGAAAATAGACATATTTGGTTTGGAATACTGGTTTGAGCAGTCATAATCTGCCCAATCCTTATGCACCGGCAAGAGAAGAGAATTTTCGGAAAAAACGGATGTATGATTGTAAAAACGGATACCTGGTCTTTCAACTAAAGAACCATGAGATTCAGAATGGAATATTTTTGGAATAAAGAAAAAACATGGAGAGAATAGAATAGAATAGAATAGATTTATTCGCGATTCAACACGTGACTTTTCACATTGTTGGATGTGGCACTCCGATTGGAGAAATATAAGAAACGGATGGTCTGATGGATGGAGAAAGAGAGGAGTGTGTCTTGACTATCGCTACGGTTGCAACTATCATAGTGGCTGTAGGGGTGATTTCTCTATATCCCCTTCCCATCGTAGATATGGGGGGGGGGGGGGGGGGGTTAGGGGGATACCCACAATATTAAAAATACAAAGTTTTTGTAAAACCACATAACTTAAAAACTGCAGAGAAAACTAGTACTAGTTATGAAAAAGAAGTTGGTAACTAAACTATGAATATATCACGACTATCGCTAGTGTTGCAACTATCCTAGTGACTGTGGGGGTGATGTCTCTATATCTCTTTTCCATCGCAGATCTAGGGGGGGGGGAGTTAGGGGGGATATAATCAGCGAACCGCTATCAATCTATCTATCGATCTCACACGTCATGCTCCATTAGAACGAGAAACAATTGGCTGGTTTTTGTGCAAAACGACTGTCAATTAGATGGCGGAACGGAATTGAAACAAATGGAACCATTCATATGTTCTGCACTAAATTGAGATAAACGATTATGGGGAATGACCATAACCAAATCATAGTTTTATCTGTGAACACATCAGTATCCACTGATTCGAAATGTAATGGGATCAAACTACAAAGACAGCAAAACAATAAAACATGGGAAGTTCCTATAGAAGGGAAGCTTAAACATGGAAATTATTTTACAAACATAATGGGGTGAACTTTTTTTTATGAGATTCCAGAAAGTTTTGTAGAAGTGAATGATACTATCCAGCTCTGCGCGCTACAAACTAATACACTAAATCGACATAATCAAAAACGCGGGAGACTGATTCATTTTGAACCTTGTTACCTCCTTTGACGACCGTGCAATTGTTATAAATGCCTAGTTGTCTAGTGGTTAATTTGCGCCGTATCGGAGAATTTCGCAACAAAGGGCTTAAAAGTTACGCATGAACGCCCGCACAATCGTATCAACAGGAGAAAGACAGTAACAAATACAGCTTCTGCTGTGTTGATATTTCGTCAAAAATGAGACTCAATACCGCTATGTATCTGCTTTTCTGCGGTGCACAAGCACTTTGTTTTGTTGTTGCTATACTACCCGTCATCAGTGTGTGCCCACAGTCATCAGGCAAGTTTTGATTTGAATGGGTTCAACTTGTATTGGGCTTTTTCATTTTACAGGTAGTGTAGAGAGCGAATACATCACTTTTTTAGACTGGACTGAAAGTTTTCAATAATAACTGTATCCTACGACGGAGGCGTAGAACCGACTATAGTGCGAATCTCTTATTCTCCCATACCCCCATACGATACGTTTTCCGTATATCATAAGCGGACAAACAGTGTCTTTCCCAGACTGTTAGGGTTGTTTGGATGTGTGATAGGCGTTCAGAATTAGTGACAAAAGAATTGTTGCAGTTTCATCTTGAAACACGTTGTGATCTACAATTCCCACAACAGGATCAAACTACAAACGCAGGACAACATATATCCTGTTTCCCAGTCTGTTAGGATTATTCGGATGTGTGAAAGGCGTTTAGGATGAGTATCGATCGGCGAAAAAAGTGGATGAATGTTAGGCTGAGATTGTTCGAGACGGCAATAAACGGGTCGCAGAAGAATGTGAAAAACGAAGCAGACAGCAATGTTCCAGCTGTTTATAAACTGTTTTCCGGGGGAATTGGGGGAAGGAATAGGGAGAGAGAGAGAGAGAGAAAAGAGAGAGAGGGGGAGCGAAAGAGGAGAGAGAGAGAAGAGGGAGAGAGAGAGAGAGAGGGTGAGAAGGAGAAAGAGGAGAAATTGTAAATAACGTGAAAACAGAGGAATGTACAAGGACTTCTTAGTTTTCAGAGACCTTTCAATAGAGATTTGAAAAACGGCATGAGGAATATCGTGCAAATGTTGCGTGAATCGTATAAAAGTTGTCGTGTGTGAGGTTGCGAACACATTTTATGGCCCGTTCACAGCGGGGTTCCGCCTAATCAAGGACGGCCCAATGTCTAAGCAGCATCTCGTATCATATATCACCAGCATACGGTATCGATCAATTATAATGTTACTTAACATAAGTTCTAAGGTTTGTTAGGATTATGATTGATATTTAACAATAGAGAGAGAGAGTGGGAGAGTTTTGTTACAAATCTAATTGATTCCTAATAGAATCAACACATGATTCTCATATTTATGAAGGCATTTGCCTTCATTTACTGCATAGTCTCATCGTAACAACAGCTTTAGAGTAAACAAAATGATTTTTAGCTAGCTACGAAAAATTAACTTTGGTGGAATTTGCTATCAGATTTTTCAATCATTTTCAGGAAATTGAAAAACAAAGATTGACATTATTGAAGAATGACTATTATGTGCTCCAATCTCAACGATTCAGTCCTTTAAACTGCAATACATTTTTAAATTGCAGTTTAAAGGACTGAGGCGCCGAGATTGGAGCACATAATCGTCCTACTTTAAAGAAAGATTCACAATGTGTGTATATCACACGAAGGACAATGTACCATGCGTAAACGACAAGTTCTCGATATGACAATAAGAAACAAAAATAGAGAATATTTGAGAGAGGAATAAAAATAGAGAATATTGTAGAAAGAAAATATCGATAGTTTTCTTCGAATCTATACTGACAGATAGACTGTAATAGTAACAAAAACTCTAACCGAAATGCTAGAGTTTTTGTTTGAAAATACAATGTGGAAATCTAGAGAATATCGTCAGGAAATATAGGATAGCGCCGGCGAGCTGCTGCAGAAAAACGCGTGAATCGCCGGTATGAAGTACCCGCGGGTAATCCAAGGGCAAACAAGAAACAGAGGGAAAGAGAGGGTGATGAGGGGAGAAGAGAGAGGGAGAGAGAGAGAGAGAGAGAGAGAGAGAGAGAGAGAGAGAGAGAGAAAAGAATAAGAAAGAGAGGGAGACGGACGTGGGAAAGAGAGGGAGGCCGGGAAGATGGAAGAGGAACAGAGAGTGAAAATGGAGAGAGAGACAGAGAAATGGCCGAGTCCGAATAATTATATGTTACAGTCTCATAGTGCAGTTTCTTAGCTTTCCTGTCTTGATCGAATTCGGGGCTGGAGCGCGGAAATGTGTCCGTCCTGCTTTCTCTATTCCCAGTTTCGTTCATCCGTTACCTTTTACAGTGATCGGTCAAGCGTCCAGTGTGAAAATTATTGTTTCTGATGAGAAACATATTTTTCAAGACAATAATAGTAGTTTAGCTGACGCGAAACCAAACAAAAAGTTTGAAGGCCTCTTGAGCACTGTTAAAGAAACCGTTCCGCTATAATTTACGTTTCATGAAAATTTTAAAAAGCTCAAAAAAGCTTCTTGATGTCTTCTCATAGACCATGAAAAAACTTTCTGATGGAAAATTTGTTAAATTTGCATAACATCAATCAATAAAGAAGAGGTCCTGAACATTTTCACTGTGACGCTACTTGACTTGGTTCATTTACTTCCAGATTTATTTTCATTTTGTAGTCTCTAATCATGTAGTCGTATGTGGTAGTGTTTTGAAATCATTTTTGCACTTCTATAGGCTATTTTGAGCATACCCCGTACGCAACCCCCCTATCGGTGTCATTACGTAGGCCGCTTTTCTGAGAAAACGAAGCAAGATAGGGATATAAAAGTATATATTTTTGATAATGGTTTTTCATTTGCCGTAGGGTCAGATTGTTAACTCAAAAGTCGAAATTAAAGCGGGACGGATTCTTTAAGTATGCAAAATCGATTTGGACATTTCAATGTCTCACGGTAAAGAATGACAATTCTATGGAACACGCCATACTATATTATTTCTAACAAACTGGTGCCTGTTTTCCGTTGAATAGCCATCTTACTGTAGAGGGTTACAAGTGTTGTAAAGTTGTAGTGCACAACCTTTAATTCTCATTCTGTGTCCTCTCACATTCCTTCTCTCTCTTCAATGTTATCTGATTGTGCATTATCTTAGGTTGATCCTCCGCTCTACGGAGCTCTCACCCTTCTCTCTCTCCCGGCCTGAACAATCTAAACGTCTCCGTCTACTGTAGATGACCTAGGTGAGGTAGGCACTATCACAGACCGTTTGAAATGGCATATAGAATACCCCATCTTGGGAAGCTCAACTACAAGACCCCACTAAAGTGGGCAACATAAAAGTGGACCTGAATTGAATATCCACTAAAACAACACTATACCATATCGACATCAAGACATGGTATCAGCAAAGTTTTGTATGCAGCACTTTTCCCTTTCTCAAATTTCACTTCTAATGGTTTTTAGTTTGGATTTTGTTTGAACATCACTCCACTGATAGACTTTATTATTGAATATCTGACCAACTACTAATCCTTTCCATTTACATTTTTCTTTGGACAGTCATAAGTATGTTTGAATATTTGTCCTACTGTAGAACAGTTCGTAGAACACAATCTTTAAAAACTTGTTCTTCTTTTCCTCTAAATAATTCCCGTTTTGCCCGAATAAGATACTCCGGGGTTGGTTTCTATGACAACCCGGCTGCCACTTCTGCCTTCCTACCACTCGCCAGATAATCCCCCTAAATAATATGATAGGATTCCCTAATCTCTATTGGATACAATTAACGCTATTATCATATGCTCAATTTGACCTATTCAACACTAGGTTGCACCTTTTGACCGCGTTTCAATGTTTCACACTAAAGATAAATATACAAATTTGTATCACTCATGTAGTTTTCTATTGTGTACTCCACTAACAAGAAGGCTCGTTCCTAAGTAAGCAATAGATAAAAATACGGAAAATATATCATTACATCAGTTCTCTATTGTGTATCTTTGTACACTTTGAGTTTATCTAGTGTTGAAATTTTCGAAAATAAAGAATAATTCAATTAGTTTTGTTGTGTTCATCCAACTATACATAGAATGAACCATGAAAAGAACCTTATTTGCATAGTTTCTTCTTTATATTTCCATAGGATTGGAAGTCAGTTAGTTCATTGTTCTGTTTTCAGCATGTAGTGATGATTTACGTTTTGCTACTGTTCTTTATGTCGCTTGGTGCTGCTCAGAAGACTCTACTCTGCTATAGTTGCATCTCGCAAGTTCCACTCCAACTCGTACAACATGATGCCAAACTGGCGTTCAAGACCTTCATGTTCACCAGGTATGCGGGGTTACATTTCTACTTCTTTTATGAGATTCTTGTAAAAAATGGTAGAAGTTCTCCACTGATTTGATTGAGCTTGAACTCGAACTACATGCAGCAACTCTACACAAAAAATTCGAAAAGTTATGTTGCTAGTTGAGATATGTTGAGGGTTGAGTTCTTCAACATGATATTCAACAAAATGTTTCTAAAATAATTATTTTACTTTCAGATACAACATACCGTCTTCGCACGCCTACTGTGCTGATTCGGAAGCGTACGAGTTCAAAACAGCTGATGTACAGAACTGCGAGGCTACCGACAGTTGTATCAAGTTGAGAGTGAACGAGCAAGGTTCGTTTTGATTTGAGTAGTTCGAATCCTACCACGAATACCTCAAAGCATTCGGACACAAAAAGATCAGGCACCGTAGCAAAGTCATACAAATGGTAAGCTCACCCTTATCGAGAACTTGAGCACATTCTGGCCAGTTGCCAACTCTCTATGTTGAAGCATAGTGTAGGTGACTTATAGAAGGAAGATTATGTGGTCCAACTCCAACGCTTCAGTCCTTTAAACTGCAATACATTTTTCAATTACAGTTTAAAGGGCCGTTGACACGGGATTGATCCACAAAAAAAACAGCTGATTTAGTTCAAAGGTGACCTCGTGATGATCCTTTGCTACAGTGCCTGGAGATTGTTCATGGACCACCCCTATGTAACATTGTGATGTAACCAAGAAAATTCTAAACTTGAACTTTAGTCGTTCATGAACGTCTTCTAACTATTCGCGAAGTTAGAAGTGTCTTTCTTACCAATATAATATACTTAAAAAAGGAAAAAATAAGAAAAAGAACGAAATGCTTTAATACGTTCATGAACTAGTAGACAAAAAGAATGAAACCGAATGTGAAGGTTTTGTCACACCGGTTCTCTCATTGAAATGATCCGCAGAATGTTTGATGTTAGGATTAATAAGAAGAACGACCGAAGCTGGACACGCCATCTATGCTCCAAGTTTGCCGAAATCAGAGAGATCGCGAAATGGAAATTATACTAAAAGTCAATTAAATAGTCACGTAGAATTAGTATTCTAATGAGGCATTTTGTCATTGCGCGTTTCTGAATTCTGCTGTGTTTAACATGTTTCACGTGACTGTGCAATTGACTAACAGAATAGCGTGTCCCATTAGGTTTTCTTCAACGCATCTTGCGCTGAATATACTCATGAATAGATAGATCATCGGTTCAGACTCGGAAGTCCCAGTAGTTTGCCGGGTTCTCTACCCTACCAATTATGAGTACGAGATGAAGTACTGGTTTCAGTTGTGTGCTCAAGTTGGTAGGAAAAGTCAACTTTGTTTTGTTAAAACTTAATTTTTGCTTTTTCAGGTATCGACTTTGTGATGCGTGGCTGCGTGTCGAAACTGTTCAAGGGAGACTATCAAATGAGCAGCAAAATATCGTGTAACTCCAATGTGAATGCTGCCTGTCTGTGCCAAACGGATTTATGTAATTCATCTCACTTTCCTTTCTCATTTGTAATCTTGATTTTCTTAGCTTCATTGTGTCTGTAGTTCTTCAAATCTTACGTGATTCAGCCTACTTGAAATCTTCAAATTATAATATATAACGGTCCTGGTCTATCACTGAATCACTTTCAATCATTCCCAATGGTGCGTACAAAACTGAATTGTAATAAAGATTGATATGTTGCTGATTATGGAAATTTGTTTGTCCCAAACGGGATGCCATCATCATTTCTGAGATGAGAGTCGAATGCACGTGCGTGCTTAACGTTTGACGCTCATGGGGCCGCCAGGAAATATCACCTGTTAAATAATGTGATCAAGTATTCGAGTAACAACTGACAGCTTTTACATGATTTCAAAAACCGCTGATCGCAGTTTTTTCAGAACTCAGGGTACTTCTTGGTGGAAATTGCAATCTTACACAAGCGGAAATTGCAATCTTACACAAAGTTCGATAAGATTACATTGAAGTACAAAAAACAACCGAAACAAGGAAATAACAACGTATTTATCTGTTCATTGTGACTCAGAATTCCTCTCATACATCTCTGATTCTAGCGCAAACAAGAAGTGAGACTAGGGAGAGACTGAAGCTGAGTTTTCAGGCGTATACTGTAGAGCATGGAAAATATAACTGGAACTCAAGATGATCAAACTGAAACACAACAGAGTAATTCCATACATAACCTATTGCCCTTCCGCTCCCTGACCGAACGCCATATCCTGTGTGTTCATTGCTAAGTGAGCACATGGTACTGTGATGAAACTACATCTTAGGTGTGGTTCGGTCCGCGTACCTTAAAGAAGGACGATTATGTGGTCCAATCGCAACGGTTCAGTCCTTTAAACTGCAATACATTTTTTCAATTGCAGTTCAAAGGACCGATGACACGAGATTGGTCCACATAATTGTCCTTCTTTAAACAGGAAAAAGAACAAGTCATACTATGTCTAGTATGACTCGGAGGTCCCGTTCTATGTGTTGTGTTCTTTTCCCTTCCGAAAAGAGCACCTGTGGCATTTGGGGACAACTGACAGCTTCCTTTTGAACTGCCGCCAACCCGTCATAAATCACTTAACAACAAACGGAAACCACACAGAGAGATGGATGGGAAAAGGGTACTGTAATACTGGAGCACATTCATCATCTAGAGAGTTATTTGCGACAATGCGACAGGCTTTATAATTTACTGTTCAACTCACCATAAAATTTGCAAAGTACGACGTTCTTCTAGTTTCGGTTACGGCATCATATAATAGAGTTGAATAATAAACACTAGATGACAAACTGCACCAATAAAAAAAGGTTCAACCAGGCACAACTAGTCGCTCCCCGTCTCTCGTACTTGCGACTGAACCAACGTTTCGATGTCATATCTTCATCTCTATATATCTCTTTCTGTCTTTTCTCTCTCTCTCTCTCTCTCTCTCTCTCTCTCTCTCTCTCTTTCTTTCCCTTTTCCCTTCTCCCTCCCTTGTACTTGCGACTGAACCAACGTTTCGGTGTCATCTCTTCATCTCTCTATCTTTCTTTCTCTCTTTCCTCTCTCTCTTTTTCCCTTTCTCCTTCTCCCTCCCTTGTACTTGCGACTGAACCAACGTTTCGGTGTCATCTCTTCATCTCTCTATCTCTCTTTCTCTCTTTTATCTCTCTCTCTCTATTTCTTTCCCTTTCTCCTTCTCCCTCCCTTGTATTTGCGACTGAACCAACGTTTCGGTGTCATCTCTTTATCTCTCTATGCTCCATCTCTCTTTCTCTCTTTTTCTCCCTCCCTCTCTACTTCTCTCTTTCTCTCTTTCCCTCTTCCCCTCTCTCGTACTCGCGACTGAACCAGCGGTTCTGTGCATATCATGACTGTGTCATCTCTTCATATTTGCTCTTTACCCTCCCAGCGCAGACTCTTGTCTTTGGTGCGACTGCGTATTATGTATAGCTGACCCGAGATGCTTCCGCATAATAAAGAACATCCCATCCACTTTTCGTACTATTCAACTGAAGAAACTTCACGCAAAACGTGAAACGTTTCAAAAAGGAACGTTTCAGCTCTTTATGAATATTTCCTCGTTCGTTTGTACTTTTCACGCATAATTAAGAACAGTTTCTGAACTTTTGTACTTTCAACTATGAGAAGTCGACGTAAAACGGGCAAGTCTTTCAAAAGCCCCCCCCCCCCCCCCCCCATTAAGTACACAGTCCCCCATTAACCCCCCCCCCCCCCCCCACCTAAGAGTGTAAACTTATCCATCAGTTTTTTGTATGTGTCCTCATAAATTAATGGGCATTGGTTATTGACGACAAATAATCGGAGTTTTTGATGCCATTATCTATTGACCTCTAATGACACGCGCGAATATGTTTACACTAAAATACAACTGTGTCAAGCCCATAGTTTCTTTTATTTTTTTTTCTTCATATTATACTTATTCCTGAGAAACTTTTTCGTACGTAACATGCTCAACCGTGATAGCGGAATCGATGATTTAAATTGCTTCTGTAAATTTGAAGTGATAATATGGTCAATAGCCAATAAACGAAAAGTTGTGACTGCGTCTTCTACATCCTGACAATCAGAGGGCTGAAACGAAGTTGAAGACACTTAGTTTTGTTCATTATTTTGAATTATTGTTTGCTTTCCAAAGTTTATCTTGGGTACAAAACCGTTTAATAAATAGTTTTTATTCGAGATCATGTTTATTTCTTCCATTTTCCTAGCCATCTGTTGAGAAACGCGCCACCTGCCTGAAGCTGTCCTTCCACATTAAATGAACAGTGTTCGAAGAAAATGAAATATGACAGAACATTTGAATTGACTTTGCATATATTCATCTCTTTTCCCTCTCCTTCTTCATTCTTCTCTCTGTCTCTCTCTTTTCATCTATCTATTTAGTACCCTTTCTTCCCTTTCTCTCTCTAAGTAATCTCTTGATGTTGCTCATTTTTATCTCACGTCGAAACCTCTGATTGACGTGCTGTTTTTTGACTTGTTTTAATTTAAAGTTATATAAGTTATTGACTTGTTCCAGTTTTAATTTATAAGTTTTTTGGCTAATTTTCATAATGTTTAAAACTTGAGAATCTTAAACTATCGCATAGCCCCGGCTGTATGTTGGTGCCAACTCCCCTCTCCCCCATGTTTGCTTAATCTTACAATGTTGCCAAACATGTCCACCGGAAATCAGATACTGTATTGCGATCGGGTCATTTGAGCAGCAGTCCTTTAAGGATAATCGGGATAAGCTGGAACATTTGTGTGTACTGCCTAAGCTTACGACTTTCTGCCTACGACTGTGGCAGTCGGGCAAGTCGCTCGGCGGCGCTTATAAATCTTTCCCCCTCATAAGAAATTCATATGATCTTCTCATTAGAACCCCATGAACATCTCATGAACTATCTACGAGCTTCCAATGTTGTAGCATATAAATCAACAGACTGTCATGAGAAGTTGACACAATTCTGTTTATAAGGTGATCTCATAAAGTTTACGACGGATTACTTACGCGCTAGATTTCAGTTGGTCAGCAATTTTTTTGAGGGCTGTGTTCTTTTCAGGATTATTCCATGAAAATTCAATGGAATTCGATATACTAGAAGTAAATATAATAGTAATAATGAGTTTTTCAATATTCTGTATAACAATCAAGCTAGCTACGAAGGGATAACTTATGAATTGATGTCTAAAAAAAACTTATAAAACCGCGAAAATAGTCCTGTAAAGTTCATTCTAATGAGGAATCGTGCACTTTTTCATTTCACTTTTTTCAAAGTTCTGCTGTGTTCAACATGTTTCACGTGACTGTGCAATTGACTAAATAAGCTACGTCTGTCACCTCAAAATGTTGCAGTGCCACAAGGTTATGAAAAGAATAAAGCAGATTTCGATAATGTTCAATTTCCTTTCAATACTCAACTCTGAAGTTTAGCATACTGTTGCGGAAGTTCCTTTTATTTCCTTTCAATAGATTCCGATAACATTTTACAATAGTTCAGTATTCTCTGTAGTGCTCGCTCGAATTGGCAACGTTGTTCATGATAGTTTATCCAACGAGCACGCGTCCTCACAACCTGTATCTTTGTTAGGCTAGAAACTGGAATATAATCAATGTCTCATATTACTAACTTGATTATAATTTCTAGCAACTGTCCTCCGCAAAACAATTTAGGACAGTTCAGTGTCTTCTGCACTCCCACTGGCGAAGTGTTCATGATAATATCCAACGAGAACGCGTCTTTACGACCTGTAAAACCATTGCTCCTCTCTTCTTTCCCTTGGAAGACGGCCGTTTAGTCGCTAATGACGGGGTACTTCAACATGTCACCTGTGTGCAGCACATATGCTGCATTTCAATTGTTCGGCTACCCTATCATTTGGCGCCTAATTGGCGCCAGTCAGCGCCGTTCGGTCAACTCGTGGATTTCCTTCAAATGATTAAATCAAGGCGTTGGAGTGCTAAGTGGGTTAAATAGCTTGTACACTCGCCAAACAACAGTTTACTATACTAGAAGTAAGACGAATAGTCACGTAAAGCTGGCATTCTAATGAGAAATTGTGCACTTTGTCATTGCACGTTTCCAATTTCTGCTGTGTTTAACATGTTTCACGTGACTGTGCAATTGACTAACAGTATACTAGTTACGTTAATTCTGAGAATCTCACTTTTCTTGGTTAACGTAGAATCGCATGTGTGACCGTGTTTATAGTTTGATCTCGATGAGTTTCTAACGTAGTTCGTACAACAGTTTAAACTACAACTCAGACATCTATAGTGTGTACTCCATGAACCATTTGTGTACGCATTCAAAATATTTGACAGATGGGTGGGAGCATCAGATTACATATACAGATTGCGAGAACATGCACTGCAATATAACCATTGGATATATGATTGCCTGGGGCTCTCTCGGTCTCTTTCTCTTTCCTTCTCTCTTTTTCTCTCTCTCTCTCTCTCTCTCTCTCTCTCTCTCTGTATTTCTCTCTCCCCCCCCTCTCTCGCTCTGTCTCTATCTGTATCTCTTGGGTATTTTAGTACGGACATAAGTAAAGAAATTCCAGCTGTGAGCAGCGGTTTTTCCTCATGTTACACCAATTTTTCCTTATCTCAAGCGATATTTCAAATCTTGCCAACCGCAAATTACATCTGCCCAGCACTCTTCTCCCCTCTTCAAATTGCGACTAAGTTGTCGTTCTCATTATCTGGGTAACAACAATGTCGTTGCCGTCTCAGTTTTAACTGTTGTCTATCAACGTGTGTCTCCTCAAAACATATGCTATTTTCATGAGTATAACTTTTCACGGCAGCGACATTGTCGTTGCCGTCTCAATTTCGACTCAGTCGGCGGGGGGGGGGGGGGGGGCGAGTCAGAGAATTCTCAGAGAAGGCCGTGTCGTTGCAAGGTTCTTCCGGTTTCAAGAAAAAAATGAGTTTCCGAGAGTCGAGTTCGACTTTGACAAACTTCAAACGCTCCAGGAAACGCGATAGACCCAATGCGCCCTAAGAGATGTCGCGCTGAACACTCATTGACTTTGCTGCGACGCCATAACCCCGCACAGGAGTGAAAATTCAAGCAACTTTTTACTCCTACGTTTATACCCGGAACAGTCCTTTAATGCTCATCCGGCCGTTTGGGCGTAGAGTCAGCCGTCAACAATTAGTCCGACAATCTACGCATAGTTTCATATTTCATCGTCCCCTAATTGATTATAGAGGCAGGCTTCTTCCTCATGAGGATGCGCGGGTGAAAGGTCAAATGACTCTCGACTTGCTCTCCTAAATTCACTTTATATTTTTATTGGAAGAAATCATTCATATTCATCGACGGCCGAAAAACCTGCTAGCATAATAGAATCGTGTACCGGGAACCCGAACTACTTGTGCCTAACTCAACCGTCTCAGATTGTACCACAAGGTGTACCACTTTAGTAACTTAATCCTAATACTCATCTATCTATTATAGCCTTCGATTCCTTTTTTTCTCTTTCTCTAACAGCAACTGGAAAGTCTTATTATCTTTTCTCACTTTTTCAGTCACATTTTCTGATTTTGAATATTTTCCGAATCTCTAGTTGTGCCGCGGGTTGCGCTTCCTGTGTACCATAATGACAACGCGTGCGCACATCCTGGTTGCAGTCGGGTTTCCTTTCATCCCCGGATTAAAGGCAACCGGTTACCTAACCAATTGACCTCTCGATTGAGCGCCAACAATTACTGCCGTGTGCACCTCTTTTGTAGGTAACAGCCGTAACACCAGATCACCAAATGGCGCCTATCCTGCTTGCCGTTCATGATTAGTGGATGAATTTTGTTTAGTCAACTTTTCTTCAGAGTGTCAAGTTGTTAAAATGCTGTCGGGAGTTTCATGTGGTTTGACCCATTATATTTTCCCACACTTTTTTTTTTCATTTTCGGTCTATAGTTGTTAAAACCTCTGGATCCAGTATTCTGTCAACTATTTGTGAATCCAGTAGAGCAAAGTTTGTTTGCCTGAAAGTATACATTGATGTGATACAAACTACTACTAATAGTTTGGGCAGTTCGCTCTCGCTTTTTAGTATGACAATATCTCTTTCTATTTGGCACCGCTCGTCTATTGTGATGCTTTTCAATTTCAAATTTCATGTTGATATGTCAGTATGAAGTGGTCTCCAGGGCATACACATGTACATATATCTTGTCAACTGAAACGTGATTAACTCGTCAAGATTTTTCTCCTATCGGTAGCTGTCAATCATTCGTACAAACTTACTATGAAACAAGCAGGATAACAAACACTTGAACATAGTTTTAATTGTTTTGTAGTAAAGTCAATGAAACCGTTCCTAACCCGGAACTATTAGATTTTACCGCTCCAGGAGGGGCGTTTTTAGTGTCGTTTCCGCGTGCTGTGCGTGTAGTTTGATCATGATGGATTTTTGGGGTGTTTTGAAGCTTCTTCCTCACGTTATAAGTTAGCTTCTACATTTGGTAACCTTAAAATTCGATTGTGATATGAAATATTATAGTTTCAAAATCAATTCCGCATCATTTAACCAGTTGTTCCAACTCATTTTATTCACATTACCAGCCACTCATCCTCTCCTTCTTAATTAACTCTCCCATTTGACATCTAGCCATTTAATTCCCACACTTTCATTTGCCCTGAAGGAAAGACAGGAAGAAAAATTGGACCGATATTTTTTGCCATTTGGCTCATGTTTTTCTTTTTTTATGGTAAAGCTTCATGTTAGAGGGTAAATTTCGAATTGTAGTTTGATCTGCCAACATAGCATAAGTTTCGCACAACACGCATCGGAATTGAACTGCGAACCCATCGGGGGAAAATCATGACTATAGTGGGTGCCAAATTTATAAACTTCTGTCTCCCGCCGGAATCGAACCTGCGAGCAAAAGATTCGTAGCAGGGCGCGAACCACTGCGATATTAGAGAACATAACCGCCAAGTTTTGGAATCGAAGACATGCTTGCTTACACAGCAGAAAGTTAGATATACAGTACCCTCCCGCCTTTCCGTTGGCGACGACTATATGTTTTCCTATAGAGCGACTTCTATAGCAATGTTTCATTTTCGATTGCTCAATAATTCGATATTCTTATCATTAACTTGGGACAGAATATAAATTATCAGACTTCTGCCTAATTCATCAAAAGCTGAGAACCGACGTTATGAATAGTCTTCCCGGTTCTATTTGTCTCGGGTTATTTCTTTCAATTACCAGCACAATAATGCCGAAGTTATCTCGTCTGATTTTTTAGTTTCTGATATAAACTATTGCCAATTATAGTGTGACCTAATATTTCAGTGTTCCCTCCGAGTTTATATTAAGCTCTTTATAAACACAGCCTCTGTTGCATCATTCGGTTTAAAATATCACGCCCCCTAAACAAGAATGTCTTTCATTTCGAGAGCATTGAAGTTGATATGTTTTCCCACGTTCATGGAGATACTGTACACTTGTCGATGACACTTTAGGTAAGTACTACAATTGTAGTTTTCTCACGTGAAATACGTGAACGAGAATCTTTCTCTCTCCCCCCCCCCCCTCCTCTCTCTCTCTCTCTCTCTCTCTCTCTCTCTCTCTCTCTCTCTCTCTCTCTCTCTCTCTCTCTCTCTCTCTCTCTCTCTCTCTCTCTCTCTCTCTCTCTCTACGCACCACCTCACGTGTAATATTCACGTGTTTTTAAAGATCTTGTAGGTTTGTGGCTAGTTGAGTCTTTGTGGAATTTATAATTCAAAATTACAGAAAACCCTTTTTGCACTGATTCCAACAATTCTACTTTAATTTTTTATAACAGTACCATACGATACTGTTCGTTTTCTTTTCTTCAATTGTACCCTTTTTCTCCTATTTCCTGTTTTACTTACTCGTACATCATCCGGTATTAGTATAAGTCGTGATGGATGTTTTACATCCATCTCTCCATCTTTCTTTTCTCTTTTTCTTTATGAACACCGCTCAAGACAAATGAGAAGATTAGTTGGAACATGGAACGGATTACACAATTTCGTTCGGCAGCGCCGGGGAAGAGGAGAAGTATTCCGTGATGTGTCAAAAGTTTCTCAAACCAGAGCTCACATGTAGATCCCAATTGGCAGTCCCTAAAACGAGCTCCTAATCGTTTTATCAAGGTATGGTTGCTGTCTGCAATGGCTCACACTTGAGTTATACTACTGTTGAATTGTTCCTGATTCTACCAAACACAGTAGTGTACAGTTAAACTTCTCTCTGTTAAGTTTGGTTCGAATGCGTGAAGTTTGGAGGGTTACAATTCACAAAAGCTTGCAATTGTCTACTTTCTACGTTCTTCTCAAAAATTTGAGGACCAGATCAGTAATCTTCTCTCTATTGCTTTGCAATGTGACAACATCTGGCGCAACTTATCATTGCTTTGCGTATCTTCTTTTGATAGATCTTCATTGTGGCGCCTCTTTTTGAAGCCTCGCCCCGAAAAGCAAAGGCAACTGCTGCGCCGCTAAACACTCAATCATAATTTCACACCGAGATTTCACACTTTTCCTAACGCTTCACATTAGTTTACAAATAGTAACTAAATCCAATAGTTGACCCAATTCTAGTTATAATTATCGTACCTTTTAACTGTTACGTTTTGAGACAAGCTGAATCTAATATATACCTGCTTTTCAAGCGGAGAGCTCGACGTTTAGTTTACAGTACAATACAACGAGCTTTATTTTTCTCCCGTATCACTGAGTGTTGTGTGAAGGTGTTGTTGGCGTCAAAAGGGCGCTGGGAGTTGGAGGAAAAGAGTCTTCTAGGAAGACAACGGCTATCCTCCAAGAGGCTGTCTGTTTCATTCAGGTTGCAAGTCTAAAGTAGATAATTTACGTTTAAAATACAATTACTATCAACTTCTGAAAAAACAAGTTTTAATAATGTTTTCATTACCATAATTGTTTACCCTAACGCAAATTGCAAAGTTTTTCCAACTTTTCCGGTACGCCATAGTATCAGGTCGGTGATCTGACAACAAGTGGCATGACGGGGCGGCGTCCTTTCATGCTCTGATGCCAATCCACTGCTCCGATGCGAATCGAGAGCGCATCTGGTGTTTGTTCGACTCTCGTACAGATTATCTAATAGGATCATCTACTACTTGATGACATATTCAGGTTACGGTAGGCTGCGCACGGGCGGTACGAACGGCATGCTGGAGGCTGGACTACTGTAAAATAACTTGCATAAACGTTGATCAAGGTGAACGTAAAAACTAGTTCATGTTCATTTCAATATTCAAAACGTACAATAGATGAGGGCTGGCGATCGGCTTAAATTCTCTTAGTGTTTTGAGTTTTACTGTGCGAGAGTTTTTTGCAGGTTTCAAGGCACAGCGAACAAATTTATTGCAGTTAATTGGCAATTTGGACACCTAGTATTTCGCGGGTATACTGTCTCCCCGGACTAGTACGTTGTGAATTCATCTAAGAGCTTCTAGAAAAGTGAATTTTTCAAATTTTCTAGATTCAAGTTGAGGTCTCCTCTCTAGATTCAAGTTGAGGTCTCTGGGAAGCATCTAGGACAAGCTGTAATGAGATTACTGGATTACTGTAGACATACTTTCGCATGTATTGGTAATCCGGGATTCTGTCCTATTACTCATATATCATTCACGTCTGTGAGGGTGGCAGGAAAAGAGTGTGGCAGCCGCAGAGAGGCCAGAGAAACGGAAGCGTCCCGATTACCATCGTTTATGGCCGTTTAGGGTCAGCTGGGGAGGATGAACCGGCATTTCTGAGCACCGCCCCAGGGCATTCTAAGATAAGTGAAAGTTCACTGATCCACCCTGTCAGAGTAGGTAGTATCCCATTTGGTTTTGCCATCTTTTATTTACTCTTTCTCGATCTTCTCTGATTTTGGTTGGTTTAACCTTAATGTAACCTCTTTCCTTCGTTTAGTCTTTTACCTCAACTTTTCTAGCGTATTCTCTCTCTTCCTCTCTCTCTATTTTTTTTAACTATTTCTCTCTCTCTATCGCTATCTCATTACCTTTTTCTTCTACTCTCACGTTTGTAACGTTCTCTTCTTAATAGTTCACGCCTCACCTGCACTCACCACCACCGAACTTCCTGTGTCGGCACGGCTCATATCTCACAATTCGCCTCAACTTTGCCGCGTTTCGCTTCCGATTTATCCGTTGGAGCGAAAATACTCGAAGCGACCCGGCTGCTGGTACGTAATGGGCCTTGTGATCTGACCGATTCCTACAAATTCGCCTTAGATGAGTGCATAACTAATTAGACGAAAAGATTTCGGGAGTGCGATATGGCGCGTTTCGGTTATGAAATCGAAGTTTTGTCCAGATTTCCTTTGTTCAACTTGAGATGATCGGCTGGAAACACATTAATTTTGCATCAAACCTGCAACTCGAGCTATCCACAACTTATGTTATTAAAAAGTTGGAAATGTATCATTAATATAACAAGATTATACTAGAAGTAAATTGAATAATCACGTGAAGTGTGTATTCTAAAAAAGAGAGGAGTCGTGCACTTTGTCATTGCACGTTCCTGAGTCCTGCTGTGTTTAACATGTTTCACGTGACAGTGAAAGTGACTAACAGTGTACCAAGCCATCACCCTGGTTGCCTCGACCCTACCGTAACCCGTGTCTTTTTGTTTACCACCCAGCATCATGCTCCGTGTTCCCAAGCTTTGTATAGAACCCTCAATTAGTAGCGGATTACTGTCATTATTGGCCGATTGCCACTTCTAGACGCGCTCTTTGCCTCGGGACCAATTTGTGAGAAAAACGTGGCTATGTGGCCTGGCTACTGTAGGCTGTCACCTTGAGATGTAACAAATAAAGGCTAAACGTCTCGGCGACGAAAAGCAATAAAAGGATGAGACATGTTGGGCATATATCGTGCGCAGAAAAGTTTGGCTGAAAAAAAGTATTGGTTTACTTGTGAAATGTTTTCTGCCATCTCTGTACACTTTGTTATGTTAACTCATCTGTTTTTAGTGTTTAGAAGGGGAAACTTCGCGGGTTCTGTGGTTTATGTGGGCTCCTACAGTAGCCATTGTGATCAAATATCATCTAAATGCGGTATACTGTTAGTAGAATGCTAACTTTGCGTGAGTATTCAAGTTATTTCTAGTATAGTAAGGTTTCGGCAATTTGCTCCAGCTGACTCTTCTCTGGAAAAGTCTACAAACTTAGGTTGATGAGAACAGTTTAGTCTCTACCCGCTCAAAACCTGGCCAACTTCTGTACGAACCAAACACTTCAACGCAACAGTTACATTTTGTGACGCTTTGCTAAAGTGCCAGATATTACGAATTCATTTCTCAAACACTAACGTTCCCCTTGTTGGAAAACGTTGTCGCATATGTTGAAAAATGGTTGGCACTTTACGTCTTTTCTCGCCGTAATCCCATGGTTACAATGGTTACAACCAGTTGAGATGTTTGCTCCTTTTACGTAGGGCCAAGCCGGGGCGCAACCAGGCCCATTTGGCAACCGTAAAACGCTATTTACGCGTCGTAACCAGCGCACGCCGCTACCGTATTGCACATCGTTGATAAATTAACCTTATCTCTCTCCTGCTTAGTTTTTATATTGAGGTGCGAATAGGACCAACTAGTATTGTTAGACCTATAGACATCACTAGTGTAAGACATACGAGTTAGCTAGCACCTAGATGCACTTTTTAACCCGAACGTATTTAACACGCACTTTTCCAAATTATTCCTAGGTAAGTTGAACTCGATGTTTAGAACGCCATTTCTGTTAAGCTGGTCCCAACTCTACATCCGTTTGGAAGAAGAGAAAGGAGACTCTTCAAATCAGGACCGTTATATGAACAAATCCCGTGTCAACGGTCCTTTAAACTGCAATTGAAAAATGTATTGCAGTTCAAAGGACTGAAGCGTTGCGATTGGACCACATAATCGTCCTTCTTCAAACTGCCTCATTTTTTAGCCGAAACGGGCGCTTAATTCCCAGCTTGGAGTGGCAATAAATGTAGCAATTGGCTTCGTTGCTCAATCTGTTCTCATTTAGAAGAGGTCCCGCGATGACCATACAATTAGACCACCACCATCAATCACCCTCAGGGCATTTATAGCAGACCGTTGCAAAGATTCCTGAGTCAACATTTTTCTTTAGGCTAAATGGTATTTATTTATTTGTTTGATACGCACGAGGTTTCAAGATATCTAAATAAACATTTTTCTCTAGGCTAAGATATCTTCTACAAGCCTGGGAAATGTCATAGATTTTCTCTGACTTGAAGTGTACATCAACATGATTTACCATAGTAAACCACCTTTTCTTGTTTCCTGGATTAAGCACATTTGCAAGTATCTCTTTCCTCCCCTTCTCTCTCATTTCTCTTACTCTCCCTCAAGTTTTCTCTCTATCTTTCTCTCTCTACCCTCTATCTACCTCCCAGTCCTTTTTTACCCCAGTACCGTCATATTAACCCCTAATTCGATCAATCACCCTTCACACAATGTCCACACAGATCCCCCTGTTTAGCTACTTTTTGCCAGTGTCACCTCCTCTCATTATTTCACACCGCTGCCCAATCTGCGTATCCCATTGTCTACCGTAATCAGTAATTCGTTTAATTACTCTCGTATTATTTGCAACCGTGTCTATTATTTACTGTGCTCTGACCAGCCGCCAATTTCACGCCTCGAAAATTCTAACCGACAGAAATTCAAATTTGCTCACTTCACGTGACTATTCAATTTACTTCTAGTATACCTCCTTTCTGTTTACGGATTGTAGATTGTAGCCCAAAGAAAAAACCTGCTGCGTGTCTAGTTGAATCACATTCATTTTCAACTCGACTGATCAAACTACAAGGCGTATTGTGTCATCCACTTTCTGCTTAGCACTTTATACAGTTGTTATAAGGGTTTCAACATTGTATTCTGTTATATTAAGTTGTTCTATACTGTTAGAGTTAGTCAACTGCACAGTCACGTGAAACACACTAGACACATCAGAACTCAGAAACGTGCAATGACAAAGTATATGGTGCCTCACTAAAATGCTCACTCTGCGTGACTATTCACTTTACTTCTAGTATATACTATCCCGCATTCCCGTTCCAACCTGACACGGTTATGAGCGTGCACATGTGGTTCGTAGTGCACGAAATCTGCTTTGCGTCGCCTGTTTTTGCCCATAAGAACAATGGAACACTGCTCATATAACTAGCCATATTCACACATTCGCTGCCGGGCGATGCGAAGGGAAGTACTCATTTAGAACCATTCCAGTTTTCTTTGAGCTTAAATGCCGTTTACTGTTGGCAAATTTTTGACAAATGCAATTTTTTTAGTTTTTCTATTCTTCTTTAAGGTGTTCTCATAGAAAAGTTCTGAGAGAGTGAAGTTAATACAGTAGTTAAGTCTTCTTCAAGCATGTTCTCCAACGTTTAGAAAATGGATTGTGACAAAGGTCAAAACCCACTTTTGCTCATAATTTTCTTATAGATATTACAGTAGTTTGAGAATATGATTGGGGAGTTCTTTAACTTCTACTGTAGTTCACTATTGCTTCAGGAACAATATTCATACTTTATCGTGTTTCTGGTCGAGAAATTTGATTCATTAACTTTCGTATCGTACTTCTAATTTATAATTTGGCGCCCTTTAGTTGATCCAACCCGTTCGTTCATTCGTAATCCTATCAGAATCTACCAAACAAAGGCAAAAGTGACACTACGCAGCGCAAAAACAAAACAATTCGCTTTATTGAAAGTTACCTGAATAGGTCATAGAAGAAACTAAACGCGATATTCTGCTCACTCAGTTGTGCTCGGTCCTCAACTAAGTTCAAGAGAACAGCCTCATTGCAGTTTTTTTCCGGCAACGCATTCGGATCGTTTTAACCCAGCTATTGTAAAAGTCAGTAAATATAAATTCAATGACACTAAACAATTTTGATAGTTGTAGTGTCGAGAAGTGGAAAGTTTATCCTGAACCCCGAGTAAAAACCCCTGCCCCATTCTGCTCCTGACCGTTCTTCGACCCCCAAGTGTTCTCTGACCCTCCAAGTAGGTCGCGGTTGGTGCTACGTAGACGCCAGCTGGTCCCCCTCTACCCCCCACTGATATGAACACAATGGCAATGCGCACTACTTATGAATATCATACCCCGCCTCGTTTCCATTTTACATCCACTTAACCCTCACTTTCTTCAGTTTAGGGCTCATTCACGGAAGGCACGCGATGGCTTTATCTGCTGTGTTTGTAGTTTCATCCCTATGTTTCTCAGTTGTAATTCTCCGCGCAAATCAATTAAGATTTGGTCGTACCCTGAAGGTCTCTTCAAACTATTCACGTTCAGTTGATTGTTTCATTTCCGATTTGTGGACTTTATGAACTCTCACTCATATTTTATATTTCATATAGGAAACTCAGGCAACTACGGGCATTTCTTCCGATCTTCTGTGTTTGTAGTTTGAACTCAAAACTACTTTTGATTATATTCGGCGGTATAAAGAGAGAGTACCACTCATGTTTAGTCCATTTCCATAAACGACAGTACCTGAGGTGTAGCTTGATCTGGCTAACGACTGAATCACGATACGACCAAACTACAAACACATCAGTCCAGATCCAAGATTTATATTATCATGCCCTTCTACCCTGAGCCTCTATACTAAAACAGACACTTGAGTAATCACGTAAAATAAGCATTCTAATGAGGCATCATGCACTTTTTCATTGCACGTTTCAGAGATCTGCTGTGTTTAACATGTTTCACGTGACTGGGCAATCGACTAACAGTATATTAACCACCCAACTGTAGTTTGATCTGGCAGATGACTGAACTATGAGAGGATCAAACTACAGGAACTCTTCCCTTACCCTATATTAGTTGTATATCAGTGCGGAGCATGGCTATTTGCGGCTGCATCACCCATTGTCTTTTCGGCCACACGCGAAGCTACGACTGTTCAAATATAACCTCCTTTTTGTGGCATATCAACACAGCCTATTCACACTTCTCTGTATACTTAGGATATCTGATATGGCATTCTCGTGGCTTGACCCCTCTTTCAACTGGGGACGAGACTAGAGTTTCAGTTCCATTGTTTGATTCGGCTATTAGTTTCTCACAAACAAAATGACCCCTGCAAACTAACGTGTTTTTGTTTCCAACTTGAAACCCTGGGTTTGATATTCGACTTTTCTGGTTTTAACATTGCAAAATAGTTGTCAGCATTTATGTGGAGCAATTCGCAGTTCTATTTCACATTTGTTTCGACATTATTCGACCATTCTCCATCATTGCTCTACTTGTTTAGTTCTAATTCCTATGCAGACTACTGCTCACTCGAGTTTCTTCAAATGTATTTCATCACTCGTTTCAGTGTTTAATAATTGATAAAACTTTATAAAATAAGATCTTACAGATCCAAATTCCGTGAAGATGGGTGGGATTCGGCAAATTCGATTGCGCCATTTGGCCTTGTTCCAACTGATTGCTCACAAGCTAATAGTGACGGATGACACGCGGATTTCAATTCTGAAACGTTGTCCAGATTACGATCTATTCATCTGGAGTCACCGTACCACATTTATTTCCCTTCCGATCGTTCTATCCCGTTTCTCCATTCTATCGTTCACGCATTATGTTTTCTTTTTCATTTGTTTATTCATGGTTGCGCTCACTGAATGATCACTTTTTTCCTCCGCTCTCTCTCTCTCTCTCTCTCTCTCTCTCTCTTTCTCTTTTTCTCTCTCTCTCGATGCTGTGCTCTCTGTCTCTCTGTCTCTCTGTCTCTCATATACCTTCTCTCACACTTTCTATACTGCCCTAAGCTCTCTCTTTCTCTCTCTCTCTTTTTCTCGCTCTCTTATTCTATCTAAGTTCTCTCTCTCCTTCTCTATCTGATCTGCCTCTCAATTCCACAACTCAGTCCGAGATAACCATCTTTCCCTCAGGGAAGTCACAGAAGTGGCATTATGAAGACGGATAGTCAGTTGAGATAACAGCATGTCGTCTTAGAGGACACTTCTACGTGTCGCTTTCGTGGAATATCGCTATGCATCTGAGAGAGAGAGAGAGAGAGAGAGAGAGAGAGAGAGAGAGAGAAGGGGGAAGAGAGAGAAAGAGGCTCACACTTTACCAAGCTAACTCAAAGAGGGAAAGAAAGATACACAGAGCTAGAGAAATAGAGAGTAAAAGAGATGGTTGGAGAACAAGAAGTAGAGTCGCCCTTGTGCATTCGAATCCTGTCCGGAATTCACTAATCCCATTATAACGGCAAAACGATCTGACCTTGCTGCTTGAGATTGAATAACTGAACTGCACGGAATACGACCGTTATTTCGTCTTTTCGCTTTGTTCTTTGCCTTTTTACAGTTTACGATTTCTCTCCAATGATGATTTCTTTCGAGATTTACTTTGTGAAGACAACAATTTCAATCTGATTAGGTCTCCAGATTTTCTGAAACGCCGATCTTATACATCAGAACTATTTGTGTTGTTTTATGGGTCAAACTTCATGACCATAAAAACTGATCAACCAATTCCGATTGCGCTTTTCCATCTTAGCTCACCTTTCTTATCTCCCTCTACCCTCTCCTTCTCTCTCTCTATCTCTCTCTCTCTCTATCTCTCTCTCTCTCTCGTCTCTCTCTCTCTCTCTCTCTCGTCCCCCCCTCTCTCTCTCTCTCTTCTCCCTTTCACTTCTTGTTTTTCCCCCACTCACACGACGTCAAAAATGGCTCCAACTGCCTCTATTTTTATTGACGTTAATGAGGTAATTTCGAATTATAGCCGAGGTCGAACATAAATACAACACATGTTCTCCAAATTCGGCGCCTGTCTCGGAACTCGTTGTTTTAACAGTTCAACTTTTGACCTCAACTTGGTGTGGCTTTTCAGAAAGTTCAATATCTCATAGATTCTTCTCAAAACGGCAAAACGGATGGTTGTATTCTTCAGAGTTTTCAAAAATCAACCTTATTGGAACTTCATTCTAGTAAATTTTGTTGTATTAATAAAAAAAACCATGTTTCTCTGTTTGGAACTTCGGAAATGAGTGAGATGGTCGGTTTAACACCTTCAACTAGCAGAGATGAGAGAAAATTTGAAGAACAACCTTCTTTTTCCTCCAATCCTTTTCGCTTCGTATAATAGCATTGTGTTGCATAGACTTTCGTCAATAGTTGTTACGGGATAAATGTAGTTCGCTATAATCAGGGTGGGCTGAATCGGTGCCATGTAATGCTATATCTGGCTTATCTCTTCCCCTCCTTCACCCTTTCTTATCTTTACGAATACAAACATTATTAGTTAGTTTCGTGTTTGTTTGTATTTTTTACTCTTCTTCTTCTCCTGTGTTCAGCTGCAAATAGTATCTTCTCTCTTTCCTTCTCTTTCTTTTTCTTTTTCTCTTTCTCCATATCGCTCTCTCTGTCTTTTCTCTTCAATTCCCTATGTTTTAATCCTAGTCGTTTCTCTTCCACTACAACCCTCTGATTGAAAAATCGCTGCTGTTTCCTAATTTATCTACACGCTTTTCGACAACAACACACGCTCCACCAACTGTTGTGTCTCTGCCTCTCTTCCACTCTCTCATCAACACACGCTCTCTCCCCTTCCGGATGAAATATATTCCTTCCATCTACAAATGGCAGTAGCAACAAAGCACATTCAACATCCGAGTAGAATTTCAGCAATAAATTTTCTTGTGATCAGATTGCCAAGTACAAAGTATGGCTGAAGCAAATGATAGGTTCACGTGAAGGAAGGATAGGTTCTGACGAGTATCCCTCGATTCATGTGTACTTAAGCAAGAGTATAAAACGTACTCACGCAGCTCTCTAAATGGTTGCGTTCTTTAGAAAGTGAGAACACTAATAGCATAACTCTCACATTGCATTTATCCGTTCTCTATTATCAAGCCTTCATTAGCTTCACACGAAGTAGAAACCGTTCCGGCACTGCATCTTGAACATGTATTTTCCTCTCACAAGACAACATTCGTTGTATCATTCCAATGTTTCAACCACTGTATATAAACGTATTGCTCGTATAGCAGTAGAGTGACATGATGATGCGCACTTATCTAGTTACTCTCTACAACCCACCCTAATGAACGCGATCCGCCGTGTCAAATTTACTACGCTGCCATCGAAAACGGACCCTCTGCAACTTGTTAGGTATTACTATTACTACTCATCATGTCTAGTATTTATCATGCAAATACACTATTACATACTATGTGACTATATTTCTGATGTGTAAGATCACATTGGTCTTACCTTAACTACCGCTGAGAGTTGGAAGAGTAAACATGGAAAGTGTACAATTCGGAATAAAAACTCGACTCGAATAAAACATTTCCTTTTCTTCTCAAATGGCTCCAAAATTTCAATTTGGCTCACAACTCTCTGTACACCACCAGTACCAACAGTCGAACCCCATACTATATGAGACAATGTTGTTCTTCTCCTGGCCGTGTGGATTGCTAGGATGTAGATAGTGGCTAAACTTTTGTTGTAGTTTGATCTCGTTTCACGTCGTCAGGATTCACAATGAGATCAAACTACAGACACAGCGGCATAGAGTAACAGACACTGTACAGGCTCGCTTTAAAAAGAGTGCACCCTATATAGTATCACAGACTAGGTTCCTTGACTTTCTCTCTACTACAATAGCTGTCTCCCACAGCCTTCACCCTTTTCTCTCAAGTGGTCTGAGACACGCCTTTATTAGCATACGATAATCCTAAAATGGCACCTGTTAGGTAATGAAGACATCAGCTCAAGGTTCCCCCCTAACCCCCCTAATAATCATTGTGTCTTATTCAACTACCCTCGTATTAACCCGTCGTTCAGTACGGTTACCCTCTGCACAAATTATGGGGTATAGGTTTATATGACATATTAATATATCTATAAGTGCTAGAAACGGTTAATGATTCTTGGAAAAAATTCAGCTTAGCGTGCCAACTTTTATATTTCGTTGAACGAATGCATTTTGCATACATCTAGGTTTGAGGTAAAGTCATAACATGAGAACTATATTTTATATTTTCCATGTTTTTTGGATGCCTGTACTACCACTGAAGCCGTCGGTGTTAGTTGAAATTATCGAAAAGTAGGGGGACCTAAGGGATAGAGAGAGAGATATAGAGAGGGAGAGAGAGAGAGAGAGGGGGGGGGAGAGAGAGGGCAAATCGGGTTTATGACAAAATAGGAGATTACTCCGACGCTTCAGAGTTTTACGATGTCTTTATGATGAGTTTATGTCCTGGGAGGTCCGTAGTCAGATTTTATCTTGAAATATACGACTACTTCCGAGTTCTCCTACGAACTCTGAACAGTTCTTAAGGATAAACGATGTCTCCTTTTGGAAAACGTTAGAAAATCCAAATTCGGGAAAATGTGCAGCAGCCAAAATTCTGTCATCTCACGTTATTATAGGCTTGTAACTATTGTCACGTGAAAATTCACACGTTTTCCAGTATTTCTGCCTGTGATTATTGTTTTGATGTTCATATTTTCTGTACTTTACACATACGTGTATTAATTTGACTAATACGATAATATTCGGCGATAGGGTTGCTGTTCCTCAAAGCAAGCCTATGCGATGCATGTTGCTCCATTTCGCTGTGTTTGTAGTTTGATCCCGTTGCTTTTGCACGAAATCCCTAGACTATGGTGTGTACCGAGATCAAACTACAACGGAGATTCGATCACTTCATCTAATTCCATCTCATAGGTGGATTCAAAAGTGTTTACCTACCCAGCCCCACCCAGATATGTTTTCTCATCTCCAATTCTGTGCACTCATGCACGATATCGCAACATGTTGCCGTGTCTGTGCGCTCCTCCCTCTCCATAGTCTATCGTATACCATCTGTACGGCACCCTCTCGTGCCACCACACTGTCTCATCAACCGTCTGCGTTCGTTTCTTCAAAGCACCGCCCTGTCATAATTTGATGAGGTCAGCTGTCCGTCTTCCAGTATCTCTTCATATATATTACAGTAATTTTAAGTAAAGAGATTGGACTAATTCGAGAGAGTTCTATAGTCGTCATCATTCGTACGTGCAATCCTTGTTATACAAAACTGATCCTCCGTCTCTGCTAGCGCGCGATGTCTACATGTATTGGAAAGTTTGCAGTACATCGCACTCTCCACATTAAGACGATTAAAAAAATCCAAAATAAATTTATTTTTCACTTTCGATTCGATCTTTTTTTTTTGTATTTTGTTCAGTATGACCTATGTAGTTAAAAGCTATCTCCGAAGATCTCTACCTCTTTATTACAACTCAAACTTATTGAGAGAGAAAAGCTTGACATAAAACCTCAAAGTCCCACCCTTTTTTCTGCGAGATGCTTTTTGAAGGGCACTTTGAAAAACGCGCAATCATCGAATTACAGCCACATCGCTTCTATCGCTACAGTAACCGCACATTGTTGTGGCAATCTCAGTCCAATCACTCAATCAATCTATGTCATAACCATTCAACTATGTTCATTCCGCACATACCAGTTCCGCGGCTAAGCTCATCCCTTTTTATGACCTCAAAACAATCGCGGGCCCACACAGACAAAGTTTTGGACGGGGTTCATCGGTTAGCCAATTACACGTGCAACCGGGTGCCATCTCTAATGCAACCAAATTTGTCTACAGTATGATCACTTCGTCATCATGATATAGTCGTCATCAAATAGACATCGATAGGATACTGTAGAGCTAAATTTATAATGTGTACCAACAAGTTTACTCGTTCTATATTTCAGTTTGTATACCTTCACACCTTCACTGACACTTTTGGCGTGGGTTCTAGCCCCGCACGCGGCAAACATTGTATGAAAACATGGCGCCTACCATAGAGTTTCGCATGGCTCCTTGAAGTCTCTCTTATTTGGCTCGTCATACCGTGTTTTTGCGTATTTTTGCGTACCATCTTTTTGCGGCGGCATCCCTTTTGGGCAGAGTCTTGTTTCCAGACTATTAAACTGAAGAGGTGTGCACAGCCTTGTAATTAGACATCGTGGCATGAAAACTTTGCTCGGGTCTGATGAACACTTGTAACCTTCGACTAGTGAAACTGTTGTGAAAATCTAGACAACGTGTGTAGTTGTTTTATTTTGTTCCATATAGTTACGAATTTCTCAATTAGAAGTTACTAAACAATTTTGTTGATAAGATCATGATAGTTGATAGAAATGGAAGCATAGAAAAAGGTTAAAATGTATGGTTTAGTTTTCATGTCGGTAACTCTCCCTAGCGCGCTTTTCTCTTTCTCTACCCTGTTCTCCAAGTCTTCTCTCGTTCCTTCTTCCTCTCTCCTTCTCTTTCTCTCTTTTCTTTCGTATTCTTGTACACTTCCTTTCTCTCTCTCTACTATCTACTAACTAATTCAGGCGCTTTCTTTGCCACCCACGGCATCAAATTTCGCATAGTCACGAAACGATTCTCTGACACATCTCCATTCATTTTCAAGTTTCCCGCCTGATCTACTAGGAAAACATACATGTAAATAGAACTCTCATTGTAAAAAAATTAGGTTTCGTTTTTCAACTTGTATGTTTCGTGTTTCGGTTTCATCCAGGAAAACAATAGTACACAAAAACTATATCGACATTCAAAGACAGTATAACTCAAACAGAAAAAAACCTAATCATTTTTATTTCTCATTGTTGTTTTCGCTGAAGAAGTATAGTTTTGAGAATGTTCCAGAACACCTACTTGAATGATATGATTCAAAAAGTATGTATATTGTACTAAAGTATTTTATACTGCTAATGTAAAGTATATCGTACTAGAGTATACTCATTGTTAACCTTTTCTGAACGGGTAGAAATGCCACTGTTTCTATTTCCAGTCCGGTTTCTGTTCATAATTGGGGTGAGAGTGTGGACTAACTAGGTTAACCAAACGTTCATTATTCGAATTTTGTCGAGTAGCGCAGTGAATTCAATGGTCCAAGACAAATAGGGCGGTCCTTGATGGCACCTGTGTGTATCTAACACACTGCCCCCTCGCTAATGCACGGATTAACAGTTTATAGTAGTCCTGAAACATTCAAACGAACTAAAGTCATTGTGCTCAACTGCAGTCACGATTTCATGATGTGCGTTAAGTATTTTGTTATGAAAGTTTGAAAAAGAATTTACATCTAAAACGTATTTGTATCCTGCGCCTCGGTAATTTATCAGTTTATAGTGGTCCTGAAACACTTGAGTGAAGCAAGTGACCGTGCTCAATTGCAGTCAGGTTTTTCTTGTGAAAGTTTAGATTTTAATACAATTCCAAAAATCAATTGCTGTACTGTAGAGTAACCCCACAATGATTATAACTTTATAAACTTTTCTGATTAGTGAAAACAGATTTCTTCGTCCTTTTTTGCTTTCGTCATTTGGTTCTTTCTTTCTTTCTTATTTTGGTGCTCGACCGCTTTCAAATGCATTACCATTGGCCAAGTTCCAGCTCATCTCGAGGGAAAATTCTTAAAACAGTTCCTTTTAGATTAAAGGAATTCAAAGTTTGTTCTTAGCAAATAATAATATTCTTGTCACCTGTTTAAAAGTACTCAAATATTGTGCTAACTACCAGAGATTCAAGGTCGCTCATTTAATGTTGCATTGTTTCATTCATGCGCTCACTAGGAGGTAGGGGTCAAATTTGAACTTTTGAAACTATGAATAGAGCAAGTGATAGACAGAGACCGAGAAATAGAGAAAGGGAGAAAGAGAGAAAGAGACGAGGAGGGAAGAGAGCGAAAGAGAAAGAGAGCGAGAGAGAGAGAGAGAGAGGAAGAGAAAGCGAGGAGGAGGGGGGTGGATACAGTGAGAGGGACAGGAAGAAAGAGAGAAAGGGAGAGAGAGAAAGAGAGAGAGAGAGAGAGAGAGAGAGAGAGAGAGAGAGAGAGAGAGAGAAAGAGAGAGAGAGATACCCGTATGTGTGGTCATTCACCCGACGGCAACATTGAATGGTGCCAGGTTAATTGGTCCTCGTTAGAATGAAGTACTGTATTGCCGTATTGTGCAATATTCAAAGGCTCTTAGAGGTTAACGGGTCATCCACTTGATTCATTGCTAGCTCGTCTCTCTTTCTCTCTCATTCACTCTCTAATTCTCACTATCTTTCTCTCTCTCTCTATCTTACTCTCTCTCTCTCTCTCTCTCTCTCTCTCTATCTCTCTCTCTCTCTCTTTCTCTCTTCTCTCTCTCTCTCTCTCTCTCTCTCTCTCTCTCTCTCTCTCTCTCTCTCTCTCTCTCTCTCTCTCTCTCTCTTTCACTCACTATCTGTTTTTTGTTTATCTATCTCCTCCTCTCTTCCTCTATCTTCATCTCTTTCCCTCTCTCTCTCGCTCTCTCTCTCTCTCTCTCTCTCTCTCTCTCTCTCTCTCTCTCTCTCACTGTTTATCTCTTTCCCATTTTCAAAGTTACCGCCAAATCCAGGTGTCCACCCAGCTGGACTCAACTGACTTTTGTCGGCTGTTTTTTTTTCAACCTACAACATTACTCACAGTCTCTCTGGAACACTTCTTTGAAAAACTGTCTAACTTTCTAACTTTTAAAATTACCATAACTATCTTACTTTTGAAAAAATTCAAATTTGTCACAATATGACCATTTTCATATGTATTTATTTTTATATGTTAGCATTTATTTCTCATTCAATTCTCTTACTTTTATCCATTCTTAATCACATAATCATTTCCAGATGCACCTACAGACCTACAGTAACCCGGGAACGTCGTCGATCCGTCACATCGTAAACGGCTCCATTACATCAGTGCGCTTTTCGACACTTTGGCCCTCCGGGGACTTGGCTAGATCGGCAATCAGCCTAGTTGAGAAGCGTTCGCCGCAACTAGGACTGATTGTCAAACTTGCTATATGTTCTCTCTCTCTCTCGCTTTCTCTCCCTGTCTACCCTCTCTCTCTCTCCTTCTTGATCTGTCTCAATCTCTTTCTTTCTTTCTTTCTCTAGCTCTCATTCTATCTTTCCCTATCTCGCTCGCTCTCTCTCTCTCTTTCTCTCTCTCCCTCTCTCTCTCTCTCTCTCTATCTCTCTCTCTCACTCTCTCTCCCTTCCTCTCTCTCTTTCTCCCTCTCTTCCTCATCAACCAAACAACGTGATCCACCGTAATTCCGTCATTTACACATTCCTTCCCCATTGTTTGATATCGCTGCACCTCAAATGAAGAGGGTCTGCTATCTTTTATTTATCAAGAGGAGTTGCGCGAAAATTCCGGAAATCGGTCTTCTAAGAGGCTTTCCGGCATGCCGGCCGCCCACGCTGTTTAGCGGAAGATTACCGTCAACACACCTGGTTCTACCAAGGATTTACGTGGAAAAACAACGTCTACCGGGCAACGTTGCGCATTCACACATTCTTCTGCTCGTACTGTTTGCAATTGTGTTGCGCTTTCCCTCCTTTTTTGCTGAAAAACCTGAATATTGACGCCCAAGTGGTATATTTTTGCAATAACTTTAGAGTAGAGCAAGCTCGAAGAAGTACTGATCAAAGTAGTACATGTTATTCTTGTTAACACTTTTAGATTCTTGGTTTAGTTCTAGTTCACTTCATTTGCCCGTATGAGACTTGTGATGTGTGGGACACCAAACTACACATTATGTTTCACACACTGTCACCGTCACCGAGAACACCAGAGGCCGTATGCATGAAACATCCCGGGCCGGGTTTGAAAGCTATCCCGAGCTATTTCCCGGCCAATTCAGCTCGGGATAGCATCTCAACCCGGCCCGGGATGTTTCATGCATACGGCCTCAGACTGTAACGCTGGATTCTACAACCAACCGAGCTCCTGGCCAACCTAGTTGCTTTTTCGGTTACTGGTAGTGAGAATAACATTTGTAAAACAGTAACCAAGAACCTGGACATCGGTTAGGTTAGCGGAAATCCCGGGTAGTTGTCACCCAATTAAAGTAATTAGCCACACTAACCAACCGAATCGCGACAGCGCTGGCGGCGGACCTTGAGTTTTGTGCCAATTAACACTATCTACAGTGCCCAGCAATTATTCATTGGGCGATAGTTATCTGTTGTTTTGAACACGCGCCGATATATTGTCGCAAAAGATTAGGCAAACCAACGACCCGCTCGCGTCGCGCCTTTCCTGTACTCATTCCGAATATGACCATATTATCATCAATAGTAGTTTATATTCTATCGAAAATTATCGCTGAAATCGTCTACTACATCTTTTTCTTTTTTTTTCAAATTTCCCGCTATTCATGCTTGTGGATTTATGAAACGTTTTGGTTTGTTTGTTGTAGGGGTTCTAGAGAAAAGTGTTTGTAGTTCGATCGTGCAACTTTTCGGTGAACTGGCATCTTATACTATGTACGGACTGGGTCATCACACTACAACGCAGATTTGGTTTCGCCTTACAGTGTGCAGAACTTCTCATTTTCAACTCGTTACAATGGAGTATGCGAAACGTTTGTACCCCATTTCTTCACATTTGATCTCACCAATGTCGCTGCTTTCTATACTCTCTTCCTTTGCCACTCCTAGCCAAATCCTAACCGAATATTTCTCTGCATCTCTAGCATCTCTCTGAACAACCTTCTCTCGTACGTGAAAGACGTCTTTTTCGCTATTTCCTGTCTTCATAATCGGCTAATAATCCTCTTTTCTGTCCAAACTCCTCATTCTCGCTCTTTCTGTTTGCGGTCTTCCCAGTCGAGCGGATCGGTTACCCTCTTTGGAGAAGTAACCAATTCTATTCAATCGGAACGGTTGCCCTTTTTGGAGAAGTAACCAATTCTATTTGATATTATAAAAACAAATGTCTTGAGTTACAGTGAAGTCATCACGCTATCTTTGTTACCTATGGAATCTAATAAATCTGTTTCTATAGTTCCAAAGTTCTAGTATCTTGCTAATTACTCGAGTATGTGTCTGTTGCAGCTGACTTGACTTGACCAAACGTTCACATGAGTACAAATCACAATTTTCATGACACATCTTCTATATGCATTTTTTGATAATACAAGATGATAATTGAAGAAATAAGTTCATCACGTCTCGCAGCATGTAGGCTAACACTCGCTAGAAAACCTACGTTTTCTCTATAAAAAAGATTCATTTGCCGAACTCCCCGTACAACCGTTTTTCTTTCCCTCAGGGTATCAGGAACGGTGTTCGAGTGGTCCAGCTCTTTTTCTGCCAATAACCAGCCTTTGCTCAGACAATACCCAGCCAGTTAGCAAGGCATTTTTGTAGCGGCCTCGACGAGAGAGTGTGCAGGTCAGCGAGATGCAGACTGTCCTAAACTGTCTGCGGTCTCTTTGACCTCCATGCCCTCTTCCTTTGATATTCTCATAAGGTAGCTCGAAGTTAGTGAGGTATTTCGCTTTTTCTATCTTGGAACATATGACTATACTAGAAGTAAATGGAATAGTCACGTATAATTAGCATCTTAATGAGGCATCGTGCACTTTGTCTTTGCACGTTTCTCAGTTCTGCTGTGTTTAACATGGTTCACGTGAATGTGCAATTGACTCACAGTATATTCGGAAAAACAACCGCCAATGACCAGCCTTTGTCTCGGTTACATATTGTTGCCAGTGTGCCGGCAGCAGCTTCCCGGAGCTGTTTGCTATTCATGAGCGAGTCTTGACCGTGCCAAGAGCCACTTCACTCCTTTCCTCTAAATGCCGCCACACTGTCGAGTGCATGCATGCATCCCCCACTTCTGACAGCCGATATTTTATCTGATTAGTATATATATTTGATCAGCATATACAGAACAATTTTCGAATCGCGATCAAAGTTTTCGAGATCAAACCACAACGTTTCCTCCAGCTACAATTGCCGCCATACTGTCAAGTGCATGAATACATCCCCCACTCATGACAGCCGATTGTATTCAAATGATCTGATCAGATTTGTAGTTTGATCTAAATACATAGTTCAGTGCGTGAATTGAGCCTGAAAGTTGCGGACCGATTCTATTCATTTGATCAGATCTCGTTTGCAGTTTGACCTGCATGCACACCACAATTCACGAATTACGAGATCAAACTACAAACACCGAAAAAACAACTCACTTTTCGACTTTTCCTCAAGTTAAACTCTATACAGTGTGCAGTGTCTGTGTTGTTGCTTTGCAACATTCCGTACTCAAGTTCGTCTCAGGAAGGAAATTACGTGTAAAGGAAATTACGCAATCTTGCCTTCGAGTTGGTAGTAGCGATGGAGTAGTTTTCAATTTCCGACGAGTAGCAAACATTTATTCCACCAACTTAATCGAAAATACTAGCTAGCCGAGCGAAAACTTGAACAAAATATGTTAGTTTGTACGATCGAAGCGTTCAATTTTTCAACTTTTGCGGGCGTGGGGCACATCAAGTCTTTGACTTTACGCAAACCAGGGACTTTTCATTAGATCTTTAATGGTTTAACCAGACTACAACATTTCTTGTTTTCTAACTCCCATCTTCTCTCTTTTGTGATGTAAGCCTTCTCTGTTGCTGTCCAAACACATCTGACCCCTCCCGGGTCTTTGGCGGTCCGAGCTTCATATATCCTGTTGCGCCATAACAGACCTCCCCTGGCAGGGCGGTACCTCCACTCGATGTTGTTACTCATCCCCACTTCAGTTTGAATTGATGTTTTACAAGTTTTTGTTATAATTGTAGTGAATACAAGTTTAAGTTAGCTTTGGACTCTTAGTTGTCTAGTTCGGTATCCCCATGTAGGTAAATCCATTCGATGTTGTTACTCATCCCCAGTTCAGTTTGAATCTTTCAACAAGTTTTTGTAATAATTTTAATAAAATAGTTTATAAGCTTCGTAGTTTGCCCCCATTTCCCAATCAGCGGCCGGTACCCCAATCGGTGTTATTACATATATCCCAACTTCAGTTTAAATATATCTTCCAACAAATTTTTGGAGCTGCACGAATGCTTGGGTTGTTGACATTACCTAGTTTACATAATCTGTTCGAACATCAAACAAGGTATGCAAGCATTTTACTTTATATTCCGCTGTGGCCAAAATAACTTTATTTTATATACAAGTGTCTAGTTGGCGTTGGTAGCTAGACAATACATGTGCAAAATTGTTTTCGACTCAACATTGTTTTCTATGTTTTCCACTTCACATCTACAGTAAATCGCGTTAGAAAAACTTGGTTCTTTCAGTCAACAATAGAAGCTGCATCCTACAATATCAAAAATAGGAAAATCTTCGTCAAAACTTGTATACATTGTTTCTTGTGTTTACTCTATTTGACAAATTTTAACTTTTCTTGAACAAATAGATTAACATTTCGCATTGAGAACATACTTATAACGTTACTAGAATTGGTTGGCAAACTTTAGAGACCAAATAGATGCTGTACCTTGCAACGAAAATTGCCGTTTCAAGTTATGCTCAGACAAAACTGCTCCTTGTTTCTATTCTTAGCTTTGTTTTTACTCTCTCCATTCTCTTTCTTTTCTCTTTCATAACAAGTGTACTTGCAACAATGAATACTGAGATTCGCACGCCTTGCTCGCCTTTGTTTCTGCTTTTGTTTCAAGCTGTAAACGAAACGTCAATTTTTCGCAAACACGCATTTCCTAACCTTTTAAGTTGCTTCTGGCATACGTAACGTACTCTGTTGTTACATCTCCAATAGCTCCGACAAGAAAAGATACCACCTATTGTAGAGTACTTCATGATGGTGCAACAACAAAATTGTGACATTCTAGATTCAAGCTTTCGAGATGTTTTGAACAAAATTGAACAAAATTGTGACATTCTAGATTCAAGCTTTCAAGATGTATTCATTCATTTCATATTGTTACATTGTTGTGTCCCTTTACGGCCACCCAGGTATCACCATCTCTACACATTCTCAATCTTCTAGATTGAGATTCTAGATTGAGGACTCGAAACTTGTGGTGACTACTCCGAAAGTTCCCTAGAAAGTGACAAGGCATTTAAAACTCATTGTTCCTACCGTATCTGACCAACACTTGTGACTGAGGCCAAGTGTTGGTGTAGTATTTGCCTTCGGCTGCCGTCGGAACCTTTTTCGGGTATAGACAGACGGTCATCGAGCCGATTAGGAAGTAGCTGAGTGCACTTTCACCTCTTCATCTACATCTCTCTTTCTCTCTCCCTCACTCTTCTCTCTCCCTCTCTCTGTTTGTACCTCTTCATTTATACCTATCTCATTCTCTTACCTCTCCGATATCTCTCTTTCTCTCTCTCTCACTCTCTCTCTCTCTCTTTCTCTTGTTTCCTCCTCTCCATCTCTCTCTTTACGTGTCTGTATGAACTCATTAATCCGAACTACGTAATACCTATCTTCATCCACATATTTGTTCTATCTTTTCAACTCTTGACAGGCGTTACGCGGTTGTTGCCAATAAATTGGGCATCCTTTGTAGATGGTTATAAAAGTGTTTGGGCCTCAGATAAAGCGACCGTTTTACTGCCCGCAACTGTGCCTCGCTCTCGGTCAGACACCGCGAGAGAGCACGGCATATCGAGAGAGACAGACTGTGATCCCAGTCTTCTTATGAACGATTAAAGATACGTGCCGGGCCCGCCTGACCTCACTCCTGAATCTACAATCTATCTGGAATCAACCAAGTTATGATTTTCAACTTTTACAATAATTGTATTCGGCGTTTTTCGACCATATCAGATACCACAATCGTTTGTGAACACGTAGTACATACAAGATTGATCGTAGAACAATTGAATTCTGGTAGGATGGAACAAATTCCGAGTTTCTACTATTTGTTCAAGGTCTTTCAAACCGAATGAGATAACATTTCTCGGTTAGTAACGTTTTCAAAATTCAAAATGCATCTAGTACATAACTAAAAAAGTGAATGTCGTTCTGAACACCCCGTTTGTAACAAATACATGAGAACTTCCGGTGTTACCGCACGTTTTAGCACCTCGTTAGCCTTTAAAGGCGACCGCCACTGCCAATGGCGCGTGGCGGAAGTAGTTAGCACTGGAGCGAAGAAAGTAGCCACCGGTCAAATACGCATGTTTCTTTAATGGTTAACATGTGTAGGACACGAGATCGGTAGGCTCAGAAGTTATTCCCGTCTTTGTCATGAGTTCAGGCTGTGTTTGTTACTCCGTCATATGAGAATATAACTTGCCCATAATAATTTATAACCGTGAGAACATCGAAAACCACATCAAGTCTGGTAACCAAATGAGAAGAGAAATTATGTTTTCTCTTGAGAATATGTAAAAAGTAGCTTAGAGCCAAGACTCACTCTGTTTCCTTTGTTTCAGTGACACTTACAGTAATCAAATGAAAGAATCTGACTCTCCAATCACTGCGTTGTTATGAAAACATGATGGTATTCAAAATTTCAGTACTCTACTAAGTTAGATTATTGTCGTTTGCATGAAAACTTTCTGAACGCTCCAAGTTCATACTGTAGATGTCTGAAATCAAAATCACCAGACTGTATACCCTTATGGATATAACAGACTCTTACAACCAATCGATTTGCTATGACGTAACCGTAACTTGCCAAAAACACAGCTGATCACGGTGCAAGGTAATCAATCAAGGGGGATTAGCTGTTTTATCCTATTAAAGGACTGTGCCTCCCGCCGATCTCGATCACATTTCAAAGGCGGATGCCGACACAGCGACAGAATAAACACACAGCTATGGACCACCCAGTAGAGCGAAGGACCACCCAGACAGATCTTGCTATTTCTAATACCATGGACCACCCAGTAGAGCAAAGGACCACCCAGCAGATTTTTCTGTTCCTATTACCTATATGAATTCGGAAATCGAAAGTAGCATGCACAGTCATTATAGTGTGAAAGATTGCGTTGTTTAGAAATCAGCCTAACGAGCACGGCCCGTTCGCTGAATTCAATATTCGGTTCAGACAGTTCCTCTAGGTTTCATTTCTAGATTGGATAACAATTTATTTTTTGCATTTCAATGTTTACTATTTTACTCTGTATCCTCAACTTATAGTCGTCGCTGAGAAACGAGTCGTAGTCGTTTTTATTCTTGTTCCTTTAATTTGAGATGAAGAGCAACTTTGTAATTTTCCTATTCTAACTCTTTCACTTCGTATTCCTCCATTTTGGTTCTCATCTTTCTCAACCCGCCTGGTATTGAGCCCAGTTTGCCAACGGGCGCGTACCTTACATGGGTATTAGCGCATTCACAGTCGGAACACCCTTTTATCTAGCTAAATCCTTTTAAAGAAACCTTTAGTGGTGCTAAAGACCTGAGAAACACCATGCTACAACCAGACTTAACTTGAGTGGAAAGTTACAACTTGAATTACAAGATCGAATGTTTGATACATAAGGTTCAACTTAGGAAGCCAGCTGTGTTCTTCTCCAGAATCTCACACATACCGTTTGCCGCACATTTTTAGGGATATTTTTGCCATCGGCGCACATATTTCCTAAATGGGGTGAGAGATGTTTCTGGGTTGTTTGCCGGTCTATCAGTTGACGAATGGTGCTAGGGCGGAGATGCTTATCTGGGCCTCCTTTTTGATGTAAAGACGCTCGGTTGAAAAGATTCTTATCCAACTTTAATTCTAACAAGAATCAACACCAAGGTCGGCATATAATGAATAGTGTAAACAGAAACTATGCCATTTTCATCGAAATTACCGATTTTATCTCAAATTGAGTGTAGTAAGAGAGGAAAATACGGGCGAACTTGGATAATTGGACAATGGTTATCCAGAAGTCATTATGAGTTTATAGGTTTAGTTGTATTCTCTCGAATACACAAAATACTGAAAAAAATACACATGAAAAAGTTACATCATATGAAATAAAAACAATTAAAGTGCTCCAGATTACTCACATCATTGTGCTATAAGGGCCCAGAAAACTAATAATAACACCTTACTTGTGTTAGAAACCTTATTTTACAACTTAAATAGGCACTTGTACTTTACTACTACGCATTCGTTAACACGTTTCCGAAATCAGCTGTTAACAAGATAAGCCACGCCCACTTTTCCAGGTTTCGAAAGTCTGCGAATTATTAAAGCGCACTTATTCAACTTTTTACTACCTTCAACATGATTATAATCTAATTTAGTTGGCAGTTTAAAACTTTACTACTTTATTAATAACCAGAATCCAATATTTATTTCATTCCCTCTCCAATTTGAGAATTACTGGTTTAAGGTTTAACCAAAATAATGCTGGAAAACTATATAATTCCATAGTTTTCTCGTGATATTCTGAATGTTCTGCCTTGAGAGAGTGTTTTGTTAGTTATCCCAGCCGAATCTACAGGGCTCCTTCGTGTCTGAGTGTCTTTTTCTAGGGTGGGAAGAGAGATAGGTGTTGGCGAGAAATGGGAACTTCTGTAAACACAAAACTTGACTTTTAGACGTTGGAAGAATGATTGTTCAAAGGTTTCGCAGAACTCTACTTTACAGTGTGAAACGGGCTTCGTAACTGTACTTTTATATTTAGTAACCAGTTACAGTATTGATTCGACATACGTTTCATTAGACTATTCTTATTGTTTGAAAACAATCTTCGAGCTCAGTTTTCTGTACAAGTTTCTATTTCGAACCTCGAGGTCATCTTCCGACCGTCGCAGGTTCTCATGAGACATCCCATGTGTTTTTCTTTCTTCTCTCGGATAGTTTATGTGAACTAGTCCCTTCTCATGCTAATTGACCCCAATTAGCGCGAAAACACGCGTTTCCGCCGCGTGACCGCCGGTTACCAACCCTGTTTCACACCCGCCTAATTGATGAGAATAGCTCCAGCTCCCAGAGAGGCGGAGCTCGAGCTGCGCATATAAGGCCAGCACCCATAGTTTGAGCATCATTCCACCAAGCCTCGGCGATAAAGACTTCTAGTGTCTTCTCAGAAACTCTCTATGAATACATCTTAACATTTTCACATGCACATCTCCAAAACACATTAGATTTTGTTCTTCTCTATCTCTAAGTTTTAATTCAATTGTATAAAACTTTTGATAACACCACCTTATCTCCATAATAAGCGTGCCATTCTATCGTTTCTCTGTTTACTTACGGTAGCAGTCTTCCTACATTGGCCTTATGTCCGTTTCTTCACTTTTTTAACATCTACTTTTTTCACTTCTGTGAAACGTGAAGTTAACATAGTAAGATTGTGAGTATGCGTCCCCACCCTTCAGAATATGACGTATGAGGTGTGACTATCTCTGCCCATCTACCTCATGTCTTAGTCCTATCTCCACCACATCTCGACATATCCTCTCTAACCCCGAGATAAGATAGAGTAGCCAGATAACGCAGCTCATCCTCACTTTTGCCAATTAAGCAGGTAATAGGTGTTAGGCTGAACTACTATTGTATTTTGATTTGAGACACTTCTATCTTGATAACGATTTTTCGAAACTTCAAAACATTTTTCAACTGCACCTCCCCTGATTACATTCTGCTCATTATATACGACTTTTCTCTGTCTTAGCTGTGACATATACTATTCACTATTTGTACTTTTTTCATCATAAATGTTTATCAACCCTTTATTTCTGCTCTACCGTATTATTTCGTGTTTCATCCCGCTCCTACCTAATAAGCCTCTCGGTTTCGCTTCTTTGATCTATGAGCCTAATCCCAGATTTCACCCTGAGGTCGCGAGCTTTACCGCAACCAGCCTGTATGTTAATTAGAGGGGGCGGGCCCGGGCACCGCCCACCCTCAACCCCTGTATTGCGCACTTAGACAAGCCATTCATTATCTGAAAGGTTATAAATTTAATTGGCTACAAGGTTCACTCATTCCCTATGTATTACTCTAACTTGCATCTTCCATTCAACTTGAATCTAGTTTACTAGTACTAATAGTTCAACTTTTGCTCTTGTATGTCAGTATGTTTTCACTGTTCTTCTCAATGTCCTTCAAACTTCGGCTGTTTACATTCATCTCATTAGTTTCTTATTTCAGATGATTTTCTTCGTCTTTTTCCTTTTCCCCGCCGTTTTGGCCAATACTTTCTGGATGACCGCCGAGTTGCTGAATGTAGAATGGAGAGAAGGATGTCTCACCACCGCTAGCTGCTCCCAAGCCAGATTCATGGTAACATTTTCACTTTTTCGTTTTCTCAGTTCTTCTGTTCTTCAGTATTTACCTTTGACATGGGTTTCTTTCTAACATCTCAGTCATATCATTTGGATTTGTAGTTTGATCCGATTAACACAGCAGAAATTCGAACGAAACGCATCGGAACCAACAAAATTGCGATTAGAAAATCATTGAAGTTTTTTTGTTTTGTGTTAATGTTTCAAACTATTGTTTTTTTCTTTCAGATTTCCGAGAACATGCTTTCCATCAACGAAAAGCAGAGCATTAGCTGGCCAGTTTCCGAAGATTTTGAGAAGGTTCGTTGAATTTTATTATTTTTCACATATTCTGTCCTGGCTATCATTAACAATATTATTTACCACTAACCTACCGCTGATTGTCGTTTACGATCTCACACGCTCGCACCGCATTGTTCCATTTGCTTTTACTGCCTTTTGAGTTTCCCGCGTTTTACCACCATGTCATTTGCGGCTAACGTAGCGGAAATTACCCGGTTGTAGCTTTCCTGGCATTTTTATTATCCTTTTTAAAAATTATGCGTTTTATTACCTTTCCGCGTCCTTGATGACTTAATGTTTACGAGTTTTTCACGACCGCTTAAAGGCAACGTGTCACAGAAGTATCAAATTCGGTTGCGCAAATCCTTTGCGTTGCGGCCGCACGCAAACAGTCAATTAGTTGCGATTTGCGGTTACGCAATGAACGCACACATGGATTGAGGACGTTACTACTTCTTGTATCGATCTTGAAGTGAATGTTACTTTGGCAAGTGACAGAATTATCATAATCTCATATATTTTATTAACCGACTAGGCTAATTTATTCAGTTTTTATCTAGCAAGCCAACGCAGTCTAATTACCTTTATTTAGATATACATTCAAACTGAAGGAGAATGATAGGAATCTCGGTTCACTTGGAAACATTCCTAACTTCATTTTTCAGAAGTTTCTCATTATATTTGAATCTTTCAGAAAGGTGCGCACGGTCTGGAGACCCGTTGGTTGAGTGGTAACCCGGACCAAGTCTCTCTAAGTTGCCAGGTGGTCGGTACCGATCCCACCTATGGTTTCCCCAGAATCTGCGATCAGACTGCCGCTATCCGCGTGTTCCAGAACGAAGTCGCTGACGCTTTCGTGAGTTTTGTTTTCACATTTCCCAGCTTTTCAAGTTTCTTTCAGCACTTGACGTTTCTCAAGTTTTTAAATACTCAAGTTTTAGTGAGCCAAATTGCTCTCCTCCGTGTCCAAAATCGTACACGAGACCACCCATTACCCTAATCATGACCAGTTTCCGTAATTGTCTTCAAAAAGTGACATGACAATACGTGCAGATGTAGCGCAGATGTGTTGTGGCGCAACTGATAGCATGGGAATTTTACGACTACGGTAGACAAACGGGAACATAATTTGTACAATTTCTCATATTTTCTGTTTTCAGTCCCGTCTGCGTCGCCACCAAACTACAACTCCCCCTGTGCCTGAGGAGGAGCTCGGCAAACGCATCATTGAGGTGAGCTTCACAGATTTATCTTTTTCTGCTGTGTCACGAACACAGATAAAGTTTGGACTAAGAATGTGATGAAGTTGTTAAAAGCGACTTGTATGAGTGTGTATTTATCATTTAGTTTTTGTTTTGTAGGTTCGCGGAAAATGTTTCAACGCCTCCCTGGCTGTCCGCAAGCACACCGAGAGATGCCCCACCTGTCCCGATCCCAGCGAAATGAACATCATCGGACAAGAGGTAACCATTTGTCACTTTATCTTAATCCTATTCTCGAAGTAGTTACTGCGCCTAAAAACGCCTGAGCTGACCTGCCATATCGTGGACGCAATTATTTCGACCCCCCACAGCGCAGCCCACCCCGAACGCATCCGAACTCCCCACGTTGCACAATAGACACTGTTTGCCCGAGGAAGTTATCACGAAAAACTGGGTCCAACGTATTATGTTTTGTTAGGGATGCTGGTGTCCAGCTGGTTACGGTATTCTAAAGCATAGTTAGGTGCAAATTGGAAACACAGCAAAATTTGTGTACAGTTTTGGATGTTCTACTACCTTTTGGATTCGATCGACCTTTTCTGGTTTGATTCCTTACTCATCTACTAACTTTTCCAGCTTGCCGAGGATCCTTCCATCTACGCGTCCTCCATTTTCGCCCAACTTCAAGGAGAAGACAACCTGATGCACATCGGCATGTTGGTCCTGGCTGGCATCGCCGTCGCCACCTCCGCGGCCTTCGGATGTGTCCTCGTCGCCTATCTTAGACAGAAAAAGTACGTTTTACAAGTTGCTTGGGTTTTCATCAAAGTTCAAGTCAAATTTTTACATTCAAGTTTTAAACTATTTTCATTCAATCATACTTTTTGAACTCTGGATTGCTATTCACTCAATATTCATCATTATGTATATTTTTATTCATTGTTTCAATTTTCAGGACATCTCGCCAAGTCTCGGTCAAGCCCCGTTACCACCCCTATTCCCCAGCCTTGGTCAAGTCCAACGATGACGAGTCCAGGTACTGTATTCTAAACTTCGACTGTGTAATTGTATTAGTTGAGCGTATCCAAGGTCTTTTTGTAATGCAACCACTCGTATATCATCACAATCCCGTCGCTCTGCCTGCGTCTCTTCATCCCACCTGCTATTTCGCTCGGTTATGATTAATGTGGAGCGATTCACACCTCTCGCCTATCTGCCAATAGGTCATCTCAAGCAATGATCGACTACTATTTGTTTAAACTAATAATTTCTGCGTTTCTTAATGAGATTTCTTTATCTTTAGTCATGTAGTTGTAGATGAGATATGTGGTTAGAAATAGAATGTTCACATAGAAACGTGATAAACTGGGAATATTCAGTAGTAGTATATAGAAAAAACCATTTCTTATTTCCGTCTCTTTTCAGATACGACATGCCTTGGGGAGAGAACCACCGCAACCTCGGCTACTGGCAGACCAAGTCCGACACGACCACCTCCCCCATCGACAGCTCGTCCTCGCTCGGGACCAAGTTCAACTACCGTACCACCACCGTCATCCCACCACCACAGACCCGGATGTACCATCACATCTCTCCCAACTCGTCACTAGGTGCCCACGACTCCGGTCTCGAGTCTGTTTAGATTGTGTATGTTTTTGATTTAGGATGCGTTCATACTACTACGCTACTATACAAAACATGCTTATTGATTGAATTATAGCCTTTGAAATAGTATGAACGTAGCTTTAAAAATCGTAGCTCGAGAAGAAAGCGACATGTTTTTCGAAAGTTTTCAATTTTTCTCTTCTCGCGCTCAAACTCGCCTCGTGATGTGTACGGGTAGCCTCGAAGGCAGTTATTTCCGGTGCTCTCTTTCTTTAGACTCTCCTGTTTTACGTGCTCTCTGCCATGCAGATAGGTAGCGCAAGCGGTTACTTTCATTAGTTTACTTGATTTTACAATGTTCTCAGAAAAGTAACCGTTTGCGCAAATGTTGTATATATTGTCAGAATTCCATAGTTTTATCATGTTTTTGTTTCAAAATATAATAAAATCATCAAAAATACATTGTTTTTTTTTGTGAGTGGATTATGGACAGAATGTGTGGAATCAGTGGACATGGAGTAAAATAGTGTTCGTTCAGATTCGAAACGGAACTGTAGTAAGTCCAAAACTTTAGAACCTGAGTATTGTTTTTCACAAAAACCTCGAGTTGACAGTCTGACACATTACATACCAAACTATACGAGGAAGAAATATAAACTAATTTTGAGATCGCAGCAGCCAAGTAGTAAAAACCTGCTTTGTTACGCAAATGTGGGACACACAGTTAATTCTTTAAATTGAACTTTTTCTCTTGCAGTCTTTTTATGCCTATCGTCTCTCTCCCCTCTCTCTCTATCTTTCTCTCTTTCTCATCCTCCAAATTTTGCCATACCTTTCAATTACATTCCTCTTTCTTTCTCTCGCTCTCTTTCTCTCTCTCTTCCTCTCTCTCTCTCTTCCTCCCTCTCTCACCTCGCGCATCCGTTGAGTAATATTCCCAGGTAAATGGTCTGATAATCCTGTAACCGTGTCACAAAACATGCCCGATATGACCTCTAGATAAAGTGGACTTCCTCAAAAGACGGAACTTAATCCGAATTAGCCAGAAAATGGGCATAACAATAGAAACTGCTTTGTTGGTGGTCCGTAGATAGTACACATCATTCCTACTAAGACTCTTACAGTACACATGCAAACTTTTCGAAGACCGTTTTATAATGCAACTTTTTTGAAATTAATTTCGAATACTTTTTGTGATGGGGAAGCAGAATCGAAATATGGTCGTCGCCAACGGAAAGGCGGAAGGGTACTGTATATCTCACTTTCCGCTGAGTACGCACAAATGTCTACTATTCCGAAGCTTTCCGGTCGTGTGTGCCCTAATAGCACAGTGGTTAGCGCTCTGCTACGGATATTTTGCTCGCAGGTTTGATTCCGGCCAGAGACAGAAGTTTATAAACATTCGCACCCACTATACATATACTCGCAAACATGTTCGCGCGAGGAAGGGCCGGAAGAGGAAAGTAAAACCTCACATGTATTTGTACTTTGCAGTGTTTGTAGTTTAATGTCTGATGTGATGTCTCAAATGAGTTGGAAGGTTCGCCATGGTGTCCATAGTAGAAAGATCATGCAAGAATGATGAATGTTGCGCTGTTCAGATTGTCTTGTAGTTTGGTCTTGCTGCACATTCATAACTCAAAATTCGCGTTTTGCATGTAGATCAAATTACATCCTATACATTGAACGTAATAATCTGAAATTCTGCATTTGTAGAAGTAACCTTATGAAACTTTATAAACGTTTCCTGATTCGAATCATGTTTAGCATAGGAACTGAAAAAATGGAAACCCAGAATTATGGTCAACTTCAACTAAATGTGAACACTCACTGCATCAGTCTGCGTCACTGTTTCTACACATTGTCTTATTTTTAGGAAATGTGGAACTGAAAATAAGGTTTTATCACCCCTTAGCGCGCAAGAAATTACGCCAGATACAGCTTCATTAATAAATTTATAGTTTTTGATCCTCGCTAGGTTGAAGTTGGACAAATTGATCGATTTCGTCCGGAATCCAATAGAGAAACGCCACCCAGTAGACGACGTTGAACAGCACATACAACGAGGGAAACAGAATCTTCGACACGTTGTCGATACGATTCACCACCTGAAAATAATCGATGAAAGTTCTCTGAAAAAATCTTTGCAACCTAGAATACCGCACTCATTTTTTTACTGCCTTCTGTCGTATACTCGACAGTTTACCACTGAAAATAGAGGGAGATTATTTTTCAATTGTTCTTTATGACAACTAAATTAAAGTCAACTACATACTCCATACGGTGTATGTTACTCTATCCTACTCTAACTGTAATTTGTTCCTGTTGCTTTTGGTGAAAGTTCGTTGATTATGGCATGTAGCAAGTAAGAACCTTAGAATACTATACTTTTCCCCTAAAATCAATACAATACGAACCTTAGCCGGATCTCTCATTTTCAGCTTCTTCCTTGCCTTCGCCGCCTTCACCGCCATGCGATAGAACACTGAAAGAAAGACAATGCAAGTAAAGTAGAACTAGTATCAAGGACTATTCCGACCAATTGATCCCATCCTGCGTCTCTCGTTTGGCACACTATTTCGCTAAACCCTTTTTTGGTTTCTCGACGAGAGGCCGGTTGGGATGCGACAGTCGGAATATTCCTGGTTTGGTGACAATCTGAGAAAAACGGCTGATGAATACACGTATGTGCTACAATTGTATTATATATTCACTGTTTTACATTACATTTTTCAATTCGTTGCAATAGTTGGAAGTGTAAGAGCTGTGACGTAATTGAAGTGCTGTGATTTGTAAATCTATCGAAAAACTCGTGATACAGTGCTGGTGAGAAAATCTGCAAATCTGGCACTCTGAAGCAACGAATAAACTCATTTTCTCCAGGATTGAAAATACTGAACGCGGTTGTCGGGTCTGAATATGAAATCTAGAAGATGATTGCGAAAATCAATACAGTCAAGAACGTCCCGTCTATAGACATTCACAGTATACACAAATTCATACTGTAGACTGCAAGAGAATGGTACCGACTACATAGTTTATTTTTCGGAGTTTAAAGCTCAACGACAATGAAGCTGTTTGCCAATAGTTTCGGAGTTTTTCGAATAAGAATATAGTTAAGACCAAATCAAATCCATGATCAACGATTGGTACTCATTAGACCCAATGCGAAAATACAACTAGATAAGATATAAGAATAAGAACAAGAATAAGAATATTTATTGAATCGTGATTCAATTATAGTTTCAATTATAGAATTACATGTGAATGTTTCACGTATTTTCTTGTTGTACATGTTATTAGGTTTCTTTCTTTTCAAAATAGCTTTGTTATGAATATAAACAGTCCGGTCGGACACATTTGACTACCTTTCCCTACCTCACTGAGGATACTCAGGGAAAGATATCAAGATTTAAGTGGTTCTGGTGTAGAGGCGAAACGTATCACTTCTTTTTCATTCATATCGATCCAATTACATCAGTTTAACTTCGAATTGCTGAGCTTTTCATTTATTTACTCACTGGAGGACTGTCGTCGTTCTGGCTTCTGAAACCATCTTTTGTACCACGGCCGGTCGTCCTGGGTTAGTGTCAGATCCTCTACCTAAAAAAGACCGGGATGAAATCAATAGAGATTGAAAAGTTTCTAAATCCTGAAAACGGAAGCACTGAAACAATAGCTGAATGTTTTATTTTCCAATATACGATAACAACCATAACTTTGAGCTGCCTATCTAAATGTTTTATACTACCTAACAAGTAATGATAACTATTGCTACCAACCCTACTGGAGAATATTTTCATAAGCCAAACTAGTTAGAAGAAACTTCTAAAAAGATAATCTAACCTGTACGGTATCTCGTCTAGCTCCCATGAGACCGGCGGTGAAAATTCGCATTTTCTCCATCTGAAATGAGTAGCTTTCATAATATTTATGTTTCAACTTTTGTGATTGTGGTAGTTTATCACTATGCTTTTCTAACGAACACTTACCGTGTCATGAAAACTGGCCTAACCTGAAATACAAGAACCAACTTTTTTTGTCGTTCAGACCGAAACATGAGTGAAGACTTTGTCTGCATTGTTCCGGTTTTTGAAGTTGTAAAAGTCGACAATGTTCCGATACGTCCAATATTATGGTAATTTTTATGTAGTGTACACGAAATGCATGACAAAATACATTCTGGTCGGCTTGGTTGCTGGATTTTGTATGATGTGACATTTTTTTATGTGAGTTAAACCAATTTTAACTTTTTTTTCCGAAAACGTACGGCAGCGTTGGAGTCGAGTCCTTTCAGGTCGTGGACCTGTTTCTTGATGTAGACAATATGAGCGTAGTTGATCACGGCGTACTCCACCATCGCCGCAAACGCAAAACCGAAACAGGTCCTGCAGAGAAGTACCGGTAGTACTTGACAGTTCCACGTTACATATGACAACAATGACGTACAATGTCATCCTTATAATAAAAATGACGTCAATCAGAAAATGAACTATTGCTAAGTACGGGTAGTACTTGACAGTCTCACCGTTTCGCGCGAACTTCACGTTATGGTTCAACATCTCTGTGTTTTCCGAAACTACAAGCATTCTCAAGTAGCCACACTACTAACTGAAACCCCGTTACTGCACGACATGAGATTGAATCATCATGTCGGAGATGTGAACTACCATCGCAAGCTTTCCAAATTCAACTTCCCGACTTTGATCAGAGTACGTATGCTAGAAGATCCCGGCGCCTTCATCCCATCCTGCGTCTCTCGCTCTGCCCCACTATTGCATGTCTCTTACATCCCGGCGGGATGTGAGAGCAGAGAAATAGCGTATGTTTGAAGAGACGCAGGATGGGATGAAGGTGCCGCGATCTTCTAGCATACGTACGCTGAGGGCCCTGATCAAACGTGAGATATGGGCTTCTTTGACTTCATCTCACTGTTCTCTCACTACGAGTGCAACTACTCACTGGTACACATCCCCGGTCATGTTCTGTTAACAAAAATCTCCTCAAAAATAAACTTGCGTATGAGACAGTAGGCGCGGTAGTATCCCTCAAATTCTCATGAGATATTTCGTGTGCAATATTTCACGAAATTCTCATGAGGTTCTATCGATTGCTATGCTACAACACTTAAAGTTCACGAGTAGCTCGAGGTGTGCATGAGATTCTTATGAGAAACTCATATGAACTTCTCATGAGATTGGACGGTTTGTTCCGCCGCCATGCAGCTCGCTCAGGTCATACGTAACTTCTCTCTAACTCTCGGGCACTGAATAAATACTTACAGTATGTATATATCCAGGGCAGTCGAATGCGATACTTTCGGCAGATCGGTGCGCAGACCGAAACCCACTGTAGACATGGAGAGCACAGTCATGATCCCTGAATCAAAGGAGTAGAATGGATGTGATGAAGTTCTTGCTTAAAGAAACCGTTCCGCTATAATTTGAGTTTCATGAAAAATTTTAAAAGCTCAAAAGAGTTTCTCAATGTCTTCCCATAAACCATGAAAAAACTTTCAGATTAAAAATTTGAAAAATTTGCTTAACATCAAGCAATTAAGAAGGGGACATAAACATTTTCACTGTGACGCAACTTGACTTGTTTCATTTACATCCAGATTTATTTTTATTTTGTAGTCTTCAATTGGGTATTCGTAAGTGATAGAGTGTTTTAAGAGCAGTTTTGTACTCCTGTAGGCTATTTTGAGCATACCCCGTACGCAACCCCCCTATCGGTTAAAGCGGGACGGATTCTTTAACGTGCCGTTCCACGTGCTTTTCTATTTCCGCACAGGCTCTTTTCGTTGGAACAATCAGTCCATTACAACATCCCTTGAAACGTCGTATATGAGTTAACAAAATTGTAAATCGCTGAGTCTTTAGTCTTTTTTAGGATTTTGTGTCGCGGAAAGGATTGTATTCCCCGCAGTTGACATGCTTGCGTGGGGATAGTCAAACTTCAACGTTGCACTTCTCCTAATGACATATTATTTTGTCTACATCCACTCAAAACCTTTTTCCTTTTATTGGTATAATATACAATTATGTATACTATGCTTTATAGTATTATGTTTCTCTACCTACCCAATGCCACCCTAGCTGGTGAGGCCTCTTTGTTGATCCAGAACGAAACCCATGACATGACTACCAGTAGTGTACAGGGAGTATAGATCTGCAGCACGTAGTACCCCTGTTGACGTTGGAGTTTGAAGTAGACCTTCACCACGGATACATCTAGAATTCGTAGTGAAGAACGTATAAATGAACGAAACTCACCAAGGTCAAGCAGAGTTTTTGTCTTGAAGGAAAAGAAAACATGATAGAGTCAAGTAGCAAAGTAGAGGTAGAGCCTATATATTGTTTGTTGTATAAACCAAAAATAATTACGCTAACTTTGCATGAGAGTTTATGTTCACACATTTAGTGAACAGGTTTTGAGGTGGTACTTTACTGAGATCAATAATTTTATAATAACAGTTGTTCTCGTTTGTGGGTCACGTGATTGAATATCGTAGTTATCGATTATTTTTCGGGTCGGATTCGTGCAGATTGAACATATTGGTTAGCGACGATTCGACTCACTCCTCTGCGGATATCGATAGTCGGATATGTTGTGTTCCGACTTGAACAGGCCGAGTATCTTGTACTGCGACAGCATGTTTCCCATTTTAGCATCCAACTCAACATCATTCCAATTGTACAGAATTTCATTGCTAAAGTGGCCCAATGAACCTATTTCGATCGGACAGGCCTGAAACATTCCTTGAAAAACGTAATAAAACATTGTATCGGAACATTTCTTTTGAATCCTTCATTCGATAAGCATTTTGTCTTTCTTTCCAATACATGGATACTGTTCGTCAACAACGTTGGTAATACCGCATTTGGTATAGTGGTTACTGTCCTCGTCTCAGAAATTTTTAAGCCCGGTTTGAGTCCTACATGCCACGGGTATTCTATAAATTGGCGCGCACTATAACATTTATCGTATTCTCATTCCATCTCAGACCAATAGGCTGTTAATTGCAAACTCGCGTTTGGTCGAAACTGTATCGCAACAAAACTAGAGACAATGCGGGCGCCGGAGAGTCAGACAACGAGAGGAGAAATTCAATATCTTTGAAAACCACGCTGTATAAACAGTAATTTACTGATTTGCAACGACGCTTGTTCTGAGATGACCAAAACGGTGGTAACTTACCTGACTGTCCATAGGGAACTTCCGCAGATACATGTGACACCGAGTACGAATCGTCAGCCTGGAAATATTTCAACGTACCCAAATTGTTTTCCATGTTTTGACAGAATTTTTGATTGTCATGCATTGGTTGTTTAACCCGGTGTAAGAACTCCTCCAGGAGAGTGCATGGTTCTCTTTCTGCATGTTTATAGTTTGATAACGCTAAGTTGTAGTGGGTAACTCATACTCTCATACAACACACTTTGTATGCAGATCAAACTACAAATACTATATATATATATATATATATATATATATATATATATATATATATATATATATATATATATATATATATATATATATCACCCCCACAAATTACTTCCCTATTGCAATGAATGCATTTATAGTGTACTTGCGTGTTCGCTGTCTATTCATTACAAGGAGAGTATTCAATTACAACTTCACACATTTGGTCAACAGTTAGTTTTTTGGAAGACTTGAAAGCTTCCTGGAGAAAAACTGCAGCAGAGAAATACTTTGTAATAATAAACTTCGCGAAAATTTTGTTACTTACGCAAGGAAAGTTGGAGAACCGCTGACAGAAAAAAAAAGTTGAGAAACAGCCTGAAAACTACATCGGCACACTATAACATCTACATGAAGAGGATAGTTATCACTACCTCATTCTATTCGGTCACATTCCTACCTCTGTGACACGTGTACTTGTCCGTCGGATCTCACGCGGAAAAGAATATTGGGTACGGTAAGAGTGTGAAGATAGGACTGACGGCCGTTGCGTACGTACGTATCGGGCACCTGAAAATTATGAATAAATATTAAGTAAAGGAAATACAAATTAAGCAAACAAGTAACTAATATGTGAAGAAAACAGTTTCTAGTTTAGATGTGCCGTCATACCGCGGAGCCAAAGTGGAGAATCGAAATCGATATTGTAGTTTGCTCTTGAAAAAACATAATACCACAAATAAAGCAGATCACAACAAAATGACCCTGTTTCCCCATGAACAGACCCCTATAAAAACAATGTAACAATTCTACACCGCAATACGTGAGAGATATGCTTAATTTCTGTTATTGTTCTGAATAACGGTATCAATCATCTTTTCCCACCCAAATATCTTTAAGCATTTTGCTGGCCAGCGGAATTTCCGGTTTAGACGGATTTATCGGTTTGAAGGCCAGGCGCTGATCCAGCCACTTCTGACGAAAGTAGCAGTCTAGAGAAAACTCCTGGAAAATGTTTAGTAGAAGTACATTATACAAGTCACGCGAACATGGACGAACATCAGAATCAGTCACTCAGTTTAGAAAAGTGAAATATAACGTATATTTGACGATACGCAGATTGGGATCAAAAACTCGAAGAGTGTTCAAAACCAAAAACGTTACGTTTTCAACATGTTCTACGTTCGAATGTGTGCCGATCGCAAGCGTGCCATCTGTGATCTACGTTGGAATGGTGACTATCAGTTTTTAATTTGTTCGATTGCATGCGGCGCATAGTCATAGTAGTTTTGTGTTCATTCACATTACTGGAAAATTCACCTACAAGTTGTCAGGCAGAAAAACTTAATGAATTGTTTTTAGAAAACATGGTCCCCTGAAAGTTTCCTTCCGTTTTCCCGCTGTTTTTGTGAATTGGTGACTGATGTCCACTAATAAAACACTAGGTTACGATCACGCGACAGAACAATTTAGCATGCATTTGGGAGAAGAAACGGGGGTAGGCGGAAGGAGATCATACAACGAATAAAGTTTTACATTAAATATGGAAAATGATATCAAACTAGAGAGAGAGAGAGAGAGAGGGAGAGAGAAAGAGAGAGAGGGAGAGAGAGAGAGACAGTGTGTATTACTTCCACTAAAATGGTTATGGCTTCGAAAAGATATGGGAATGTCAGTCGAGATGTTTTGAAAATTCACAAATGAGAGATTTTGAGCTGTGCATTGCAACTGATTTTCATGCTTGCTAAACTAGTGCTGTTTTTCTGATCTGAAAAATTGACTATTATACAAAAAAGTCAAAAAAAAAACTTGTAAGATTGACATAAATACCACTTTTTGGGGCAATAAGGGGTTTGAGTTCACTTGAAAAATTAATACCACCGTTAAAGTTTCTTACCATGTTCTGTTCAGAAATTGGACCCATACTGCGTACACTTATGTCCACTTCCACATTGAGAGGAGAGCCATCTAGAAAACACGTACTTATATAGTTTTTATAGTTTTTATTTCATTTTGTAATACATAACTGAATTTTAAATAGATTGATAACATTATTAATTTCGCCGTGCCCCACTTTTTTTTAAGAATTGACATGGCATCCTGCTCATTTGCATCGAGTAAACCACTTGGGTGGTCCTAATGAAAAAAAAAACAGAAAATGAAAACGATGAAAGAAGGAGGTTATGGGATTCCTAAATCTGATTTCTCAAATAATCGATTGGAGAAGTAATTTTCACAGAAAGTTCACACAAACTTCGCAGGTGAATTTTTCATAAAGTTCTATATAAAACTTTGTTAGAATAGAATAAAATGGAGAATAATAATTAATCATTGAATCAGGTGTGAGATCAAAATTTTAATACACAAAAATGAATGTTTTGGTTGAATAGGTTTCTTTTCCAACTTTATATCGCCGAACAAACCTGCGTTTCTAGGCCGGAAGTTCTTGTCCTGGTTCAACAGAATTGTGTTCAATAGTTTGGTGGTATATCGTATCAGAGTGGTGTTATACGTTGACCTGAAATTCGATATAACGATTCTCATCCAGACAAATGTTTGATACTTCAGAATATGTTGCATCATTGATTCGGTTCTTTTATAATAAGAAATGTATGATAATTTCTCATTCGTTTTTCCGTTTTAACGGAGTGTTCGATCTGAACTCAACGAAAAGGGTTGCATGATGCAAGTTTAAAATTCATCAGACTTGTCTAAGTAATACTCAATCTGGAGACTTAAATACGTGTCGCGAAACCTCTTATATACTTGAAGTGAAGTTAGCGTTCTGAATGAGCAATCGTGCACTTTTTCATTGCACGTTTTAGAGTTATGCTGTGTTTAACATGTTTCCCGTGACTGTTCAATTGACTAACAGTGTGATGGACTAACCTGTGATTCCGGAAGCCTCCGTAAGTCAGATTGTGTGCTTGTATAGTACTTGATATTGAAAAGAATAACACGAACAACATTCTGATTCTAGGACGACGAAAGTATCAGTTCAACAACGAACTTCCATCTGAAAATCAGTTTATTCAATACCTAACATAAAATGTGCAAGTAATAAGTTCGCTCAGAATGTTTGGCGTACATAGTAGCACAACTGCATTGAAAAATACTATTATTTATCTCAGCGTGAGAGGAAGAAGTTTCTCGTTAGTGTGGGTCACGCAAATTGATGAGATCTTTTCAAAAGTGAAAAGATCTCATATATTACAATCACTAAGTGTTTGCACATTTTGCTCGAGACCAAATTATTTTGGTTTGTTTTCGTAATCAACTCGTGAACTTACACGTGACTTAATGAATACTGCATTCAACTCTATTCTATACATCGTAACTTTTAGAAATGCAATTCATAACCGAACAGTGCATGGTGAACGTCAAATAGATTCATCTGCTGGAAAAGACGTGGCGAAGCCGCGCGCGACCGTTCCGCAACGTTTAAGACAATTCACTAACAAGGTTGGGCGGCAGCCATGATTGAGAGATTGTATTTAAGAGGGAGAGGGAGTACATTTAGGATTTGGATCCTCATAGACGAAAATAATGATAATAAAATCCTTGAAAATGGTCTAGGTTTTAACCTGACAACGAACAGCAATCTACACTATAGTATTCCCAATCAGAATAATCCATATCTTCAGACGGACTGTACGGTAAATGAATTATAAAGCCTGAAATGTTCTGGTCTGAGCTCAGAAGAGAAGCTGAACTCTACCGTATTCAACCGGGCCGTTCCAGGAAACACCCTGACTCGCCGCCCTCAAACCATAAAAGTCGAGAAAACTGGTGAACTCCCTGTAGTTCATGAGAAATCATTCGATCAAACGTGGAAACCGATTACAAAAGATGCGCTGATCTCTAAGCAAGACAATATAGCGTATGCTGCCCGATCCCACTATCTTTGTAGTTTAATTCCGGCATTTTTAGGTCAAAACTCGGGATTTGTGGCGTATATCGACATCACACTACAACGATGGTTTAGTCGCTCCCTACACATTCTTCCAACATAATATTAGGGCACGTTTGATGAATGACCCATAATCCGACCTATATAGGTGGAATGAGCCACTCAGTCTTTTCCCCCGAGTCAATGACTCTAATTCCCCAGAACAACATCCATCTATCAGTCTATACCTATACTTTACCTAATTTATAGCATTGAATGGGCGCAATTATCCTCACTACCCGTGCATGCGTTCCTCTGTTTTTGTTAAAATCTGTTTCCTTTTTTCTTGTTTGAGATTGAGACGATAAAACTCGCATCAAGCTGGTTTTACCAACACATACCAGAAAGTTTCCCGTGAAACGTGCAAGTAAAATGTGGAGTATGCACTTTACTGTATGTTTGTGATGTGTCACGAATATATCACGTTCGAGAGCCGAAATTTGACGAAAAGTCAGATAAACTCACGATTAGTTCATATCCCTAACCAGGACAAACTATCTTGTTCTTATTGCTGCTTAGGCACCTTTCTTCGAGATAGGAGAGTGAAATCGCACGTTGTTCTGTCTTTGACTACCTCTCTCTGACGTAGATACATTAGTGTCATTGCTGATTCGACAAAAACTTCGAAGTTTACAGAATATTGATTTTTAGAAGCGTGAAAGGTTAAAAAGCATCAGAGAACGAATATGCAAGACAGAAAAGTGAATACGAACAGATTCACGTTTTACGTGCAACTACATTTGGTCGGTTTCGAGAATTTCTAGGAAAAAACGAGAACTGGGTGCATGGACGTATTGTGAAAATGGCGAGTGTTGTGTGTTGGTGACCTCCTTTTTGTCTTGTCAACTATGCGAGCTATTGCTCCCAGCGGAATATATGAACTTCAATGAAGAAAGAAAATAAAAACAAAATGATCTCTAGTAGCACCTTCATGGAGTGGATATTTACTTACATGAACATAATTAGTCATTTCTTGCAAAACTGTAGTTCTCACAGTGTTTACATGTAGTGAACTCAGGTTTGAGTCTTTCAGTAGTTGCATGAAGTATTTGTGGAGAAAAACGAGGTGAGTTGAAAGGTCAAAGACTGTACATTTTGTTCACTGCCCTCTCATGAGCCTAGACTTGTACGATAGTCAGCTATCGCAATCGATCAAAGTTCATAAAAATTATACAAAACAGTCCAATCAGACGCGGTAGTGGTTCTGAGAGATTGCACAGCTGAGGGAGACATAACTCCTTGTACGTGGTTAGTAGATTGAAAAACGCTGTCGTGTACTGTATAGCATATGAAACGAGAAGACACACCCCATTAAGGCTAGCTGACGTCTTGAAGATTCATATGAATCTGATTTTTTGTGGCTCTTCAGGAGGTTTCCATAGTTAGTTTGTTCTTGAAAACCGCATGATACTCTTGAATTTTATAGTGAAGTGAACTATTGTCACGTGAGCATAGATGCTCAGTGTAGTGGCGTGTATCTAAGTGCACTTTTGTGAGAAATTGAATAAAAAAAGCTATTGTAATTCATGAATATATGGGCATATTCATCAATTGTACGATGCGTGAGAGGCGTTCTGCCACGCGCACAGTGTTTTGGGGGCGGTGCTTACATTGAACTCATTATGTATAGCTTCTGTTATTCTCCATTTTTGGTGCGCCATAAGAACATTTAATGTTATATACACGTGTGATATTGAACTCCGAAATCTTCCAAATATTGGTGTGTTGCAAGCTTCAAAGAGAAAACGAAGTGTAGCTCAGGCGGCGTAGCAAATCCTCAAAAATCTCATGAGATACCTCATGAGCTATTCGCATGAGCTTCTCATGAGATTCTATTGATTGATGCTACAACATTGAGAGTTCACGAGTAGCTCATGAGGTATCTCATGAGAAACTCATATGATCTTCTCGTGAGATTGGAGGGATTGCTACGCCGCCAGGTCATGCTGTCGTGGGCACCGTTACCAAGCAGTATTTCTCGCAACGGTATCTGGTGAACTAAGAGTGTCAATGTGAATTTTGTAATGATCTTCTGTCAATCGACTATAACCTTATCAACTTTTGGTTTACTAAATTTGTTAATTAAAAACAGTTAACTACATGCTAGAACGATAATATCAATTTGGTAGTTTCTTACGAGAATAAGAAGGTTCATATTTTGTAGCTTTCATCTGATACTGTACTTAGACCAGATAATATACTGATATTATTCTCCTAGACCAGAGATAGTCACGTGCTCATTCTAGTGACAGGAAGCGTGTTAACACATCATTCACGTGCAAAACACATTTCAGTCACGTGGAACGTGTTAAATCAAATCTTAAGTTGTTGATAAACTTTTTACGTGACTATTCTTAGTACTTCTAGGATAGACTAAATGTTTTTTCATCTTCATCAACGCTCCGCCCCCTGAGGAGAAAGCCCAATATACGGACATTGACCCGGCCAACCACGTTTCAATGTTTCCATTTTTCTATTTATAAATTTATTCAATTCTCTGACAATGTATATTTTTATTTACAAATGTATTACTTGCTACTATAGCTAATTGAACTAACACCTTATGTTCACTATTTTCCCATTCGTAACACAGTTATTTCTCTATACAACTTTAACACGTTTAGCTCGAGTTATTTGAACTACTCAACTGAGAAATAAGATCACTTCCGGCTTTTTCACGTCAGCTGGTGTAACGATTTCGACTTGATTTCATTGAATTACCTTTGTACCCACTTTGTTCCGGTTTTTCTCTACTTTTAATTTTTTTTCTCTTTTCTAGACATTCAATGCGTCGGAGACCGAAGTTTGGGTATTCGGTATTTCTTTTCTCCATCACTTCGTTACTATTCAGCATCACATTCACGAGAGGGTAAGTCACAGAAACTGAACCTCGCGAAGTATGGTTCACTTATATCTAGTTTACATCATTCTTTCTGGGACTCCTTCAGTACACATTCGAGCTCGTCGGTGACTGTAATTTATTGTAAACTTATAGTTTGACAAACATACAAAATGTGTGTCGTTTAGTGAGAAAATTTCTATTAAACTTCTAACAGTTCTCTCAGTTCGAGGAGGATCCTGACTATCGCGGGTTTCAGAAATCAGAACCTAGTCTCTAATTGAAGTTTTTCTGAATGAGAAAACTTGAACGAAAAGTCATTCAATAGACAAGACACCGATATCAAATATGATTGATCCGTAACATAATTTATTCTTTCATGATTATGACTCACGATGCTAACGCTTTTGAGTAAATTTTCTAACCAAAATTTTCGAAAGTGTATGAATCTTACACTCTTCCTTGATCTTTTCGGTTTCTCGAATTGCGCGGACCCACCAAATGAGAATGGGAAAAAACTGGAACTGAAACGCTGGACTCTTTTTTTCTGTTTTTTTTTCTCTCTCGCAAACCATCCATTTTCAGTGCCTCGGACCCACTCAACGTAGATCGCGTCCGAAGTTCCGCCGAAGTTCCAACCACCAATCGAACGCAGAAGGGAGACAGCTCATACGCCAACGCCAGTCGACTACTGGCAGATATACTCACCGACTATGACATTCGACTACGACCCGGGTTCGGAGGTCAGTAAGATTTGTAGTTTGAACTCAACACCATAATTCTAGGTATCAGCATGAAAAACAATGGGATCAAACTACAAACACACCGAGATAGAGCAACATGCACCGTATCGGTTTGTTTTCGAAATATCAAAGCCGTAATTGCGAAATATGGTTATCGATTGGCTTCCTAGATGTCTGGAAAGCACAATCGACTTGTATATTTTGTGTTTTCGCGCTTACGCGTCCTAATATGTAGGCCGAGGTTGTAAACAAAACTTCAAATTTCTCTCCTTTGTCAAGAAAACTCTCTTTAACATATTGTATCAGGCGCGGTAGCGCTGCATTGTAAACCTTGCGGCGTAGCAATCCTCATAAATTTCCCATGATAAACTCATAGGAAATTCCAGAGAGAATCTCCGGAACACTTCATGAGCTACTCGTGAACTCTAATATGGAAGCATAGCAATCAATGGAACATCATGAGACATTCCATTGATTGCTCTGCTCGTGAGATATTACTCACGAGGTATCTGATTGTTGCCGCGCCTGATGAGAGCATCTCATGAGGCATGGCTTACAAATAGCTCAACAACCGATGATGACTTCTATCCTTTTCTGACTGCAGTATCAGGTTCGCAAATTTTGTATGATCTGCTCATGAACTTCTGATAAGAAAAGTATGTGAGCTTCCATGGGGTTAAATGTATTGCTACCGCGTCTGATCATCTTGGTAACTCTCTCTCTGTCTCTCTTCTATTACCCCGTCCCCCCTCTCTCTCTTTTATTCTCTCTTTTCCTCTCTCTCTCTCCATCACTATTTCCTCTCTCTCTATCCTCTTTCCGTCTCTCCTCTTTCTATTTCCTCTCTATTTCTCGCTCTCCCTCTCTCTCTCTCTCCACCCTCCTAATCCTCTTTCCCCTATTGACCTCTGCCTTTGTCTATAGTTAGTCCCTCTAGCTACGTGTATCCGATTGTGGAATTAGATTGCTTGAGAGCCGAATGAAAGCCTGGTTGTGGAAATTGCAACCCAGACAGACTATTATAATACAAGTTTTCCTCTGACGGGGTTCATGAAAAAATGAAAAGAGGTAGAGAAAGAGAGATAGAGAGAGAGAGAGAGAGAGAGAGAGAGAGAGAGAGAGAGAGATGTTGAGAGAGAGAGAGAGAAAGAAAAACAGGTAGGTGAACAAAGTCATGGTCTGTCAAAATTTTTCGTGCGAAGGTAATGTGGATACCCATTGAACAAAATACTGAAATACAGTAAAATTCCACTATGACGATTTGAACGAGGAAAGTCAGTTTGCGCTCAGTGCGTTATGTTCTGCTGTTTGTAGTTTGAGTCCAGTGTATTTTATGATCAGACTACCTCTCACGTGTACTATTACCCTATATACTAGAAGTAAATTGAATTATCACGTAAAGTTGGTATTCTAATGAGGCATCGTGCACTTTGTTATTGCACGTTTCTGAGTTCTGCTGTGTTTCACATGCTACACGTGACTGTGCAATTGACTAACAGTGTAGTTCACATTCTACTGCCTTGAAGCGTATTATCTTGGGGTTAGCATTCATTGGATTCATTTTCTTCAGTATTGGACAGTTATCATTTCAAACACTGTCAATGAGTTGAATTTCACCATCATGGGTTTCGCTAGGATTTTTTGATACCTCTGTCTCTCTTCTTTGCGATTCTCCAACTCTACGTCTTTAGGTTTACTGTATGCGTTTGACTGAGTTCCATCTTTCTATCTCCTCATATCGTCTGAAACTGTCTCCGTCTTACTGATCTGTCTCATCCATTTTTTTGAGGTCTTTCTGTCTGGCGTCTCTCGGTATTTTGTTCAATCTACTATCTCTCTTAACTGTCTCATGTCTTTCTGAATTATGAATATCCATATCCATTGTTTATCTCTACGTGTCTGGCGCCTCTCTCTGCATTCCCTCCTATCTCCCTCCTATCTCTCTGACTGTCTGGCGCCTCTCTCTCTCTCTCTCTATCAATCTCTCTCGTATCTCTCTGACCGTTTGGCGCCTCTCTCTCTATCAATTTTACTCGTATCGCTCTGACTGTCTAGCGCCTCTCTCTCTATCAATTTCTCTCGTATCTCTCTGACTGTCTGGCGCCTCTCTCTATCCATTTCTCTCGTATCTCTCTGACTGTCTGGCGCCTCTCTCTATTCATTTCTCTCGTATCTCTCTGACTGTCTGGCGCCTCTCTCTATTCATTTCTCTCGTATCTCTCTGACTGTCTGGCGCCTCTCTCGAATCGATGTTGTCCCTCCCTGGGGAAAAGTTATATAGACGAGATGTCATCGCCGGCAATAACAGAGAGCAGGCGTCAATTTTCTCCAAATCGGCTGCTGAACACTTTTTGCCCTCCCCGAGTGCACTATCTGAGGGCAGTTCGCGGGAATCAGCGGCAACCTATCAATCAAACTTTTTAAATTTCCAACTTCTCAGAGAAATTGTCGAAAAAGTTGATGAAAAGATACCATAGAGAGTGACCAATTCTTTCTTGTAGTTTGGTCTCGATACACGCCAAAAGTTGCGAATTTCGACCGGAAAACAATGAAACAGGGCCGGGATTGGAAAGAGCGAAGAGCAATCAATCAAACTTTTAGAGAAAAGTTGCAGAAAAGTTCAGAAAGGGTCACTACGTAACTTACCCACTATAACCATTTAGTCTGCGTAGCAACGTATGTTATAGTATCGTTTTGAAATGGTTTATTTCCAATGAGATCAATACATTTGAAGGTTGAGGGTTAACTAGATTTTCTACATTACAGAATAGGGTAGTTGTTGTATTGATTAGTTCAATCAATACCCATATAATTCATTGCAGGAGATGCCCTCCTTCTCACCATGGACATTATCATCGCGTCGTTCGACTCCATATCCGAAGTGGATATGGTAGGATATAAAACCGGTCATTCCTACTGAGACTTGGCAGCGTGCCAATGCATTATCCAGGCTGTTTTTCACCCCGTCGCAGTTTTTTCAGTAACTACAAATTAGTTTTAACTGTTGTTCAGTTCTCCAAAAAACCCGTAAATGAAAAATGTCTTAGAATACTTATGTCTGCTCTGAGAAATAGTCATCCGAAAATCGTGGCAGAATGTCAATGGGTCTCAGTGGGAATAAAACGAACTATATAGGGAGTGATCTAACAATCGTTGTAGTGTGCTCTCGAGAACGCCGCAATTCAAGAGCTTTCGACCGAAAACCAACGGGATACCACCCCAAACACGGCAAGATAGGACAACATACACAGTGAATGTCTATTTCGAAAAAAAAAACGTTTTTTTGAGAGGCATATTTCAATAATCGATAACACTACTCTGTTTTATTTTGGCAAAGACATGAATCACATCAATAGAACTTCAAATTATCTATAGCCGACATAATTTACAAGGATTTTTCACATAATCGAAACGGACTTATGAGGAGTTGTATGAATTCGGCGAAATGATCTACCAGAGAAGAAAATCAATAATTTCAGGACTACACCCTAACTATGTACTTGCATCAATATTGGACCGACGAAAGACTTTCGTGGAGCTCCAATATTCCGATAGACGAAATGACGTTGAGCGGGGAATTCTCACAGTATGTTTCGATTTGCTTTGTTCACTCTCTTCTCGTCCGTGAACAAGAATAATATCTGGAGAACATTGAATTTTTAAAAAAAAAAGTTGCACAAACGTGATTTTGAGGTTCGAGGTGGGGACAGAATGACTTGCTTATAATACCGAACCACTAATTGTGAATCCAATTTTTAATTGGCAACAATCACTCAATAAGAGTAGACTACGAACACAATCAAACTACAAATTCGTCGGCCACGATCGAGCGACTTCTGGATAGTTGGCGATGTGACAACTGACCACACACGTCGTTATGTTTCGTTTCAGACATATCTGGGTTCCGGATACATTTCTGGCCAACGACAAACACTCTTTTCTCCATGAGGTGACAGAGAGGAACAAGATGTTGCGAATTAGCGGAGACGGGAAAATTGCCTATGGAATGAGGTGAAACGCCATACGAACAATTTCAATACATTAGTGATGAATTTTTTGACTCGGAGATATGAACAGTTATAATGTTAGTGTTTTCACGATCGTTACTTCTTCTGAGGTTTCATGTCCCTTCAAATGTGATGCAATTTATACATACAGCTTCGAAATGGAAGTACTGTTTCAATGATAAATAAAAGTTTTGTTTGTGGTCATTTACCGACTAATCTATTCAAGGTTGACGTCCACCCTCAGTTGTTCGATGAATCTCCGGAACTTCCCGTTGGACTCTCAAAACTGCACGGTGGAGATAGAGTCGTGTAAGAATTTTTTCAATTGTTCATTAATTGTTTATTATTCGTTAATTAGTTCAGATCATCGTTCATCAGATCATCAGATCATCAACCAGCCGAGGAAGTAAAACATGGCGTGTTGTTCCCCAATTTGTGTAAAGATGATTAGTGGGAATTGAGCTGGATCCTGAATACACCAGAGAAAAGTACTTGTAATTCCTGGTTTTCAAAAACAGAGAATTATAATCATACTAAGGGTAATACATAACCAGAATCCTGAGTAGACAAGCTCACTTGGAAAAACTCAGATATATTTTTATTTCTTGTATAGAACCAGAAGAACATCAGCAAAATTGTGAAAATCACTGCTCGTAAAACTAAATGAAACAAACAGGGACATGTTGGAATCTTTTCTGTCATATTGATAGTTCACTGAGGCATTATATTTGTCAATTTTTTACCAACTTGTGGTTTTCCTAGTACCTTACCTTCCTTACCTTAGTTACCTTTGAAGTATTTTTTCTAGTGAAGTACCAGGGGAACATTAGCAGCTTTGTGAAAACGAAACAACACTCGATCGCAATAACATGTTGTATTTTCTTCTCTTTTTCAGATTGTTTTACTCCAGTTTTCAGTTTTTTGCGTTATTTCAGACGGCTATACGACCTCCGAGGTACTGATGAAATGGAATCAGCCGTTGGCGGTACACGGGGTAGAGCAGGCCGATGTACCACAGTTCACCATCACCGAGTACCAGACTGAGGATAGCATCGTCACCACAGCTACTGGTAGGTCTTTACATTCACCTGGCCATATTTGCAAGGAACTCGGTTGTAAGAAAAAATTTGTTGGAAAATTAACTGTCGTTCCCTACAATGCTACGCATCTGAAAAGTGAACTAGAAAAAGCTTAGAAGAACTACACTCTGAACTTATGACCAACTTTCGGTGAAACTGGCCAAAATTGCACAAAAAATGTTATTACGGTGTTTCCAAGTGATGAATGTGAAGGTTTTTTATACGCGGTATGATCAATTCTTCAATCGCAATCCATGCAGCTCTTGAAATTTTTAAACACAGCGAAATAGGAGAACATATACGCTGTAGTGAGTTGTTTTCGGAAAGAGCGAATCGTATACAGTTGTCCACATAGGTTGTGAAGCTCTTCACAAAAACTTATTCATTTTTGTTCACCTAATTACTGAATTCCACGTTAAATTCTAAACTTCAAGTTAGTTCTAACATTGTTCTTTGCGCTCTGAACCTTGGCTCTCCCTCGTTCAAAAAGCACATGAAGCAAGAAGTTGAGAGAACACCATGTGATACATTAGTTCATGTTTGTACTATGTGTCGAGTACATGAATATGTTGAATAAATAGTGAAATATTGAAATTAATCAATTTAGTTATTTTATGAACACCCATCGTTTCAGGTTCGTACCAGCGTCTGTCGCTGGTGTTCCAGATGCAGCGATCGGTCGGCTACTTCATCTTCCAGACCTATCTGCCCTGTGTTCTGATTGTCATGCTCTCCTGGGTATCCTTCTGGATCAATCACGAGGCCACAAGCGCACGAGTCGCACTAGGTAAGTCCTTAAAGACACAGATCCTATTGATTAGCTCGGTATAGTCACCGTCAAACCGACGTGAACAGTACCGTACACACAATTAAGGGCGGAGGGGAAATCTTCAATTTCGCTCGCAACTTCTCAGGAACATTTGCGACAGTTTTCCGAGATGGGTGATTTACCAGACACAAAGACAAGAAACCATGGCGGTCATTTAGGCCGCACATAGTTCGAGGTAGTGACCGCCATTAGTATTGATGTCGCGTTGAAGCTATTTTAGTATTCTACTCATTACTCTGTATTTTCCCAGGAATCACCACTGTGCTCACAATGACCACCATTTCAACTGGAGTGCGACAGTCGCTTCCAAGAATCAGCTATGTAAAGAGTATCGATGTCTATCTGGTATGTATTTCTTCATTTGATCACAAGTTCAATAGTATGGTACATTTTCCAGTACAACTGAAAATCGCTTGTAACTGGTGAAAATACTGACATAAAATTAGGCGCCATTTCAACTCCCAATACGCTCTATAAATGAAACGATTCATTGTTTATATTTCGTGCAAAGGCCAAATCAGAGTAAAGAGAGTGGTCAAGATTTGTGAAGTGATCTCTCAACACAGCGCCATTCTCGTAAAAGGCCCTGAAACTTAGCGTACTCAAACTACGAGCAGTAGGTTGGAACCAAATAACCGCCTGTTCTGAAGATATGAAATAAACTGTGGTTGTTTTTACTTGAAGAAGGACGATTATGTGGTCCAATCGCAACGGTTCAGTCCTTCAAACTGCAATACATTATTCAATCGTAGTTTAAAGGACCGTTGACACAAGATAGGTCCACATAATCGTCCTGCTTTAACCCCGTTTAGCGTTTTTCGTTGGAACTAGACTAGAATTAGCAGTTGTGAGTCAAAACGGCTATCGTTAGTTCTCCGTTAACGACCAATCTAACCGAGTTTCCCTTCAGGTCATGTGTTTTGTTTTTGTTTTCGCCGCGCTGCTGGAGTACGCGGCTGTCAATTATTCCTACTGGGGAAGTCGGTCGAGAAGATCCAATGAAGAGGGGTTAGTGACAGCTCTCGAAACGTCTTTCTAGGCTGAATAAATATCGAGTTTGTGTGTAAAGTGTAATTTTTTATAATAGAATAGAAACTCTAACGTTATTTTTTTCCAATTTAGACTTTTGAGAGTTTTTCCCGAATATTGTAAAACTCTCGGAAACATTTGCTCCAATTTTGTGCGATTGGCCAGCTTAAAAAGCGAGACAGCATGCAGGTCAATGAGGCCGCAGGCAGGCTAAGACAGTCTGCCCACCACTTTTCTAGGACCGCTACACAAATTGCTGGCGAGCCAGCTGAAAATCGTCTGAGATTCTCGAAGCGTCTTTCTAGGCTGAACCAAGATTGAACCATCTTCTACGGTGAATGTGTAGAGTATAACTGTTTGTATTTCAAGACAAGGTCGACTCCACTAAAAATGAAGACCAGTGAGAGAGTGAAAAATCAACCGTCTTTTTAGCTGTAAAATCAACTATATCTTTCAGTTGGAGGGAAAACGGTGGCGGTAATGATGACGACCACGAGGGTGCTGTCAACATGAAGGACTGGGGAGTACCCACCAGTTTCATCGATGTGAGGATTTTGGACAAATTTTAGTTGATAGTTGTACATTTAGGTTTTGGGAGAAAATGCTCTGCTAGCGTTTCATACCGTTACGAACATCAACCTTTGTGAAACTACGATTTCGCTTTTGTGATTTCCAGTTGTAATACGAATTTGTGGAATAAAAAGTGCAGTTGCACTACGCTTAGTTGTTTACCGGGTTCGTAATTTTTGTCGCTGGTGTTACTTCGAACATAGTGATGTGTTTCGAGACCAAACTACGAAAACGATACTGCAAAGATTGAATTATAATGCAGATACAGCTTAAATGCATCTCCCATAAATCAAATCGTTCAGCAATCGACCTCTGACCCCCGTGCCGAGGAGCTCCAGCCAATTGGCGTCGCGCCGGCTAGACGGCGAACCAGCAGTCCCCTGCCCTCACTGTACCCGGCCAATAACAACTGTCATGTGAGTTAACAATAAGGGTCGCTCAGTGTATGTCACAATTTTCCGCTGTGTTTTTAGTTCGATCTCGTTGCACCTGGGCCTAAATCCGTGAGTCACAGCTTTTATCGTGATCAAACTGTAGGAGTACCCCGCTGAGACAGAATTTTGAATTTCGAGCGGTCAGTTGAAAAACCTGACAATCTAGCTCTGTCCCCGATTATTTACGAAATCAAAGGTATTGCCCCTGTATCAAGCCCAGTAACGAGTTTAACTAATAAGAAAGGGCGAGCTATTTTCACAAAAAAATGTTATTATTGTTTTTATTAGATTTCTATTGAAGGTCGACGACTCGCCGGACTATCCCCGCTACACCACACAGAACTCCAACGTCCGTCAGAGGAAGACCGTTGCCAGCAGGTATAGTCCACCTCATTTGTACATCCTACAGTATAGTACACACAATGAACCCTTCCAATGGCTCTTTTACAAAGTACAATGTTACAAAATATGAAGTTCAACTTGTCAAGAATGTATTCGAATGCTCGTTTTATAGGAAAGCAGAATGAAATGTGAAATTAGTTAACCTTTCCGAAAACGTTCATGTAATCGAACTGAAAGTTTGGTAATCATCTGTAGAAGTCTAGGAACGTAGTTTATCTACCTTCTACTAAACCGTTACTAATGCGGTAGTAGCCACCAAATTTTCATGTTTTGTCTTATTTTACCCTCACATATACAGGGATGAAAATTACGAGGATAAAAATTGGCTAAATCCAGGGAATTATAGTGAAAATAAAATAGCTATTTTTTAACCTTTTTAGGCTAGTCGTTTCCTAGAATAGGCTAGCTGTTTCTTAGAATTGGCTAGCTGTTACCTAGAAATGGCTAGGAAATACCTATTTTAGGCTATAAATACCTATTTTTGCTTAGTAAATATCTATTTTAGGCAATAAATACCTATTTTCCCTAGATTTAGCCTATGTCAGCCTCGCAAGTTTCACCAGAGTACAGGTCCTCTTTCCAAGCCAAGTGTCCACGGTGTATTTTATCCAACTTCGTTATGTTTGTAGTTCAATCCCGCCTTTCCTTGCGATCAAACTACAAATATTTGGTAACTCTTTATAACTGTCCCCCTTACAGAACGCAGCTGTCGTTAAAACCAATAACAAACTGTTTTCCTCCGTGTTTGTAGTTCGATCCCGCCTTTCTATCAAACTACAACCAGTCTCTATAACTTGCAGAACGCGTCGTCGTTTCGCCCTAGCCAAACAGCGGACCCTCTCGATATAACAAAAATAATATATTATACATTCAACATTAAAACCTTCTGTAGGACTATAGGACGTTCCGAAATGAACAAAACTGAACTTTTACCATTAAGTTTCTATGTTTTCTCTCTTTTCACACAACTGTCCCCCTTACAGAACGCAGTTGTCGTTAAAACCAATAACAAACTGTTTTCCTCCGTGTTTGTAGTTCGATCCCGCCTTTCTATCAAACTACAACCAGTCTCTATAACTTGCAGAACGCGTCGTCGTTTCGCATTGGCCAAACAGCAAACCCATTCTATGAACCAATAAAACAAATTATTTATTTCTGTGTTTGTAGTTTGATCCCCGTTTTCATATCAAACTAGAACAACAACTCTTTTCCTGTAATTGATCCTTCTTTCAGAACGCGTCGTCGTTTCGCGTTGGCCAAACAGCGGACCCTCTCTATGAAGGCGTCCATCCACCGTATCGGACGCAAGGCCCGCAGCGTCATTCCGTCCATACGCGTACGCGATGTCAACGTCATCGACAGATACTCGCGAAGCGCGTTTCCCGTCTCCTTCGTCATATTCAAGTGAGTGTCATTCTAGAACTAAATTGAATAGTCACTTAAAGTTAGTACCCTAATGAGCAATCGTGCACTTTTCCATTGCACGTTTCTGATTTCTGCTGTGTTTTCCAATGTTCCACGTGCCTGTGGAATTGACTAACATTATACACAACACCGGCCCAATTATAGTCACCTTACTTTCATACCCATACGTAAGTTCGTCATATTTATCTCGACTCGAAAACTCATCCCATATTTTGGTAGTTCCAAAATCTAGAAAAAATTTCCAGTCAAGTCATGTTTTTCCAACTTGAGAAGAACTCAACTCTAGTACACATCACTTGTTCTGGGTCCAACTATTTACTATACCTATTCTATACAAAATTCTCAATATAATTAAATTCACCACTGAAAAATATAATTAAATTCACCACTGTGGTCTCTAATTGGAACCCAGATGTAGCAAACTATTTCTTTCATCTTTATTCCTAGTAGTTCATTTTTATCTACTTTACTCATTCTGATCATTTTAGCGTCTTCTACTGGGGCTACTACTCCATGATCGCTCAATAGGAAACAAGTCTTCACAATATATTTTTTTAAATTTATTAATAAATATTACCACCACAAAACATACTATAAGCCGAATATACAAACGAGATCAATCTCGAGAGAAAAAATTAAAACGATAGAGTAGAATACGCTATAAGTACTATGACTAGAACAAAAACAACGTAGGGATGCCTACAGAAAAGAAATACTAATTCAACCAAGATCGCTACGATAATGCAGACAAATTCAATGGTATAGTGATAGATTCCCAGTTTTCTATCAAATGAGGATAAAGCTCTAGAAATCACTTCAAACCAAACAATTATAAAAGATTTAGTGTTAAAAAGTGGTACGTTGAAGACAGTTTTCTACCAAATACAAAGGAGTGACCAAGAAATTTCCCGATATTAGAGCGGAAATTTTCCGAGAAAAGTGTAATAAGTGGAAAAATTAGGACAAACTGTGGTCACCCCTAGAAAGACACCCGTATCCCCATTCCCTTTCTAATCCTCATCATCGGACAGCGGTTCGAATGCGCTTCCGTTGGTTACCGTCGAGGCGGAAGGATCTATGGGCAGAAGGAGTCCGGACGACATCGGAAGACTGGACGGTGGCGGCGGGACCGACACCGAAGAAGAGTTGGACGTGTCCATCGCACTCGAGTCGAAAAAGTCCAGATCCAACAGACTGAACACACGTCCTGAAACTAAAGGTGTAGGCTAATATACCACTAGAATGGAGGATATTGAACTGGGGGTTACGTATTATAAGAACAAAATGATTCACGTGTCAAGTTTATTCTCTCGAATCACATTGGGTAGGGATATATGAGCTAGTGGTTCACTGGTTATGTTGATGACTCATACTGCTCGAGCTGTGAATTGATTGTATTGTATTCAATAATAATAATAATACAAGAACAGACCTTCCGCCGCGGCTCCAGATGTCTGATGCTGGGCGCTGGTAGTCGTGTTGGAGGGGGCAGGACTGACGCTGACCACCTCATCTTCAGGCGACAGCGGCTCGAACTCCCCTAAGGCCGATGATGACGTCACAGCTGAAGGGGGAGGGGCCAAAGAAGGAGGAGGAGCCACAGACACTACCGGAACGGATGTCGCAGGCGGTGGTGCTCGCGGACTTGCGGCCAGGGAAATACCAGAGGAAACCTGGCTGACACTGCTGCTGACAGCTGGCAGACCTAAAATTACAGATAATTATTTCTCGTACAAATTAGTGAAGCAAACGATTAACATCCGGTATCAAAGTACAACCACGGCTGTACAGATGTTCCGCACACATTCAGTTCACCACTCACTAGACAAGTCTGGTATGCAAAAAGTAACCAGCTGTTCAAGTAGAATTTATTAAAATTTCATAGATTTGCATCAGAGAATTGCGAAAAGTTCCCAAGTTTGGCAGTGAATAAAATCCAAAATAAATTGCAAAAGCATCTCAACTGACCGAACGAAATGGGTTTCGGTGGTGTGGATAGCGCGGAATGACCTCCAAAGGCGGGGGAGAAGAAGGGGCCGCTGGAGGCGGCGAACGGATACGTCATTGACGTCGAGCCGCCCGACGAAGTTGTCGCCGAATGCTGGAAGCAACAAGTGTTCTCCACTGAGAAACTTGCGACAAAACCAAGTTTGTTCTCTCAAGCTGCATTTTCACTCCGCCTTTCAAACTGGGGCTCGTAGAATAAGCACAGCCTAACATGTTTACTGCTCCTGATGACCTTTCCCACCATATAACTTCAAAAGTGCGTGAAAAACTGCTCGAAATAAACCGAAATCAGGCAACGTGACAACATACGGCGACGGCGGTCGTCATCTCGGCTGGCGGCGCGTTGTTGACAGCCGGGGGTCTGGTCGGCACCGTGTCGCGAGCGGGGAAGGCGAGTCCGTGCACGAACGAGGTCGGGGTGGCCGTGGCCACACGCGGCGAGTTCTGTAGTGGAAATCGTGCGGAACAGAAAAAGTGAGGAACCCGATAGTGTACCCGTGAAACATAATGGAGAAACGGTGAAAATGACAGAAAATAGGATGAAACGAAAAAAGATAGAAAGATGGGTGAAAAGGGTGATGAGAGAGAGAAACGTTTGAAAAGATGAGAACTGTGAAAATAACCAAAAAAATGAGAAAGAAAACATAGAGGAAGATGATAAGGAAGCTGATTCACCGGAACAGTGAGGTGTATGCGTGTAGCTGTGAAGAAATGAAAAATACCTGTGCAGTAGGAGGATTCGACTGAGCTGATGACGAAACAGCCACAGACAATGGGGTGGTTCCGGTGATGGTACGAGCAGACTGAACGGACCATACATTATTGATTGCGAATCTTTGGTTGATTCTAATATGTTGGTAGATAATTCTTCATTCTATAAGCTCTATAGTCTGTTCTGAGCAATCATTGGTCAACAACCTTGTGCTAAAATGTGTGACGGAAGATGAAAGACTGTCTTTGGGGCACCAGCAGAGCCCAAAAACAAAACCCAAAAACTCAGAAATTTACAAAGCCCAAAAATGTGGTACCAGGGAACCACGGGCATGTGAGTTAATTGACCTACCGGTATGTTCCTGGAAGGGCTAGCCACTCTACGGATGGCCGGTGTCTGCAGAGGATGACGATTCACTGCCGGCGCGTTAGGCATATACAGCATTTCGATACCTGCAAATTGCGAAAGATGCATATTCAAAAGCCTACATTTTGGATTCCTATTCTTTAATGAACAGTTGAAACTATCACGGCTAGCATCTTCGCCGAATATTATGGTGTATTCCTCCTCTCTGTGGGTAGATTTGTAGGGTGAGGAGGCCAACTTTTTGAAATCCTTGAGATTCAAGTAATACAAAGTACGGAATAACCAGAGCTTACCTGATTTACGTTTCACCGAATCCTGTTGTTGCGGGGCGTGCGACGGGGGGCGACTACTCGCCGGCACCATCTCATCATTAATCACCTGAAAGTAGTAGGGATGAGATATTTCGAATATTCAGATACACAGACCCGTACCCCGTTGAATGTCAATTCGAATGCGCCATGGAACAAAAGCTTGGAAAAGTGGAATCGGAAAAAACGGATTGCTGTAAGCAATAAAAGGACACTTTGAGCAGAAAAACGTTACTCAGACAATGTAGTGTAGACCAAACTGTCAAAAATTCATAACGTCTTGTATCCTATGCTCATTTCGAGCCAGATCGCTAAACTTTCACCAAATCACGAGGCCTCCTTTCCCGAGAATAAACCATCAATCACCTTTTCTAGAATCGAGTTCGCCTTCTTGACGTCTCCCCTGCTGATTTCGCCGTGTCCGTAGACGTTCTGAGCTTCCCGTTTCGTGTGTGACATCTGTGCCTGGGGCGCCGGCGAAGAGCAGGCAGTCTGTAAACAATGAATGTAAACAGAAAATATAACAGATACCTCAGATCACTTGCCAATAACGAAAAAAGACGACCGGCTCTCCCTGACAACACCGTTGAAACAACAGATCGGAAATTCTACAGCGATGACCACATTCCAATGAATCAATTAAACGCCGTTCGCCTCATTCCATTTTCAGAATGTTTTCTCTTCTTTACTGTATATCATGAATATTAATCAATAAACGAACTATATTTCTGTAAATGTAGTTGCAACATTCTAATAGAACTAGGGCCTACAAATGAATGTTGATGACTATGATCCGGAATAACTGTTCAAAACCACCAACACTAGAGGTCTGCTGCTCCTGTTTTGCAACTCGTTGTTGTTGCTGTTGCTGCTGCTGTTGTTGTTGTTGTTGTTGTTGCATCAACATTTGATTAATGTAGTAGTTTTGTTGCTTCATGAGATTGGCAGCAGGCAAACTCTGCAAAAATAATCACTAATTACGATTAACAATTTAACAAGTTAGGTGAGGAGCCCACAGCTAATCTGTCTGTGTCACAAGGTGTCATAGTTCCAGTTATACTATGAACTGAAAACATTTCGAACACAGGGCCCAACAACAAAAAGAGAAAATCACTTATGTGCTCGTAGATCAAACTACAACTCACTTACAATTAGTAAAAAGTGGGGGACCAACAAATGTGTGAGTTGTGTTTGGTTCGACCTCGATATCAGCAAAAAGTGAACGATACGAATTGCTGTGATACTGTAGCAGAAGTACTCTGCAAGAATAGAACAATACAAATTTTGCACAATGGTTCACGAAGCCCGCATGATATTTCAGAAATTGCCGAAGGGTATTTCATGTGTACTTTGACGACATGCGTGCGTTGTGAACCATTGTGCAAAATTTGTATTGTTCTATTCTTGCAGAGTACTTCTGCTACAGTATCACAGCAATTCGTATCGTTCACTTTTTGCTGATATCGAGGTCGAACCAAACACAACTCACACATTTGTTGGTTCCCCCACTTTTTACTAATTGTCCTTTTTTTGCTAGTTGTACTCTTACAACTTCATATGTTGCCTATTCACATAGTGGATCTTGTGAACTCATTATATTATTATGAAAATCTCAGTTTTGTGTGTGCACGAAGCCGAATGCAGACCATAAAATTGCTGGTGTTGTAATATACCGCAAGTTACCTGCTCTGTGTGTGACTATCAACAACTGAACAAAAATGCTAAACGTTCCGATTGACTTGTACACCGCTTTCAGCGGCAATAAGCGAACGGGATTGGCGCCATTGACAAATCTACAATTAGAGACACCAACTCACTTACAATATAGCCATTTTTTCCAATACCACATCAAAAACCTTCATCTTGAAACTTTTTTTTCATTCCTGCGCCAATTGGCACACGCGTCTGGCGCCAGAACGAAACGAAATTTTCTAGGTTTTTGAGCTACCAGTACACACTACATGTGTCAATTACTGATTGGAGCAATATTCAAACTATTCAATTGTCAGTTTAGCCAGAAGATAAAATTCGATTTTGAATTTGTGGATGTATATTTCACAGTGGAATATTCAATATCTGTTAACTTGAAACAGTTTGATTGACGATAACTGATATTTTTCCAACCTTGGTGCCAATTGGCGCCAGCGCACAGTGCCAACAAAACTTTTTTGATTTTCAGATCGAGCATCTTACTTATCTTACATATGCGATAGTTATTTAGTGTACCGAATTTCAGACGATTCCATTGACGCTGTCGTGAGTTTGGGTTTTGGCGCCATCTGGCGCCTGGTTCGAGCGCCAGAAGAAAAATTTCAGTTTTGAAAAAAGACTTTCACACTTTCCACCCAATTATTCAATTTCTATCAGTGTTCAAAATTTTAGTTGACGATAAATAGTGTTTTGCCGTTTTTGGCGCCTGTTGGCGCCAGCGCCGGGCGCCAATGAGGAGCTATACATCTCATATTTGGCGCGACGGGCTAAATTTCGCATTAGAACTCATGTTTCAAATTTCAGCTAAATCGGTTCGGTAGTTTTTCCAATAGTGGTTTTTGGCGCCTATTGGCGCCCGCGCCCGGCGCCAGAGAGCAGACATACATTTCATACTTGGCGCGACGAGCTAACTTTTGCCAAAGAATAGATGTTCCAAATTACAGCCAAATTGGTTCAGTAGTTTTTCCACTACGATGCGGACAGAATTCCGTGAGGGACGAGGGACGAATTACGGCGGAACTTTTCAACAACGACACGAAACCATAACTCAGGCAAAAATAATTCGATTTGGCTGAAATTTTCCCACGATGTTCAATTCGTGATTCTCTAACGTTCTCTCCTTGTTTTCAAAAAAAAGATTATATTTGAAGCTTTTTGTTGATTAAAAGGAAAAAACTAGTCCGCAATGGCCAAACCAAAGACAACTCACGCAGAGCGCTTCGCGCTCCGCGCGATCACTAAACTATACACGTGTCTTGCCTGATCAACGCACCTGGAAAGCCTGCTGTGGGGTACTGGGCTTGGGCGGCATCTCGCGGGGGGCAGCAGGGGCTGGGGTGGGCGTCTGTGACAGCATGCTGCCGGCCATCACGACACGACGAGACATCTCCGCGCGACGCAACATGTCTTGTCTGGAAGGGATATTGTTGAAAAGGAGCTGGATATAACAACAATAATGATGATAATAGTAATAATAATAATACTAATTAAAAGAGTGATAAGGTGAATTCACTGTTGGGTAATCTTGGCCAAAACAATTCAAAAGAAGTTCCAAGATCCTGGGCCACTTTGTTGTTTTTGAGCCGTGACCCGTGAAGATGAAATCACAGTCAAATCGAACTATCGAACGGGTACCTATTTGAGGAACAGTCTCAACTTATCGGATATTCCTCGAAATCAGACTCTTCTGACAATAAGTGTTAAACTCACGCTCGGATCAATTCATCCAACTGTTTCTTGAAAATGGCCTTGTTCTGCTCGATTACTTTCAACTGCTCCATTGCCTGTAACAAAAATGTTACAAAATCATACATCAGCTAACTATTCTTCTAACTAAAACTACCACAACTATGTGACAACTAATACGTGTCCTGGCTTTTTTTAAATGCTTATCAAATGCAGGACCCTTTGCGTATAATTGCGTACCAGTTCTTCATATAGATAATATTCCCTACTTAGCATCAGATATTCAACATGAAAAAAAAACAGGCACTTTCACAGCGAACCAACGGGCCAAATCTTTGAAATAGTTCCTTGGTCTATTCATTTTGTGGTACACAATTCCACTCATGAAAGACAGCTAATGGTAAACGTTCATGTACAGCAGCCATAACCTATGCGCAATAAATCTTTAAAGAATCACATTTTCATCATTTAAAGGAACGTTACCATTGTTGACACGGGATCGGTCCACATAATCTTCCTATTTCAATAATGATATATTTGAACAGCAAACTAACTCGGTTCAGTTCATTCTTGCTGTGCTGCAGTTCCAGGGCGCGGTTTCCCCCAATGCCAAACGCGGCTGGACCAGTCAAGGAACGCTCGCATCTCTGAAACAACGTTATTGGAAAAACACAAAATTACACACCGATAAGAAACTGTTCTCCATAGAGATTCCCCTTCAAAGGTTTCTCAAAAAAGAGAAGAAAAATTATCTGGGAGAATAATAGAGAATAAGCGAGAATGAAAAAGAACAGGGTCACTCCTCATCATCAGAATTTTTTCCTCTTTCATTTCTCCAATCGGAGTGTCACATCCAGGGATGACCAAAATTTTGACCGGCCTGACAACCGGAACGACCCCCCCCCCTCAAAAATCGAAAGCATATGGTAAATAGTCAGAAGCAAGCTTTCTGAACCCAAAATATTCCAATTCAAAGTTCGAATTTTTATTATTTTCCCGAATGTTGGGCCGAAAAAGACCCCCCCCCCCCCCCCCTGAAAAAGTTGTCAGCGTACCAACTTTGGTCATCCCTGGTCACATCCAACAATGTGGAATGTCGCGTGTTGAATCGCAAATGAATCTATTCTATTCTATTCTAATAATATCTGTGAAAGAAGTGTTACGAAGTGAAAAATACTACTATCAAACATGACCCACCTGTTTGTGTGCAGTCTGCTTCCGCTCTTCATCCTCCAGGCTCATCAGTTTGTCTTTCACCACACTGATTTGAAGCTCGTACTGAAAAGAAACTATAAAACTTTGTCTAAGAAAGATTGTGTTATCCAGGATTTCTTCTCTTCAATCCACTCTCGAAAACCCAGTGCCCAGTTTGTTTTGGAGTTGTTCAATTACAACAGCTTTATAGAACACAGCAGCCTATTTTTCCAGAACCAAAAACAGCCGTTGTAAAACTTTTTGAGCTATTCAGCCAAGTTTGTCAAGAATCGGTCACTTCCACCATCTATGACAGACTACATAGTAAAAACTAGGGTTGTTCATCGAGGTCAAAACTTCGAGTTTTGGAAAATTTCCAGTTTTCTACTTCGAATCGACGCCATAATTTTCGAGTTTTTCGAGTCGAGTTTCGAGTTCGACTTAAAGTAGGACGATTATGTGCTCCAATCTCGGCGCGTCAGCCCTTTAAACTGCAATTGAAAAATGTATTGCAGTTTAAAGGACTGAAGCGTTCAGATTGGAGCACATAATCGTCCTTCTTTAAACACGTAAACTTACAGCATTGCTCTCCTCTTGACCAGGCTGATTGTACATGTCAAACGAGGAGTGCGCCTGCGATTGCTTCAGCTGGCTCAGAACTGTCATCAGCTGAACGGAGAGAAAATAAGATTTCGGAACAAGGAGAAAATAATAAATAATTAAAGTTGTATACTAACGGTGCAAAAGAAAACACGCGTTTGAGGCATTCACAAATATCATTTCTGTTATTTTCTAAGGGCTTTTCTTCAAGCTATTCTCAGACAAGGATGAATGTGTACTCATTTAATTCTTCTTCGTAGTTTGTAGTTTAGACTCACCTGCGTGATCGTTGCATTGATTGTAGTGTATTCATTGGAGAGGCCAACTTGGATATCCGGCGACAACTGACTGCCGTGCGTACTCAGTATGGCTTGTATCTCGTTGATTCGCTTCTGAAAATCACTTTTGCTGAAGTTTAGTGACCAATTGGATCTTATTGAAAAAACCTGTCTTTCAAGAAGAAAAACGAAGTACGGTCCCTTTGTCCCCTTTCCCCTATTTAAATATAGTAGTAAGGCCTATGAAGCAACCCAATTTTAGCAAAAAGAGTGGATATCACACATCAGTAATGTGTGACTATTACACGCGAATTTAGGCGATGATGGCAAAAATGGAGGGCGTATCCCGATTTTTTTCGGCTATGCGGACGAAATTACTGGAGTATGGTCGATGCATAATAGTAAATATACTACCAACCATATGCATATTGACTTGTGTCTCGAGTACAGCGACGGCCGAATCCAGTTGTGACTTCTGGAGGGACGCTGCCGCCGACGTCTGCTGCTGGAGGGCGGACGCTGTTGACGACTGGGCCAAGTGCTGCTGCTGTTGTTGCGCCAACTGCAACATTACTACATCACTAATACTCAAAATAAGGGAGTTGCGACGTAAGTGAATATTCATGCTAAATAATTGGTAAACTCTCGAAAACTTAGTCATGTTTTCAAGAGATCGCGACAGAAACTTAGGAAGAGGTCGTGAAATGTACACTGCTCTTTCAAAAAAAACTTGACCGGGTATGATTGGCACAAATATCAGCCAACTTTCTAAACTACGTTAGATTTTAGCCTGTTAGTTTGAGTTGAATTCGACATAAAATAATGGTGCCTGTAAAATAATCGATCTTTCAAGAATATCCAATTAAGTTCCAACTATCAGTCTTTATTTGGCCTTAGATGGACATAGACGATACCTGAAGGTAGGCGGCCTGTGAGGTGGTGGCAGGTTGTTGGCTGGCTGCCATCAGTGAGGCACGCTGCATAATACTCTGCTGCTGCTGTTTCAGCTGCTGCGCTTGCTGTTGTTGTATCTAAAAGAAACAAGTTGATCAACTGGTTAGCGTTCGGCTGTCACTCCACATAGCCCGGGTTCGAAAAACTAAAAGTTCGAAAAACTAACCCCTTTGGAGGACTGCAAAGATCAATAACCACTGACTAGATCGACCACACAATTACGGGTAATGTAATTCTTCGGTTTGTACAGAAAACGTTTCAACTACTACACATCCGAGTCCGTATTCACAAATTCATGGCAGCTTCCAGTTTTCTGCACACTGCACTATCCTTCATAGTAAATAGTTTCATAAAGTTAGCATTTCGAAGAGGAATCGCACTTTGTCATTGCACGTTTCTGTGTTCTGCCGCGTTTGACTTATTTCACATGACTGTGCAAATGACTAAAAACTATAACACACTTTCGTGCTCTACCTTCCCGCTCGAACATCATTCAGTTAGTGAATACTGCCACAGAACAAAGACCTAGTAAATAGCCGTAATGATAATGATACCATTTGTTGTTGTTGCTGTTGTTGTCTGAGCATGGCGTCCGCCTGTTTTCTCCTGTCTAATGCCATTTTGAGCACGAAACGATGAGTTGGTTCTTTCGTCGACTCCATAGTCTGGTTCAGTTCTGAAACAAGCAGAGTATCACTAATGGTACTTCGAAATATTTTTGATCTTATCTCAACAAAAATAATCATAATTTTCGTCTCAGTGCTAATTGGTGGGCTTGTCTACTTCATATCGGTCCATCGGTGATCGGTATATCGGTATATACCTGTGATCACTCAAAAGTAACCAGTCTACTACTTTATACAGTTTTCTTATATCGAATCAAACGTTATATCTCTGCCGTTCTTTCATTATCCATGAACTCGAACATATTATTTTCGACCCGGTTATAGGCTACAATAATGGTAAAACTCCAACTTTTCATACCTAGTTAGTCACCTGTGTTTTTGCTACAATCATATATCCGATACAATACGACACTTTTATTTTCTTCACAACAGAACAAACTAATAACTATGATTCTAAAAAGTTATTCTAGGGAGGATTCATAAAACAAACCTTGTTCCGAATACTTTCCATAGTGCTGCAGAAGCTGTTCGATTATCTGTCCCTGAGAACCCATCTGGAGAGACTGTGCCAACTGAAACTCGACAAACAACTGTTTTCAAACAAAAACTACTTTCATTTTAAAAATTCAATGGTCATCTATAGATGGGCTACAATCTCTACTACCTGTAGACACTTACAGTAAAAAGGAAGGTTTCGCTATCCAGAATCATTCTAAACGGCTTGAGAAAATTGATTTGGTTACACTACCTGTAGACATCTACAGTATAAAGTGACTTCTATAGCCAGAATCATTCAAAAAAAAGACCAAACTACAGTCTACAGTACCCATAACTACCAACCTGTGCGGCGGCGGCCTGCTGTGCCTGTTGTAGCTGGGCGACCTGGCCGGCTCCCATCAGACCCTGACTGAATTGTTCCATGACGCGTCGTACCAGGTCCTAGAGCGAACGAATAATGATCACAGACTGCTATCTATATGCATAAGCTGACGCGAAAACGATGATAAACTTATCCGCGAAAACGGCAAGACTATACATGTCTCAACCAACTCACACGAAAAACGTCTCACGTTTTCGCTGATTCTCGTGAACACGTTTTATTTTCCACGTATAGCTACCTGTTTTATTCTAATCATTTCACAATAATCAATTTCGTTTTAGCTGTATCGCACGCTAATAAACCATGAGAAACCTAATATAAGCTGCTAAGAATGGGCAAAAACTACAATATGCGAAATCGTGATAAATGTATGTGCGATGCTAATGCAAATTACTAAGCTGCCACGTGAAAACGGAATTTTAATGAGAATTCAATCAAAAATAAAATCAATCAACAACACGAGAAGCACTTTGTCGGTTAAAATATTCCAGGATGTTAGGCTGAACTAAAACAAATTCCACTGGTTTCTGAATTTTTTTTAAATGAACAAAATTTCAGAAAAGGAAACAAGCGTTTCATAGACAGTGTACGGTGTCTTGGCCAAATTAATTACGAAATAAAAATAATTCAGAGTAAATGGATTTTTCATTTCAATTATTATATTTTACATCGGTCAACATGAACCCATTTTTATTCAATCACTCCTAACTTTTTTCCCATGAATCAAAGGTTTGAAACGGGCTAGAGCACCGGCATAATCATCTAGGTTCGCATGGAAACAGGGCCTGCCTTATTATGATTTTAGACAAATTATGGCGGTTTTTGAGCAAAACGCACATGATGTATTATCGGAAACGGGTTTCTGTTTGGATAATAGTTGTAGAGAATAGGACTATTTTTTAAATAGGAAATTCGTTTACTATTGGAGAACTTATTGAATAACACGTGACAACGGTTCCTCATCCTCTCTAAATTATGGCGAACCTTTCATCACTTTTCGTGTCGCAATCGCGACCACTTGAAGAATGCAAGTCCTACTTAACTTTCGCTATATTACGGCTATTCTTGTATGAAATTTCACAGAAATCGTTGGAAAGCCTCTCGAGTGTTGAGTTCCCCCTTGACAACTCTGATCTACCCACCGGATCTCCCTTGGCCGATCCAACCTGGTTGGCCATCCCGAACATGTTGGACAGATTCGGTTCGGCCAGCTGCTTCATCAGCTGTGCTTGCATAGGATTCTGGAAACCACCGAATCCTTTACGAGAACAAACCTCACAGAGAATTCGTACCAAAAATACGATACCCGGTAATAATCCTAGTAATACAATGAAATTGCGGACGAGTTACTGAATTATTATGAATTTATACGGTGTACTCGAATATACTTTATCAAGCAAAACACTGCGCTGCACACATTTCGCGCATAGTGTATAGTGTTTACTTTATTTCAAAGTAAGCCTATACGGTGTATGTTGCCCGATCCAGCTGTTATTCTGTTGGATTTTAGTACACAATCGAGTATTATGTCGTTATGGAGATCAAACTACATAAATTAGATCCTCCCCATACCTGCAACTGTGACGGCTGCGGTGTGCCCCTAGCCGACATGGTGCCGGCCGCCGCGGCGGCCAACTGTGCAGCCAGCGGGTGCGCGGGTGTGGCCGGCTGCGGCGGCTCGATGATGGAGATGGAGGGCGGGCGGACCGGCGTGCCTGCGGTTATCGATCCGGCCTTGCTCGGAGGCTGGTCCGGCTGGCTTTCCGTCGAGACGGCAGCGGTGGCAGCTATCGTGGAACTGCTGGTGGACGAGTCAGTCACGGTGAAGACTGTTTTGGGGGCGGCTTCTGCACCCTCTCTAACAGGTTCTACGACCGTCGTGGCGGGAACAGTCACGGGTACCGGTACAGGTTCGGCGGACACCTGAATTAACCAAAATCGTTCGAATTGCGTCGATATGAGTAGGCCCATTTATTATTTTATATCACACCTTACAGTTTTATACGACTCCGCAGCTAGCTGATTAGGATTCTTCAACTTTATCACAGCCCCGACTAGGGAAGCGAGCACATATACAATAAGTATCAATTAGTTTGTTTAGATGCTACATGCTACTAGATGAGGTGACCCCACTAACATTTCGGTTTTTAGGTTCTTGACTCTTCAGACCCTCCAACCAAAAGTGTTCGGTAATACTCACGTTCTCATCCTGGACGACCTCTTCATTCTTGACGGGCATCTCACCGTCGACGGCTGGCCTCGAACTCTCATCTGGCACGTCCTGCGTCTCTTCCTCCATATTTACATCTTCTTCGGCGCGTTCCCTGTAAAATATAACAAATACCGTGGATTTGAGGCGGTAGAACGACGGCAACTATCACCAAAAACTGTTGGGCGAGCTTGCTACGAACGCCAAAAATGGGAGAAGGGGCCCTTTTCTACGGAGCTAAGAAGTTTTTCAATGATAATGTTTTAGCCGTATCCTCAGTGATATTGTATTCTAGTCCGGTACTGCCTAGTAACCAACGTCTTCTCGTGCTCCTCTCCCTCGTCCTCGCCCTCTTCTGAATCCTCGTCCTTCCGCGTGCTCTCGTATTGCTGACGACACTCGTCCGCCGTCCGTCCCTCCATTTTGTCCGCGACGCCCGCCCAGTCGCCGCCAAACTCCTCAACCAGGTTCAACAGTCGGGCCATCTGGAAAAACACGAACCGTCATCGAGACCCATTGAAACACCGTGCGTCACTTCTCTAGCAACACCAACAAAGTAGTCAGAAAAGGTCAAACAAAATTTTTTTTCAAAGTTTATTTTTAAAGAAAAACAAGTTGTTCTCTGCACAGCTGTTAAAAATACATGGTGTATGCTTACGCATATATTTACTCGAACAGTTCGCCAAAAATTACACACGGAGGGTGAGAGTTTAACCAAAATAGCAATGTTAGGTTTACATGAATTGAATAGGTGAACTAGTTAACAGGCATACCGCCAATAACTAAATAATGATTACGCTTCTCTCTCTCTCTCTCTCTCTCTCTCTCTCTCTCTCTCTCTCTCTCTCTCTCTCTCTCTCTCTCTCTCTCTCTCTCTATCATACCTCCTCATCCTGCCAGCCCTGCATTGCTTCCAGCTCATATTGCATAATGGCTTCATCGAGCTCACCGGTAAGCACCTAAATGAAAATTAGATTAGAAAAACGTGACAAAAAATGTTTTGTCTCTTTTCACGGTTTTCAATCAATTACATCGGAAACTAACCTGATCAACCCGTTTTGCGATCTTCTTGAAGCAAGGTCCACAAATTTTGAAGATCTCACGCGGGATTCCCATATCGAAGAGCATGAAAGCACTGAAACAGAGGTTTACATACCGAAACTTAACAAAACACCAATCCAGCCCGCTTTTAAAGTTGAAGAATTCGACGACGATATTTGGAGCAATCTGTTCCATTCCTTCACGTTTTCAAGATTCAAGATTTATTAAGTTCACTTCATATCATTTCAAGATGGTGTTCCTTGACTGCCCTCCAGATGGCTTTATCTCTGTACGTTTATTACATTTTAACCCAAAAAATGTGACGTAAGAATGATTTTGTGTAAATTAGATACAGAAAACAACTTTATGGGAATCGCTCTAACAGAAACAGGCATACCAACAGCATTCTGGTCAAATATGCTGTGTTTGTAGTTTGCTCGTCGCTGTACTTCAAGACCAAACTAAAACCTCGTTCTCACCGTTGGCGGTCATCCATCTGTTTCCATTTTGGTGGCAAGGGTTTCGACGCCTTCACCTTACGCTTCCCGCAAATTTTCACCAAGCATCGACTAAAAGTAATTTAATTATATAATGAAATATTTGTTTGAAGGATAAACTGCAACACTCTTATCACTTAACACACAGTCCGTCTTGAATCGGGTTCGAGCCATTTTGAGTGACAACTTTCAATGGCCAAATTACAGCCTCTGGGAGTACTGTAGTTGGTAATATAATATTACATACACTATACAAATACATATGTGATATGTGAAACGCCACTGACTTCAACTAATTTGAAGTTCGGACTTGCATCACGTGGCAAGTTTGAATAAAAAATGAGAAGGCAACTTACCCTCCAAATCTCATCTTCAGAACTTGTTCCTGGCACTTGTTGCAAATTTTGATGTCACTTCCTCGCTTGGCTGTGATTCCTGCCAGATGAAGAAAATGAAACCAGACATACATCCCTACTACTTGTTGCATTAAATTTTGATAGATCCTGTTTTACTTCAAAATTTATTATTTCATGATTGTTTTCAGAATTTTATTTGAACTTAGGCCACTTTCATACTTTTCACGTCGGCGTTGATGTGAAGAAAACACGTGCATCGATTTTATTGGCGTTAACGCCGGCGCGAATCAATAGGTCACTATTAACGCCGGCGTAAAAAGTATGAATGCGGCCTTAGACACTTTATTAATCACTGTATGGAAAGCCAATTCCGGAAACCCAGCCAATACTAACCGTAGACATCGTAGCTGGCGCGTGTGAGTACTCTTCCCGGGTTGACAGCAGGGTCCAGCTTTTGCTGGCACTTGTAACACCGGTTGTCAGGTACAATCGGGGCTGGAAATAGGTAATATGTAGAAACATTGCAACCGTATTCCGAATCTAATGATCTGCAGATGAATCCGTTCGAAAATAACAGGGGATTGTAAACTTTATATTTCACTTCTCACTAAAACATGACTATCTATTCTACAAAAGAGAGCCCTTTCCTCGATTTTAATCATGCGAAGTTCCATGATTTTACAGCAAAAAAGTGTAAACATTTCTGATATTGATAAAAAGTAGCTAGGCGGCATTTTTTGAAGTCTGCTCACCCGTTGGATTACTGGACTGTGGAACTTGCTGATACAGATCCAATTCCTCCTTGGTCGGCATGATCGGAGCCTGAACAAATGTCTTACTCATCTCGTTCATCTCATAAAGCCCTCGTAGTGAGTTGGGGAGAGATGGAGAGAGAGATGGAGAGAGAGAGAGAGAGAGAGAGAGAGAGAGAGAGAGAGAGAGTGAGAGTGAGTGAGAGAGAGAGAGTGATAGAGTGCATTACCTTATACGACTTGGCTATCCTCTTCTTCCTTCTCGGCAGCAACCCCTTGAAGTTCTGACGCTTTTTCGTGAGATAGTAATAGAGCACACAATCCTTGACTGACTGAAACTTTTTCGAATGATTAAAACAATTAATGTGTAAAGTGTGATAACAACAAACTAATATCAACTGCCCTGTTCGAATCGTACATGCAAGAAGTTATATACATGAAAGCGTTGAGATAAATATTGTTCATTCTAATCTAAAAACAAACTGCAACGTCGAAACTCGCCTTGTTCTGTAAATAGGTGGCGATGTTGGCGTAGTTCTTGCCGACCACCTGAATGCGATTGCGGAAAAGCTCCTTCTCCTCGTCTGACCAACTGGCCAGGAAGTTTTCGATCCTGGAAAAAAAGCGCAGTGTATGCAAAGAATAGTTTACACCCTAAAGGGAACCCGCTTGTTCAACCAAATACTTTTAATTTCCTGATTTTGGATTGATAAGACAAAATTTGCCGATGTTGAGTAGAAAAGGTATCCGTCTTTTGAAATTGTCTGGCTCTCCAGTGTCAGAGACGCCCACGGGGCTATAAATGTTCCGTCGAAAACCGGAAGACACTCGATAGAGGGAACACATACATTTGCTTGTTTTGTAGAGCAGCGTCGGGAATGACTGCATGCTTATTGTCGAAAAAGCCGTCACTTCTCCAGCCACACTGTAAATGCATTATTCATAAAGATCCAAACTAAATTTTATATATGGCGATACACTCACTGAAAGCTAACCTGGTAGAAACCTTACTCAGTCAGTGAAGAAATACTCTGATTTTGAACTAGACGAACAAGTTATAAAAGTGAGAACACCTTAAAAATGCTAACAAATAGCAAAGAACTATCTATCCTTTTCTACCGCAATTTTCGCTGTGCAAAGGCTTGCAACTCACCTGGAAAGCTCTCAGCGGAGGTATAGCCACATTATTCAGAATCTTGCGCTCTTCGTCAGTCTGAAACAATGAAGTACATTGCAAATGGTTAGCGGGTTAGTATTTAACGAGTTCGGTACGTCCTCGTGGTTTTACTGTGAGCACAGGTTACGTGCACCCCATGTGAGAAACTTATGGAATCATGTTTGCAAATCAAGACATTATGAAAATATCGCACAAGGAAACGGATTGTTCTTTAGGCTACGTTCATACTTTTTTACGCTGCATCTGGCTGCAATTGCAGTCGCTTTGCAACATTTTTGCAGTTGCTGCAAATTGCCGCTGCAGTCAGATGCAGCTGCAATTTTACGCAGCGTAGAAGTATGAACAACCCAGCGTAATTTCTAACGCAATTCAAGATAATCCAAAAATTCAATTCGGAAATAGTGAATCTATATTTCAAATTGGAGTATTCAACATCTTAACTTGAAACAATTTTAGGCCAATTCTACAACTAACCAAGTTTTTAGGTAACCTAACCTTTTTTTTAGGTAACCTAACCGTTTTTGGTAACCCTTTTTTCAGGTTACCTCACAAGTAACCGGTAGGTAACCTGAAACTAAAATCCGGTTACCGTACAAACAAACGGTGAGAACCAAATTTTGCGTTGGAAAAACAGGTAACCGGTTTTTCATTTTCGGTTTCCGACCGGTTAATTATCGAAGTAACCGGAAAAACGGTTACCAAAAAACCCGGTTACATATAGAATTCACCACAATTTCATTGACGACAACTGATATTTTATCAAATTTGGCGCCAGCGCCCGGCGCCAACAGGATTTTTTATTTTTCGACTAATAAACTCCTAGTCAAACTGCTACTACATATTGGATTTTAATTATGGCACGCCTAAAATAGTGAAAAAAGATTGATAACGATAAAAAAATTCATAAAAAGAGTAACTACATTGCAGTGCAGTATGGTCATGTCAATACTGCAATTTACCCTGCAGTCAGCTTAAATTACGCTCAATTCAGCGTAAAAAACGCTGCAGCTGGCTTAAAAAAGTATGACCAACACAACTGCAGCGTATTTTTGCAGTTGCAGTCGACTGCATTGGCGTAAAAATCAATACGCGTATTTTCGACAAGATTTACGCTGCATCTAGCTGCAACTGCAAAAAGTATGAACGAAGCCTTAGGCAAAAACCAATATCTATTTACACATTCAGTCCGTTAGATATTTCGACCAAAAAAGACCTCTGGATGTACTCAAAACTAACCTTATCTGGCGCTACGGCCAAAAAGCAATGACCCTCGCCCGGTCGCGTGTTTCTATCCGTGCGGCCGCTCCTTTCCTTATCTTCGCGAGCCTGAAATGCAAAATTGTGAACATCAATTTTTATTTGTTATCATTGATCGATTGGCAACACAGCTTTGAAAACCGTGAAAAGTTTCATTTGTAAAATATTGGCGACCGCTCTTTCTTTCCAACTCAGGGGGCGGCGTTCATCAACTTCCAATTTGAACCCTTATTCATTTAAAAACCCTGTCAATAGTTGGTGTATGAACTGAAACATAATCCTACAGTTGCTCGTTCTTCTGTCATTTCGTATAAAATGAGGATAACCAACCTTTTTCAATTCAGGGAAGACCGTCTCGAATAATGCCCGATTTTTAGCATCTCGTGCACTGTAAATACATGATATCCTCACTCTCTTACTCACTCCTGACTACAACCATTACACATCAGAGTTTTACTTATAGTTATAGTTTCTGTGATCATCGTCGTATGTGTTTAACTCTTCAAACTCTTGAAAAAACAGTACGTACTGTTCCATCCAATGGTCATTTTTCATGTTATTATCAAGTAACAGCCCCACCAAAACGAAAAATCTACAAAACACCCACATTTTCTTCGGATTCCTCTCCCATTTGTCCACATTGCGTCTCCATTCATCCCACTGTTTTGTATACATATCATTCGTTTTCCTGAAACAGTACAATGAGTAATCTCGTTCGCCGGTATACTCATATTCTTGTCTGAATAAACAGTAAATTAGAGAAGAACGTTTCGAACTCCGTAGAAAACCAAGCTAATTCGAAAACAACGGTAAAAAAAATTTGAGATGAAGAAGGGTTCCTTGTTGAACTATTGTCATATGGTATACGAAAGAAGAACGAACTGACAGCTGTAAATTCACAACATCGTTTCGGTACAATGAGCACATTGTTGTGACTGAGCACCACGCGCCAGTGAAGTGATTAGAAAATGAATTTTTGGGAATAACAAAGGCATGCGAAACTTACTTTAAAGCTATCTCCTCCGCCTTCTTTCTATTCACCATCATTTCAATCAGTTTCGGTCGGAACACCTGCAAATGTACAAGGTGGGCACCATTATAAACTAAATTTCTCACTGCGCAACCTGGCCAACTTTATATCTTGGCCCAAAATAATACATGTGAGCTATTTAAATCGAGCAACAGATTCATTTTCTTGAAGAGTAGTCGGTAGAAGCGTCAGCAAAACCTTTTTGTCTGTGCACTTTTCAATTTGGAACGCCAGGCTTTTGCCAGATTTCAATAGAAAGAGAAGTATGACAACCTTTAGATGTAAGAGAACCAACAAATCAATATACCTTATTTCTCTCAATCAGTTCTTGCATCCCGGGAGCATCACGAGGTTCGAAATACAATGGCTGAAAAGGGCAAGATTAGACTCCCCACTTGATATCCCAGTCCCACTTTCAATGAAACTAAAATTGATGGACAAACTGACTTTTTGAAGTGCGTGTATAAGTAACTTGGACTGCAAAATGAAAAATGGCTTGTAATAGGAAAAGTAAGTTTAAAAGAACCGAAAATAACGTACCTTGCTGCTATGGCTGGGAAAAGTGAGCAATTTTGGCCGTTTGCCTGCGGCCTCTGCAGATCTCTTCTTGTTCTCCGCAATGATCTTCTGCCAGAGGGGAACGGTTTCGGAAATCTCCTCCTTCAGCTGAATGAAACAAGATAATGTGTATAACTAGCAAGAAGAACTTGAAACCTGAAAACATAAAAATAAATCTAACCTTCACCAATCAAAAGTAAATATATAGAAATAATTTTCCTCAACCTTCATAGAGAAGTTTTCAGCAAAGACTGAAACCTGAAACTACTCACATCTTCTTGTTCGTCATTCTCGTCATCCAAAACTTCGGTCACGGTGTGCTGAAAAAAATCACATCAAAAAGTCCCAAATTGATATATAAAATAGCTTTCTATAAGAGAGGGACAAACCTGAGTTGTAGCAAGAACAAACTACAGACTAAAAACAGCAGAATCGAACAGCATACACGATTTCGAACTTTCGTATCCAAAACGAGCTCGATACACATGTATCAATCGAAGTCGGTCTGATGTTTCAAAAGTGATGACTAACCTTGTATCGCTCGATCCGTCTAGTCAACGTCTCAATTTGTTGATCACATTGTTTTCTATCCTTCTCCATCTGCTCCAGATTATCGGATAACATTTTCTTCTCCTTCGCCTGTCAAATCTAATAATGTACTCAGAACACCAAATTCATATAGGAAAAGCTCAGAAAACCAGAACACGTCGAATTCCTCAATCTTCTATCACACATTGCTAGGTTCCGCAGCTTAAGTGGGAAATTGTCTAGCTATTTATACAAGTAAACCAAGGTGTGGAGATAGCCTTGTTCACATTTTCAGTTTCCTACACACCTTTCCGCGTTTGAATGTTTTTGTATCTTACTGTCATTCTTTTCATTTCTTCTCTTGTATGTCACATGCGTGCATGTAAATAAACGAATACAATCAATCAATCAATCAATCAATCAATCAATCAATCAATCAATCAATCAATCAATCAATCAATCAATCAATCAATCAATCAATCAATCAATCAATCAATCAATCAATCAATCAATCAATCAATCAATCAATCAATCAATCAATCAATCAATCAATCAATCAATCAATCAATCAAGAAAATACATTCAACTCACGTTCTCCGAGGTGACATCCTCCACAATTTGCGGGGTCAGCCCAGCTGCGGGTGAGGCTTCCATACGCGTCTGCGGGACAGTCAGACCGGTTGAAGCGCCCGTATCCACTGATAATCCTTTCGAAACGTCGTTTCCACCTGATAAAGTATTGATCATAAATGATGTAGATCGTGACTATACATGTGCATGCTATTACCACCTTGTTCAATATGCACATGTGCAACAACGTAGATTCCTTTTCTTCAGGATTTCTGTTTCCAATTAGATATATACTGTATGATTCTGCGTATGAATAATAACGATTACACGTACCTGTTACCGATCTGGCTGGAGAGGCCGGTACGAGCCCGGGATTATTCAGTTGTTGCGTTCGCCGAACGTCATCCACCTGGCATAACACAATTTTACAATGAACAAACAAACTATAAGAAGATAATGAATGCGAGAAGCGTACAACAAACTACTTACCAACTAACCAAGAACACCCAGGTGTTGACCACGTTTTGCAACGCTTTCTTTGCAATTAATATAGGACAAGAATCATGCCATAATTTGAACCAATTTAATGAGCAGAATCGTAAATAACTTGGAGTAATTTGCCAAATGGTAGAAGTTACAAATTACCTGGCGACTCAACACAGAAGTGCCTGAGACAGATGATGGAGACTGGGATATAGCCATATTGGACACTGCCTGCTGGAGAGCTTGTTGCAGTTGAATCTGCGGTTGACCCGTTGTTAAACTTCCAAACGCCTGAGGTTGCAACTGCAAAAAAACTTGGATCGTATCGAAACACACTTCATACGGTTACGGTAGGTCAGATTTCAAAACCACAAATCACAAGTAACTCAAGTATCATCGACACGAAAAAGCTCTGGAATGTAACTTCATCCGAATAGCAGAGAAAAACGAAAAATTCAAATAGAGCCTCTTGGCCAAAAAAGAAAGATGTTCTATGAGAAATCATTTAAAAAATTGTAGAATTGTCACACCCCACCTTTGTGGTGATCGACTGTGGGTGTGGGGAGAAACACAATAATATAATTGAAAACAAATAAGTTGAAATATTTACCTGTTGAGATCTATTTTGCTGAGATAATGTTTCTTGGTGCGCCTTCTGCTGTTGTTGCAAAACTGCTTGTGCTTGATAGACTGCTTGTGCCTGTAAACGTTGAAAACTCACTAAATGACAACAATTTCTTATTAAACATCTTCAATATATTTTTTAACTTATGAGAGTGGTCAGTCGTGGAATGACTTTCGAGAACATTTATTGATTGCGGTTTGCGGATGAATAATCGATTGATTACGCTTGAATTTCAGTAAACAACCAACAAAGAATGGGTAGTACTACCCATCGTTTAGAGCGCACTAGCACCAGCTAGATCTTGTCGACTTGTCGACGAGCACATTACTTATGTATAAAACAATAAATCACAGCAATACTAAAAAATACACACCTGCTGTTGGTGGGATTCGTGATTCTGCTGATGCAACTGCACGACCTGCAAATTTTATTGTATAAAATTACGAATATTGCAAACTTTTTTCATGTGGCACAGTTCTGCGCGTCATTGACCTGCATGCTCTCTCGTTTTTGTAGCTGGCTGCTGGCCAAATGCAGAAAATTGGCGATAATCGTTCTGAGTATCCACTTGCACCAATTTTGGAGTTGTACCGAGCTGCCAAGTGTGGAACAGTAATGAACTAGTATTGTAGAGGCATGAAGTACACTATCAAACGTCACCTGCTGATTTTGTTGATGTAAATCATGCAAATGACGCATATATGATGCCAATTGCTGAGCTTGAGCCTGCGATACCTGTGAAAATAAAACAATTATACGAACTAAATGTACCCATTGCAGTTGAACTGAACAAAGAAATACGAAAATTGAGCATAACGGGACATCGAGATATCCTGTGACTCTATGAAAGCACGAAACAGGATAACTGCACGTACAAGAACAGGGCCAAACACCACAGGCAACGCCCGATTATTAGGGAAAGTGGAAAGAGACTGGGGAGCCTGGTTTACGATTCATGCTCACCAAAATTTGAACTATCATCGAAAATCTGCCGATTTAAACAACCATGATAAAAACTAAGTTTTCATTGCGATTACGCAATTTCCTGTGTCAGCTGTCAAGCTGCCAAAAATGTGAACAAAACTCACCCCCGATGGAGTTTGGGCCTGAGCGGCTAGAAACTGATTCAACTGTTGTTGATGTTGTTGCTCCTGTTGTTGTTGTTGTTGTTGTTGTTGTTGCTGCTGCTGTTGTTGTTGCTGTTGTTGTTGTTGTTGCTGCTGTTGTTGTTGCTGCTGCTGTTGTTGTTGTTGTTGTTGTTGTTGCATTTGCTGGTACACTTGATAAAGCCTGAAAAGTTGAAATCAGTGTGTAGTTTTTGTCAGTTATTACCATTCAAGCAGGTAAACTCTAATGATTCCAAAGAAAGCACCAGGTTCTTGCATTCAAGTGAGCAGTTGTCTACTCCTTTCAACCATGATGGAAACCCTACGAGACTGCAAATGATGTTAAGAATACGATACGGACGAGTACAACTCACATTTGCTGAGAAGCGTTGGATGCTCCATTCCCACCGGCGCCACCACTGGAGCCAGTTGGAAACATCGCACTTCCAAGTTGAATGAACTAGGAAGTAGGAACGCTCTGTAGGAAAACTTGGATGACCTTGGAAGAAAACAAAAACAACCCAAACATTTTTTTTCTCATTCACATTACGGAGCGTGAACCACTCAGAATATTCCTATCATACTTTGCACGTTAATGAACGTAACGGACCCACGTTCAGGCAGAATTCACAGTATTAGTTCAATGAGAGGAACTTAGAAAAGATCATATAAGTTTGTGATAAAGATGAATTGGATCATGAATGAAACAAATCAAAGTGGGTGGAATGACAACGAGCATCGAGAACAACCTGTGGAAAGGTAGCAAAAATCACAATATTTTTTAAAAATTCAAGTTCAGCAGAAGAGACAAGCCGGAGTTGAAAAACATCAAAAATTATCGAAAATATGAAGAAAAAAAATTAAAAGTGTAAGGGAAAAAAATGAACCACCCAGGTTTAAATACTGGCTAATCGCCAAAGCGCCTTCGATAATCATGAGCATACGGTATAAGAGAAGTTGCGACGCGGGGCGGACGCGGCGCGCTGACGTGGTGGACTTCCGAGCAAAATTCCACGACGATGATTTTATCTATTTTCCCTTGTTACAAGGTGTACACTTCATGTTCTAGTGTCAAATGTAGATCTTGCTCAATTCTAATGTTGAATATACATTCTCGTTGTTTTAACAATATTCACAATACCTTTTTAAACGTTCTGTGCTATTGTACGGTTAAGTTTTTTGTAGTTCATCATTTTCAGACATGGGTAACGTCTTTGGAAGCCTGTTCAAGGGCCTTTTTGGCAAAAAGGAAATGAGAATTCTCATGGTAGGACTCGACGCCGCTGGTAAGACGACAATTCTTTACAAGTTGAAGCTGGGAGAGATCGTCACTACTATTCCCACCATTGGTGAGTCAAGTTTATATTGAAATAATTAGTCAAATAATACTGGCGGGTTTCATTGATTTCAATTGCTGGACTTTCACTGTCAAAGTATTGGGCAGTAATCGAGCGCTTCGTTATCTTTACCATTTTGCCAGAATTGAACACGGACGATTTAATTTCTCAAACTGTTCACTTATTCCGAAACTGAACTGGTACAAATACAAAGCCATGAAATTATATGAAAAAAGTTTCTGGGACGAGAGTGACTGGTGTGTTGCAAGGTTTGACTTTTCAGTAGGCATTTGCTTACCAGCCTTTATTAATGAACAAACAATGATTATTGTTAAAATTCGTCTTGAATTGAAGTTGACACCTGCTCTTTCACACCAGTATCTTTCGAATATAATATTGTTTTTCTCAACTTTGAACTTCGAAAAGTACGAAGTTGAGAAAAAGGTTTACTTTGCAAACCCCTTCATGTTAATTTTTGAGGTGACTCATATTTCATAATTCACAGTCATCAGTCAAATTAGTTTTTTCTGGCTTATTACTCTGTTTCTTGACATTCACCGTACTATGAATTTTTCTAGGCTTTTTCAACAAGTAGCGTCTATTGAAGCTATGTATGCTGTAGGAATGAATTATGCATACCTCAATAACCTTGCCTAAAGGGCCAGGTTGTTGAAGAACATGTTGAAAAAAACGGCCATTCCGTCAATTTTACGCAATGTGGCTTTTTTCGTTCTCCCTGCAAAGTAAATTTCATGTGCTCTAATCTAAATGCTAATTCGTTCCATCTGGTGGTCCGAGTATTCCATCTCCTATAATATCATTTAATATATAATATGTTGTTATGGTTAGTTCTAATTATTAATTCTCTTTCAGGCTTCAACGTCGAAACTGTGGAGTACAAAAACATTTCATTCACCGTATGGGATGTCGGTGGTCAGGATAAGATTCGTCCATTGTGGAGGCATTATTTCCAAAATACTCAAGGTATGTTTCGCCCCTTTGTCTAATTTGGCACGTTCAGTCATATATCAGCTGACTCTACTTTTCGTTAACAAGCAGGCATTGAGATCGATCGATATTTCAAATCTAGGTCACATTCGCTCCAACATTTTTGTTGAAGACAACTTTTATAACCGACAGTCCTGCTTTGTGCTACCTGGAGTTTTTTTGACTGTCATAAAAATGACGTATTTTACCAAACGGATATTTGAAAAGTACGAAATGTCTGCTAGTTTTTAGAGTTTGAAGTCGATGAATAACTATCCAGTGCTAGTGAATTTTAAGTGATCATTGTATGCTAGTCTTCGATTTTGTAATGTCTGATATGATTGCTCTCATTTTATCTTTGCTTATACAATAATCGGCGATGTTTCATCTCTACATCTGTTCATGTGGCCTGTTTGCCCACCAAGTCGTTTCTGTCTACTTTCCTTTGAAAATGGTCATACACATCGTGAGCGTAGTAAATGACTGCAGATATTTTTGGGTGTCATTTAGTTATGTCATCGTTATCTAAACTATTTGCAGGACTCATCTTTGTTGTTGACTCTAACGATCGGGAACGTGTCGGAGAAGCTCGCGAGGAACTCATGAGAATGTTGGCAGAAGACGAGCTCAGAGATGCTGTTCTTCTGGTTTTCGCCAACAAGCAGGTAAACAAACAGCACTATGTTTTTGGTGTATTGAAAAATAAAACATCGCGGATCATCGATCTATGTTATTATCTTGATTTCTTGATTGGTCATTGGTTAGCATATAAATTTTGCAACATTGAATGACTTGGTGGCAGTCCACTTTGAGAAAGTGCCTCGCATTTTGTTTACGCAAAACGCCCGAAAAGGCATGGTTTGTAGAAAAGTGAAGTTGTGTTTATTATGAAGAGTGAAGTTTTGAATTTTCACATTGACCGCTTTCAGGATCTTCCCAATGCCATGAACGCAGCTGAAGTTACTGACAAGCTTGGTCTTCACACGTTGAGGAACAGATCATGGTATATTCAGGTGAGCTTATTTAATCAGTTCACGCTTTCAGAACACAACCAAAGACCAGTAAGCTCTGACTAAGCGGCAAAAAGTAGTCCGTTTTAGATGTAAACACGTGAAAATTTATGATTTTTCCATCAAAAGTAGACCAATTTTCTTATTTTCGGCGAAAAAGTAGTCCGTTTTTCGAATTTTTCTGACTATTCGGACAACTTTACTGGTGTATGAACACAACACCTCTCCAAAAACATTTTTTGACGCGAGAGATGTTTATATTCACTGAACAGCTTTTTCTGAGATACTGATGATTTTCGTTGTTTTTACAAACCTCTATATGCAGGCGACGTGTGCTACTTCTGGAGATGGTTTGTACGAAGGTCTTGATTGGCTCAGCAATCAACTTAAGAACCGAGGATAAGATTATCTTGTTATGTTCTTGTGTGCTGCTAACCTGATATCTTGTTGTTCTCAAGTTTCAGTGCAGCCAATTTATTGTTTTTCTTTGTAATTGTGGCTCTTGTGCGATTCATTCTAGCAGCTTTGCTACCGCCACCCTTTGATGTTTTCGCCATACTCCAGTAGGTTGTTCTTCTTCTAGTTCATTCCTTTGCACATCATGCGTTTGAGTGGTACTCCTCTGATTTATAGCTTGAATTCATGTCTGGGTTACATGTTTTTCATATTTCATATATACTCGTCTTTTAGCTTCCCATGCCACAGGGGGTCTGTTTTATTCAGATTTTATATATCAGTTGTTTCGTGTAATTCTTTTAACCTATAATTTATACATACTCGTGTGACTGAAGCATGAATTGTCACTCCAACTGTGTTAAATGGTTTTATTTATTTATGAGTTACCGTGATCAGATTTTGAAATGATAAATCTTTCATGAGATCGTCTTTCAGTTCATTTCATTTTACATACAAAAATAAAGCAATACACTATCGCATAAAAAATACGGATGCCCCAATGTTTAGAAGCTGAAATGAAACAAGGCAAAGCATGTCGATTCGATCGAAAACTAGGTTCCAGATATGTTTTATGTGGGCTGACCTCTTTTCGTGATTGACTTCGTATCTGACCACAGAACATGCCTGAAAAAGAACTTCAACAATAGCTGTCCTATCAAGCTTTTGGATTCTGGTTTTAGCCAAAATGAGATCATTTTCGAGAGATAATGGATATCATCGGAAATCTCCATTCGGGATTCCCGTTGAGATAAGAATTGTCTGGCGCTTTGTACTCCTTTGAAACCCAATCACGGAGAAGGGAATAAACACGATGAATAATAATGCTGATGAACAATTAAACTGGAATGATTTTATCGCTCTGTTAAGGTTTTTTTAGATATACTCCGTTTCACCCACTCACAACATCTTACAGTACGCGTTCGAATATTCAACTGCCTCAACAAAATGTTTGCAAAAACTAATACTTTGTACTACTAGTTACAATACTGTAAATTGTCAAATGTGAATTAACCGAACTGTAACAGAAATAATGAGGAAAGATATACTTTTTACATCTTGTGATGTTTTACCTTTTTCATGAAAGTGTTCAATCTTTATTGAAATGTTACGGACCTCTACTATCCTGGAATTGAGTTCGGCGATAGGCTGGTCTTTAGCTCGTTTTGACAGGCGAACTGTTGCTCTTTCTTCCGTCTTGATACATACTTTACTCGAACAGTCAAATAAAACGCATCGGAGAACCCTGGAAGGTTAACTTTCTACCGGTTTCTAAAGAAGAGAGAGAGAGAGAGAGAGAGAGAGAGAGAGAGAGAGAGAGAGAGAGAGAGAGAGAGAGAGAGAGAGAGAGAGAGAGAGAGAGAGAGAGAGAGAGAGAGAGAGAGAGAGAGAGAGATAGATAGATAGATAGAGAGAGAGATAGAGAGAGTAGAGCTTGAAAAGTATACAAGTTCAGTCTTCATCGGTCATCTTCGGCTTGTTCAGGCCAGATTATCGACTTTTTCTGTTCTTGTGGTGATTAGCAGCACGCGAGCAGCTGAGTCAACTAAGCGACAAAAGTTGTCTCGGCGAAAATTCCGCAAACACTTTTATAGAAATGGAAACATACCGTGTGCTTCAGGAATGTTGCGAAAACGTATGCGGGACAGATTCTTGGTAAAGTTAACAAAGAGAAAACATTATTTCTCTGATAATCCAGCTTTAAATAAATACGATTTCCCGTGTCAACGGTCCTTTAAACTGCAATTGAAAAATGTTTTGCAGTTCGAAGGACTGAAGCGTTGGGATTGGACCACATAATCGTCCTCCTTTAAAACCCACTTTTTACTGTTTCAAGTTGAAACCAAGGAAGAACCTGTAACGCGTAGCTTGTAACTAGTAGACAGAAGGTGGCGCATTTTGTAATTTTCACTTCTTCCAATTTCACCTACCATCTGGGTGGTCTAATGAGTCGTGTGTGGCATTTTTGATGGGCGGCCAAAATGACAATGGAAAAAATCACACCGATGCCACACACGAAGATTTCCGCCAGAATGTAGTTGCCTGAAAAATAGATTGAAGAAAGTTTTTGTTTCGCTCAAAATGTGCAAACTCAATTTCATTAGAACTATTGCGTCCGACAGTTGATGATTGCAACTTTCAAACGTTCTGGTGTTTTGTAGTCAAATCTGCAAACACCTGCAGGCAGTTCTCATAACACGCGGGTACCAAACTACAAACACAGCAAAACATCACCAAATTTGTTGTTTTGGCAGACCTCCAAGGGCGACTTATATGATCTGTTGTTTGTAGGTATATTTCACAGGAATTGTAGTTTCTCACCGAGTAGAGGTAAATGAGATGCTTTAGGCATCATGTCAGCGACGATGTTGAGAAGCAGAGAGATGGAGACGAAGAAGTTCAGTCCCAGGGTTACCTGGAGATATTGGTATTATGATGACGTTCAATGTTCACTTTTCTGCTCATCATGGTTTCGATTATTGTTTTCATATTGCTGAAATTCAGTTGATTTTTATTCAATTTCTGTTTTCTCTATGTATCTGACATGCTTGCATGTAAATAAATAAATCAATCAAGGGAGAGAGAAGAGGAGTAAAATACAGAGAGAGAGAGAGAGAGAGAGAGAGAGAGAGAGAGAGAGAGAGAGAGAGAGAGAGAGAGAGAGAGAGAGAAAAGAGAGGTAGAGATCAACTTTTTGTGTGAGCGTCAATCGAATAGAGGCGAATATATCTTGATTCCAAATACCTTTTCGTGTCGCCTCAATGTCTGACTGACCGGAGTGAAAAGCCCAAGAAGAGTCATAGTGGCCACTATGAAGGTTGGCGCCTAAATCATAACTTAAAGGAACTTAAACAAAAAACATTGAAAAAAAAACTCGAAAATAATTCATTTTTGATGAATTGAAAGTTTTCATTTCGGTACGCACCGGTACGTACCGGGGCGCCCCGCCCACTTTTCTGGCTGTACAGGGGCTGTACGTACAAGCGTCGTCTAAGTAACATGTGGTCACTTCCTTTAGTTTGACTTTGACTATTTGTTAACCTGCGCAGACTGATCGCTTTTTCCGTGCAGCAGCAGCACAGATATAGTCCGTTTCATACACACTGAGACCTATTGGCAGCGTGCCAAGTTTTTTAGATGACCATTTTTCAGAGCAAACATAAGTATTCTAACAACTTATTTCATTTTAGTGTTTCAATGAAACAGTAATGAAAATAACCCCTAACAAAGATTTGCAGCTTTTTGAAATACCTCAAAATGGTGAAAAATTGCCTGGAGTATTCATTGGCACTCTGCGAAGTCTCAGTGAGAATGACCGCAGCTATAGTTGACCTCAGGCTGAGCTCAGGCTCAAGTTGTGTGATTTTTTCTGAGTGAGCCCACGCATTTTTTCAAAGAAGGACGATTATGTGGTCCAATCCCGACGCTTCCGTCCTTTAAAGTGCAATACATTTTTCGATTGCAGTTTAAATGACCAATTGCACCGGGATTGGTCCACATAATACTCCTGCTCTATACTCTCTGTACTCTACTCTGTGTACTCTCTACTGCCAACATAATGTGTGTTAAAATGTTATTTCCGACCACTCGCCTGAATGACCAGTACGTAATACACCGGCTTTCTCTTCAGGGTCACTCTGTAGTTCACGTAGGAGAAGTTGCCTATCTGAAAACTGTTGTAGAGATTGGAAATCCAATTGACTCAACTTAAAACTCATATCAAGTGGGGAAGGGACATTTAAAAATCTGTTTCATTCAAAATGCAACTAAAAACCAATTTGCGCTCGCAAGAGAGGCGTTTTTTGTATTTGGTGAACATGAATATGAGATCAACATATCGGGTATTATATTTTTTAAACAAAGCCTTCGTGTACAGTTCATATTACCTCACTTTGATTTCTTGTTCTTTGGCGTTAGTTATTGCCAAAGGTCAAAGGTGCCTCGTTTTTATCATACGCGCTTCACTTGCGGCAAATTTCTTCCCTAACCGACTCTTCCCGAACCAAAATCGAGCCGATTCTTCCCGAACCAGTTGGTTCGGTCAATAAACCGAAGCACTTGAGTACAAATCGACAGGAAACCGAGCCAAACCCTAACAAACGTTACGTAGCCGACCAAATTCAGCATTTATCAGTTAAATCGGTCCGGTTTCATCTTTGTCTGCCTAAATTCGGTTCGTTTGTGAACGAACCACCTGGTTCGGTGAGAATCGGTTCGATTTTGGTTCGGGAAGAATCGGTTCGGGAAGAAGTTCACCTTCACGGGCGTAATAAACTCATTCATCCGTGATTTGAACTTTTGAACGTTGACTTTAATAACACGTTAAGTTTAATAAAATCGTAAATTTAATGAAATCAATTGACCGACCGAGAGCGGGAACGCCATCGTTTCATCGGTCGCCACAATACTGATCAAGTCCCATTCACTGTTTCCCTGCAAGGTTCGTTTTGTCACAGTTTATAATAATAGAAATACTGCTAATAATATTTGTACAAAATGTTATGAGTTCACAATTATAGCTATGATTATAACAACAACTTGATCTCGATCTTTGACAAATTATCACGGATTTCAAAACTTCCATTCTATTTGCCACCTTCGCGAAATCTTGTATAGTTCTCCTCATCTCACCCTTCCCCTCTGAGTCCCATTTTATGAACCCCTGTAAGTGCCGGATTCTGTGGCCCCCCTTCAACTGCCTGTTTTTCGCCAAACTGATTTTCCTGTCGAAATTCGATAGGCCACGCCCCCTTAAATACCCCTCTAACTCCCCCAGGTTCTTCTCATCTCCCGGGCGTGTTCTTGTTACAAGAACGTCATACATTTTGTTATAATGGAGTGTATAATATAAAAAGTACCTCGAATTTATCGGTGATGGGTCCAATTTTGTACACAGATGATCTGACGGCTACTTGTGTGTCAATGTACATCCAGGGACCTAAACAGCGGAGTTATATCATTCTTAATATCTCCCGTTCTTTATCTAAGTCGTTTTCTCACTTTTCTGTGTCAATAAAAAGTAGATTGAACGTGGTCACGCAAAGTTAGTATTCTAAGGAGAAAGCTTGCACTTTGTCATTGCAAGTTTCTGAGTTCTGCTGTGTTTACCATTTTTCACAATACTGTGCAATTGACTAACCTAGTATAGTGAGTGTCATAACTATATAACTGCTGGTCCTGCTTCTCAACATTGAGCAATATTCAGCTTCGAGTTTGGAGGTAGCATAGTCCCCCTGGGCCTGGATCTCTAATCGTCCAGTTGTCCAATTGTCCAACTTCAATTGTCCAATTGTTCATCTCAAATGTCCATTCGTCCAATTGTCTATTTTCAATTGTCCAATTGTCTAATTGTCTATTTTCAACTGTCCATTTGTCCAACTTTGAAAAAATTTCTCAATTTTTCTAACTTTTTCTTTCTAATTTTTTAATTTTTCTTTCTCTCCACACACGGTGGTCACTTTACGCGTTTAAATGTAAAATTTGACGGATTGGGATAAAATTTGCACAAGGGGGGTAATCGACCACGAAGATCACGAATATGCAAATTAAAATTTGTTCACAAACGTGCACGCGACGCGACAAAAATGTCAACATTAGAGATTGGGAATGAAACTTTGGGAACGGGGGTAGTTTATGACGCTGATTTCGAATATCGACATTATGTTGAAATACAAATAAGTTTGGAACATTTATACTTTAGCCCCCCCCCCCCTCACCACCTTTAACCCCGTATCGATATTCGTTATGTCCATGATCGCCTACCCTAATCCTGCAACCCTGCAAGTTCGGTTCGAAAATACTCGTTTTGCTCATGATGATACTTTAGCCTCCCACCACCTTTAACTTTCAACATAATGTCGATATTCGAAATCAGCGTCATAAACTACCCCCGTTCCCAAAGTTTCATTCCCAATCTCTAATGTTGACATTTTGTCGCGTCGCGTGCACGTTTTGCGTGTGTTGAACAAATTTTAATTTGCATATTCGTGATCTTCGTGGTCGATTACCCCACTTGTGCAAATTTTATCCCAATCCGACCACCGTGTGTGGAGAGAAAGAAAAATTAAAAAATTAGAAAGAAAAAGTTAGAAAAATTAATAAATTTTTTCAAAATTGGACAAATGGACAGTTGAAAATAGACAATTAGACAATTGGACAATTGAAAATAGACAATTGGACAAATGGACATTTGAGATGGACAATTGGACAATTGAAGTTGGACAATTGGACAATTGGACAATTAGAGATCCAGGCCCAGTGTTTTAAATTAAAACTTACGAACCTATTTGCATATCGCATATTTGGACATCATAGGGAAACCTGTCCATATTAAACGAGCACGGATAATCGATCTGAAAGTGTACATAAATGTACAAAAAAATTACAACTAGAAACTGAAATGATTTGTTTTTGAAAACATCGTATAAAACGTGAATGATCACAAAATCAACATTTAATGGGTGCTTATTCAAAATGTATGTTTGGTATCGTATCGTTTCATTAATTTGAAGCTACTTCAAAGCACAACTGAGTAGGGGTTAGGTCTTTATCTAACCTGGTTTCCTGTAACCTTAAGGTTTTAGGTAACTCTATTTTCAGGTTTCCTCACCTGGTACCCGGTAGGTAACTTTAAATGAAAAAAAAAGTTACCTGTTTTTCTAATGTAAAATGTGGTTTTTACCGTCAGTTTGAATGGTAACCGATATTTAGTTTTAGTTTACCTACCGGTTGGTTACCTGGGATCTGCGACGAAAACGTGACACGGCCGGGACATTGTCTCGGCCGTGTCAGTTTAAACTCTTGTTTATCAGCCTGCGTCTCCTCAAAACATATGCTATTTCATGAATAAAACGTGATACGGCATACGGCCCAGGTCGTGTCCCGGCCTATCAAATCCGACTTAGTCGGCGCGGCCCGAGTGAGGTAACCGGAAAGAAGGTTACCAAAAATCGGTTAGATATAGAATTGGCCCGAAGTCAGTAATCACCACTTCCGGGTTGAGTCGGCGCAGTGTTCCATCAAATTTCAGGTCAATCATTCGCTCGTCTTCACTGATAAGTTCTTCTTTCGAAACCCTAAAAAATGTAGCCAAATTTCATACCACCCATTAGTGCGATCTTCCACTTATTGCACGAATAATTAGACTGTACACTAAAATCTTGGATTTCTGCTGCTTACAATAAATACAGCGGATTAGCATAGAGTTCTGAACCGTCGACAGTGTCAGACAGTCTGCGTCTCTCTGATCTACGTTATCACTCTCTGCCACTACGGTCTCGTCGATATCACTTCTGTAGCTGGCCAATTCCATTGGCGCCAATTGTTCTGAAGATCACTTCCATCTGCTCGAAAACAATCAAATAACGCTCGTGCAGCTTGTTTGGTCGTCTGTGTTGAGAAACCGATCTGTTGATGCAAGACTACACTTCATAGGAGGAACAGTTGGTGAATACTGTACCTACTGTTCTGTTTGTTAATTTTTTTCGAGTTTCTTGTTGTTTTTTTTTTGCTGTGTATGCAGATCTAGTTTTTTGCCATTCCCACTGAGACTTTGGCAACGTGCCAATGAAATTTCGAATGAATATATATCTTATGAATAACAGTTAATATGAGGAGATTGTTCACCCATGTACTATGACAAAGATTGTCTGCCGCTCAGAAGAACTTTTAGTGTTCCGGAAAACATTCACCTGGCGGTGTAGCGAACCGTCCAACCTCATGCGAAGTTCATATGAGTTTCTCATGAGATACCTCATGAGCAACTCATGAACTCTCAATGTTGTAGCATAGAAATCGATAGAGTCCCATCAGAAGCTCGTGCTAATAGCTCATGAGGTATCTCATGACGTTTTTGAGGGATTGCTACGCCGCCTGGTGAAAATCCGCCTGGAAATTTTGTTGGCACGTTGCCGAGGTCTCAGTGGGAATGACTCAGAACGATTACCGCCATTTTTCTGCAATTGGCCAGCTACAAAAACGAGAGAGAATACAGGTCAATGACGCGCAGACAGGCTAAGACAGTCTGCGTCTCTCTGACCTGTACACTCTCTCGTTCGGCCAATAAAAAACTGGCTGGCCAATTGGCTGGGAATTGTTGGAGGATTGGAACTATAAAGAGACCACACAGACATGGTGTCTTCTTGTACTTACGCGCTTCTGAATATGACATCCGGAATCCAAACTCTTCTCTCGTGTAGTTTGATCCATTCCTGTTTGTAGTCAGTTGAATTTGCATTCCATGTCAGAAGCGGATCTTCCCAGGTCTGCAAACAATTTTTTTTTACAAAATACGCCTATTGTAACATAAAACATGTTTGTTTGCAATTGGATGTGTCTTACACGTTTCGTACCTAAGAACTTTACTAGCAACAGAGCACGTTGTTATACAATGTACTGCTACATAACATATTACTAATATATATATATAGACACATATTTACAAGTTCCTTGGCCGCGTGACCTACCAGAATGAACTGTTCAGTGAACCGTATTGTTTCTTGCTGCTCGTCCATTGAGAGCAGGAGGAATTTATCCGGAACTATTGTCACCTGAATCTATTGGAATTAGGTAATCAAGTAATACTGATCTTTTATTTATGAAACTCTCGAGACTTCCAAAAAAGAAGAGTACAGAGCGTTGGTTAATTTTAGTAACGACTATATGTATCATCTCATTCTACCGAATATGTATGCTAGAACCTCCATCCCTGCGTATTTTGTTTTGTAAACTATTTCGCGGGAAAGGCCTCCTCCTAAAGGAATCGCAGTTCAGTGTAAGTATGGCGTATACTGTTAGTCAATTGCACAGTCACGTGAAACATGTTCCACACAGCAGAACTCATAACGTGCAATGACGAAGTGCACGATTCATCATTAGAGTGCTAACTTCACGTGACTATTCAATTTTCTTCTAGTATAGGAGGCTCTTAGCAGCTTCTGCAATGTTTGACACTAGACTACAACTAAAATTGATCATCCCTTGTATAGTCTTCAGCTGAAACATTGTATTTCTATTAGGTACCTACAGCATGCATTCAAATTTACCGATGTAAGGGGGTACGTATTCCATGTTTCCAATTTGAACTCAATAAACGATTCTTTTAATTTTATTCTCATCCCGTTTCATCTATGAAAAATGTTTCCGAATGGGACCATCTTACGTATGTAACATAGTTGTCTCCAGCTGTAGGCCTTATATCAGGGTCATAGCTCGAGTTCAGAAGTTGTTGTGTCAGCTCATGTGCAGGTAGGAAGAGTTCTGAAGTGAATTCACATCATCCAGGCACCTTTCTATACTAACAACGACCAATAACTTACTCCTGTTCTTCTAAAACTGTTAAGGAGGTCAAAACTTGAAGTCAAAAATATAAATGTCTCCTGGCAGCGTAGAATACCCTCAAACATCTCATGAGATACCTCATGAGGTATTCGCATGAGCTTCTCATGAGATTCTATTGACTGCTACATTGAGAGTTCACGAGATGCTCATGAGGTATCTCATGAGATACTCATATGAACTTTTCGTGAGGTTGGAGGGATTGCTACGCCGCCTGAGATTGGCCAGAAAGTTATTTTTTGCCTTGTTCATAGAAATTTAATTTTCAATACTCGGAAATGCAGTTCCCTATGTTGTGTTTCTTCAGATAGCCTTATTTACCTGAAGTGAGAGAGACCCGTACTAAAAGAAGCATGTTCAGGTAGTTTGGCATGTCTGTAAAGTACTAGGACACTGATTAAAGCTAAAAATAGACAGGGAAAATAAGATGTTCGAAACAAACAATCTTTAATTTACAAAGGGTATTGAACCGAACGACATCAAAATAAATAAGAGCTGCAAACTCGTGACAAAACGTAACCGGATAGCAGTGTGAACTTGTGTCATTTCTCATAAATAGCAGCAGGCATATCTTTGAAAAGAAAAGTAAACAAACATTTTGCATGTCAGTTGAGGTGAAGTACGAGTTGAATAGAATGAGGTAATCACAATTAACCTCCCTCTACAGCATACAGTAGGAAGTTCTTGCCTGACAGAGAAAGTTTTGAAAAGCTGTCAGAAAGCTTTTTGAATTTTAAATTTTCAACGTTTCCGAGATATGTTTAAATTCTCGTATGGAAATACGTAAAAAACACAATTGTACAGCGTGTTTTGAGGTGAGGTATGGGTGCAACGAAGTATAGCCCTGTTTCAGTTTCACGTGGACCTGAAGCCTGAAGTATGACTGAACAACAATCATTAAAAATTGTTAGTGTATTTGGTAAATCAAACACGAGGTGCTATCGATCTTCCATTTCAGTGGCAACGTTTTTCAACAACGGAACATGACGATTATTTTAGGTTCTGAAAATAGGTTTTTCATGTATTTTTTGTTAAAACCCATTCATCACGTACGTAATCTTTATTTAATTGTTGTTGATGTAATTCTACATGGATAATGAATTCTTATTATAGATTACCATTAAAAAGTTCACCAGGGTACTGTAGTAGTCTGCATAGTAATAACAGGTAGATACATTCGAACGTTCATTAGACCATTATGTACAGTTGACACAGCTGAAAATTAGCGCATGAAAATCACAGATGCCGTTATGTTTAGGACCTGGAAAAGTATTAAACAAAACATATCGATTCTGTCGAAGACTTGATTCCAGATTTGTTCAATCGCAACAGATTTCTTCTTGTGTTCGACCTCGTACCTCACCAGAGAACACACCTGAAAAAACAGAAACTGTAGAAAATAATAAGAATCTATGTATATTATCTTGTTACTGACCAATAACAGGAAATTAACGCAAATGTTTTCCTTATTGCGCTAGTGGACTTCCTGGCAACGAGCCAAGAATTTCACTGCAATTGTATATTTATGCAATCTAAGAACTCGCCAACATGCAATACTAAATCATTATTATAAAACGCAGTTGCACATTACCACGCTTCTGTTGACATAGTTGTGTATTTTCTAGAAGTTGATTCCGAAGAATTTCTCATGAGAAGTATTACGTGAAGTTCTCATGAGTTCTGAAGGACTGCCATGGCGTTGATTGCGGGACAGTCGTGAGCCCAATTTCATGACGGGCTTTTTCGTTCAATGTATCGATTGGCTAGGAGAAAATCAGTTAACTCAATGAACGAACGTTGACTATTCGGGAGTTCATTTTGGTGATTGGCATTCCATTGGATTTCGTAGCTAGACGAATCGTCGAAATGTACTTGGAACTGTTGCCAACTTTACTTGAACAATCCAACAGAACGAATCGGAGAACCCTGAAAAGATGTGATAATGGCAAATTTCTTCCCGACCCGATTCTTCCCGTAGCAAATTCGGAGCGATTCTTCACCAACCAGTTGATTCAATAATAAACCGAACCCTTCGCGTACTCAAACCAAGACGAAACCGAACCAAACCCTGATAAACGTTAAGCAGTCGACCAATTTCGACATTATAATAATAATTAGTTACTTAATTTGGTACCATTCCACTTGTTTTGGCCTAAATTGTGTTTGTTCCCAAAACGAACCAACTCGATTCGTGGTTCAACCCGGGCTCAGGGAAAATCGGTTCGATTTTGGTTCAGGGAGAGTTGGTGCGGGAAGACGTTCACCAGTTGTCGCACAACCATTCAGCTATCGGCTGGACGCAATCAAAACCTGTTTAAAGTGTTTCCCGAGACGAAACAGCACACAGAGTGAATTAGTATGAAAGTATCACATTTGTCCGAGTCTCAAATGGGTAGTACCCCAAATACGGCCAAATTCGTTCCTGTTATCAATTATATTGACCAGATCGCCAATCATAGTGGTTCAACTGAGAGGGTCAAAAACGAAAGGTTAGTCATGGCGAGGCTCACAAACTTTCCCATGTATTCCCATGTTGTTGCTTTCACTATGAGCATGCTCACCATCTGGGTGGTCTAATAAGTCGTGTGTGGCACTTCTGATGGGCCGACAGTGTGGCAATGGAAACAATCACACCGATACCACACACGAAGATTTCGGCCAGAATGTAGTTGCCTGAAAGATGGTGTATTCTGCAATATCACAATAGAACTGAAATGGACACCGAAATATTTCTCAATGGGATTCCCTGATCGAAAACCAAGAATCAACTGACCAAGTAGTGGTAATCGCGAAGCTTTCGGCATCATGTCAGAGACGAGATTCAACAAAATCGAAATAGAGACGAAGAGATTCAGTCCGAGAGTCACCTGCAGGGTTCAAAATTTGTATCATTATTCTGAGAGAAACCTGTTCCTAGGGCTCAATTATAGCTTTGTGTATACACGATGACACATCTCCAACTCACCAACTTCACCAACTTACTACCGCCCATTAAAGCATGTTTCTGTTTACATTTTCACAATCTGCAATTTGAATGTGTTCAATCTGATTTTGCTTTCCATTCAGTTTAACTTTAACCCCGAAAGTTCCCTTACCTTTTCATGTCGTCTGCGTGTTTGACTGACGGGAGTAAATAGTCCGAATAGAGTCAAGGTGGTAACGATGAAGGTGGGTGCCTGATAAAAGTATTTATTGTTATAGAAAAAGAAAAAAAGAAAAAAAACACAAATACAACACTCTGGAACACGGAAAAACATTGGTGGAAAGTTTGAAAACTTTTGGATTTCTAATATTTGTTCCATAAGCAAATACCTCATTAGTCGTATGAGTCTCTTTCATTCCTACTGAGACTCCTACAGTAAGATCACGGAACTTTTAATACGTTTCAACAACGTAAATGTTATTGGAGATATTTGCAAATTTGGCATTCAAATATGACTACATATAACTAAACATGTGCGAACTCAATTTCAACAAACTTCAGTTTGCATCGATAAACAGTCATTGGGAAATGCTAAAGGATACTGTAGGAGTCTCAGTAGGAATCATGGCGACTATACAATGTACTTACCAAGTATTACCTGTATATGTGTGAAATTTCTGTAGGAAACAAAATTCGTAGGAAATTTCATTGTCTCTCTCTCTCTCTCTCTCTGAATTTACCTGAATAACGAGTACATAATAAACAGGCTTCCGTTTCAGTGTCACTCTGTAGTTGATATACGAAAAGTTGCCGATCTGAAAATTTATTAGTGTTATGCCGTTACTCATCTATTCATTCATTTTTGTGTTAACTAAGTTATTCATTGAGTACAACGATCTGACAAGCCAAAACACCAAATAAATATGTCCTTTCGTTGGGCTCCACAAAATGGGAACGAACAAAGAATAATATAAGACATGCTGTGAACTCATTCTTTTCGTTGTTTCTTTCAAAGCTGAGCCGAACGTTTCACTGTACACTGCCAACGAATAACAGAGAACTATCCAAATAGCTCGTCAACTCTTTCCAATTATAAATTAAACTGACCGAAAACGGAAACTTAAAAGTTTCGCTGGTTGCGACGATATCTATTAAATCCCATTCGCTATTGCCCTGAAAAAATTCAAGATACTCTAGTCACAACATTATTGAGTTTTCTGAGGTAAAATTGCAGGCCTCATCCTTCTGTAATTGTAGTTTGGTTCGTCGTAGTTGTCACCTCTACTTGGGTCAAAGGTGCAAGAACATCGCATATATGATGTATGGTCAGAGAGTTGTGGGAGTCGAAACTTGAAATATGGAGCTCGGCTGAACCCGAAAACTCGAAAACTGGAAGTGTGAGCTTTAGCTTCTGAAAACTGTCAAGAGTGGAAAATGTTATCTGGAAACCGATAACTCGATTTGGTTAAAACTCAAAAACTTCTTATTTCGAGCTCGATTAAAGGAAACCGGAATACAACTTGAGGGAACATTTTGTTTCGGGCTGCTTCTAACTGTATTGAGATTAGAGAGCACAAATAACTCGTATAGTAATTTGATCAGTCCACGTGATATTCACATGACAATGCCGAGCGACACGCAACGCTTCCCATTAGAAGTAGGATACAGCCGCTTTCTGACATTCAGGGTTGGGTTCCGGTCTCCTTTAACAACTTAATATAATAGCTGCTTACCTCGAATCGATTAGGAACTGGCTCAATTCTGTCCACGAATGAATTGACGACTACTTGCGTGTCGAAATACATCCACGGGCCTAAATAAAAATGTTGTATGTCACACAGTGCTTCAAGCTTTTTACTGTATTCAATGGGCACATTTTTGCATTCATTTCAATCACTTCTCGGTTTACGAACCAATAAACAGTTGTGATTCACGGCTTTGATAAGAATATGTGATTTTATTTGGGCATATTCAATTAGATAATCTCATTATATTCTCGAAGCATTTTCCTTCCGCTAGGATTTACTCGAAACGTGTATTTGAGAAAAATAATGAAGTTCTGCTCACCTATTTGAACATCGCATATTTGGGCGTCGTATGGAAACTGATCCAGACTGAGCGCACAGGGGTAGTCAAACTATAAAGTACAGTACGTAACCGATAAAAGTACGTGAACCGTGTAGCGTGGATTTTAACCTGTGGACTGTGGAAGTGGGTGTTTACCAATGGATATCAGGTGCACTAACATATAATTTCCCGCAAACTACATGTAAAAAACTTTTAAAGTTTCGGAAATGGAAAATTGTTAATATAGTAAGGCAAGAAAAAAGAGAAAAGTTCATGTGCGAATATATTTACCACTTTTGGGTTCAACTGGCGCAACGTTCCATCGTACTTGAGATCTATCATTCGCTCGTCTTCACTAATGAGTTCTTCTTTCGAAATCCTGAAAAGTTGTTATTAGAACATAGGGTATGATTAACCAGTAAGTCTTCGCAGAAATTCTAGACATCGGAGATTGGGACTATGGCGCGATAGCAATCCTTCAAAAACTTCACGAGATATCTCATTAGCAATATCTTACGATTTTCTAATGAGATATTATTGATTGCTATACTAAAACATTGGAAGTTCACAGGCAGTTTATGAGGTGCTCATGAGTTTCTCATGAGAAAACCATATGACCTTCTCATGAGGCTGGAGGGTACGCCGCCAGGCCCATAGTAAAAAAATCAGTCCCATAGAAAGAACTCCAGTAATTTTGTGCGAAAACTTCGCAATGTTCGAAACTGAGTAGATTTTTCGATTTCCTTCTGTAGGAGTTCACACGAGAATTACAAGAACTATGACTCACGCGCTTTGAAAGATGACATCTGGTATCCAAATGTCTTTCTCGAGAAGTTTGATCCAGTTCGAGTTATGGTCACTGGTGTTGGGATCCCACGTGAGAAGTGGGTCTTTCCACGTCTAAAACTGAAATCTCATCGCATCGACTCGATAGAAGGAAACTAAATGAAAAAAAGCAGATGAATGTTGGAAAGAAGGAATGGTTGGCTGTATATGAGGATTGAGACATTTGGACATTAAAATGGGACGTCGGGACATTGGAATGGGACATTGGGACTTTGGGACCTTTAGAGAATCAGCCTCATAGAATGACTGCAAAAAGGCATTTGCACCGTGATATAGTTAGGTAGATTACTTGATTCGTTCACATTCAGAGAGGAATGTCTCAGTTGCAGTGTGTCTCATGAAGACCTTTCATATTAACCTTCGAACCCTTCTCAAAGAGGGACATTGGGACAGACAACGGGACATAAAAAGAATCAGACCTTCAGTTGTTTTTTAACACAATGTAACACATACTTGTGCAAAGGAGGGAATGTTACCAATAAACGAACCAGTATAAACTCCTCAGTGAATCTTATTGTTTCTTGCTGTTGATCCATTGAAAGTAGAAGGAACTTGTTCGGAACTACCGTAACCTGAATTATTAAACCACTTAACTGAGTTGAGAAACACTGTAGAACCAGCTAAATTCGGATGGCTTAGGAAATATAGAGTCAGAGCTGTACGTGTCGCTGTCTTCTGCTGTGTTCGTAATTTGCTCCCGAACTGCTCTAATAGTTAATCGTTGAATTTATTCCGCAGAAAGATTAAACTACAACTCAGATCTTGTCGGAAATCGGAAATTGTTTTCTGCTCTTCATATAGTTGATTTCACGTTTAGTTCTTCGAGTAATTGTCGAAAGACACCCATTTTGTGGGGTTGCTTTCTGTGTGCAAAAGGCTGTAATGTTACTTTTGTACTGTGAATACTCACAAAGTGTTGAATAAGACACCTGTGTGAGATAGTTATCACCGACAGTAGAGCGTGAATCTGGGTCATATGACGGATTCAGAAGTTTCTCCTTCAGCTGATGCGTCGGCGTTACTAGTGCTGAGAAATGTACTGATCAAAATCATAGAATCCTCAGACAACGATGGATACGAAACAAGGTGTGTTTTTAGCACGCAACCTCTGGTCGTGTCAGGCCCACGTTTTCTCAACTTATGTACTGTTAGTAAATTGCACAGTCACGTGAAACATGTTGAACACAGCAAAAATAAACGTGCAATGAGAAAGTGCCGGATGCCTTAATAAAATCTAACTTCACGTGACTACTCAATTTACGTTTTGGATACCTTTGTACGTTAGAGTTTGATAAAATACCGTCACAGCGGGGTCTTTTGTAACATTCGACACTGAATTTGCACCATAGGGGAACAGATCTGTGCAAGATTTTGATGTCTACACGCAACACGACTTCAAATTTAAGTAAATGAAATGGACTAAAACTATACAAACCCAGAGGGATGAAACCACTTTATAAAGCACCCTTATTTACCTGAAGAAAGTGCGAAGCGAATAATGAGAAACATGTAGTAGACTGGCATTCCTGTCAAGTAGTATCACATTACCACGGAGAAGTTCAGGAAATCAACATATGTTAACAAACCGAGAGCATGCAGTTCTAAACTAACACTTCAAAAAAAGTTTATATTCATTCCCACGCATCAAAACTTTTTATCTTTGAGACGGCACACACTGGAGAGAACTTAAAATTTTGCACAATCTGAATGAATTAGTGGAAAACCGATTATATTCTATTCATTTGTTCAGCAAAATGAAGTAAAGTGAATAAAAACTAGAAGAAAAACGCAAAAATGAGTGTAAAATGACGTTTCAGTGGTAATCGAACCCCGGTGTGAACTTGTATATTCCTAGGCACGAGACATAGCGCCCACACGACTTATGAATTAAAAATGAAAACATCCCACGAATATACGGTAACAAATTGAACAAACACTATAGAACACAACTGGCCTTTTAGTTTGAGTCAGTTCAAAAAAGTATTGATTTTAAGTGGACAAAGTTCAGACTGTTTTGAAACTCGTAAACTGGGGCAGAGATCCTTTTCAAAGAGGAACGTAGAAAAGTTCAGTGGCCGTATCCATGAAGCTTTGAGTGACCAAGAAAGCATTCATATATCAAATCAAGTGTTTTCAGGTGGATATTAGGCTACAACACCAGAATTTCCGCCTATACGTTTCACTGACAACTTTGTAAGTAGCATTTTTCTCTCGTGGTTTATGGACCAGTTCGTTCTCAGACTCATTATCAATTATTCATTTTTCGACACGAATCAGATAGAATAAATATAACGAAACAGCCAACACTTAGTATATTCTTCTTATTTCTGCTCATGTCCTCGTACATTTCGAAGCCGGCTGCAGCAGATGAAACTCTTATGATAATAATCTTTTACGGCAACTATTTCAGCCGTGTGTTACTTTATTCATACAATTACAACATTGATCACAATGTAGTATCCGTAGAGAGAGGGATCCGTAGAGAGAAACTAGGCATGGGTGAGCTGAGCTCATGCGGTCCGTCATGAAGATACCGCGCCGAGTGGGATCGAACCATGGTGTTTGCAGTGCTAGCGCGCACACAACCAGTCGACCACGTATTTCGCGAACTCCTTCCTCGTGGAGAAACACTTGACACCCTCTTCCTCGGGTTTTGCTGTTAGTTCGACTGGTCTTGTTCTTGTTGAAAACGGCTTCATTATCCCCATCGGAGTTCTCACATCGAGCTCGGGCCTGTTTTTCTTTGCTATGACTGCTTTATTGTTTGCCACTCTTGGTGAGTTGTACTCATTCGTTTTGCCATTATTGCAGCTTTTCGTTACGAAGTAACGCAGCGTAAACATAGTATGCTGTTGTTTCGCGTACAACTCTGAACTGAACACGATTCACTAACCTGATGGGAAGAACCGAGATGTACTCAAGCAAGATCCTAAGACGAAATTGAACATTTTTCTCTGTTCTGCTGTCATTGTAGTTTGATCTTTTTCTTATTACTTTCATTACTTTTGAGTCTAAAGTTGTCGTCGGTGCTGCGTACGCACATCGATACAAATGAAGGAATATTTCGAGTCGATTAAAGTGAGAAATATTCCGTCGCTACTTGGATGGCGTTAAGAAATGATAACTCTCGGTCAATGCTAGTGTTAAAGTTTGATCCCGAGGTGTTTTTGGCAAAATTTTCGTGGGTAGTAAATAACAAAAACTACTATTCATATCTTTATTCCGACGGTCATCGCATAAAAATATACGAGGCCACGATATTCAAAACTTGAAAAATGATTAGACACAACACGTCGATACGGTCAAATATTTTCAGCCAGGTGCCACGTATTTCGCGAACTGCTTCCTCGTAGAGAAGCTCGGAACGAATGGCTTTTGTGGTCTGGAATAAACTTTTTTGCTGAAGCTAAAAGAATATATTTGTAACTGTATTTTCACCAATTGTACCATATATTTTTGGTCACATCGATTGTACTTTAGCGTGGGTGATTGGATCTGGAGTGTAAACATCGAATAAGTTATATCTTCTACCAACATCTTGCTATCTTGCTGATCTAATGGTTTCAATCAAAGGAGAGTAGTAACTAGGAAAATAGCCATAAAACGAACTGAAGAAAGCTCATGTTTCCGACTTTTTGAAACTCTTTCATGAGATCTTGTGATGATTGACTACTATGGTTTTCACAATGGTTGGGTTAAAGAATCCGTCCCGCTTTAATTTTGACTTCTCAGTTAACATTGGGACCCTATGGCAAATGAAAAACCATTATCAAAAATGTATACTTTTATAACCCTATCTTGCTTCGTTTTCTCAGAAAAGCGGCTTACGTAATGACACCGATAGGGGGGTTGCGTACGGGTTATGCTCAAAATAGCCTATAGAAGTACAAAAATGCTTTTAAAACACTCTATCACATACGAATACCCAATTGAAGACTACAAAATGAAAATAAATCTGGATGTAAATGAAACAAGTCAAGTTGCGTCACAGTGAAAAGTTCATGTCCCCTTCTTAATTGCTTGATGTTATGCAAATTTTACAAATTTTTACAAATCGATTTCTTTAACCTCACCTTTTCAATAGAACTTTTTAGTGGGTGTGATTGCAGAATATCAGGTATGGTAGCGGATAAGTTTGAGTCCGGCTCGGCACTGTTCTCTTTTGGCTCGACTGGTTTGTTCTTTTTGCTAGTACAGTTCAGAAAAACGATACGACAAATCCTGAATGAAATGTTGTTGGCACACAGGGTAAACATAACAATATCACACTAAATAATTGATAAACTATACTTTAAGTACTTACAATGTCAAAAGACTAAAGCATCTGTCTTATAATAGTTACACTGTGTTCATTGCTGATTTGTTAGCTCATCAGCTTCTGTGTGACTAATGGACGTAGTACCCTTTATAAATTATTTCACAAATTTAGATTATCAGACCAAATTATAAGTTCAGCTCTTCAAAACCCAACTTTTATTCTTTATAGATCATAACTTAAAAGACACCGGAACGCAACTTGAGCAGAGCTTTTGTTTCGGGCTGCTTTTAATTGTATTGAGATCAGAGAGCACAAATAACTCGTATATTAGTTTGATCAGTCCACGTGACATTCACATGACAATGCCGCGCGACGCGCAACGTGTCAAATCGAAAGTAGCGTACAGCAGCTTCACGAGAAACCATGTTGCTCTCCGATCTCCTTTAATCCTGAACGTACCACTTGGATGGTCGAAGTAGTCTCGTGCTGCATTTCTGATGGGCGGTCAAAATTCCAATCGAGACGACGACCGCTATGCCACACACGAAGATTTCGGCCAGAATGTAATTTCCTGAAAAATAAGGCTGAGTGAAAACTCCTCCTTTAAAGGGACCGTTTCTCTTTAATTTGGAGGTTTAAGCTGATTAGTCGATACTGTTCACATTGAAAAACCAAAAGCTTTCATATAGGTCTCAACTTCCTGTCTTGCTCCGTGTTCTCGAAAATGCGGCGCGACCACGCGCACGTACATACACCGCCGAGTTCACCTACGTACAAAGTTTTCAAAATGTCCATAAAATTACGAAACCATATTCAAAACGTGGCCAAAATTACCAATATGAAATCTGTGACAAAAGATTTCTAAATATCATGAAAACTACAAAGCAGTGATAGATTAAAGATTGCTGCATTACAGTAACCCAAATCCTGTTGGCTTCAATTTTGCTCCGTTATAATGTGGTTTTTTGAACTTTCTGTACGTAAGGTATGAACTTTCATCTCAAAACAGAATTAATGACTTTTTTTATTTTTCAAAAATTACTTACATTGCAGATTATAGAGGTACGGTCCCTTTAAGTTTGTTGACTTTCCGAATATCATTAGCTATCTAGTTTTTCATGATGGAAGATTACAACGTATTAGGAGGTTATTAACAGAATCGTAAAGAAATGGATCTAGCTAGAACACAGGCCTCTATGATTTCACGCCGAACTCCAGAAAGGATTTAAAAAAGTACGCTGATTCGGAACTAGGATAAGCCTTCAGAAAAATACATGCCTTCGTAGAAAAATCTCTAAAAAGGTCAGCTCCGAGCGGAGCTATTTGGACACCACCTGACCCAGGTTCGGGTCACCCCTACTATGCTCAAACACGGAAAGTTCGCAACTATGTGTCCAGACTGGGATCAGGTCCTCAATCAGGGTGATATCATCACTTTCACGACTTTTCTACTGCGCCAGGCCACCATGATTTCACGCCTAACTCCAGAAGGGATTTGTAAGAGTACGCTGATTTGGAACTAGGATAAGCCTCCAGAAAATCGATACGTTATCTTACCCAGCAGCGGCAATCGCGACGCTTTCGGCATCATTTCAGAGATGAGCGTTAGCATTATGGAAACGGACACAAACATGTTCAGACTGAGGGTTACCTGGAATAAGTCATTCAAAATAAAAAGTCATTAAAGTGAAAGTCATTTGAAAGAAAAGGCATTTGAAAGTAAAAGTCATTTGAAAGTAAAAGTCATTAATTCACTTTTAGTCAGGATTTGAAAATATGAAAATTTTCTAAAGCATTATTTCTGATTCTCGATTCAAGTCATCTCGACTGTTTCTGTACTTAATCACTTTTACTTTCAAATGATTTTTACTTTAATGACTTTTAATTTTGAATGACCTATTCTGGTTGCCTCAGACTGAGGGTTATCTGGAAAATTGAAATGTGCACTAAAGGTATACGGGAACTTTTCTAATCCAGTCAGACATAAGGAACTGATTTAGTCAAAAAAACTGTGAGCACTGACTTGAAAAACGCTCGTGCTACACGTTTTGTTCACTATAAAAAAACTTTAATTTTTCCAACGGTCTTTGGTGTTTTGTTTTCAAAACCACGAAAATTTTACCTTCTCCCTTCTCTCCTCTGTTATATTGAAGGGGGTGAAAATGCCAAATATAGTGAGAGTTGTAACTATGAACGTTGGCGCCTGAAAACAACGTAGTAGAGATGAAGGATACAAATTGACATCTACAGTAAGCCACCTGTTTCCGTGTGACCCCAACTATGGGACTATGCTATTTTTTCCCAACTGAATCAATGTACAAAAATTTACCTGCAGCACTAGCACATAGTAGACGGGCTTCCGTTTCAACGTCACATTGTATTTGATGTAGGAGTACATTTTAGCCTAAAATATTGAATAGATGCGAGGGTCTTTCAGCCGTGGTAAGTTCAAAACATGTTCTCTGAAACTGGACAGAATGTACAATCAAAATCGTAGATGAAATAACAACGTGTTGGTGTGCCAGAAGTTAGTATTTTCTTTTCAGCTACAGATTCTGGGTTCTTTTGTTCCTATATTGTATGTTGATCTTTTAACTTTCAATAGAATACGAACCTCGACAACATCAGTTTTCTCGGTCATTTCAGCTTCAATGCTCACCAGATCCCATTCACTATTTCCCTGAGTATACAATTTTTGTTTTTCCTGAAGATACATTGGCCACTTGTCGATAAAATGTTCAGGTAATTTTTTTCATGTTAAAGTTCTTCGCAAAAATATAACTATCTGTCACATTGACATGGGTCGGTTGTCGATGTTCCAATCAACAAACCCATTTCAAAGTGTGCATACTGTTCTGTAGGAGTTCATGTAGTAGTGATGAGTATACCTCAAAGACCAGAGGATCAGGATCGATCCGTTCGATTGATGACGTCATCACCACTTCATGCTTCTCGTAGTTCCAGGGTCCTTAGAAAAGACATCAGACTTGTTGAAACGTCATTAAAGAGGGACGATTATGTGGTTCAATCCCAACGCTTCAGTCCTTTAAACTGCAATACATTTTTCAATTGCAGTTTGAAGAACCGTTTACACGGGATTGGTCCACATCATCCTTTTTTATAGTCGTCGCCAACGGAAAGGCGAGAGGGTACTGTATATCTCACTTTCCGCTGTGTTCGCATACATCTCATCGATTCCAAAGCGCTCCGGTAATTTGCTCTTGTAGCGCCGTAGTTACAACACCCTACTACGAAATTTTTGCTCGCAGGTTCGATTCCGACAAGGGACAGAATGTAATAAAATAGGCACCTACTATAGGCTTGCTTCAGCCAATAGGGACCAGTTTAATTCTACAAGTTTTTGCACCAAGGTACGGTAGCAAATACCATTTCAAAAGGTTTAATAAGAGAAGAATGATGTACAAACTCTAGCTCATACCATTTCTGGGAACATAGTTGTGTAAACATGAAACTTCGATTACCTACGTACAGTTCACAGACTTGCACATCGTACGGAAAGTCGCTCACCTCCATCTGACAAGGATACGATATCTGGAATCTATTTCATAGACACAGCGAGATAAAGACGATTACTGTAGATCTGAGTTTTTGTACAACTGTACGCATAATTATCTATACTTTTGCGCTGCTCGGAAGATCAGGCGGTCTCCAAAAAGTGAAAAATTATGGTTCAAACATTTATCAAAGACAGGAAATTTCTCCCCTTACCAAAGCTGGGTTCGATTGTCTGAGGGTGCCATCGTACTTGAGATCGATCATCCTCTCATCATCGTCTAGCCAGTGCTCGATTGAAACTCTGAACGGAACAATTACACAATATATCAGATACGTTCATGATTGTGCGACTTGTTACATATTATCGTTAGTCTGTTCAATTGCGGCACGTTCTGCTCACGTAAAAACATACGAACTGCGTAAACCCCTCAACGGCAGTATCGAAAGTAGAGCTTTGCTTGCAAGCTTTTTCTCCGCTGTCTTATGATCCATATAAAAGATTTGACAGTTCACAAAAACTGTGATGTTTAAGAATACAGTTTTCATCCAAATGAGCCGAATATGTTGATTGACTCACGAGTTCTCGAAAATCACGTCGGGGCTCCATACTTTCCGCTCGGGAACCTTTATCCAATCTCCTGCGTACTCCACCTCACTTTTGTTCCATGTCAAGAACGGATCGTTCCAAATCTAATAAACACATTTCTCAGTTATAGAATGGAATAGAATTATCGAACCAAGAAGTCGGAACCAATTTATTGATACAGAAAAGATGATTAATCCAGTTGAGCCAGCACAATAATCCAGTCATCAACTAGGTAACAGCCTTGCACGCCAACCATTTTACAAATTTCTCACTTCATTCTCTCAGAACCACATAAAGACAAGTATCATCTGAGAAGTTTTGAACACAGGTTGTGTGAGCCCCTACCAGAATAAATTCCTCTAGAAAAAGAATAGTCTCTTGAAGCTGGTCCATCGCTAGAAGAATGAACATGTTTGGCACTATCGTTACCTGGAAGATCAGTTGTGTACCGAACCAGGATACCTTTCAACAACTTTTTATTTCATTTACTGAGAATCTGTCTTCAGAGAATGATGTTTCACATGACATCCTAAAGGAGCGAGGTGTTGTATTTAAGACGCTGCAATCTAAATAGTTCTCTGAATCGATCCCAGATTTTCAGTCATTAATTTTCTGAAATCCAAGATGTTGAATCGTCACTTTTTCCATTGTATTCCTGTGAGATCTCAAGAAATTGATGATTGAAAATCTGGGATCCCAAAAAATTAATGATTTGAAATCTGGGCCCCCAAAAAGTTGATGATTGAAAATTTGGGATCGATTTAGAGAATTATCCAGATTGCAGCGTCTTATATCAAGCAGTGGAGTGCAAAAACTGTTGCAGATTAGACTACGAAGTATCCTACAGGCAGTTTCCTGTGTTCTTCTGTATCATGTGCGTCAATAATTCAGAGCAAATTGTAAGTTTGATGTCGAACGACCAGTAATATCCGCTGTGAAACTATTTGTTCCATTTATGTTAGCGTCCGGCAGTGTCGTTTCTTACTACCAGGAATTTGTAAGTCACTTCTCCAACCAAAGCCAACTCGTGTTTCGTTTCATTGGATTTGATATCGAGCTCCAGGGCGACATAACAAACCGGCGAACCTCATTGGAAGTTCATATGAGTTTCTCATCAGATACCTCATGAGCTACTCGTGAACTCTCGGTGTTGTAGCATAGCTATCAATATAATCTCATGAGAAGCTCGCGATAATAGCATATGAAATGATCTCATGAACTTTTATGGGGATTGCTACGCCGTCAGTTAGCTCAGCTCGCCAGTATCTGATTCTCTTACCGTAGTGATATAATCTTTGTGCGGCATAGATCTGGAGTCGGGGTCATAATCATCCGAGATAACTTGTTCGATTAACAGGTGGGCGGGGGTGACGATTATACCTGAAATGAATCTGATGAGAAGAGCACAGGCACAGGTTAGTTCTGATGTACACTCTCCCTCAAACAAAAGAACACAATATAATACAAAACAGTGTATTGTCGTTGCCAACGGAAAGGCGGGAGGGTACTGTATATCTCATTTTCGCTGTGTACGCACACATGTCTTAGATTCGAACGCGAACCGCTCGTGAGCTTCCGTAGCGCAGTGCCTAGCTCATAGTTGGAAATATTTTGCTCGCAGGTTGGATTCCGGCGAATAACAAACGTCCGTAAATTTGGCATACCCTATAAGGAATGTGAATTTTCCGATGTGCAATCGCGTTTATCGTGACTATTTCAATTACTTCTAATCACCTTCGCATATTTGCGAACGCAACGTTCCAATATACAGAACTGTTCGTATTGATAGCAATATATCCGATCCGATATCAACAGTTAGTTGAGCTTGTTCATACGAGCAACGTGGTTTTGTATAATAATTTCAATCTCCTAGTTTTTCTTATAATTTAATGACGAAACACTCACATGCAGAAAGAACAACATAGTTGATGACGAACAGTATCATTCGTGACCACATCACAGCTCACACAATACTTCAGCCATTCTCCGACTATAACGAGTTTCGCCCAGATAGGCGCTGTAAATTGTTGAAGGAACCGTTTCACTATTATCTCAAAACTAAATTTAGCTCTTTTTGTTGTTAATTAACGTAGAGACATTCAAAAACAAAACACGGAACGTTTTGGTCTGATTAAGAACGCATAAAGTAGTAGAACATGATTAAAAAACAACGCGAAACGATAACAGCTGAGGAGTGAGCCAGAGAGGTATCGTGTTGGGTTCACAAGTATGTATTATACCGTAGTAAATTGTCAAACTTGGGTTGGTTCGGTAGCGGCTACGCATGTAAAACGAACTCGTGAGAACCAGCCCATGTATCATAGATCTTCACGTGCTTGTGTACCCATCCATAATTCATAAACTTCACAACTGCCCCACAATTAGTGTAGGTCTAAACAATTAATTTTCTCACAAGTTTACTTTTTCATGAGTTCAAAGACTGGGGAATGAATTACACCTAAAAAGCCACGGTGGAAGAATTAAGGCTGGTTCAGTTTTACTGGTAGACGTTTCAAACAAAAGTTAAAACACTTGACGAAAACGGGATCGAAAAGTGTAGCTGGTCAACACACATAATCTGCACCACAACCAAATAAATAAAGTTTTCTTCATAAGATAAGTTCACTCAAGCTGACGTCGATTAAGTTATTGCACGTGGAGAAGCGAGAACATCTTCGAGGTTTCCAAAACCATCAGTTGATAAACCCACCTCTTTAAAAACACTAAAAGCAGAACACCTCTGTGATAGAAAACTTATCCCTATTCGAAAGCTGGAATGTAGAAGTTTGGCTCTTAAATAACATATTTTTTCCGAAAATCATTCAAATACAAAGAAGACGATTGGAAAGCATATATATATGTCGTCATCATTTGATATTTCAATGGTAAATCTCGAGAACAAAACAAATTTTTATTGTAATCACTGGAATGTGTTTCTCTATTCTTTACATACAACATACATGATGATTGTATTTGATATCTGGAACAACACGAGCAGACACGTGTCCACACGGTCGAAGAACTTCAGCCAGATCAGCTCACGGGTTCTGAAAACAGATAATCGCAATCTTAAGTTTTTCAAGTTTTATTCGTCACATCACATTGACACACAGTGGTGCTTCATGACCGATCTTCAATTCTTTCTGTATTCTGCATGATACTAAATAGGGTTCTGTCAGGGCTGGCTGTCCTTTCATCCAGTTGAACTGTGCTTGTCAACTTGTAGTTTGATCCCGTTGCATTCCAGTCGCCTTCAGAGAACACTCATTCAGTCCCAGATCAAACTACAACAAAGAGAAATAGAGAAAGGGGAGATGGGAGATATAGTCTGCTCCACCAACTTATTACCTTCTAAAGTAATATGCGCCAACTTCCAGGTTAAGTTTGATTATGTTGGCGTTATTGAACTGTGTCCAAATTTTGGTAATGTCGTCTGCACCTTTACTACTACAAACGCTGAAAGTTCGAAACCGAACCAAAAAATTTTAATTAGAAAAATGAATAGTCCTGAATAGTCGACGGGCTACTGTAGAAGGGCATCGATTGGTGGAAAAGAGTATAGAGGAAGCGAAACGAAGAGAGATGATACAGTCTGCAACTTACCTGTCTTTTTCGTGATCTTCTATGAAACCGGTCAGTTCGTTCAGCGCACTGTCCAACTCGGCCAGGTTGTCCGTTCTACAATCAATATACCAGTCAACAGATAGCAAATAGTTGGATTCAACCAATTTTTGGACCTTTTAAAGTTTTCTATTAAATTAGGACGATTATGTAGACCAATCTCGTGTCAACGGTCCTTTCAACTGCAATTGAAAAATGTATTGCAGTTTAAAGGACTGAAGCGTTGGGCTTGGACCAGATAATCGTCCTCCTTTAAAATCATCATCTATGAAAAAGTTAATCTGACTCACGCTGTGTTTGTTTTCTTGACGTCCTCCGGATAAATTTTACCGTGCTTCTTCTTGCTTTTCTCGTTTATGAACCTCTTTGATCCCTGAAACGAATCGTCTGTATTTCCGTTTGTAACGAATTATTTCGTATTGAGTTTCATGATGTGTTCATGAACTAGGTTGGTAACACTATCCTCGTCAAACAGTAACACGCATCAGTCTCCTTCAGAATAGCACATTGTCTTTGCATGTGAACATTCTGATGTGTTCACACGTTTTACGTGACTACATTTGTCAGTAGTATGCATGGCGTGTTCTCCATCTTCGTGCAATGCCAAGTTTCATCAATTTGGTACGTTGGCAAGCTTTGTGAGGTAACGATTCTCCAAAATTTAATTCAACTGGGGTGATAAAATCAATACACTACGTTCTATACAAACTCACGCTCATTCGCAGGACATAAAGAACCCAAGCTGGTGGTTGCCATTCTCTGGAACATAAAACTATTGACTATATTCAATTCGAAAATGTTTTGTGTTTTGTGAGTGTAAAGATGTGAAAAAGTTCAATTTGCACTTTTTCGGAGTACAGTTCCATTTATCTCACACATCTACACAAGCCTACCTCGTGAATGCTCGATTGTGAAATACCAACACAACTACCGAGACCAGTACACCAATCGCCACCACAAATATCTCGGATAGAATGAAGTTTCCTGAAAACAATGGCAACATAAATAAGTTTGACATACTCATTCTCTATTGTACAATAACTAACAGACTTGAGAATTGTACAATAACTAACAGACTTGAGAAATGAACCAAACACTGCGTTCTGATATTACTGTAGTAGAATGCACAGTTTCCACATGCAAACAACCATATTCTCAACTTCTTCAGAGGACTCAATAAGTTTCGGTCTGTAGTTCAGTCTTCCCATTTTGGTCCCATCTACGAAATACAACATTAAATATCAGAATCTCGAGGACTTATGATTCTCACCGAGTAAAGGTAATTCCGACGTCTTCGGCATGGAATTGGCGACAATCTGCAGGATAACCGCCGACGATAGAAGGGTGGTCAGACCGAGGTTCACCTGAAACATTTGACTACGTCAGTAAGTTAGTCACTTTTATAGCTTCAGAACAAGGAGATGAATCTGAAAAAAATCTGAATTTTTTTTGTTTTGCCCATTATCAAAATCGAAGTAGGAAGCACAAAACATGATTATTGATCGAACTTTACTTTTCATTTGTCTTTCCAAAGCAAATCAATACTTCTACTTTGCACGTCTAGTAATGAAACTAACATCCTAACCAATAGTTTAAAACCAAAACTGGTAACGTACCTTCTCCTCTCGGTCTCCGATGGAATTCGTAGGAATGAACAAACCGAATATGCACACGGTGGTGATGATGTAGGTAGGAATCAGAAGTACCCACACGTAGAACAACGGACGACGTTTCACTCGCAACTATGAATGTTTAGTTTTAAACTTTTCTCTTCCTAGTTTTCCACCGGGTTCACAATATTTGACTAATAGAACGGCATGGGCCGTGGGTAACTATTTTTCATGGGTTATATGTTATTTCCGTATTTACCTCAATTCAGCGTATGCTTGGTGAATGTTCAGTGCGGGCAGATTGTTCCATTCCTGATTCATCGTCAGAATAATAGACTAAGTCGCTTGATGTTTGACACTTCGAGCTCTTTGCACTCTGCTACCTTCACCATGATTTCACACAACCGTTGTCCTAACATTGTTAACGTTTCTATACGTTAATAATTTGTTTAAAGTTCGTATAATGGATGTGTGTGACTTGTATTCTACCTGAAAACTGATTTCCGTATAATTGAAGCCAACATCGTCGTCCGTTGACATTGAAAACGATGAGTTCAAAGAGACAAAGTCCCACTCCGAGTTGCCCTGAAAATACAGTTTTCGTAGAATTATCACAAGTTTTCTCTAAAAAATGAATAGAGAACGTATAAAGAAACGGAAATTGAGTCTGAGAGACGACCGAGTCCGGCTGGTCGTATGATCTACAGAAGGTCTTTGGCGGAAACCTCCAGGAATTAACTACGATCGAAGCACGTCAGAGCGGCCTATACTGGCGACGTATCAATCCTCCCAACCTCACGAGAAATTCATATGAGTTTCCCATGAGGTACTTCATGAGCTATTCGTGAGCTCCCAAGGTTTTAGCATAGCAATTAGTGGAATCTCATCAGAAGTTCGTGAGATATAGCTCATGAGGTATCTTATAAGGTGTTTGGGGGATCACACGGTCTGACCATTCACTGAATCACACAAAAAGATGTTTAGTTGTGTTTTCAATGTTTTTCCAGCTTGAACAAGTTACTCCAAACATCAACACTACCACAAAAACATTTCACCTCGAAAGAGTCGGGTTTCGTTTCAAAGTCTCCCTCGCTCGTGCACCAGACTTCTTTGGCCGTGTAGCTCCAGGGACCGATGTTGATGGCACAAATCTGAGAGTCATAGGGAAACCGATCCACCTAGAAAATGAAAAAAACGATGCAGTAATTGCTGGAATTTACAATTTAGATGAAACAAAAAATTAAGTTGCAAGATATATTTCAATTGCAGTTTGAAGGACCGTTGACACGGGATTGGTTCACATAATCGTCCTGCTTAAAACAGAGTCATCTTGAAACCATTTTGAGTAGTAACCAATTCTTGGTCAATTATTCCGGTTACCTGCATATTGCAAAGATTTGTGTAAACGGCGTACAGGCTCTTCCTCACTCTTCCATCATAGCGAATGTCCAGAAATCGTTCTTTTTCGGAGAGAAGAGTATTCTTGGATATACTGTAATTCAGATAAACATCAGAATTAAATGTTATCTTTGAGTGACTGAAACGATCTATTGTGTTGAGGGTGAATGAGAAATCAACTATAACATATTTTCCCAAAACACAATATTTTCAGCTCGATTGACAAACCCAATTACATATAACTTGGATAAACATGAGCAGTGGTACATGATAGCTGTTTATTCTAGTTTTTCACGCGTTTCACTTGAAGCAGGACGATCATGTGGACCAATCCCGTGTCAACGGTCCTTGCATTTGAAGAATGTGTTGCACTTTAAAGGACTGAAGCGTTGCGATTGGACCACATAATCGTGCTTCTTCAATGGTGCACGTTACAAGATGGGAATCAACGTTGTACCTCGTAGATACAGTAACATCCGGTTTCCAGATGAGTATTTCCTTCATTTTGATCCATTCGAGACCCTTGTAGTCTTTCGGGTCCCAAAAAAGAAACGCGTCGTACCAGACCAAAATGAACTCGGCGGAAAACAGCACAGTTTCCTCTGCTTGATCCTGAGAAGAACATTGTGAAAAAAAAGAAAGAAAAAAAACAGACATTTTGTGCATTGTAAACTAACAGAAACACTTTTTTTTGTTCGTTATCAGAAGTTCGAGTTTTCTGCTCAGTTCTGAATACCACAACAAGTACAACAAGCAGAAAACTCTGCTGAGTTTAATCCCGGCTTATAAGTTTAATTCTGGCGGTGAAGTATCATAGTCGTTCATCAATTCCTCATGAGCACGTTCACGTGAACTTTTCATAAGTTTCGCATAAGTTCGTTGACTCGACTAAAATCACGACATACCACATTGAGAAGTTGCAACTTGTTGACGCTGACGGACATGTTTATCACATGGCTTTCGTCCAGGACCGGCCGGACACCGGGATCGTACCCGGCCATCAGTTTCCGGATCAGGGCCAAATCTGTGTTGTTCTCTCCATTTCCCGAGCTAACTAGAATTGGGTTTATACAAACATTTTTACAGTTGTAACTAGAATTGGATTTATAATTAGAATTTGATTTATACAAACATTTATACAATGTTTTCTTGTAAATCGTGATTAGGTTGGTGTGATCTTCTAGGTTCCAACGCGAAGAATGCTTAGTCTCGAATATATCTAGTTTTACTGCACTGCCAATGCCAATTCGAGAAGTAACGTTTTTCAAGACGGACCGAAATAACAAACTTCCAGAACCTTTGGCTTTTCAGCGAAAAACTTTACTTGTAGTCTGTATTTTGAGCCCAGTCTATTTTGGTAAAATTCGAGAATTATGCAGTGTTTCGCAAGATACGTTAGGGTTCAGAGGGTTTCATCTCCTGAGTCTAACTTACCATATGTGATAGCGAGAACGGTAATTAGATAAAAGAAATTCATGGGTCGAGTGTTGTATGTCTTAAAAGAGGTTCATTGTTTCATGTCACAGGGTATCTATTTCACTAATAAAATATGCGAGAAAATGAGAAAATAGTCAGCGTGATGTGTTCCGTATCAAATTACTCTTTTCAAATTCACTTTCACTGAAACTTATTGAAACTCAGGGCTCAAGGGGGCAATGATATACTGTTAATACTGATATGGAAGAACATACTTTTATTACAAGTTGAGTCATGTTTAAGGTCTACTTTTACACAACGAATGCCAAACGCGTTGAAGTTTTTTATAGGGCGGTATTTATGAATCTTTAGAAATGGTCGAATTTATTCAAGTAATGTTTGTTTTAAATAATATTTGTGAGTACTATATTGATCACATCCCCCAATAAATCTTCAGTTTTTTTTCCCTGCCTGTCAACCAATGTGCTCCGTGAGCATGTATATCTCATAGTTCCTGACCAGCACGCCATTTCGAAATCCATACCCGGGATAAAACACAAATATGTATTAAAGGGTGAACATTACAATGTTGCATGTGTTCTAATTGATAATGTCTATGGTTCTTCGAACAAGACGATTTCGAAGCTGTGTAGATTCTGACCTTGATTGCGTTCCAATGAAAAATCAGAAGTACGTAATAGTAAGTGGTGAAGTAGTATGTTATATACTACTTCCTGAAAATCATTAACAAACCTGGGGTGACACCGCAACTCATATAGTCTGTTTCACGCAAGAATAGCCCTCTACAGTAAGACTAAAAATCTTTCAAGTAAATTCTCCGTATCTTGTAGGTATCGTAAATAGTTCAAACTTGGTGATTTAGTTTTCCCATTGGTTACTACAATCACAGAAAACGGTGAATCCGAAAGTCGGTTTGTTGGTTAAATAAATGCCCTTGAGTATTCGAAAGATTACTGTAGAAAGTTATTGATTGGTGAAACGGAGTATACCAATTACTGAAGGTGAGATCTGTTTTGCTTCAGCTGTTGTGTCTTGTGCCTTTTTTTTCAAAAGAGCACTTAATGATGTATCCGTAGTTTGATTTTGTCGCTTTTGGGAAATACGGCGTATTTCGACACTACAACGAAGATTCGGTTACCTCTTATTGGCAGGGTTATATCCACAGTCGTATGAAGTTTATCGTCAGAATTTCATGAACAAGCAATAACAATCTTCCAGTGTGGTAGCACAGCGAGGGACTTTCATCAGGCGGCGTGGCAATCCCTCTAATCTCACGAGAAGCTCATATGAGTTTCTCATGAGATACCTCATGAGCTACTCGTGAACTCTCAATGTTGTAGCATAGCAGTCAAAAGAATCTCACGAGAAGCTCGTGTGAATAGCCCATGAGGTATCTCATGAGATTTTGGAGGGATTGCTACGCCGCAGAACTTGGCGGAAGATTGCTTATGAAATATACATTAAGGATCCCCTTGTTACTTGAGATGAGAAGAAAAACGTGTTAGTTGTTCTAGTTCCCACCAATTCACTTCTTATTGAACCACGTGCCTTTAAAGGGAGAATTCTCAGAAGCGTTGCGTAACTGAATACGTCAGACGACGTGGTTTGAAGTGAATTCACACAAATAGCATCAGGTCAGATCCTATTTCCTGGAAGATTTTCACACCACCCACACAATTTGAGCTTGTTTCAAAAAAGTTATGAGTAAGTTTTACTAACTGAATAACCATATTATAGTGTTAAGTTATATGTACATAGATGTTGACTATTTCTAAAAAACCCAGTTCGTTCGTGTTTCACGTGACTATTGTATATACTTCCGGTATACAACGTCACTTCCTTCCAAGTTCTGACCCAGTTAAGAGAAAAATATTTCTTTCTGACAGAAAACTGATGGCCGAGTGAAAACGCATCATTAATAACACTTTGCCGTATGGGACTCCGGGGACGGGAAAAGCATTTGGAGCGAAAAGAATGGTTGGCGAAGCAAGTCAATCTGGAAAAAAGACTCCCTATCAATTTCTGGAAAATATGAGAACTGGCGGGCAATTAATCGCTAAATATCGCGTGAGATGTACTTATAGGGTCGAGGGTTCGGGCAGTTCACGAGCTATCTCGTAGAATATCTCGTGAGATGTACTCACAGGACCGAGGGTTGGGGCAGTTCATGAGCTATCTCGTAGAATATCTCGTGAGATGTACTTACAGGGTCGAGGGTTGGGGCAGTTCACGAGCTATCTCGTAGAATATCTCGTGAGATGTACTCACAGGGTCGAGGGTTGGAGCAGTTCACGAGCTATCTCGTAGAATATCTCGTGAGATGTACTCACAGGACCGAGGGTTGGGGCAGTTCATGAGCTATCTCGTAGAATATCTCGTGAGATGTACTCACAGGACCGAGGGTTGGGGCAGTTCATGAGCTATCTCGTAGAATATCTCGTGAGATGTACTTACAGGGTCGAGGGTTGGGGCAGTTCACGAGCTATCTCGTAGAATATCTCGTGAGATGTACTCACAGGGTCGAGGGTTGGAGCAGTTCACGAGCTATCTCGTAGAATATCTCGTGAGATGTACTCACAGGACCGAGGGTTGGGGCAGTTCATGAGCTATCTCGTAGAATATCTCGTGAGATGTACTCACAGGACCGAGGGTTGGGGCAGTTCATGAGCTATCTCGTAGAATATCTCGTGAGATGTACTTACAGGGTCGAGGGTTGGGGCAGTTCACGAGCTATCTCGTAGAATATCTCGTGAGATGTACTCACAGGACCGAGGGTTGGGGCAGTTCATGAGCTATCTCGTAGAATATCTCGTGAGATGTACTCACAGGACCGAGGGTTGGGGCAGTTCATGAGCTATCTCGTAGAATATCTCGTGAGATGTACTTACAGGGTCGAGGGTTGGGGCAGTTCACGAGCTATCTCGTAGAATATCTCGTGAGATGTACTCACAGGGTCGAGGGTTGGAGCAGTTCACGAGCTATCTCGTAGATCTCGTGAGTAAAGAAAACCGCATCGAAAAACTGAACTTTTCTCATGAAGTTTCACAAACGTTACTCGATCCGCTGGCGTTTACGGAATGCACAATTATTTCTTCACCACAACCAATTCAAGCAAGACACATCAATTTCAGGAACCCACCACATTCAACAAAGGGAACATCACTGAACTATGAACGAGTTGCAACATAAAATAGAGCTATTAGTTCTCAAAGAAGGACGATTATGTGGACCAATCCCAACGCTCCGGTCCTTCAAACTACAATACATTTTTCAGTTGCAGTTTAAAGGACCGATGCGTCGGTATTGGTCCACGTAATCGACCTATTTTAACATGCTTAAAGACTTGTATCTCGGGGGCATGTATCTTATCCGATTTTCGGGTTAGAAATGCGCAATCTTCGTTGAAGAACTCCAGTATTTTGAGTGGTAAACTCTTGTACACAACAGAAGGCAGAGAACAGGAACTCCGCTAGTTTAGGTTGCAAGGCTTTTCAGAGAGTTGAATGTGAAATTTCATTTTCAGTGTCATATTGGGCTTAACACTCTGCTCGAGGTTTTATTACAAGTATATCGACAAAACAATGCACTTATTTGATTGAAAGCATGCCGACACATACTTTAAGTATCAGGTCGACAACAATTACACTGGGGTAGTTGTTGCATTCTTGAAACTTTTTTCACGTACAATCCGTTTTTGAACAGTGGAAAAAATGCTCTACTGATAACAGGTTACGTTTCAAAACAAGGGGCTTAATAAGTTACATGTTGAAAACATCATCATTCTGAAGATTCATTCTGCATAGTGGTCGCTCCTGGAAAATTAGGCAACATTTGATGATACTACATTATAGCGTACTTCTGTTGAGGTGTTTACCCGATCAGACAACAACCATCGGTTAACTAGTAACTCCATGTTGCCCTTGATTCGTAAAGTGCACTTTTTGAGTGTCATGCTTCGTTGATGATTATCAGAGCAAGTTTCACCCTGGGGTTGGATTCAGGTGTGTTTTATACGAAAATCTGAATTTTAAGTGTGCTCACCAACCATATGACTTATATGTATATTTTACTTATATGTATATACAGTATATTTGTTGACTTCGCGCGCGAGAGGACTAAGGTTCTCGCGAGCAAGGACAAATGTCGTGGTACCACGCCAAACTGAAGTCGGGCTGAACGCAGCGTTGGCGTCTACGAAATTGCAACATCTCTTTCAGTGACGTAGTTAAAATCGACACCTCCTATTTGTCAGATCATTTTTGGTGGAGAAAAGAATCTGTTCCTCCCCACGCCCCCACCCACATGGCTCGACCCTCTTATGTTGCACTGCTATAAAAGACTGGCCCCAGCTCAGAGCGGCACACCAATTCAATACTTTGTTCAATATTCTGCTTTTCAGTTTAGTTTTTCTACCTTTCAAATGTCTCATCCATGAAGCATCTCTGATATCGACTCGAATCTTGGCTAATCCCGACGTTCTTCCGTTCGTTGTGCTGTGTTTGTAGTTTAATTCCGATGCATCCCAAGCGATATTCGTAAGTTATGAGATGTGAAAACTACACCCCATACAGTGAGAACGTAATTGTGATGAGTACAAGTTATCTTGTTGAGTTTTGCTGCAAAAGCTAGTCGTTTTCTGTTAAAGAGGTCTTTCTGGACCGATCCGTTCGAAATTTCTCTGAACTTTCCACGATGTGACCAGCAATGGAGTGGAATTGAGTACAGTGAATATTGTCAAATCGAACTTCACTGAGATATAAAATCACAATATAAATCAGCTCGTAATGATTACACTTTTGGTTTGTGGACCACTATAATTACGTCATCAACCGGAAGTTGTTAGCGTGGACCAGCTATTGAGACTTTACCATAGACCACTCCTATTTTTCTAACAACATTGTTTTTGTCACCTACGGCGGGCGAATATTTCACCCCAGGGAGCTATAACCTCTTTCAGTGTTCATGAAAAACTGGGGTTAGTTAACATAATTCCAATGGATTATTTTCATTCGAAAAAGTCCAGAAAAGGTAGTTTGATCATTCATACACACCAAAAAAGTTAACTTTTTCAAGATGTTTGCAAGTTGTTTTATCCACTTCAATATCGGAACCGGATTTATGTTAGAACTCCACGTATATCGTCAATTCAATGAAAACTTCTTGTATTTTTATGTTTTGCTCTAAATCCGGTACTTCCGTCTTCTGTTTTAGCCAGGTTCTACTATTACAATTTTCTCACGTTTTAATGCTTCAGTCGGCTTAGTGGGTTCAAATCGTTTAGCAACACAGACACAATATCACAGCAACAACCTTTAAACATCTCCAGTCACAGATTTGGAATAATCTAGCCCAGTTTAGTTGAAGATATTTTGTTCAAAGTAACATAATTTGTGTACAAACCTTGATGTTGGTTTGATATAGGGTGTGACGTTGATACTCAACTCTGGACTCGACTCAAAGACAAACTTATTGGAGTCGAGACTCTAAACCCTTGAACTCGAATTTCAAACCTAGCGTGCTGTATTCTAGAAAAGTGAACAACCTGAGATGAACTGCCGATAAGCCGAATATAGTTTGTCCCACCCACTCATAACCCTCTACAGTAATCACGTCAAACTTCCAGGTCAAAGTTTGCTATGTTGGCGCTTTTGAACTTTCTTCAAATTTTGGTATTGTCTTCTGCACCTTCACTACTACAGGCTCTGAAAGTGTCGAACCGAAAGATTCGATCGTTTGTTAGAAAAACCATTCTGAACGGTTGCCAGATTACTGCAGAAGGATATCGAGTGAAACGAAACCGTTTCATCTAAAATATGCGGAACTTCTTGAACAGTCATAAAGCGAAGAGTTATGTGCACCTGTACTGTCGAGTATATCAATTTTGTCAGCTGACTGTTACATCACCCTTTTAGAATTAAGTATAACTCCGAGGAAAGTTGATTCTTCTCGTCTAAAATCCTATCTTTCCTCGTCGATTCATGGTTGTGGCACCACTGAACCTCTGCTTTCTCTGTCTGTCTTTTTTCTCTCTTTCTCTAAGTCACTCTTTGCAGAAACTATTTACCATATCTCTACTAATAAAGAATAAATGATTCTCAATGGTTTTCCCAGTACCGTAATCATCACGTTTCCAGAATGGCGAGCTGGTTGAACTGTCTGATTCTCTCTGCCCTCCTCGTGCTCCTTATCTCTGCAGATAGTCATCCCGAGAAGCGGCCGGCCCTTCTTTCACGGCAAGTTCACTCTTCAACTATGTTGGATAATTGGAAGTTCCATACTAACTATAGATAGAAAACGCGCTGACCTGCTGTATATTTTGTTTCTGACGTGTTGTGACGTCAGAAGTTCTACCAATTAGTGACTTAGTTAGTGTAGTGTTTAGGTATTACTCAGCCGCTTAGGCGTTATCTTCGGTTCTGCACTGAGCGGCACTAACCGTATTGACATTGAGAAACGAAGGCTAGGTACAAGGCGTCGGAATGTGTTCATTGTGATACGGAATCTGATAAAGACGTTCTGGAGTACCGAACCAACTGTTACTCATTTACGACAGCTTGTAGTTTTCGCTAGAAAGAAATTGGAAAAGATTCATTTCATATATTGTCAATGCTGATATTTTCGTAGCTCGATGTCATTTTATCCAGTTATTTTAGACAGCAAACTATGGACACAGATATTTTTATTCTCACAAACACTCAAATCTCAACCGGACTCTTTCCAGATACGGCAGAGCGGTTCTTCCCCGGTATGGCAAGCGATCAGCGCCCACGATTGAAAGAGAATTCCAGGAAAACGGTTAGTTTTGAAAAACTTAAAGAGAAAGAGAATTCAGGATTCCCCAGAAACATACAAATGGAATAACGGTAGGTAAGCAAATATTTGTCTATGTAGTCCATTCATTAACAATTTCGCTATCTGTTTCACGTATCTACCATTTTGTGAGTTTCTCAGCTTTGATATTGAAACTGCTGAAAACCCCGCTTTTCGGTCCCAAAACCATCTGGTAACATCGTCACAGTTATCATCATTGAAACATATCAGATGAAAGCCAACATTTTAAAATAGTCGAGATTCTCACTATCAAGTTAGTATAAGAAGGAGAAAAAAAACTTACTAGACACTAGACCGAGGAAAAAATTAAAAAATTAATTTTTTTCAGAACTACTGTTGTGTCGCAGCATCGGCGGTGACTTGGTCTGTGCGCCGTTCGGTGAGGCTCGGAAATAAATGACGTCATCTCTTCTATGACGTCATCAATTTCTCCACTCCCAGTTCTCAGTTTGCGGTCCCACGTATATTTCTCATGTCTGATAGATATATAAATATTGTTAAATAAATATTAGTGTTATATTCATTTTAAATGAGAATACGTACCTGGAAGACTTAGCATTATTGAGTTACAGTTCAGGTAAATTCGCCACTCAAAATCAAATGTCTTTACATTGAATAGTTTGTGAACACTGAGAAAATTGAATATAATTCTGAATTGTCCTCGTGGGAAAATCAGCAGAACTTGAGCTTGATATTCGAAATGACCTAGTTCATAAAATTTACTCATGGGGCCGAGTGGTCGACTGGTTGTGTGCGCGCTAGCACTCAAAACACCATGGTTCGATCCCACTCGGTGCGGTATCTTCATGGCGGACCGCATGAGCTGGTAATAAAGCTCACCCAAGCCTAGTTTCTCTTCTACGGACCCCCACCCCTCTACGGATACTGGAATGTGATAATTGTCTTGGTTGTATTAGTATGAATAAAGTAACACACGGCTGAAATAGTTGCCGTAAAAGATCATTATTATTATGTACTGTATAGTCGTCGCCAACGGGAAGGCGGGAGGGTACTCGGTATCTCACTTTCCGCTGTGTACGCACAAATGTCGTCGATTCCGAACCTTGGCTGTTATGTGCTCAAATAGCGCAGTGGTTAGCGCCATGCTACGAGTCTTTTGCTCGCAGGTTCGATTCCGGCGAGCGACAGAAATTTATAAGTTTGACACCCACTATATAGTCTGTTTCATATTGTGAATCTTCCAAGTAAGTTTTTCAAATCTTGTAGCTTGTAGGTATTGTGAACAGTTTAAACTTTGTGATTTCGTTTTCCACATTGGTTAGTACATGCATAGAAAACAGTAAAGCTAAAAGTCTGTTAGTTGGTTAGATGAATGTCGTCGAAAAATGGAAAGATTACTGTAGGAAGTTATCGATTGGTGAAACATACTATAGCTAACCGCGGGAAACACCCTTCCTCTATTTAGACAATGCTATTGTTTTTTAAGAGGCTCGTGAAGAATATTGAATGGAGCACATGAGATCCAGATCTTCATCTTGCTGCTACGGTATACTTTGTTTCACTGATCGATGCCCTTCTACAGTAACCCGTCTACTATTCAGAAGCCTTTTTCTAACGAACGATCCTTAACTTTGGTTTCAAACTTTCGGATTTTGTAGTAGTAAAGGTGCAGAAGGCACTACCAAAATTTGGAGAGAATACAAACAACGGCAACATAGCAATCTTTGACCTGGAAATTTGAGCATATTACTGTAGAGGGTTATAAGTGGGTGGAACAAACTATACACTCATTTCAATCGCTCCTACTCGTGTAAAATTGATTTCCGTAGTGGTAAAGCTGTAGTATATTATTATGAACTCTATTTTGCCTACGTTTATTACAGAAAACAGTACCTACATAGATAGAACAATTATCAGTAAAGTATAGCACAGAGCAAACTATAACCACCAAAAGTACAACCGTTACAAAAACACCGCAAACAGAGATCGGAAGATATGAACATAACACAGCGAAAATAGTGACTACCGTAACACATAGGAGTGGGCGAAATGAATTGAAACGTAAGAAGAGTATGTGACAGATTTTGTGTTTCGTAGCGACAAGTACAAGATATATATTTCTACTAACTACAGTCTTACAAGATATCTTATAATATCTGTAACTGGTTACAAAAACAGTGTTATCATCACGCACAATATGCGAAAGTTTGCGAAAAAATAAATATCAGAAGGTGTGAATAAATGGGAAACACAAGAAGGAAAACTCTTTGTCTAATGAATTTGGGCCATAAAACTATGAAAAGCGTGACAACGCGTGAAGAAGAGAAACGTTTGAGACAAGGCGAACAAGATAGATGAAAAGAAAGAGAACGAGAGAGGGAGAGACAGATAGACAACATGAGAGAAAGGAAGGGAAAGAGAGACAGGAAGAGGAAGAGGGAAAGCAAGAAAGGAGAAAGAAAGAGATAGTAGACTTGGTAAGATTAGTCAGAGTTGGTCAGCTGGTGCAGGGATTCTTCTTCAGGGAGCGCTCTGCGCTTCCATCTGGGATTGCTGATCAGTACCTAAAAGGAAACTATTTGAGTTCGAACAATAGTGACAGCTGGGATAAATTTTCAGACTCGCCCAAAATTCCATTTCAAAACAATTGAAAACACAATCTACTCTTTTTGTGGCTTGAAAATACGTTACAGTGAGCCAATATTGTAACTACTGTAGCTCGGTATCTGGTAGAACCGGATAAAATAGAGTCCACCGTTAAAAATATGTTTACTTTGGATAGAGATGCAGCTGGAAAAACACGAAAATTGATCGAGTTTTCGCTGGCTGCAAAACCAAAGATCGATACACATGTTTTCAGCAGTAGTTACTAACTGTAACTGAAAGGTATCGAGCAGTTAGAGATTTCCACAAAACGCACCAGGATACAGACGCTGTAGATGAAGACGAAAAGGCCGACAAAGTTGCTGACAGCCTGTTGGCCACATAGTTCACGGTCCTTGGTCCAGCATCTGGAAATGAACAAAAACTATAGATAAGGCCAATTCCTTCCCGAACCAAGTGGTTCGGTAAGAAACCGAAGTTGTGAGGTGCACTAACTTTTGAGCACAATTCGGGAAGAACCCGTTCGCTTTTGGTTAGCAAAGAGCCCGCTCGGGAATGAATTCTTCGAACTATAGTCGTCGCCGAAACAACGCCGATATCAAACTGTATACCACAATTCGGGCTGTGTGATCATGTAATTTCGCTCCTCGTTAAAGGGTTGCTAGTATATTTCGTACGTTTCACAGATACAGCACTGAAACGGAATTGTGCAACTCATCTGATAGTTTACCGCGGTCAAACTATAAACAAGCAGTGTATAAGCTACAAGGAAGGTACCCCGGGCTAACGCCCGGGTCCCTCCCTTGATGAGTCTAGGTCGGTGGTTGCGTCGAGATGTTTCTTCCTTTTTTCGTTTTCGAAAGTTCTCCTTAACATAGAGCGCGGTAGTTATCCGTAACTTAGGGCGCGGTACTCCTTTTCAACATAGAGCGCGGAAGTTCTCCTTAACGTAGAGCGTGGTAGTTCTCTTTAACATACAGCGCGGATGTGCTTTTTATCATTCAAGCGCTGGTAGTTCTCCTTAACATAGAGCGCGGTACTCCTCTTTAACATAGAGCGTGGTAGTTCTCCTCAGAACAGATCGTGGAATTTTTTCTCAACATAGAGCGCGGTAGTTCTCCTTAACACAGAGTGCCGTAGTTCTCCTTAGCATAGAGCGCGAAAGTTCTCCTTAACGTAGAGCGTGGTAGTTCTCTTTAACAAACTGCGCGGTATTTCTCTTAATATTCTGCTTGACATAAAATGCGTTTTTTCTTATTAACATAGAGCGCGGTAGTTATCCTTAACATAGAGCGCGGTAGTTATCCTTAACATAGCGCGCGGTACTCCTTTTTAACATAGAGCGTGGTAGTTTTCCTTAACATAGAGCGCGGAAGTTCTCCTCAGCATAGAGCGCGGAAGTTCTCTTCAGCATAGAGCGCGGAAGTTCTCCTTAACGTAGAGCGTGGTAGTTCTCTTTAAAAAACAGCGCGGTATTTCTCTTAATATTCTGCTTGACATAAAATGCGTTTTTTCTTATTAACATAGAGCGCGGTAGTTATCCTTAACATAGAGCGCGGTAGTTATCCTTAACATAGCGCGCGGTACTCCTTTTTAACATAGAGCGTGGTAGTTTTCCTTAACATAGAGCGCGGAAGTTCTCCTCAGCATAGAGCGCGGAAGTTCTCTTCAGCATAGAGCGCGGAAGTTCTCCTTAACGTAGAGCGTGGTAGTTCTCTTTGAAAAACAGCGCGGTATTTCTCTTAATATTCTGCTTGACATAAAATGCGTTTTTTCTTATTAACATAGAGCGCGGTAGTTATCCTTAACATAGAGCGCGGTAGTTATCCTTAACATAGCGCGCGGTACTCCTTTTTAACATAGAGCGTGGTAGTTTTCCTTAACATAGAGCGCGGAAGTTCTCCTCAGCATAGAGCGCGGAAGTTCTCTTCAGCATAGAGCGCGGAAGTTCTCCTTAACGTAGAGCGTGGTAGTTCTCTTTAAAAAACAGCGCGGTATTTCTCTTAATATTCTGCTTGACACAAAATGCGTTTTTTCTTATTAACATAGAGCGCGGTAGTTATCCTTAACATAGAGCGCGGTAGTTATCCTTAACATAGCGCGCGGTACTCCTTTTTAACATAGAGCGTGGTAGTTTTCCTTAACATAGAGCGCGGAAGTTCTTCTCAGCATAGAGCGCGGAAGTTCTCTTCAGCATAGAGCGCGGAAGTTCTCCTTAACGTAGAGCGTGGTAGTTCTCTTTAACATACAGCACGGTATTTCTCCTTATAGGTTATTAACTTTCCATTTCCAAATTCAAATCCCAGCAACAGCCGATTTCAATGGGTCTAGAAATGAAAAGTGGCCAATTACACGTTTCCCCACGTCCTCTCCCTTCGCCTTTCCCAACTACAAAGTGCACCTATATTACAATTCAGAACGGCATTTTTCCTCATACACACAAACACACCAAGCAACGGTTTTATATTAGTAGATTGAAAAAATAACATTTTTTAAATTTTCTGTGATTCGTCGTTTTCTCCCCAACCCCTCAACTCACGTATGCTTCCAGGCGGCTAATTCCGTTTTTCCCATTCCCACTTTTTCGGATTCGGTTTCTACATTTTCTAAATGAACACCTCTTATAAACTTTTCACTTGTCAATCACAACATATTCACTCACGTATGCTTCCAGGCGGCTCTCTCCGATATACCCATTCCCACCGTAATAGGGACCATCATGAAGAGGAAGGTGCCGAACAGTTGGTGGAACGGCATCACCATCTGGCGAACCGGGATGGAGAGGCCGGGGGCGAAGAAGGTCACGAAACCGATCACGTACTGGAAACGAAGTTTTGTTTTGAAGTTTGAGGAGAGAAAAACAATTTCCTTTCTTGTTATCAAATGTATTAAAGATACTGAAACCCCCAACAGAATAGAGGCGAATGATCAATAACCAATTGGAACTTTATAACTGTGTTACTTCATCAAAGTTTCTAGAGAATTTTCTTCCTGACCTCAATCACATTAAAGCTGTTTCAAAAGTAGAACTCCACAACTAGATGGATCAACTTTGACACCTGATGATAAAACTCAATTAGCCACCAACAGCCGAGTGAAGCACAGAAAATTCATATAATTAGCACTAGTTAGAGATCGTACTGAACTATTCACATTTAGACTTATTCACACCAGATATAGAAGATGAAGATATCTTAATTGTTGTTGATCTGTATACACAGCAGACTGAAACGCAAGAGGATCAATTACGAATAGATTAGATTAGACGAATAGATTTAACATGTACCATTCTAGATTGTACCCCTTTTTTTAAAACCTATATTACTTTAGCATTATGTTAAATCATGTCCAACCTGTGTACAGTACGCAATAACCACCGACAGTCCTATCCACGAGTGGAGTGACATCATGTTGGGAATGGGGTCCAGTTCACCTAAACAACTAACTGTGACTAGTCCAGAGTAATGAACTAACTAATTATGTAACAAACCATTCTACTGAATAAAAATTCCATTATACATGACGTTAGCTGTAGTCTGATCACGTCAAACTGGTTGAGATCCAACTACAAACAGAGCAGGACGAAACAATACCGTATCCGCGTGCTTCTCAGAGATATGTGACAACTGATCCACGTATTTACTCAGCATGAAGAGCCCTTCGCCAACCGTAGCTAAATTTCCATTCTAGTTCGGATGAAAAACCGCAATCGACTCAAATCCGACCCGTTTCCGTTCTTCATACCTTTGGTAGTTTTATGCAGATTATGCGAATCGAAAACGGCTTTCAGAGCGATGATCATGAACACCAACACCTGAATAGGAAACAATATAAGCAACTTGTATTATCTAGATAAAAACTTACTGCCGTTAGTGAGATAGTGAAAACAAGGGTTCACTAGTTCCAACTCTTCATCGAGCAGATTGGAAAATTAGAGAAAAAAGTCTGAAGTGTTCTAAAATACGGGGGAAAATGTACTGAACAGTTGGTATGGTTGTAAGAAGACCGCCGCGTTATCCATGTGACGGACCGAATGAGTTGGAAGAAGCTCACCCATGCCTATCTCAACCCTCTGTGCTATTTCTACGAATGATGAGATATGTGTGTGCTTATTGGACTCTCTCAATAAAATAATCATAAAAAATATTCAGGTAAAATAAAAATCTGCCGTAAAGATAATCAGTGAAAAAGAACACATCAAATAGATTAAACTGACCATGGAATGTAGAGCCACGTGGAGTGTCTTGCTGAACTTCTTTCGCTCGTGCCGGAACACGCGATACACGATCAGCGACTCGCCGTACAGGAACACCTTCAATTTGAAACACTTAAACTTCTCAGAAAAAGAAAACTAAGGTAAAAGTCAGATCACCACCCAATATCTCACAATCGAACTAGGAAGAAATCTGGAGAACAAAAAAGAAAAAGGGTACATTTTGTCTCAACCCAAAAGCCAAGGAGCAACCGACTTCTCGACGGTGTTGCCAATTCTCTACGAGAAAGCGTACAGGTCAAAGAGACGCAGATTGTCTGATACTGTATGCAGTCCCATTGACTTTCAATGTTCTCTCGTTTTTTGAGCTGGCTGGTCGGAATGAACAAATACAAATCTTTCAGTAATCACACCCGCGGATAATCACACGTTTCACGTAAATGTGATGTGTTTTTTTTTTCAGTGACACGTTTCACGTAAACGGTCCACGTCGACACCACGTTCCACGTGAACGTGATGTCAATGTAGTTCCAAAAGATGAAGACTAGCTGCTATTGCAAGATATTGGCCCAAATTAACCCCTGCGTGATTTGTTCTATCTGTCTTGTCATATTGTTTACTTTTCATTTACTGTGATGCCCGAATGATGTTTGATTTCCGACACTCCTTGCCGCTTTTGAATGTTTTTTTGTAACCTACTGTCATATAAGACAAGGCAATATAAAATAAAAATCTGCCAGAATTTTCTCAAAATGCTCAAACCTCGATTTTTCGGACTTTCGGAAATATGCTCAATCACCCTCGCCTCAGATGGCATGAAACTACAAAACAGTTCACACTTAAAAACAGGCTTCATGAATACTTATAAATGTTGTTTCTCTTCTTGTATATCACATGTTTGCATGTAAATAAACCAATAAATCGATCATGATGAACCCACCATTCCCATGACCATGAATGTGGGATGATAGTGGAATTCTCTCTCGGGGTCCTCAGTCCACGAGAACCCGTCCTCGTATCCCCCCATCCAAATGGCCACTAACAGAATCGCCAGACCTCCTGAATAACCATGGCTCAATTGTAGTTTGAACATGATACACGCCATAATTTACGAATATCGACCGAAAAGCAACGGGACCAAACTACAAACACAGCGGGATAGCGCAACACACCGTATTGACTCGTTTTAGAAAAGAGAGTTTTAGAAAACCCTATATAATTGTTTGTGATGGTAACATCGTTTCGTTAAAACCGGACATTGATCATATTTTCAGAAATTTGATTGAATGTGTAAAAACTAGAGCAATTAAAAAGTTTTCTACGAAACGTCGCTAGATTTGAACATTTTTGTCACGTACAAAAACGTGAAACTCGATCAAACTTACCGCAGGCCTGTGAGGTGACGAGCACCACATTGAACAGCTTCGTGCTGAGGTCTTCGCGCAGGATGGTGAAGTTGGGGTCGAAAAGGAGTGCCATGACACACAGGAATAGGTTACCACTAAAAGGATAGGAAAATGTTATCAGAATTCAGTTGAGTAGATCACAAATTATCGTTGATAGTAGATGTTATATGCAGTTATATTATTGACAGTCGACGCACCGGGCCCCGCATGAAGGTGTTTATTGAGAATGGGCGATATAATAACAAACTATACAGTTTCATGGAGCCCAAGGTGCCTATATAATAGAATAGAATGGAAAAGAATAATTTATTCACGATTTCACAAGTTATTCTCTACGATGGTAGATGTTTCACCCCAATTATAGGCGAATAGAAAATGATAGAAGCAGCGAAAAATATATAGTTTCCTCTCTTACGCGATCATTGTATTATACCATTTTACAGTGTTGAACGGTGCAAATGAAAGATGATCTTTGAACTACCAACTCAATTTACTATTTTTAAATTTAACCAAAAAAACAATAGAATGATTATATAGAAGAGAGAACACGTTCTGATCGAATAAAAAGGTGCAATAGCTTGGGGAAATCGGGAAACAAGCTTCAGGTATTATTTACAACTTTAGAGAAGAAGTTCTTTTAAATCAACTAGGATAACCGAACATTTCGACTTGTTTTTGAGGAAATTGGTTGTGTATTGTGAATGTTTGTGTGTGCTGGCAGGAAATGGGTCGATATAGGCCGAGGCCCGCGCCACAGCAAAATTAGAGGAAAAAATAAACAAGTTGGAAAGTTGAAAGATTAGTTTGACTAACAGGATAAAACAAACGTTGGTTCAGATATCGAACAGAACTTCGACCAACAACAGTTTGGGTAGCTCACGAAACGACAAAGCCATGCAACGTAGAGAGAATTTATATTTCTTAAATTACTTTAGCAAAAATTACATAACACAATTTAGAACTCTAAACATTTGTGTTGATTAGGCGAACTATGGATTGTTCAGAGTGAAAACACCACAAAACACTTTATCAAGGTCAAAACCGACAAAAATAACGGGATACTAGGTGTTATAGAGAAAACACATTAAATCTTATTTTTATTGAGATCGACTTCGAAAAGTAGGTCTAGATTATACAAAATTGTATTAAACAGGGAATATAGTTATGCGCTTAGCAAACATGGGATGGAGCTGTCAGCAACACACATTCATTATGAAGACTCTAATTGAAAAGCTGCCACATTTATCGGATAAGAAAATTGAAGAGAGAAGGAGAGAGAGAGAGAGAGAGAGAGCGAGAGAGAGAGAGCGGGAGAGAGAGAGAGAGAGAGAGAGAGAGAGAGAGAGAGAGAGAGAGAGAGAGAGAGAGAGAGAGAGAGAGAGAGAGAGAGAGAGAGAGAGAGGAAGAAGTACATACATATAGAGAAGAGATGAGATGATACATATACAGGTCTTCAAAATACATGTAGCAATACTTTCATGTGTGCAAACAGCAAAATTTCGCTACATTGATACACCTGTAAGTGATGCACTTACATCTTTATTTTAGGCTTCGCTAAAAAAATCAATAAACTGTTTGTCTCGACAAATCAACCGTTGGATTAGATATCCGTTCAAGTTCGACGAATAAGTTTGCGTGGGTAAGAAACCCACTTTAAAACAATCTCCTTAATCCTTACGGAAATAGTTGATTTCCAATTCGATTAAAGTTCATGGCATGTTATTTTTATACACTTTACTAAACTGTGATCCTCCAAATATTCTAGAAAAACAGCACTGCTCTTTGGAGATATCCGATTGGAACGTTTTAGAAAAACTGTACATGAACACAACAATAAGTCATAAAATTTCATTGTATCTTATTCACAAAAAATAAAAGTGAAAACTGCTCGAAGGATACAGACTTTCTCTATGGGTCCGCTACATTTATATTCTTCCTTTGTATTCATTACATAGTTGAAGAATGGTCAAATAACATGATCTTCTATCTAACTTTTATGAAGAGGAAGCTGGTCTTGAATTGACTGTTCTCTATCACAATCTCTTATTCACAATTATAAAACGAAATCACAATAAGCTATGTGGAATGTGAGGCGAACTTACTTACATGAATACAACATTAATACTCTATCACTAACCGGCTCACCGCATAAAAAAATATGGTTAAACAGGTGAAACGGTAACTTTTGAATGTTCCAGACCATGCAAAACCCTACATATCCTTGAAATTAGTTGAACAGAATGGGCAGCTCATCGTCGGCAGCTAGGAGGTTCTTTGGCGGGTTATTCTCCTGCATTTGCGCAGCTCGTTCGTTCTGAAAGTACATTGTATAGTAAGTCACCGAATCTTCGTTGTAGTTTGATCAAACAAACTACAAACACAGCGAGCTAGGGCAACATACACCGTGAAAGCTCGCTTCAAAAACATCAAACCTGTACTTCAATACTTTAATTCATCCTATCTGAGCACTATTACTTCTACGCAATAGCCATGGAGAATTCACGAAAGCATCTACTAAACCACTCTGAATTTTGACCTCTCTTATGCACTAAACATTACAAGTGTTCTACGCTTTTCTGCAACAAAACAAAAGATGAAAGAACCATAGACGTGCGATCAGCACGTGCGAACGTCCAAAAGACACAACCTCACACAAAAATCGACGCTCGACAATATTTCACGTGAACTTTGAGTACAGTGTAGGTGTGAAAGTTTTTTTTTCTAAAAAAAAAGAACTCAACAAAAAAGAGTAAAACCACATACATCTTTGGCGCGTTCCAAAATCTCAGCCTCCTTCATCTTCTTCTTATTGGCTTGAATCTTCTTCATTCTGGAATTAGAGTAATGAAGAACAATCCTCTTTAATTTCTAATGTTTCAATACCCTTACATAACAGGGAAAACCAAAAGGCGGTGTGCATCAACTAAATGTTCAGAAAACGTTAGATTTTGGAAACATTTCCCTCGCCCTCTTGGCGAACAATTGAAACTACTAGTTCTTCTTAGAAGACCAGCTCTTATCAATAAACATATAGCTTTTAAGTAGAGCAACAGTCTGGTTCCCTATCACTGGCTTTTAACATGCCATGAAGAAATCATAGAACTATCACGTTTTTTGAAAACAATAACGATGTACAAACCGGATATAACCGGACACGACCTAGCAATTTATTAACACAATCACAGTGAACAATTCATGAAAATACAGATATAAAGAAAGGTATATTACCTGAAAAACTCTTCTCTCTCCATTTCATCCAACTCAGTGACAATATAGGACAGAGTATTCTCAATTCGAGGAATGATAACTGAAAAGGTGAGATATTCAATTATACGCGAGCTGATTTCAAAAACTTATCTTATGAGTTGATTAAAAAGGTCAATTAAGGATAAAATAAGAAGATAACATAACGGATGCTTCTTCAGAATGGATCATTTATGGAACACATGAACGTGAACCACATATTCTCATTTCGGAACCATACATATAATACCCCCTTTTTTCGATGTTGACTGATGCTCACTTTTGCCCAATTTCGATCGACCTGTAATCACTTTTCGGGGAAATTTTTATTCCCACTATTCATGAGACACAATTCAGGACAAAAATACGACTATATCTCTTAACACATGCTCACTTTTCGGTGTCGATCATGCTCACTTTTTTCACCCCGGTCGGTAACTATTTTACGTATGTTCGGAACACGGTTTGAGTATTGAGGTACGTGGTACCAGACAAACTGCTTCAAAAGAAGTTGTAGGATAACGACATAACGTACAACCGGACCAAACTTCTAAGTTCGAGACCTAGTAACCGAGAACAGATAAGAGGCAATCTCAGCCATTTATACTTCAAAAATGAACAAAACCACTTATAACCAACTAACCGTGCTCGATGGCGTTGACACGTCTGTTGGTCACCTTGATAGCCTCATCCAAAGTAATGAAACAGGTTTGCAGGGTGGCCAGCTCAATCAACAGCTCGATGGCCTATAACATCCTATTTTCACAGGAATAGCATATACAATGCAAGTATGCCAGTATGAACTTCTGACGCTGGCTGGTGCTGCCGCAGTGTATTTTACCATTTTATATGCTCAACCAAAACTGCCCATCAATTAATATATGCCTACGATAAACACATACTAGGTTCATTAGCTATTATATTACATACGAAGTTGTAAGTTGTTTGTGCGCAATCGCATTTTTCTCATACCATGTCGTCCGAACAACTGTAAATAATTTAAAATCATATGGCTTTAACAATTTCTATTCGCCCCTTTCTGTGATGAGTGAGTGCCACATTTTTGGAATGTAGACCAATGAATTAATAAATTCATGTACCTTGTTGTAATTCTTCTTGAGACGAGCAATGTTGGCTCCTCCCTTTCCGAGACCAGTCAGGTCGTAGGCATCGGGCCCGTCGGTATAGGCATCGAACACGGGCAGAAACACTCCTGCAACCATTTCAATATACTCTTTGTACATTTCAATGTACAGTGCAACCATCGCATTCATATGGAGAAGTTTAGAAATAATCTTCGCTGAACAGGCAAGTATCGTGGAAAAATCATAACCGGTACCCTCGAATAAGACCATTCATGCCACCCATCTTGAAAAACAACCACACGGAAATGACATAGAAATAACAGCAAGGCCACCTAGCTTCATCATGGGAAAACAATCTTAGTTCATAGTTTGAAACGTACCTACGACGTTTTCCTTCTTCATACGAATACGGTACTGGGCCTGGCTGACGTTCTGGATGACGGTGTGAGAAAAGTCACCGGCGGTGAACTTGGCCTCAGCCAATGAGAAGGCGGCTTCCTTCATCACCTCTCCCATCAGAACTTTGTTCTGAAAAATCGATAACACAATTCTATTGACAGATATCATCTAAACTTATGTAAATTTGGGGATTTTTTGGTCGTACGGAACTTTTGTTGATTATTACATCTCCCATCTTCCAGATAACCGAACAACTACCATTTCGACTCTCACGAAGTATAAAGCACAAATGAAACCAAACTTGCTCCAATAAAAAAAACTTTCGATTAATCAATATAACCTAACAGACTGATAAAACTCATACCTCAACGATCTTTCGGAGAATATCTCTGAAACGCATATTCAAAGCGTCAGCCTTCTTTTTCAGCAGAGAATGACCCTTCTGAGCTCCCTTCAGACGAGATTTCATCAACGTCTGCGCCCTAAATGAAGAATTGAGACCATCGATTGAAACATTTGATAATCCGGTCAAACATATCATATTCTTAGAAACATTGAGCGAACTCTTGGAGTAGTGGTTTATATTATGACTTGAACCAGTGACCTTAACCCAAGATCATTACAACTGTTTCACGTAAGAACTACAAACTTCCCTTGAAGTTGTTCTATGGTATTCATACACCAGTAAACTTGTCCAAATAGTCAGAAAAAATTCAAAAAACGGACTACTTTCTCGGCGAAAATAAGAAAATCGGTCTGCTTTTGATGGAAAAATCACAAATTTCCACGTGTTCACATCTAAAACGGACTACTTTTTGTCGCTTAGTCGGACCTTACTGGTCTTTGATGGTATTCTAAGGGTCTTCAATGTCTTTTTTGATAAAACTAAAATTGAAGCATATTTCCGAGATTTCTGGGCACGAAAGGTTTTCTAAACCAAGGGTAGAGGTTCAGAATGAATCGAGCAGGAAAAAAGTGAATCGGATCAAAAAACTATGGAGTTTTACGTGTTTTTCAACATGCTTTGAAAATAGTTGAACAAACGTACATTCGAGATGGGAAAACGGCGATACGGTCCTTGCCACCTCCGGACATGGTTCAACTGGAACAATTGTGATGATTGTTGGTTGGAATCAACAGAAAAATCATCAGAGAAAGAATACAAACGCGACAAGAGTGTTGCGTGTTATAGACAATGAAGAAAAACCAGCAAGAAAGCCTCAACTCTTTAAAAGTAACACTTTTATCAACTGAACTAAACAGCCACTTCAAAATAGGCTGATTCAGACGATTCATCTAGCTACTACCACTTTTCGGTGTAGTATTGGAATAGTAAACGCGAAGAAAAACAGAATGAATTGTGTATTTGCGAGGGTTTGCATCCTCCTAATCAATGTTAATGTTTGCAATATTTTCATGTTAAGTTCCCCATACGGTTCAATATGATGTGTTATGAAAAATTGCCTAAACGACTCAAATAAAAATAAAATAATGCAAACAAGCCACATATGTGGTCATTTTCACTGAGGCACCGGATTTGATAATAAGAACAGAAATAAATTAACGAAATGTTCATACCAACGACAACGTTGTCATCTAATAAACTCATGCAAGGTCCCACGCCTATTCTTGACATTTTTATATTCTACAAACATCGTAAACTACAAATAGGGATGATTCACAAAGAACAATAAAGCGGGAATGAGTGATTTGGAAGGTTAGGGGAGTTCTCAAGAGCCATGAGAACCCTGAAAAATACTCCTTTTGAATACCCTCCCTTAAAACTATGTTTTAACACAAGGAAATGCTTAAAAATATGCGAAATTACATCGATTTTCTACAGAAATGGACGAAAACCAATAGATCCCGCCCACTATTGGAGACCAATGATTAGCGGCGCAGCCTGAATCACGCGGGGCGCCGGGCGCCCCATTTAGCAATGGGGCGAGTAAGTTGTTAGAAAGTATTACTGAATGATAGGCACACTAATATTCTATTTAAGCAGCTAACCTAATACAAGACAACATATCAGGCCTTCAAAATCGGTTTTCCCTTCAAGATGTGTTATATCATCACAAGTTTTCTCATTTTGAGAGAGCGTGTCTTTCTGCCATAGTATTACCGAGACATGCAACTATGAAATCAGAATGACTATGAAGAAAATAATATTTCGTATGCATTCGATTGAATGATTATCGTGGGTAGCTGCAGCCATTAGTTACAACCATAGGCTGGGGACTATTGAAACTTTACTAGACCACCACCTTTATTACCGTTTGACAAACGAGAAACGATTCGTAAAAAGTGGGGGTCCAGGAAATGTGTGAGTTCTGTTCGGTTTCACCGTTTTTAGCAAAAAGTGAACAATACGATGTTGTGAATGAGTTTGCAACAAAAAAAGAACAATACACTTGGTTGCACAACGGTTCACAACGTACTTACGTAAATCCACTATGCACTTTCACACTAAAAATTACATTTTTTTAATTGTTTTTTTTGTGAACCGTCGTGCAAACAAGTGTATTATTCTTTTTTTGTTGCAAACTCATTCACAACATCGTATTGTTCACTTTTTGCTAAAAACGGTGAAACCGAACAGAACTCACACATTTCCTGGTCCCCCACTTTTTACGAATTGTTCTCTTTTGCTAGTTGTACTAGTACAACCACTCCTAGATTAGAACAACAACAATGAATTTTGAAAAACGCTATATTCGTGGTTCACGCATGTGTTCCAAATTTTAGCCAATTTGGTTCAGTGGTTTTTTCAAACCTATGCGGACACCGGACGGGAGACGAGGGACGACGAACATTTTCATAGCACGAGAGCACAGTTTTTTCCAGAGTGGACCCGATAAAACCTTCTGACCCATTATCAATGGGGATGTCAATTCGAAAACGCCAATTTTTCATCGGAAAGCCCTATTTCTAATTTTGGCGCCAATTGGCGCCTAGAATAGGCGCCGCTGGTACTATGGTGAATAACAAACGTCTATAGCCTCCTTTATTTATAATTCATACTTGTCTGAAAAATACCACTCAAAACAGTACTTCGCAAGTTTTTTTTTCTCATTTGGCGCCAATAGGCGCCCGCGTTTAGCGCCAAGTGTCGGCCACGGCACAAGAGTTGGGGACATAGCTCGAAACCAATATTAAGACAACTGTGCGAAAATTAGGACAATTTCACTCATGGGAACACATATTTTCTAGCTTTTGGCGCAGCGCCAGACAAAACGTTAAAACACCAAACTTTCGTCACCGAGCTAACTTTCACGTTCACACAAGTGTGCCAAATTTTAGTCAATTCGTTTCAGTAGTTTTTTCAAACCTATGCGGACACCGGACGGGAGACGAGGGACGAGGGACAACGGAAAATTTCATAACGACACGGACTCATAACTTTTTTCAAACTCGACCAATTTTTCTAATTTTTTCACACAACATGTATTTCATGAATACCTAGCTCTCTCTCTCTCTCTTTAAATTTTGAAAAATGGTTTTAATTGAAGACTTGTGGTTTGAAAGCTGAAAATGGGTGCGCAATGGCCAAACCAAACACAACTCACACGCAGCGCTTCGCGCTGCGCGCGATTCCAGCCGATCTCAGGCGACTGCATGTCCCAGGTACAAGAACGGGACGTCCCATGTCCCGGGACGGTACAAAGAATTACGGTAGAAATAGAGCATATTTGCATATAAAAGTCAGGATCTAGGAGAATTTTTGTCATTTATGCAAATCTGCTCCATTTCTACCGTAATTCTTTGTACCGTCCCGGGACAGTACCGGGACATGGGACGTCCCGTTCATGTACCTGGGACATGCGACTGCTGAGTCCCACTCTGAATATGAAGGTATACGTAGGATTTTCGACCAATGGCTAATATGATGTCGAGTATATGAAAGAACCAGCTTCATTTCAGAAAAAGAGATACTTTATACAGTAATATTTGCGAAACACAATTAAACACCTATACATACGATTACTAACTGAATTTCTCGCGACCTACAAGATTTTAAAGAAAATAGTACCATGTAGGATTTTAAACTTGTCCGAAGAAGAGTTACATTTGGTCACTAAAACCAACCTCATCAGTATATGAAACGAACAAACGGCGGTAGCTCAACATTATTATTATAACATGAAATCACATCTTACATACAAACATTATGGAATGGGTCTGTTTGAACAAGAAAACTGAACTAATCTGATAGCTTCTAGTTCAGGTTTCATTCACTTCTTGAGAAGAAATGGCATAGTAGACGGATTGGTGACCACCTCGTGAAGCAAATGGCCCAGTTCGCACAGTGTCTTCGCATGTTCCTCCACCTGAAAATGAAATCGATCAGAATCTGTTGAAAAACACATCGTTCGCAACTATTGACGACCTCTACCTCTCGTTGGATAATAAGCCGAGTCAGATTCATTTCTACAAAATAAGCTCCTTCTGTACATAACTCAGACAATTTTTAACCCCTCCACAAAAGTTTCGTTCAGGAGCGTGAATGAAATAGTCTATGAATATGAATGAATTATGATTAAACGAGACGAGACACCGCTTTCTGATTATTTTTAAGTTCTTAGTTTTTAATTTTTAAGTAAGTTCTGATTATTTTTAAGAAAGGAACAATTTTTTCGAATAAAATACTACTAAACCATTTTCCTGCCTATTTAGCGAAGTTGGCAAGCATATGATTACCTGTCTCAGTTGATTTTCAAGATCTTCTCGCTCCTCGTCCAAGTCAGCCTTTGTATTGACGACCCGGCTGATGTCCTCTTTCATTTTCTCCACATTCACTCCATCATGGGATGGTAGATCGAGTGCACACTCCGTCTGGAATAATACACAAGAGTGAGAGCAAACGTGGGGAGAATTTGTTGGTTAGTCCATTGAACCACGAGTTTTTCTCACAATTGGAATTTCACACTACCCTGCTTCGAGCAATAGTCGTTCTTTACTATCGATGAAAACTTAATCTCCCACTCCCACCCTGTTTTGTAGCTTGATTACCAAGTCGAAACACCCGATTTTTTTCATTAGTTTCTGGGCCACAATATCACCACACAATGATACTGTTGGCAAACAAAGTTAACCAACACCAATTACCAATCACACAAAACTGTAACATACACACTATTGTAGAAATCGCTATTGGACCAACCAAATTTAAAATTCAAGAAACGTACCAGAAAACCACAAGATATCAAAGAATCAAAGCTATGTAACATACCAATTTTTCAAACTCTATCTTCTTCTTTTTTTCGAAATTGCGTCGAATTTCATCGGGATATGTTTGACGCATGTTATTCAGCTGAAATCATGAAAATTGTTGTGATGTGCGGATGCCTGAGTGAGCCGAACAGAACATTCGCTTGAAAATGAAAGATTGAACAGGGTTCCAAAACTCAGATCGGGTTTACTGATTTAATCATTAAAAATTGAATACAATCAGACCAGGGTAGAATAGAAGTGAGCAGAAAATATCCACAATCCCTAGACCGAGCCCTGAAACTTGTATGAAATAGTAATGTTCAGCTACATTTACAACAGCACGAAGCAAAACGCCTGAAAACCTACTGTGGTCAGTTTCTGATCAGCTTCCGTCGTCAATGCTTCAATCTCGGCATTCAATCTGATGATCATCTGTTCTGGAAGAAATTGTGAGGATTATGTTTGGGAGCAATTGTACACCAAACTCCTTTACTGGATGCTTAAGTTGAGTGGGGGGGGAGGGTTGTTCATCAGTCTCGGGTATATACTATCCCCCCCTCATTTCGTATTGTGGGGGTCATTGTATATCGAAGACGTACAAGGTCCCCGGAACTTTTCGTTTGAAAACCGTTCCACAGCAAAATAGAGTTCCTGAACCTAGTTTAATGCCATCTAAGTTATTGCTCGTCGCTTTTCCACTGACCCATTAGCTGCCATGCAATGCCAACCATCTAGTAACCGCGAAATCAACGATTACAAAGAGCGTTGTGAAATCCAGTTTCAAAGTAAATCCCAGACATATCTTTGCTTACCTTCAGTTTCCCCAGTGGAAGAAGTTTGGTGAGAGACTTCTTTCTTCATTGCTTGCAATCGTTGAGACTATCTGAAAATCAAATATTTGAAATCGGTAAATAAATCGATTATAAACGGTTTAAGTTTAATGATGAAACTTGGTTAACAACTCGTTACTCGCAAAGAGACGCTGGAACATAATATCAAGCACAGACTATTATTGGAACATCTAGAAAACTAATTAAAACATAAAAAATACCGCGAAAAGTTCAAAAAAAAACTTGTAAACATTCGAATTGCAACTTTTCGCGCCAATTGAATGGAGCGCGCAGTATCAGATAGAGCGCATTTACCAAGCACAGCATCCAGTAGTCCCAGTGAATAGGATCCTTCCTAGGAACCTCCTAGTTGTTACTGTTCCAACATAGAACTATCAGACACTGTTTAGTTGCTCTGTTACGTTTTCGAATGGAACCACGACCAGAGACGAATCTAGAAAAAAGATCTGAAACGTATCTAAATCTGGAAATGTGCCTAGAAAAGCGCCTCATCACACTGCTTTCACGTTTTTCCCACGTAGCTTTCCGTTCAACTGCTGATATCATTGAGTTCTTCACACTTTCTGAGATGTGGAGGCGAACACCAATTATGTGGGGAGGAAAAATGTTTGTCCTTGAGGGTCTGGGAAGGAGACAATAGCCAGCCGGTCATGCCAACCGCTGCCACTCCCCACCTGTTTTCACTCAAAGACAAACTGTTTTCATCCAACTTCTCTCAACTTTCTTACTTTATTTCTATTAGTCCTCGTCAGGAATAACTTTTTAAACATATAAATGGAGAGAAAAGAGTGTGATTACCCGGTTTAGGATGTTCAAAAATGAATAGATAGTGTTGTGGATGGTTTTTTCTTCAGATTTCGTAATGATCCTTCTACTTTTTCTTTTTGTGTCATGGATTCAATGGAGCGTCGCGGAGTGAGTGAATGAGCTTTTTTTTGCAGTACTCTTAGAAAAAAAAGTACATTGCAAATTAATAATATAGCAACTTAGAGATTTTAGGCTCAAAGATATGAACTGAACCAACACGGAATATCTGAAACTGCCACAATTTTGACGAACTTTTTTTCAGAAATGTTTATTGCACCTATTACCGGGAAACGAACGAAGTTACGTGCGGGTGAGTTGACTTTTGGTGTACGAAATAAAAGTTCACCATTCCTTATTCATCACTTCAGTGCAAAATTCAAAATGTTTAACTGAGATTTAGGATTTTGAAATGATGAAAACTCAGTGTGTTTAACTCACTCTAATGCTTTTGCTCCTTATACATCGGAACGTTTGACAAACGACGGAAATGATCCAAAATCGAATTGGGAACAGAACGAAATACAAAAACACACTTGAAAACACAGTGACTTAGATATGGTCGGTTTCTTGTAGCATTTCAGTTATTGAAGAATGTGAGTTGAAGTGTTTGTAAACAGTTTGATCTGCATTGAGCAATTTCTCATTACGACAAGCGGGATCCAACTAACCACACAGCAGATGAAATCTATACCGTCTTGGCCTGTACTATCTCTATCCAAAGACTACAAGTTGTGCAACTTCCAGGCATGTGACTTGTCCTACACATATTCCGTTCGGAAGTGATCCGGATGATGGGTTGGACGCGAAACTGCCTCGAGGCTGGTAAGGTTGACTGCTATGGGGGGTGCCAAATCTATTGAACTTTGCCTCTCGCCGGAATCGATCCGGCGAGCAAATCATTGGTAACTGCACGCCAACCACTGCGCTACACGAGCTCGCATCCCCTAAAGATTCGAATCAAAGTCATGTGTCCGTACACAGCGGAAACTGAGATACACAGTACCCTTCCGCCTTTCCGTTGGCGACGACTATAGGTTCAGTAGCCATATTTCCTAAGCTCAAATAGTCGGGTACGCTATTTAAACAGAATCCAAATAGAGTTCTACAGACCACCAAGTCACTTGTTCTTTGTACTGAATTGGCGTGCGAAATTGCGGAGCTTCATGCCCTCATGCGAGAAGAAAATTAATATTCAAGTTATCGTAACCTCAATCACAATTCAGATTGAAATTTGCAAAATACGGCCACAGAACTATTTCTCGCAGTAAAACTCATGCTCAAATAACCCATCTTAATCTGAAAGACCAACTGTGATTCATTCTATCTCAGGTATCGAATTGGTATGATGCAGATCCGACACGACACTTCCTGGTTCAACCTATACCGAAGGCGAGCCTCCGGAAGTGGATACTGGGACTTCTACACAAACATTCCGGAGAGAAATTGTGTTGGGCAAGTTTTCATTTGCTGCAGGAAATCCATAACAAGAAAAGATTGTGAAAATAAAAAGTAACTCTATGTTTGAACTAAATAGTGGACATCACTCCTGCGCGCACTCGTGTTACCTTTGAACGTTTATATTAAGTTTTAAACTTCAAATCAATTGTTGTTCACGAGAATCAGGCTCAGATAGTTTTGGTCGTTCCAAGAAAAGTTGTGCAACATTCTGAAAACATTCTATTTCAGTGGTTTCGGAATGCATGCTGGAGAGAACATAGCCGGCTCCGTGACAGTGAAAGAGAAAAGCTGTTTCGATAGACTCGTTTACCAGGTATAATTAGTTTCGGGTATCCGTGAACATTTCGTACACAGCAAAAAGTCAAAAGTCGGCCAATTCCACAACTAACCGGGTTTTCAGGTAACCTAACCCTTTTTCTGGTAACCTCTCTTTCAGGTTACCTTGTAGGCAACCTGAAAGTAACCTGAAACTAAAATCCGGTTACCGTTCAAACTAACGGTAAAAACCAAGTTTTGCGTTTGAAAATCAGGTAACCGGTTTTTCGTTTCAGGTTACCAACCGGTTACCTACTAAGGTAACCTGAAAAATAGGTTACCAAAAAAGGGTTAGGTTACCTAAAAACCCGGTTACATATAGAATTCACTTCAAAAGTCGCAGTCATCTTGCCGAATCCCCCACGTTGTTATGGAGACTTTTTGTAAGAAGGTCTTCTATGCATTGCGTAATGATAACATAACATTACTGTAATGAATTGGGAAAACTTTGAGTTTGGGTCACTTCGAATGCATATTCCCAATGTACTTTTTAAGAGCAACAAGAGTTTAGTCCTACACCATAAATCAAAGTAGGAAGATAACAGATTAAGACATGAAGGAAGAGAAGGTAAAGAGAGCCTCAAAGAAGCCTATCATCCGTTGAACACATAAAATTATAGAACTCATAAATTTGTTCCAGATTGAGCGAAAGTCGACCTCGGAGAAGTTCGACGTGCACCAGTGTCGCAAGTGCATTTTCCATAGCTGCTGGTTGGGCTCGCGACTGCTGCCGGCAAAAAGAGAATATCTCACTAATCTCAGGAGCTACTAATTTATTTTGTAACTTTTCAATGAATGTATTCGAATGAATAAGTCCTTTATATTTGTTTACATTTGACTCTGCATTCAACCCATTCCTAACTTTCAAATGCCTTCTTCAAATTGACAAACAGTATTTATGGAAATTGTAGAAACAAGGAGAAAGTAACTAAGTCGAAAAAGATCTCGAAAAATTTTGATTTTGAAAGCACCACTTCAAAATCATACTGTAAAGGAAGGGGTATACTTGCTGGAAGAAGCTATATTCGAAACTGGGTGTGGTCTGCGGACGGATAACATTGAAATACTCTTCCACATCTGTATACGTTTTTCACCTAGTCAGTTCACATTCATCTCACACAATTCTCGCTGTGTTCAGTTGTGCAACGAAGTATATATAATAAAGTTAAATAGTTTATCATTGGATTACTTAGAAATCAAATCGAGCTGGGCAAATTTCGACAATTAGAACAGCGCTTTGATGAAGTTTTCACTAGCATTATGATGTTCTGCCCGTTGCATTATTGAACTGCATAACAATCATTTCAATCATGAATTTTGATGATTTGTTAAGTGTCAACATGAACGTCCATTAGCCACGTAATCAATGCACGGCGTTTACGGCGTTATTATAGTTTTGGCGTTGCGCCACGTTTTAGACTTTTTAATATTATTAACGGGTGTCACGTTTTCAATTTAGTTTTTACGTGAGATTCACCATGTTTTTCTATGGTTGGGCTTTATTTGCTTTTGCCCGACTCTAACCTTGTATATTTGTGCTTTCATACACGTTAAAATCATGACGAATAGGTACTTTTAGAGTGTGGCGCGTTGGGCTCTCTTTGCCAATCCTTATTTTCTTCACCAATCCTTCTTTCATTAATAGAGCTGTTAATATCAGTGTTCTGAGCTTGCCATTTGCTCTGTTTTCGCCCTCTATCACGCTTTTCACGGTATGCTTTATATCTTTATCGCACCAGTTGCATCGATTATGGCTTTAAATGTTCATATTGCAGGCGAAAATGCGGGTTTTGGCACTGTGTTTTCTATTTTTGATGTGCTGGGCTCGGGCTGAAAATTCTGACGAGGTTGGTTACTCTATTTTGAATTTCGAAGTATGTTGTTGTTTCGAGTGGTGGAGAAAGTACAATGTTCTGATAATTTGAATTGTGTTATTGTGAATAGTTCACACTGTATATAGTTCACACATTGAGGTCGGAGTTCTCTTTGATTGAAAATGAAACCTTTTGTTGGAATTAGCTACGTCAATGGTCGTGAATTTGTATTAAATAACCAAGAAGACGCTCGTTGCTCGAATTTCTCTGGTTATTCAGCTAGGTTTGTTGGAGTATGGAATGTTCTTCTTGTGAGATACATACCAAAATGGTGTTAGAGTTAACTAGAGTTCCCAGGCTGTGATAAAGAAAAGGAATGAATTATGGTCTATATGAATGGATATGGTTTCTTACATAACAATCAAAAGGAGCGAATAGGCTACGGACCCAATGGGTAGTGGTGACCAAAAGGTCATGTCCGTACCAGACCAATTCTTCAAATCTCTATGGCCGTCTGGAGCCACCATAGACGCGAACAACAAGAAAAACCCATTTCGCGCTGCTTACCGCGGTACCATACCACGTGACCCCCGTAAGCTGGGAATGTGACAATACTATTTCATTGAAACTAAGCTTGCTTTTCCACAAACGAACGTCATCTCAAGGAATAATAAATACACAAGTACAACTAGCTAGCACCCTTACCAGGTTGTCAATTCCTGGATTTTCATTGACTTTCAGTGCGCGCATCCCGCTTGCACTGCTATTTTTGCTCAACTAAAGGTTTGTTATTATAAAAAACTGGTTCCATTGAATATGACTGACTTTTAACCATAATTCAGTATGAATAAGGATGGATCGGCCGATGCACCATGTTCGGAGGCCTGTGGAGAGCCGCCTATTATTCTACCAAACTATTGCCACGCGGTTATAAGTTATTAATAAAGTAATTCGGGATAGTCTGCATTTGACTATCACAATACAGGAGAACACATTTTCCATAAGGCAACCATATATGAATAGGATAAATCCTATCAGAGTCAAAACAGTACACTGTGTAAAGTATAGTTTCATATACTAACAAGATTATGACAAAACAATAATGGAGATCTCAGAAGGAGATCTCAGAGAGGAAACAACAATATACGAGTATAACAATGAAGAGCTGCCGGACGTCTCGCCTCTCCACACGTTTCGTACCGCGCCAACGTGGCACGTGGTAGACTGCACTATGCAAAATAGGTGCTGGAATGCAGCACAACTTCCCTTGTTCGAGTAATGATAGTGAAATGTTACTAGTTTACCTATCTCGACTATCTCCACTGATTTTCAGGTCGATAGGAAAGCAGATGTTGTGGATACCGTTGACGTAGTAAAGCAAGCCGATGGTCCTCCGTTGGATCAAGAGGATACTGGCTCAGAATCGAAAACCGTTCGATCTAAAAAGGCTATGGTGAGTTTTGTTTTGATGGTTCGATTTTATAAATTTCTAGGAAAAGTAAACTAAATCCTTCATTTGGGTTGTTGTCTAAGCATTTATGCTTTCCCACGTCTGCGTCTATCTGATAGTACCCTTCTTATTCGACGTCTGTTCCCACTACTAAGGCTCCCTGTCTTCATAACCCATTAGGTATGGGCCAAACAGGGGTGACCAAAAAGATGACCGAACCTACCACCGATACGACCCCTCCCCTTTAAAAATTGAAATTTGTCGTAAAATAAACTTGTGGTCACCCCTGGCGGCCAAATTCAGTTTGCCTCAGACAGTTTTCGTCTGAGACGGTTCCTTGGACCATTGAAGATTAGGGGGAATCTTTTTAACAAAATTTAGCCTACTTGTGAGGTTGGGGCTTGTCATAGTTTTTCTACTTGTTCCTCATTCAGCACGACATGGATATCTCGTTTGCCCACGGCTTTCTGGCCTCCCTATCCGTGATCATAGTCTCAGAATTGGGCGACAAGACGTGGTTCATAGCCGTCATCATGTCCATGCGTCATTCGCGTCTCACTGTCTTCACCGGAGCCATGGGTGCACTTGCACTCATGACAGTTCTCTCAGGTTTGCAGATAGTTATTGTAGTTATTGATACTTCACATAGTTTTCATACTCTTTGAACCGTGAACCATGTATTGTTTCATTCGTTCAGTCCAACCAAAACAATCATTACCGTATAAATATAGGTTCGGTAGGTTTTTAATCAGTAGGCATGAGCAAGTTGAAACGTTCGGGCGGTTCGCTATGTAGAGTGCTGCGAGTGAGCTCGAATATAGGTTTGGTGATATTCTTCATCATTGTAGGGTTGCGGGTTAGCTTGTCTGAGCCCTGATTATTACCTTTTGATATGTCCAATGTTTGATTCTGCTGAATAGATTGACGCAAGCTTTGAGTATCCAATTCTATAAGCATTCTAAACTGGAAGATAGGTTCAGTTCTCATTGGGTTAGGTTACATCGGTCAATTTTTTTATCGTACACTCATTCGTTCCGTTATAGCGTGCTTGGGTTGGGTGACCCAACTGATTCCGCGAGCAGTTACCTACTGGGTTTCAACGTCTCTCTTCGCCCTTTTCGGTCTGAAAATGTTGCACGAAGGATGGCACATGAGCCCTTCTGAAGGACAGGTTAGTCGTGCTTTTGGGTGGTTCTTTTCGTTTCATTGTTTCATATAGGCAATAAGGGAATAATTATTATCCAAGTTATCCAACTAATGGCCTACTAGTACTTAGTAGTCAGGGCCTGACTGTCAGGCTAGTCGAAGTTTGCTTTCACCATGTGTTTCTTGGTATGTTAGTGATGCTGATGTGTTTTCGCATACATCGAAATTGAATGTTGTGCGGCTTTTTCCTACATTAACATATACACTACACTACGTTTACAGGCACATACTAGTCAGATATGACTTTTCTACAGAAATAAATAGCGTATTTATATTTAGATTATATTACTCCACATTTCATTGGGTTTACTCCAAAAAAAAACACGTTTCCCCCTTGTGGCGAAAAGGTGGTCGTTTTTTTTCAAACCTATGTGGCTACTCTGACAACTATACTCCTCTACTGATTGCAGGAGGAGTATGAGGAGGCGCAGGCAGAGGTGGCCAAACGTGAAATGGACCTGGATGCAGGGAAGTTCGTAGACATGGAAGCCGGCACAAGTGGACGTGGCGCGTGAGTTCACTTTGTTGATGAATTCTATATCTAACCGGATTTTTAGGTAATCTCACCTTTTTGAGGTTACCTCAGTAGGTAACCGGATGATAACCTAAAATGAAAAACCGGTTACCTGTTTTTCTAACTCAAAATGTGGTTTTTACCGTTATTTCGAACGGTGACCGGATTCAAGTTTTAGGTTACTTCCAGGTTACCTACTACCTACTAAGGTAACCTGAAAAAGGGGTTAAGTTACTTGAAAACCCGGTTAGTTGTAGAATTGGCCCACTTTGTTTGTGTTTACAAAAAAAGAAAGCAATCAATGGTCTGCCAAATAAAACTGTAAAACTAGTAAAGCGGGGTATCATGTTTCCTGTGATAAGGTGTGTTTATGTTCTGGTAATATAAAGTGGTGACATGTCACGTGTCTATCAAACGTGTTAACAGTTACTTCTGGTGTGGTATCAGTGGTTCAATCGGTATTTCAGTTCGCTACCAGTTTGGGGCAGAGATAGAGGGTGAGAATGTATTGTTTACATGGGACGTTTTTGTCACGTATTACCACTGGGAAAATGGATCTCCATTTTGCACACTTTTAATTATTCCCTTACTCTTTTCCATATCTTACACAATAGTTCACATGGGTTTGATGGTTTGATCCATATTCCGGTTTCCGGTAGTATGTTGACGGGTTGTGTTGACTATGAACGCGACCAGCACTGATTTTTTTTCGAACATCTGTTAATACACAGTACACCAATGATTTCATAACTCATGTTTCGAGTTCTGATTCGGGTTTTTGCGGAATCACCACATCACAAACGAGTAGATTCCTGGGAGCGGTTTTGTTGCAATTCCAAGAATATATTCTTATTTATAGGGACACACACAACTGGACACACACAACGCATTATTACTATTCTGGGTTTATTTACATGCTTCTATATTTATAGTGATTCGCCGTGGCTGATTTTCTCGTTTGCCTCGAGAATTTTCATCGAAGCCTTCACGATGACATTTGTGGCCGAGTGGGGAGATCGATCGCAGCTGACTACCATCATTCTCGGAGCTAGAGAAAATTTAGGTACGAGTAGATCTAGTTATAATACAATACAATCGGTAAACTTATAGATAATAGGCAATAATACACTTGAACAATCTCTATGCCTAAAATACTATTATTTCGGCTGTCTGGCATGGCTCTCACTCGTTCGTGTTTTGCGAGAGCACACACCAATAAGGGGTAGTTCTTGCTTCAAAATGAAACATCTTCTCAAGTTTATTCGTTTCACCACAAGAATAGCAACATTTCATCAAATTTGGCAGAAAATGAGCCCGCTTCTTGAACATTCTTGGACATTTTCAAGTTGCTCATTGATCATTTAAGTATAACAGTAAGATACAAGTACAACATACAACATTTCAAGATTCATTTAGTTAACAAATTGACTTTATATCGTTGCAAAATGGCGCATTTGATTTGATTGCCCTCCATATAGTAGTACCTGTGCTTACTCGTGTTTTGTTTTATATTTTCGTATATTTTCAGCCGGTGTAATCAGTGGTGGTGTGTTGGGTCACGCCATTTGTACCGGTATCGCAGTTATTGGAGGAAAACTCGTAGCACAGAGGATATCCGTGCGAACAGGTTCGACTTTTACTCTCACTTTTATCTTATTCATCTTTCCTCTCTTTTCTTGGGATAACATGGCGATTGATGAATGTCACCGTTATCCAAGACAATCTAACCCCGTTTACTCAAAAAGTGTTCACTTGAATGGAAACAAATCACAAAAGCACATTAAGAATTCATGGGTCCAAGCTTCCAAGTTTTTCTGGATAGGTATAGGTCTGAACCATTCGGAATTAAATTCTATATCATGTTTCCAGTAACCCTGGTCGGTGGAGTGGTGTTCATCATATTCGCGCTCTCCGCTCTATTCATCAGCGACGTGGAGCCGACCGCGATGGATGTCTAGGCGACGATTCGCTTGACTGAGTATCCTACGTTGACATGCATTCCGTCTTCCGCCACATTGGCTACCGATTGTAAACGTTGTTTTCGCCAGTTATTGGCTATAATCTGCAGTTGTGTTGTTCGAGGTTAGATGCTTTCAGGATTTGCCGGTTATGTAGTTATTTCTATTCGTTTACATAATAATTAAGATAGAAACTCGTAGTCAATCAGGCGGTCAAGTGAAACGTGTGAATCACGTTTCTCGCCACGTTCTATTTATTATGCTTATCGTTCGCTGAAATTATTGTCCAGACATTAATTATTCATTTTAATAGCGTTGCGTTTTCTGTGTTAAGCACTACATTGTGATAGATCAGTTTATTCAAGCATACTTGTTTTTGAGTCTCGATTAGGTTCATTTAATATAGCTATAACCTATGTGCTGTGGTGCGGTTCGGTTTGCCTCATGATACGGCAATATGACATCAAAGCATTTTCAGCTCGATTCTAGGCATTCTTTGTATGTTACACGAGCTTATTTATAGGGGATCTTTTATAAGAATATGACGGGAAAACTTTCCCTGCAGATAGTGCAAATGTAGTTTGATCACCGTTAACTAGTCCAATGTTGGATTTTCTGTTGTGTGTGACAGATCAAACTACAACTGAAGTCCCTATAAACTGGCTCCTATTGAAAAGACAACCATCGTACTGTTGTATTGTTCTAAGCTTGTAATACTAATATACAGGTGTATGGTAGTCGGGAAATGGGTTATATATGTAAAATGGTATCATTGAAAAGATCTTCAGTAATTGTTACTTGCAAGATAATTGATTCATTCAAGCATTCTATCTAAGTTTCAGTTCTTTCTCTGCGCTGTTTGAAGTGCATGTTTTAAATGTAAAATTTCAATTTTAAACTGTGATTTTTTTCTAGTTGTTTTACCCATAGAGTTGATAATGAACGTTAACAGTATTCATGTTGTTATTTCTATTCAACCCTTAGAAGATTGAACCTGTATGAGAGTGAATATAAGAATAGAATAATGATTTTTCGTTATGAAACGAAGGAAACTCTCCGGTGCTAAAAATTCTTTAAAAAAAAGTGGTTAAAAAGATAGCAGGTCTGGTTTTGAATACAAAGTGAGCTGCTGACCAACAAGGGAGTCATAACCTATCCTCTCCCCCCTTAGATGAATTATGCTCCGGATCGATGTGTTGTAGAAGGGGGCGGGGCCTATCTGCTACCACCCCCCCCCCCTCCACCAGCTGGCAACAGAAATGAAGCACTTCCTTCCATGAAACCCCGATTCGGAAGTCAAGCTGGGATTAAAAGCTTTTTCTGGTTTTGAATTCAGATTTTTTGTTGAAAAACTGTTCTCTTATTATTATACGTTTTTATGTGCAATTTCATAATCAACCTTGATTCTTTTGATTCTTTTTCGACAGTTCCCACTTTTTGATTCTTCCGTCTCTCCTTATGTTCCATCTCTCTCTCCTCCTTCTCTCTCTTTCTCTCTCTTTCTCTCTCTCTCCCCCCTTCTCTCTCTCCCATATCTCTCTCTCTTTTCTTTGCATTAGTACGCCTCATCAGATCGCCACAGCGCATGTAAAAGCTTTTCCAATGTTTCATAAGTGTTTTCAGCGTACGCCTCCTTATAAATCACTGGGTGGGTGGCGTCTCAGAGTCAACCCAATCGTATTCTTATAAATTGCATGGAATTATAAATAAAACTTTATTAAAGTAAGTTTTATTACCTATAAACTACTTACTGGCTTGGTCGCGTTTTAGAATCGACTAAATTCTATACTTATGCATATTACAACTTATAAACAACTTATATTCAAATATTGAATTAAAATAACGTATATTGCTTGTAAATCACTGGGTTGCTCAAATTTCAGAACCGCCCCAATAGCACTACCATGTGAAAGATGGGCAATCAGCAGACTCGCAAACGCCCCGCCGTCCGTGATGAGGTGGGTATAGTCCTTTTCAATCCTACGCGAACTCCTACAGTAATAATTCAGAACTACCTGTTCTTCGAAGTATGCATGACACTTTAGGTTAGGTATTTAGGGTTCTCTATTAGACTCTGTACGATTACTATATGATCGCATAAAAAAAGTCAAGTTACAGTTACATACTGTAGCAGTCCACGTATAGATTATGATACCTATATATACTGGTAATTTTTGCTGTGTCATACGTCGGTTTTGTGAATATGAAAGAGAACTATGAGGGAACAGGCAAAATCAAAGAGCGCAGATTCCGGTATTTGCTAATATGCTAATACGACTAAGAAACAGTCGCTCGATGGCCAGAAGCTCGGCACGTATCGTATGAGTGGGTGACGATTAAGCTCAAAGACATTAAAGAAGGACGTTTATGTGGACCAATCTCGTGTCAACGATCCTTTAAAACTGCAATTGAAAAATGTATTGCAGTTTAAAGGACTGAAGCGTTGCGATTGGACCACATAACGTCCTTCTTTAAGCTACAACCTATAGCTCAAGTTTAAACATCAACAACAAGTTGAGAGTGTCACAATGGGTAGTTTATGCGAATAAACTATCTTTGTGAAAGTTTGGGGAGAAACAACTCATACAGTTTTTACTAAAAGGCATCCGCTCAATGTGTTCAAGTTTTATCGTCACCCACTCATCGTATCATTATTTCCAAGTGAACTTTCCCAGCGTCCCTATGTTTTGCTGAGAAAACAGAGTTTTCCGAGAATTTTCCATTGACTTCATACTGTAATAAGGGTAGAGAACCGTTTCCAGAAATTCATGAAGAATTTCAACTAATAAGAGTTTTGAACTGCTTGAAGTAATTTCGGAAACTTCTAGGTCTTGAACAAGAAGGACAACTTTATTTTGACGATATCTAAAACATTTTTTTTTGGGAGAGCAACTGTAATATGTTTATTTAGGTGTGAAACCTGTCCTGTCAAGGATTGATTTCCTGTATCACTGTTTAACGGGCAGCTTTTATTTGTTAGCACCAACTTTTTTCTACCATTTCAATGCAAATATCAGCGAGGACTAGCGCTCCCGCGAGCAACAGCTACCCAAATTCTTTCGAGAGTGATAACAAATTACATCATATGTACACAAAAAAGTTTACAACTTGTAATAATTAAAACACAACCAAAGTTTGCTCTACTACATGTTTGAAAAATGGCTCAAACGCGTTTTGAACAAAATACGCAGTCCGATTTTTCACTTTAAATGGCTCCAGCGTAAGTGAAAGAAGTCATACTGAGAACGAACTTGTTTTTCAATTTCATCAGTACTCCGAGTGTTAAAATCAACACAAATTGGGTAACAATTTTACAATTTAATCTTCAATGTTTCAAATACATTTTGTGTGTTTTCAGGAGTATGGTTTCGTTCCTCTAAAAAGACGTCGACTAGACATGGATAGAGGACTGGACTGCTGTATCAGTTCACCCAGTACCTCGAAACGCCGAACGGAAGGGGTATGTGCATAGTTTTAAAATAAAAGTTAAAGAAGTACGATTAAGTGATCCAATCGCGACGCTTCAGTCCTTCAAACTGCAGTAGATTCTCCAATTGCAGTTTAAAGGACCGTTGACACGGGATTGGTCTACACAATCGTCCTACTTTGACTTGGCGAACGGAAGATTTATAAAAAAAATGCTTTTCCAAGGTTTCCCGATTTTCAATTCTGTTTTTTTTCTTTTTGTCTTTTTGGTGTACCTTGGCGTTTATCACAACTACCATGTTCCAAGTTCAAAGCGACATTTTTCCTCTCTTGATATGAATCAGAAAACTGACCGCCGAATCCCAGAAAATTGACAGTTTTTTCCAAACTTTAAACAACCCTTTTCAGGACAGTTGGTTTGCGTTCTCGAAAAGGATTCGCTTTGAGGGCATTCCGAACAGTTTACATCGCACTTCAAAGTTAAGGAAAACTACAGGTAACCGCTGTTTTAGTAAGTACCCCTTGTGGTCCAATTCTGTACATCAGTTTACGGATACCTATATGTTTTCGGATTCAGACAAAAACACATCAGAAACGTCTAGTCTTCTATTTAACTTGTAGCCGATATATTGTTCGATTGTTTGAATTCGCCCTAATCATGTTTGGATAGTAGCGCGCGGCTGTCTCTCGGCTCTTCTTATATTTAAACATGAACACGAGATGTGTCCCTCTCATTTCCGGGAGAGATTGGAAATTCTAGACAATTCAGTCTTCAACGACGAAATGCAAAAGCGTAGCCATGAGCGTAATTATAGTAGTAACGATAGTACTTAGTCCTCACTCCGAACGAACGTTGGCAGTTCACAGTTCACCAAACTTTTGATGAGTTTTTAGAAAAAAATCTTTCCAACTAGTTGTTTCAATCACGTGTTGTAATGACAATGGGAATACAGACTTGCAGTTCTGGAGAAAAAGGGCTGAACGTTTGAACACAATCAAAAAATTTGATTGGCACTCTCACTCTGCCAATGTCCACTTGACAGTATTAGGTGTATATTGCTTGGCAACAGCTCGAATACCAAAAACACCACCTCCTAAACTGACACTTCCAACTCAAGAAAAGTCCTATTTCGAGTTTGCGTTTGCGTTTAGTTGAGAGCTTAGCTAGGGAAAACGGTATGTCACGGCGCCGGTTGTACGGTTCTGCGATGTGTTTGTAGTTTGGTTTGGCAAGTTGAGCAGAAGTCAGAGATGAACACCATCAAAACCATGTTGTTTGACTGTTTTTTCGACCTACAGCCGACCAACGCCTGAATAGATGTAAATCTCTGGAAGAAGATCTGCCTCAACAACTCGAAGAGAATTGTGCAGGTAATTCCGCTGGTTTTTAAAATTGAGTTACTTCTAGCAACCAGATAATTAGGTTGAAAGACGAACACATAACTCATCAGAGGCAGCATTGAACTTCTCTTCTCAAAAAATCATCGATCACTCAAATCTGTTTTAGGGAGAGATATCATCTTTTCCTTTTTGAAGAAGTTTGCTTTATTTGTATTGATAAAATGGGTCTTTTTTTTCCTGGAAATGGCAACATGAAATGGTCAAATGGTAACATCTTAGGTTACTGAAACATCTGCTGGAAGAAAATATCGATTTCTAACTAGAGCTAGTGAATTTACATTCTCCGAGTCCCTAGGGAGAGAAATAGGGTGAGGCCGAATCCCAAACTCGTTAAGCTTGAACCACTTTTATCTTCAGAAAAGACAATTTTCAAAAAAACAGTGGCTGCAAATTTCTACATAAATATACCCAGAAATGTGAGAATGTGTCGTAGAAAGTTTTGGATCGATCAATCCAACTTAGAGAGTTTTATGACGGCGCAAATTTGACACATTTCAACAGAAATCTGACCAAGTTTACGTAAACTTGATTTTCTAACGTAGGTAGCAAAACTAATAATGAAGAATTCTCATTTCGTTAGCATTTCCTGTAGGTTTTAAATATATTTTGAATTTCACACAATTAAAGCAAGGCGGTCATTTAGAAAGTGATGTTTGCTCTACAGCTCTCTAGAGAGTGCTGATGAGCTCCAATTTCACACATAAAAAATAACGCCTTTTCAAAGCCAAACTTATTGAAGCAGAGGAAGATTATTGGCATTGAAAGAGGAAACTAACCCCAGTGATACTATACATATTTCTCAAAACAAATATTTGATCATGAATATGGAAAAAAAACGACGTTTATATCACAGTATACGCAAATTGTTCTCGGATTCAACACTATTTTTACGATTACTACTATTTCTCTTATGATATTTACTCTGACCATAGTTATGCCTATGCTATGTATTTTGCCCATACCGCTGTATTTGTAGTTTGATCCCTGCGTTTTGGTTGAAACATGTGAATAAAAGGCGTCAAGATGAAACTACAACGAAAGTTTAGTAACAGCCAATAGGCGGCGTAGCAATCCGTCCAACCTCATGAGAAGTTCATAAGAGTTTCTCATGAGATACCTCATGAGCTATTCGTGAACTCTCAATGTTGTAGCATGGCAATCAATAAAATTTCATGAGAAGCTCGTGCTAATAGCTCATGAGGTGATCTCATGAACTTCTGTGGGGATTGCTTCGCCGCCTGATACGTCTCTATTTCTGTAGCCAGTTGTTCGTCCGTTCACCGTTCGGAGTACCCGGTGCCCTGGTTGGAAGCCCTGTTTCTACCCGAATTCCCCTCAAAATCTATCGTCAATGAAAAATGTTTCGTGGTTGGTTTTCCGTTTTTCTAGGCTAATGTGCGTAGAGAAAACATCAGAGAAAGAATCTGAGTACTTTCTCCGGAAATATAAATATCTCACAACAATTGCAAACCAAAACTGGACATTAATTTCTTGTATAGCTAGGATCTATAGAGGTAAAAACATGTAAGTTGTTAGAGAAAAACATCTTTTTTGGTCATGAAAAAAATACAGTTTTCTGTTAGAACTTGACTGCCACACCGAAAACAAACATTTCTGAATCGATATTATAAAAATGAGTGAACAAACTGTTGATTTTGTGCAGATATTGAACGAGATTGGCAGCGGTTCGTTTGGTCGGGTTTACCGTGCAATCGCGAAACACGATGAGCGAGGAGTATACGCTATCAAGGTAAAAGAAACTACGATAGATAATATTATGATAGTATGATATGTTTCTAAATTTTACAACTCGTCGTATAGTTTTGATAAGACGAAAGTTCTACAATAAGCGAGATGGAGAAAGTAGTTTTCGGAAAATTGATAGGTTAGTGAATACACGCTCATTTCAGATTCAAGAGAAATCTAAGGTGCTGGTTCGGAATGCTGTGCTTCAAGTCAAAAGAGAGGCCTCCTTATTGGTTAGTTTTCCAATGACTAGTTATATCGTAATTTTAACTTCTTTGAAACAGGTTTGGTTCTGGTAACTCAAAAAATAAAAAATAAACTGTATTACAATGCCGTCCTGCTGTTTTCATTGGTTGATACCTATACCGTTCAGGCGTAGTTTAATGAACTGATGAAAGGATGAAAAACTCAAACTACAAATATTCCGTGATCTTTAATATAGATTTTCCAGCGACTCCTTCCATCTCATGTGTTCATCTCTCGGTTGTACGCAACGTGGCAGTCACGTACGAAACTATTTTCCGTGCTACAGTACCCCGTCGGCGGAATGGGCGACCTTTTCACGGTCTGGAAGGAGTACGGTAACTTCGACGAGGAAACACTGCGGATATACGGCGCAGAGCTGGCGTGTGCGCTAGGTTGGTGGTATTTGTATTAGAATAGAATAGAATAGAATAGAATGTTTATTCGCGATTGGAATGGAATGACCATCTATTTATTGTAGTTTGATCTGCATACAGCAGAAAATGCGGATTCAGATAAATGCAGGACTATATGGGAATTTTAGGCTTTTCTCAAGCTTTTCAAATCAGCAGATGCATCGAAAACGAAGTTCTCTAGTTTCATATTTTCCTCACACCTATTCGCCAGATCCCAGACCGGAATGAGAACCGAGAGAACGATTAAATTTATAATCCTTTAAAGAAGGACGATTATGTGGTCCAATCGCAACGGTTCAGTCCTGTAAACCTGCAATACATTTCTCAATTGCAGTTTAAAAGGCCGTTGACACGAGATTGATCCACATTATCGTCCTTTTTTAGCACATATTGAATTTCCAGACTTCATTCACCGGAACGGCGTGATCTACCGAGATCTGAAGCTGGAAAACGTGATTCTCGACGCCGAGGCACATATTCAAATTATCGATTTCGGCCTGGCGAAGCAGCTGGTCGATGGACAAACTACAAACACCATTTGTGGGACATTACAGGTGATTAACTTATTACGAGGGGGGGGGGGGGGTAAACCCCTAGACATTTTGATTCCCATCTAGGGAATCAAAGAGAAAGAACAATAGAAGTGTGGACAAACAAGTTTATTAACTTGGAACTAAGACAAAGACTAACAAAGAAATACAAGAAATGCATGGAGTCAAAGTAGAAAATATCTAGAAAAGAAAGCCGGTCACTTTCGGTCACGTCCGTCGTGCTCGAAACTTCTATTGAGCAAGTTAACTGTATCTAGGATTTTGTCTTGAATTACTCACTACTGTATTTCGCGCGGCCGTAAGGGAATCTAGGATTAGTGCCTTACGTTATTAAGGACTAGTGGCGTTTGGAAAGTCGAATGAAAAAAAAAAACGTTTTCAGCGTTTTAGCTTGAATCACTCTCTCATACACTTCGGGAAAATGTCACAAAGGTGTTAACTGACAATTGATTTCTGTTAATCATGAACAGCACGAATTTCTTCTATTTTGAAGAGTAGCGGAGAGCAAATCCGCGCAACTTGGTCTTTGAACTATCTCATTTCCTGGAAAATACTCAATAACAGTCAATTCCACATTCTTCAATCGATCCGGTCGTTTGCTGTCCTTGTTGAGGAAATGAAGAGGATAAAAGTGTTTCAGTACATGTCGCCCAGTGTGGCCAGTGGCGGTGGCTATAACCATTCTGTCGACTGGTGGTCGTACGCCGTTCTGCTGCACATTCTCTTCACGGGTAGATACCCATATCCAAATGCCGAGGCGACCCATCACACACAGCTCACGTGAGTCACAAGACTTCTACTATTGCTTTTTTCCTGAATGATATCAAGTTTATATATTGTAATAACTAAAACTAAACAATGAACTATGAAGTTAGCTGAATCAGGAGCTGTAGAAATTCATTTTATTATAGAAATGTTCAGTAGATAATTCGTTCTTTCCAAAGCGAGCCTATTTGATGCGAATTGCTTTATTCTGCTGTGTTTGTACTTTTACCCCGTACTTTCGGGTCAAAATTTTCACATTTTGTGCATGTAAAGACATCAAACTATAATTGTGATTTGGTAACATTCTATGTTTTCAGTTTCATCGACTACAGCACGCCACCAACTTGCAGCTCGGAGCTGGGAAACTTACTTGACAGGGTACGTCGGGTTTCCATCAATTTTTAAAACTTACTAAATTTTGAGCTGCCCATTATTGTGATGCTTTTTTGAATTGTAGAATTAATAATTTTTTCCCACCCCACGTGTTTACTGTTTTCTGAGCCGGGGAACGTCAACAATGTTTTCAGGAGAAATGTGAAGACTGTGTTTTCCAAGACCAAACTACAGTTTGTATTTGTTGATTCATATTCAGTTAGACACCTTTCCAGATGCTCTGTTCCCAAGAGTGTCGTCGCCTGTGTTGCTTCACTGTACTACATGCCCATCCCTTCTTTCAGTCGATAGATTTCGAAAATGTGGAGAAAAGAATGGTAATAGTCGGAAGTGCATCATCTTCCTATAATATGATTTTCAAGTTATTCGACATTTTGAAACACTGTTCAATCAAAGTTCAAATTGGTATAAACACACATCAAAACTAATCCTGAGGTATTGAACCACATAAATTGTAACCTCTTTCATTTTTCACTCGAATGTATCATTTATTTTCAGTAATATGTATTCTTTATCTCAACACTGCGAGTTACAGTACAACCCCGGTGAGCGACTGAGAGGTCTGGCTGAGCCACAAGTGGAAACGGAGGAAAAGAGCAATACGGACGGGGAAGAAGTCTTCAGTGCCTTTGATGAAGAATACGAGGTCAGTTAGATGGCATCAAAATTGAGTTGTAGTTTGATCGGTAATAACAGAATGAATGAGGATTCAATTACATTTGCAGAAATGAACGTACTCTACCAACACGTAACCCTATACGACAAAATACTAATACTTCTAGGCGTACATTTCCTCACAGGATCTTTTTTTACGTCCTACATACATCAGGAAAGTCTACGTGTTCATTAAAAAAGTAGTCATTCGCATCTTATCGCGTACTGTAAAAGTCTGCAGGATGGGTGGAAACTGACAATGGTGTTTTCCAACTGTTTTCATTTTCAGTTCAGTGACTTTGCCTACTTCAACGACAATTTATGATGATATCTTGCTGTTATTGTGTTTTGTTGATTTTGCATTGATGTGACTATAAAATGTTAATTACATATTCATTACGCTCATTGAAAGTCGAGAAACAGAGATGATTACTATATTTGAAAAAAGGTGTATTTGGTGAATATTAAGTTTTGGGACCTCGCAAATCTCTACAATATCGAATCTGCGGTTCTGCAACGACTCCTAAAACGCACTATTCGTGCTCTCAACTTCCGCTGAAACATTTTTGAGGTTCGTGGATATATGATTATTGGGGGAAAGGTGACGAAATGTTATGCAGGTTTCTGCAATTTAGTTTTGGTCTCTTACGTTCTGGCGAGCTCAGAGCAAAAGGTGCAAAATATACGCATGTCTGAGATTGTAGCTTGATCTGCATTATGCAGACACCATTGCGATTTATAGTTATGGTGAACTACAAGAAAATCGAATTGCAAACACAAATGTGATAAGTTTGTCAAACATTTGAATAATTCTGCACAAAACTCGATGGTATGCTCTATTTCGGGCCTAATAGAATTGTGCAGACGCCTTCTAATCTGCATTCGACCAGGAATGTCGACAATGTGGATCGAAACGATTATTTGTCTGTTCACCAAATATATTCGTTTTCAAAGGTTTTTGCCAGCTGTCTTTTTGATATTTTGTATTATTCGGTAAAATTTTCATACAGTGTGATGTTATAGTTTACTCTTAACATAAACTGACAATGGTGTTTTCCAGAGAAGACCTAATATTTTTTAATTCTATTCCGTGAAGTGCGTTGTGTTTCGAGATCAAATCAGAAAAGTTATTTTTAGCACTGCCTATATGCAGCTCTGTAACAACGAATGTTATACTTCACTTCTCCTTGATATTTTACTTTCACTTGTAAAACTCGTCTCGATTTTGGTAAAGTAACTTTTATACTTAGGGAAAATTTAGAAAAAAAAAGACCCCTCGTTGTGAAATTCTTAAACTTGCTTGGACTGCCGAAATCGGACCAAGAGCAAACTACAAACACAGATACACAAAACGACATGTCCGGCTGATTTCTCTAACCCCCCCCCCCCCCTCCCATAAAAGAGCTTTTCTCGCATGGACTATGTCTGGTCAGTGGCGATTTTTAATCAACCTAGAATCAGCCAAGGTTCAAAATTAGTAGTTTTTCACACACTACACTCGTGACTTGTGACACTGATGTGAACCGAGTTAAATCGTGGGAAAATTATTTTATGTTAACAAAACTGTCTCTCACTACTTGATTTAGAAATGTAAATTACATGAGAGTACCGAGCTTATATGAAACAAATTTGGCGAAACGTTAACAGTGCTGATTTTAGAATTGGTCCAGATGTTCATAAACGCTACTTTGATCGAAGTGGTTACTGTATCGCAAAGCTTCTTAGCGAATGGTAAATTATGTTCTAGTACACACAACTTTGACTGTAAGCAAAACAAAACAGTTATAAACAACGGAAACACTTGTTCAATTAAACAAAATTGTAAACTAATGTGATTGACGAAATATCTCTTTGAAGCAGGACGATTATGTGGAGCAATCCCGGCGCATCGGTCCTTTAAACTGCAATTGAAAAATGTACGGTAGTTTAAAGGACTGAACTCTGAACTTCCTGGGACAGAGACGTCGTAGCACTAACGCGAAAAACCTTTAAATTCAGCATGGTCACAGACCATATATGGGTGAAATCGACTGTGGTAATGGTAACAGACGTCGTCGTACTCCCAATGATAGCTGGATTGCCACTCGTGACGTAATCAGCGGTCCGGCCAGAATTAGATACGTACGTGCTAGAGGTGCCACTCTGCGCAGCTCAGCCATTTTAAAGGGACCGTTCCTCTTGAATTAGGAGGTTTGAGCTGATTAGTCGATATTGTTCACATTAAAAAACCAAAATCATTCATATAGGTGTCAACTTCCTGTCTTGCTCCGTGTTCTCAAAAATGTGGCGCGACCACGCGCACGTACATACACCGCCGAGTTCACCTACGTACAAAATTTTCAAAACGTCCATAAAATTACAAAACTATATTCAAAACATGGTCAAAACTACCAATATCGACTCCGTGAAGAAAAATTTGTAAATATCATGAAAACTACAAAGCAGTGATAGATTAAGGATTGCTGCATTACAGTAACCCAAATCCTGTTGGCTTCTATTTTGCTCTGCAATAATGTGATTTTTTGAACTTTCTGTACGTAAGGTATGAACTACCAACTTAAAACAGAATAAATGACTTCTTTCATTTTTAAAAAGTTACCTACATTGCACATTATAGAGGTACGGTCCCTTTAATTCATTCGAGCTTGGTTAAAAGCTTCACTGACACACGAAAGAAGTTCTTTAACTCCCATTAGGTGTTAACGTGGAAACATTCTCATTGCGTATTCTTTTGAAAAAAGTTTTTTTTTCAAAAAGCATAAGCATTAAAATGAAAGTTGAGAGATAATCTTAACTTTTGCAATTAATACTTTTTGAGTTATCATGTTACTATACATCGATTCTGTAGAACCCAATAAAACAATATATTGAAAATGTTTCGTTCTGTTTGTTTTGATTTGTGAATAGAAGTATTCATACATGTAAACATGATTAATAGAAAATTTAATGATTAGAAATGATTTAGGTTCATTTTGAGTGGTCTAGTAATGTTAAGCAATTCCAAACTGGAATGCTGATTTGGGATGTGGGGGGGAGGGGGGGGGCTAACCCGGCTGGATCTGGGTGCTACGACGTAGGAGTGTCGTAGCACTGAAATCGTCTGGGACGCGTAAACAGGGAGTAGCTTACCATCGAGAGCTACGACGTATCTTACCCCAGAGGTTCAGAGAAGCGTTGGGATTGGACCACATACTCGTCCTTCTTTAATTAGAGAATTCGCGGACACTGTGCCCTTCGAACCCTGAAAACTCATAACCGAGCAATGCCTTTTCATGTCCTCGTCCTATTCGATTTCATCTAATAAGCGACCGGAAATCTTCTTGTTCGCTTTTTTCCATGACTTCTCTGTGAATCACATTTGCACTCATCGCATTTTTCACATTTCACCCGTTGTCATTCATATAAACGGGTAGAAAAAGGGATACCAAACTCGTTTTATTATTTAATGCGATGTTTTTGGTTATTGGTGAACTTGTTTTGAGGTTCAAAAAGGTGTTCCATCAAAATAAATTGTCTCGTATTAGTATGAAATAAAAACAAATACTTGAGTGAGGAAAAAGTTTCAAAAATATATTGAACAAAAGCTTTGGCTGTGTAGCTTCAGAATAGGGTACAAAAGAGAAGAAAAGGGCATATAATAGGGACTAAGTGTTTTTTATCTACCCTAGGAGGTACGTGTTCCGCCACATCTCTTAGTTGTGCACAGCAGAACTGACAGCAATGATCTACGTTATGTGGCATTTGTTCGGAGAATTTGGTTATCGCTTCACATCACATGGCTCCCTATTGTAATTCCAGGATAGATAAGAAGATGGTGAGAAAAGACATTTTTTCACTACTCTCTTTTTTAGACCACAACTTTCCATCTATATTCATATTTTTCAAAGTTTTTTTTGGTGTAAACTGACTTGTTGTATATGTGTTTAACAACAGTGATTGCAGTGTTGTCAATTTTTCTCCGGAAATGTCACCTTCCTATGTTGATCTCGAATCCAAATTTTATTTTTTCTGCCTGCAAACTGCAAACACTGAGAGCATTAACAATACAAATGTACAATCCGAATTAGGGTATCACATCAAATTATCGTACACAATTCACAGAAAGCACACTTTTCTTGGATTTAGCGGTTTTTTTTGTGTTTGTTGCCTCTTAAATTACGCCCTGCTCAAGATAATCTTCATAATAACTACAATCTGTTCATTCTTAGAACAAACGTCTAACTTTAGAACACGGATTATAGTCGATTGTACGATTTCGCACTGATCTAAGAGTTCTAAGACGTGTTCTCATTATTTGCAAGCATATTCATTAAAGGCATTGAGAAAAGAGTTTAGAATAGAACAGGAAGTAGGACATAATTAGCGTAAACTGTCTCAAACGTGTGAAGCGTACTCTAAGTATCCATAGAAGAGAAAAAAGTTATTTTCCAACTTTCTGTGACGTCAAACGTTCAGCAAGTTGGACGGATAAAATGAGTCTGCTCTCACATTCAACTCCATTACACATTTATACAAGTTTCATATCACACATTTGACTTCACACGACACACGTGTTGACACGACACACGTGTGAACCACGTGTCTTCACAGGTTTTGTAGTTGGACACATCTGCGTTGGGGTGGTTGTGGAGGCAAGTACGTATAGCCCCTTCAGGCGTTCCGGCTATTCTTGATTCACTTTCTCTTAAACTTGCCGCCGACAATTTCTGATGTCACCTATTACTATAATTTCATTAGCTCATTATCAATGAAACATCTTATTGAATTAGCCATGACACTAACTTGTCTCAGTGGAATAATTAGAAATGACTTCAACGATTTAGCAAAAATTTAACGTCGCTGACTAACACTCGTCATAACCTTCTCATGAACGTGTTTTGTGCGTGGTTGGAGAAAAGGGGCTGCAACATCTTTGTTCCACACTATTAAAATCCCACTTTTACCATTTTCAGCTCTGGGTGATGATCAGAACGTTGTGACTTGTTGAGCAATGCGAGTATAAACTCCCAACACTTTACTTTTGCTATGGGGGACAGTCAAACTTACTGGCTGAGGTATGTCAACGGTTTCTAAGCACTCTCAAGTTATCCGACTCCTGAATTTTAGGTTATCAGGCTATTGTGAACTATCAATAATGTTTCTCTATTGAAGCCCAGGAAGAAAACCACCACTTCACTGTTTGATATCGTACTGTAAGAGATCACGTACGGGAGGAACTAAGTATAATGCCTTGAGATCTGTACTGCAGCAAGATCGGAACACAAAGTATGATGGAATTTGCAGAGATTATTACTAATCTCCGACTCAGCGTCTATTCTTGAAACCGGTATTTAGCAGGGTGACGAGGGGATATTCTTGTCTCCACTACGTAGTTTCCCGATTGTTGTACTCTACAATTACCCGGCAGTGATACTTTAAAAAGTTCATAATGATACTTTTTGCAACTAGAGTTCGGAAAATCAAATTAACATGACAATCTTCACCAAAAACCACTATTACGTGAAGGAATAAGTTATTCACTTTTGTGATTGGACGCAAAAGCAGGCAGCGTAACAATCCTTCAAAAAAGTCATGAGATACCTCATGAAATATATCTCACGAGCTTCTGACGACATTCTGTTGGTTTCTATGCTACAACCTTGAGAGCTCACGAGTAGTTAATGAGGTGTTTCTTGAAAAACGCATATGAACTTCACATGAATGAGGTTGGAGGAATTGTTACGCCGTCAAAGGGAAAGAGCGTGTGTTCGAGAAGCAGGATACCTTCCGTATGTCCACTTTTCCCAGGGAAAACCTGTAAAACTTGTTAAGGTAGACCCAGTCCTTTTAAGTTTCATTGCACTTCCGATTGTCCAATTGAGGGTATGAGGTACCGCTCCTGATCCCGGTTTCTCACGATCTGCGCGGAGCAAAGAACACCCAGCTGGCAGCTATTCATACTTCCTGACAGTCGACTAGAAGATAGAAGTGAATCACAATAATCCACTCCTCCACAAGAAATGTGACTATTAGAGAACAACTTCCTTCCGCCCGGAACAACAATCAACTATTTATATCGAAGAACAAGGAGCTGAATACAAAGTGATACTCGGGTGATTCAGTGAATATAGTGGTGTAACTCTTACGGTATGACACGAAAACTTCTACAAATAGTTTTGGAGTGTTGAAGGTACCGAAAAACGTTCAGATTGCTCTGTCCTCGTGGCCTCCCAACTTGAAATCTCTTTAAAACAGAATTTCAAACGAATACAAAACGGATCAGCCTAGAGCCTACTGTAGAAGTCCGCGTAGGAATGTAGAATGTAGTAGACTGCAAATGTAATGACATATATGAGCAGACAACTATATAAGAATCATACATACAGGGATGAACAATCCTGACTTGTAATTTGGTCCTCTCAGACAATTTCCAGCCAACTGACCCACTTCTGTAGCAGGCTGGCCATTTCTTGACGAGAGAGCCTGCAGGTCAGACAGACGCAGATTCTTGATTATTGAAAAACATTTCATTATATTTCTAATGGTGTGCTCTTTCTAACTAAGTCCGAATTGGTTTGTTGAAACCTGTACTTTCCACGTGCTACTCCCGTGATTGAACACGATTCTGCAGCAATGAGCAGGGCGGTGGGAACGTTTGACGTACTTCACCTCATTCAGAGATCTCACACATATTCAACTATTAATATGTGCTTACAAGGGTGACCAGGTTCTGTTTCCTTAACCTCAGGTCAAGGAAAGCACCCAAAAGTAGAGTTTGATACATTTGCTCTGCTGCTTGCCAAATCATAAAATATTACATATTTTTTATTTAGGGATTAGTGCGATTAGCCGAGTCCGCCCTCACAAATAATTTTGATGTCAGTAATGCAGATTCATTTCTGTCCAGCTGCTTATACACTTCATTCCCCATTAGTAAACTGCAAGCTCGCTTAGGGCTTAGGGTTGACTCTTGTCTCGTTAAGAACATGTCTCCTACACAGGCTGATCGGGACAACTATTGCTAAACGACTACAGTAAAACACCCCGTATTTCGACAGAAGTTCTTATACAATCTTGATTATCACTTTTCAGCGAAAAACGTAATCAATACGCATGTTTCAAGCAGGCTCAGCAGCATATAAACGCAGCCTAAATTAAAACCAGGATATTCTTTCTTCTCGAGTTATGCACGAGGGGACGTGTGCATGGAACATCCCGGGCCGGGTTTGGATGCTATCCCGACTGAATTGGGTGGGAAATGGCCCAATCGAGCTTGGGACAGCACCCAGCTCTCCGGCCCGGGATGTTTCATACATACGGCCTTCAAAAGTCGGTGGATGGTTGCGTGAAACATTGTCGTCATGACTTTTTCCGAACTCCAATTCCATTCTCTTCGCACACTCGTGACTCTTTTTTGTACTCGCGTTTGACCAAATCTCCCTATTTTTGACCTATGTGCTACAATTTGCGTAATTTCGTCATTTGGAAGTAGGTCAGGTCATAGAATCTGCGTGGAACACAATATTTCAGTTCTGGATAGAGCCGTTCAGCACAATTCCCGTAAAATATACTATCCTGATTCTCAGTATACTTTCCCTATAATCAAACTTTGTCCAAGTTTCATCATATTCATTTTTGCTCACTTTTGAAACGGCGTTTCCACATACATCTAGTAAGATGTCGAGACATCGAGAAACTACAATCAAATCTGCTCTGTACTAGTATCCTACATTATCGAATCACATATGACGCTGAATTTGTGATATTGATGTCGTTTCACTTATCGTATATGATGATACTGGCCTCACGGTTCTGATGGTTTTGTAGTTTGATACCTCTGTCGGTCAATCTGTGGTCACGACCTGCCACTTCTGATCGCTGCCAGATCCAACTACAATTTAGATGTGGTTACACCCTCTCCCCCTACGTATGTGAACGAAACATCCACTGATGGTTTCACTCTTTGTGAACCTGCCGTGGAGTCTAGAATCCGGAATAATACTGCTTAGACGGGTTCAATATCGAAAAGCAGATTTTACGACATCAACGGGTTTGCTTTTCTCAAACCAGGCCTACACGGTGTAAGTCGCTCTGGACCGCTGTGTTTCCAGTTTGATCAGTTGCATTCCGGTCAAAAGTGGCGCGTTATGGCGGTTATCCTGATCAGACTTCAACGAAGACTTGGTCATTCCCTATGACATGATTGCACGTGTGCACCACAGTGCACTTCATTGTGATTGCCAAATCAGCTCGAGCCAGATTTCCTTTTTCTGATTCATGCACCCAAAGACGTAATATCTCCCTACTGTGTCACAGATAATGTGCACGTTCTGCTAAATCGGCTATTAGTGTGTCTTGCAAGGCGGGACCGAAGCAGCAGTCTAGTTATGGTGCGCTGCCACTGTCTACCTGCTCTTTGTTTCTTCTCATTTCAAATCACTTGACAATCATTTAAGGATGTTAGAGGCGCTGAAACCTCATGAGTTCCTCTCATTAACATATTATAAACTTCTCATGAGGTCTGTGCTTAATAGTTTGATAAAAACTATGTAGGGACAATTTATATGCACCTAAAATTAACATTATAGATCATGTGAGAAACCATAAAAAGTCACGTGATCACACCAGGCGCCTCGTAAGTTTTTCGTTTCCCATACCGTGAGAACGGGGTCGAAAAAGCAACCTTTCGCATTGCATCAGTGAAAGACATTCAGCAGAGTAGATGAACTTTTTCCGTCCGAGCGTCCTTTCCGGCGGGTTACTGTATGTCCGGTTTTTACTTTTTGAGTTTATTTCCGGTCGTATTGAGACAATCTCAAAGGTCAAACTACATTTTTGTACTCTACAACTTAGATAAAACATTGTCATTTTCTCGGACCAGCTTGAAATCAACTTATACTTATACTTTGCAATTTTCCGCTATTTCCGTTTAAATTTCCTTTCAGGCGGGTTACTGTAAGGCCAAACTACATAACTTCTCTATACTTGCCCAGAAGCTTGAAATATCTCCTTTATCCTTCACATAATTTTAATTGCATTTTTGAGATATGTAGAGAGACGTTAATCAGATAATGCAATTAGTTGAGAACATTAATCCGCTAATTCCGACCTCTATGAGTGCAGTGGGATTCATCTCATGATATCTTTGAACTAATCTACTTAATAAGGAAAGGTTGTAATAATCTCTTGATTCCCGCCCATTTATTTCTATTTTAACCGCGTTGTCAGATTGAACGCGTTTTCGACAACTGCTCTAAGGTTAAAAAGCGAGTTGTTAACCAAGGTTCGCTAAAAACCAAAGTTGTGAATGAACAAATGAAGAGAACAAATGAAAACTAGATGTACATTCAATCAATTCAGGTTGTAAACTAACAGAGATCTTGTAAAGGGATAAATTGAGATATCCACCACTAAGCAAACTTTTCCGACACTCTTCAATAACTTAGTTTAAACATTACAATATAAATTCATTAAGTGTGTGAAATTTCTTCGATTGGTCTTGATTCTAATTCACAACCTTGTGTTCATACTTTGAAAGTGTTGGTCATGTTATGGCGATCCCATGTCTCATCAACTATTCCTCTCAGCTGATTTCCGTGTTCCTAGCGTGAATTATGACCTACGTGACTCATGTTCACGTGCTATTCGGAAGGAAATAAAAATGTTTCTTCCCTCTTTCTCACGATACAACCCGCCTTCCTCCGTTCCCCCCCCCCCCCCCCCCCCCCCCCCCCCCCCCGACTCTCACAGCTTAGACGTAACCACGTCCCCCTCAACTAGTCCACTCTATTTATAATATTCAATCGAATTAGTAGATGTTAAATGCATTTCAATTATTGCCTACACACTTCTTCTATGATTTCCTTTAAAGGAAGAAGATAGACTACGGTATATCTTACTATTGCTGTGTCTTTCGTCTAAAAAACTGTTCTCACTCTTTCTTCCCTTCCTTATCTTATATGTAATTTTGTATTACAGATGCAGTTCAACCTCCTAGTATTGTTACAAGTTCCCCTCTTAATAGCAGCTCATTCGGAAAGACATAAGGTGAGAAACTATACAAGTAACTTCCCGAACTTTTCGTGGAATAAAACTTATATACAACCGGGAATACATATAATAACATAATTTCCGAACACCAAACTAGATTTACTGAAAAAATAAAGTAGATTTTCGTAAGATGACTACAGTAATCCGCTACAGTAACCCAGCCAACCATTCTTCGAGACCAAATTGTTTAATTTCAGTTACGGAATCGTCTTCACTCGATACGTGCCAATAACACCTGCTCCATATTACAACAGAAACCAGCTGGCCTGACAGGTACGTGCTGATTCGTGCATTCAGTATAGTCGTCGTCAACGGAAAGGCAGGAGGGTACTGTCTATCTCATTTTCCGCTGTGTACGCACAAATATCTTCGATTCCAAAGCTTATCCGTCATGTGCTCTAATAGCTAAGTGGTTTAGCGCCCTGCTACGAAACTTTTGCTCGCAGGTTGGATTCCGGCGAGAGACCGAAATTTATAAGTTTGGCACTCACTATACCACGCTTCGTTCGAGTTCGTAGTGTTCAAAACGGTTCTGTTGAAAAGCTATGGAATTTCAACACGACTACTCCTTGTTCACCGTTACAAAGCGTTTCTTTTGCAGTTTGAGATGCGTAATCTATCAAATGAGAAAGAAACTGAATTGACTCTGCTAAATTGTTGTCGTTTCCCTCCAATTTTAATCTAATTCTAAATTTCAGTTGTCTACACGCCTCGATACACCCACGCTCTTCGACTGAAACTAGCAAAAGAAGCGGAAAATATGGGAAATCCGTACCTCACCCAAGTCACGTTACCAGAAGGTTGGTAACGTTTTCAGCGTAACGTTTCACGGCATGTTCACGTATAATTTGATAACCATCTTCTCCCAAATATACTTCCCAGTTGGAGAAAAACTTAAATCCTTTTAAATGATTCGATAACGTGAAGAACATCCTTTACGTCATGCCACATAATTTTTTTAACGTTAGTTCTAGTGAAAATCGCTAAAAACCTTTCTCTCACGTTAGAACCACAACTAATCTCGATATATGGCAGCGAACACTTTCTTGTTTCAATGGTTTGTTTGCGTTCCCTCCAGCTCGGAACGGAACTATGACTTTTGTACTCGATCTGTTTACAATTCCCGCAAACGGCTAATCATTAGAAAGGCTATTTTAATCTAGCAACATTCCAGACGACAAAACGGATACGGTAGTTCTGGAGACGGAGCACAAAACGACGAGGTTACGATCGCGTATCCGACACAGTCAGCAGGACCTGCTGTGCGAACCGCACTCCTTCCATCCCGGGGAGCTGGTAGTAGATCAGGAGCTAGTGTCCTGTTTTGAGGTGATTATACCATAACAATAACAACATAGATACAAAAAATAAATGCACAGTTGTATGAATCATTCATAGTGGAACAACAGTGAAATTAAATCATGACGCGACGTTAACTCAGTCGTTAGCTTATCCACCTATCTAGAAGCTATATCCTGTTTCAAATACGTAGATACGAGCAGGTCTACTGTAGACATATTTCTGATGTGTACACGACCTCCTTAATATCATCTACTCCAAAAACTTTTTTCAATTTCCAGATCTGTCGTGCCTGTCACCCCGGTTCGCTACCCATATGTTTGCGGAGAAACCGTAGAGTTACCAAGTGAGTTATTCGAGAATTATTTTTAAAGTCACGTAGAACGTAATCGAACTACAACGTAACTACCTAGTAATCTAACTACTTGATTAACGTCTGAAATGCACTGCGTACCACTGCAGTTTACTTTAAAGTCTAGTTTTAGTGTACTGTATAATATCGATTTTTTCCAGAATCGGCCTCACCTGTCTGTGTACATACGACGAGGAGAATCCCGTAACGAAGGCAGTTTTTAGCATTCGTCGAGGCAAGTAACCAAATCGTCCTATGACGTCATTCCGGTCACGTGACGTTATTTCGGTTCCGGAATTCAGGACAATAGAATCTCCAATCCACGGACGTACACCGATCCATCCATAGTATAGATAATGCACGTGAAACGTCCAACACATCAACGAAAGTGCACGTTTTCTAGCGTTTCACGTGACTATTTACTACTAGTAGTTTAATTTCAAGGACTGGCAGTTTTTGCTGCCAGCCGTTAGTCGTTTCTGCCAGATTCCTAAAAACCATAGGCACCAATTCGCCGAAACTTAGTTACAGATATGAGCAATTGTTACGTTGTATGAAAGACATATGAGGTAGCCTGATTCGTGACACGGGTTTAGTTTTTGAATATGTGATTCAATATTTTATTATATTACAATTTCCCTCCCAATGTACACTGTTTAGAAGAAGCTCAGCTGTTTTGTAGAGTTAATAGGATCGAATCCAAGTATACTAAGCTGAGCAATCGATAGCCATGTTTTACATTGATCAGACAATCAATATGGCCTATTTCAGTTAAATAACCTGCACCGGCTGAGCTTCCATAGACTCATGTAGATATTTGTTGTTTTATTGATTTCATACTACACTCTCCTACATATTTATTGTTCACGTTAGCATACGTGAACTAGTCCAAATCAGGTATTTTTACGAGCTTGTACTCCATAATAAGCAATATGTACCGTATTATTTGATCTTGCACCGAGCCCTTCAATGATCTATGAGCTTTATTGATCTGCACTTATCATGTATTTGTCGTTGTTACTATATGCATATTTGGAAATAGGAATGAAGTTTATTCTTGAAACAGTTGAAACTATGAAAAACAATTGAAAAAAGTGAAAAACAATAAAGTACAACAAGACGGAATCAACAACATGTCTACTTCATGAAAAATAGAAAACTCGAGATACCCTAACTGATTCACGAATCACTCTGTGTACCGGGAGACATGAAAAAGTTATGATAAATTTGGGAATAAAAAGCGAGTTTCTGAGAAAAGTGCACCCATCTTCTAAGCAGATTACAAAACAATCGGCTGTCACAATCCGTTACAATCCCGCTAAGTCCACCATCACTGCGAAGAGCCGTTCACGGACTACGTGACGTGATTCAAAGCCTCAAAGCTCCTTTGTAGTGTTTTTGTAATGTTTTTTTATTTATTTAATCAAAACTAGCCGGGCCTATTTGCCGAAAAATCATACCAAAATATTCCTTCACAACCGAAGACACAATACAAAGAGTTTTGCAACAATATGAAAGCTAAACGGTATTATGAACTCGAACCTAAACTAGAAAACCTGCAGTGTTTTGTAAAAAGTATCGTAGTTTACAAATTTTCAACACGATTGACAATCCTATCCATCCACCATCTATTTGGAGTTCAAACTTCATCCACAAGAATGTTCTGCAGCTTTGGCACAAGTTGCTCGAGCTGCTTTCGAGAGTCAGCTGAGATTGTGTCGTCAGTACACCTGGGAGCACAAATTACATATAAGGTTAATGTAAACAATATTGCAAACCCACACCGATCAACACGTGACTTATTCCCAGCTCAGTTTAAAGAAATATCAAACTACTTGTAAACCTGAGGTCGCACAATGAACGATCAAAAATTTGCTACAAAAGTTTCACATCGAACTCAAATGAAAGTGAAATCATAGAAATAAGAGCTGTTCCCAATCAGATACAGGAATACCAACCGTATGATTCGCTAAGTGGTTCAGCCCTCAAATGGCTGGTGAACCTTTTCTAAGTTTTCATTGAACATTAAACTCAAAAGTCAAAATCAGGAAATGGGTATAGTTTGTTCCACCCACTTATAACCCTTTACAGTAATCTGCTAACACTTCCAGGTCAACGTTTACTATATTAGCGTATTCAGAACGCCTCAAAATGTTCATAGTGTCTTCTGCATGTTTACTACTACTAACTCTAAAAATTTGAAACCAAAGTAATGACTTTTTCATTAGTAAACACCCCCTTGAATAATTGACGGATTACTGTAGGAGTACATCGATTGGTGAAACAGACTATAGCGCGAACTGCTATCGGCTGGCAGCGATTTAAACAACGACATTTGCTAATTTCGCGCATAGACCTCTCTAATTTTTCATTTTAACCAATTTTCATACAACACAAATACTTACTTTTTCAGAATGGCCATAATCTTGCTGGTGACTTCAAATGCTGGATGCAGCTTGCAGTAGAACATTATCATTCGCAGCATGGCTGCCCAGGCACTGCCACGAACTTGTTTCAGGTTGGGCCTGAAATGAATAGCAAAATATTATTTTCGGATTTGAAGACTCAAATGGAAAACTCATTCCAAGCTAAAATCTAATTCTATCAATTACTAATGCCTTTAAATAAAAATAAAATCGTGATCGTATACATCAGATTTAAATCTGTTCTTGCATCAATCTAATCCAAGGATAAATCTTCTTTTTATTTAATATTCAAAAAACTCACTTGTCATAATCGATGCATGTGACGATTTGCAGGAAGATCGGCACTGAAATGATTACTGTCAACAAGAAAGTCTCAATAAATTGTCCGGAAAACTCTTAAACAATAACCAAACCATCGTTTTAAAACAATGTCAGTCATTGTAAAGTCTTTAATTGCTCATTTATCTACATTCGAAGAACGTAGAAACACCTCAACATGAAGAGAAGGACGAGATAGAAGAATTTAAAAAAAAACATAGTTAGCACACAAGCCGTATGGGGTTATGGGAATTTACTCGGAATCTCAATGTGTGATGATTAGGACTTTAAAACGTCACTTTTCGAGTTTCAAGCTTCGAATGAAACTCACATTGTTCAGCTTCCAAAAACATTCCTCGTTTTCGCTGACAATCAAGGATCTCATTGAGACAGTAGATACGGTCATCTACACCTGGAAACAATATTGATTTCATTTGACGGGATCACTAGTAGGTGTCTACTCAAATGTGTAGGCGGTTTACACATGCAACCAAAATGCAACCCGGTTGCATGTGTACAAAACTATTGGTTGCTTTCAAATGCAACCAGCTTGCTTTTCAAATGCAACCAAATTTACCTTTTTGGTTATGTTAACTGCTTTTAGTTGCATCTGAGATGGAACCCGGTTGCATGTGTAATTGGCCAAAAGTGTACAGTAAACGAAATATCAGGTTTAATAATAATTTAATAAACATAAAACATGTGAGACTATCCGAGAAGTACATGTAAGACTATCCGAGTTGTATCTAACAAATGCATGAAAAACTGCCAGCAAAGAGTGATCATACCAGATAGATGTGCGAGTTGAAAAGTATGACAGGTTCAGAGATGATATTAGGCCAATGACATGAAAATTAGTAGGGTACATACACACGCCCTCAATATTCTACTATTCTACAAAGAATTATGCATTAGCAACGAGCACATTTTCCAAGTTTCGTGGCAATAGACTCTATTTTCTGAATGTTGATAGCCATCTTAATAATGTTACGATAACATTGTCTAATATTAGATTTGAACGTACTCATCGAGGTAGAAGCCATCAATTCACTTAGAAGAAGTTCATACTGTATATGACCTTCCGGCAGAATGAAGGAAGACTTCATCGCACGATATTTTTCGATTGAAAAATCAGAGGGGTCCTGAAATAAACAGTTATAAAACATGAATAGCCAGTTGAATTTCATTAGCAGTGTCATAACATTTAATCCAGTCAAAATTTTTCATTTGTTTAGTACCGACTTCCACTGTTGATCAGTTTTACATTTCAATAACAAGAACGTTGTATTACTCGTTTCATTATTGAAAATGTGTGTATATACACTAAAATTTGAAAAATAGCAAAATGCAACTCAGAAGGAAGGCAGCAGTGGACTGGAAGATGTATCCTCACTAGCATTCAGTGGAGAGACCAGTCTATCTATCATTGTTACACCAGCCGGGATCGAACCGGTGGGGTGCAGGGTGGTGGCGCGCGGCCAACCACTCGTACACCTGGGCTATGCGGTGGAGAGAAGACAAACTGATATCGATGCCAGACAATTACCAACCTCATAACCAAACGGAACTTCCAGAAGACTATCGTTAGCACAGTCGTGCGTAGAACATACTCTACACATACATTCAAATCCTCTTCCCTCGAGGAATTCCTTAAAAAACAACACATGTAAAAATGTATGTATACTAAGAAACATGTCAGCAAATTCATTAGGAACTAAGTTTTCTATTAAACAAACATATAAATTGATAAATAACTGATTTTCTAAATCTTCGCCGTAGAAATTCGCAAAAACTCAACCTCACACAGACTATTCTGCGAAAAGAAACCAGTTTATTCATTGAAAAACTCCAAATGGCATTAGTTTTCATTGAACAAATGTCAACCTTTTCAGATAAATAAATTTCCTTTCGCATTTAGGCCAGATTGTCTGCTTTTCTCACCTTTCTCTGTTGGCTGGAGCGGCTGTGGAATTGTGTTCCGTAGTTGTCTACCAATTCCTCGCCTTTGCGAATTCCCTTACTAACAAAAATGAAGCGATCCTTGTCGAAGCTGAAATAAGTGCTATTCCTATTTGAGAAAGATCACTTTATGTGTTCGTTGAGGCGACATCTTGCAATACAGGACCGCAGTTATCGGAAAGTGATCTACTAAACACAACTTCCACTTTGAAATTCACAAAAAAAAGGTGGACATTCTAAACCTTGCACGTGGGAAGAGATAAAGATGTGGCAAAATTTTGTTGAGACATAGTTATGAGCGACCCCGCAAAAACAAACCACACGCCATACAAAATCAGGTATACTCAAATCCCATCTTACTGGTGGTTGTGTGAAATTGACAGTACTTCTGAACAGAGGGCTGGCACCTGTCGTGCAATAGTACATCGTAAGTCGTAAGGGATACACTCTGTTTCCCGCATCGGCCACTCTCTACAGTATGCCATGTAACATGTTGAGACTGATACTACACCTCAAACGACCACTATATCTAATGTACGAGTACAAGAAACTTACAAACTAAATACATTGGCAGTGCAGGAATGATTCATAAGGCATGCGATGGGAAAAAGACCAGTACCACACGGGAGATCCGTCCTACAACATTATGACAATAACTAAATATATTGTAGAATAAAACATATTAGCATACACCAGTAATGTTGTCCGAGTGGCCACAAAAAAAGAAAACTGGATTATTTTTGCATATACTGTGGGAATTAGCCGATTCTTGATGGAAAAGTATGAAGTTTCACGTTTTTGAAGAGATAACAGGTTACTTTCTGTTGAATAGTCGCACCTTACTATAGCATGGATATTGGTGAGCTGAGTAGCTAAGATTGTTTCAGTAGACAGCACATGAATAAGAACCCCGTAATCTTAACGACATCGAGAACTCAGAGTGTGCAGGTGAAAACATTGTGATCATTATAAATGATCTAGGAAATAAAAGTAGGGCATCAGATTTGTAAAAAAAATAGAATGATATACATACAGCTTTTTCAGCAGCTTCTCGGTTGAGAAAATGGTGTGTGCGTTGATGGTAAGCCGTAAACAGACTTGTCGGAAAGCGGTACGGAACACGGAAAACGGAACAGACGCCCAACCAGGATGCTGCAATGACCATACTCTAGTAAAGTTGTCCAAACATTTCGAAAAACTGCAAGGGCGAGAAAATTTGACTACTTTTTTATGCAAACTGATGAAGTTGAACATATTAAAATGCAAAAACGGATTCGTTCTCGTAAAATAATCGTACCTTACTAGTGTGTGGCTAAGACAAGTATCCTTATAGACTACCCGAATGATCTCAAGAGTGTCGTGAAAATGGTGTTTGTGTATCTAGGGATATCTACAAACACAGCAGAACCGTCTATCCAACCCCAGAATGCACTCGGATCAAACCACAAACTATAACTATAATGACTAAAGAGCACAACAAAAACACTGTTCACCTCCCTAGAACACTATACCAGACACAGATATGATTAACATCCAAAAGAAAAACATATTCAACTATGTCCTGATCGCGTTTTACTCTCCCTATCGGTCATGGCAGTCCCCGGCTGGTTCCGAATTATATCCACTATTCACAGAAACACAGAATCTTGCTGAATTGAATTGTGAATCCGACCAAAAAAGCGATTGAAACAAGGCCCCGAATGAGGGTGAGGGTGATTGCAAATCACGTCATATTATCGAAAAAATAAAATGTCAGAGACTAGACTATAGTCACTACAGTATACCTTGTTCCAGTAACATAGAAAAAGTAGCACATTATACAAATACAACCCGGATTAGAGTAAACAACTCACATTCTTCAAAACGGGGGCAAACTTCTTCAGAAAGTCGTTCAGAGGACTCAAGTCGAGCGAAATTTCCGCCTTTTGTAGGGCCATAACCGATCGGAAGTCAGACGAGCACAGTCCCCCCTCCGGTGTACAAGAAGACGGGTCTGATTAGAAAACTTAATTAGTAAAAAATGTAATCTAGAGAAAGTTTAGAAGTTTTAAAGTTATTTAGATGTAATTTACGTTGCTAGCTGATTTCAACATGTTCCAGACTTCAAGAGATGCGAGAGGTTAAAGGAGACCTAAAACAGACCCCAAAAACCGGTTAGACAAAGAATTCGCCTTTTGCGAACTTAGCGTCAAGTCGCATGGTTGCTACAATGTGGGAATGCCTGAGTTGTAGTTTGATCTCATTACACACCATAACTAACCAACTCGCAACGGAAAAACAACGAGATCACACCACAAACACAATGAGATTGGGTAACATACACCGTTTACGCTTGCTTAGTTGCACAGTCACGTGAAACATGTTCAGCACAGCAGAACTCAGAACCCTGCAATGACAAAGGCACGATGCCTCATTAGAATGCTTACTTTACGTCACTATTCAATTTACATACAGTATAGGCGCAACCAACCTTTGATGCAGTCCACAACCTCTTGTGCGGGATAGGAGAGAAGTATTCGGAGGGTGAGTTTGGCTAGACCCAACTGATCGAGTTCGTCTGCAAACGGACCTTCGAAGGGCGAGAGGGCGCGGTGGACGCTGGGTGCACATTCGTCACAGCTAGAAACATAATCAATGAGGGTGAGAGTTGCAAAAACAAGCTCAAAACTCGAGCAACTTCAAATTTTGAACTCGAGTAATGAAACAACCCTGATAAGGGCAGTGAAATCCGGGGGAATTGAGATGAGGTTACTTGGACACTACTCGTGGCAGTTGGAACGTCGACCTCCACTCAAGACACCAGCATACAGGTGGGAGGGGTAGAAGTTCAATTCTTCGTTTGTACTCTCGTAATACAACATAAGAAGAGGTGACTTCAATGTTCATGTTTTATGTACAACGCATCTTGAATGAACTATTTATCTGATTGGTTGTTTGGTACCCTAACCGGTTTTCGGAAACCGTAACGAAATTCTAAGGCAACCTAAAACAGGGACAGGGTTACCGAAACCGGCTAGGTAGATTACCAAAAAATCGATGAGATAGAGAAATGACCAGAATCTTGCGAAGCGAAGAAAACAGATGGGATACGACAGATTGATCAACTCACTGGTGCTTGTTCCCGACATCCGCGAGACAATATGCACACTTCTCACTGTCTATAGAAACTACAGTACCCTTTTCTATACAGACCACAGTTCCTGGAGGAATGTCTTCAATGGCCTGTAATAAGATGTCGTTGTCGAGTAATAGCTTTGAACAGAAAACTCAATGTTTCAATAGTACTTATACAAGATTACAATAATCCTGTGAAATAACTCAAGTTTGGTACCTTCTAACACATATGAATATAGTGTCCCTATCAGAACATACGACAGAACAACTGAAATACACCGTACCAAACCAAACTTTATTTACAATAAAACTAGAGACACTTATGATAGTATTGTTACCATTCATTCATTCCATTCATACCGATAAGATAAGTTTGGTAGTGCAGACGTTTGTTTTTGTCCAAGATGAAGTCCACAAATACGTTTAGATGGAAATGTTTTGCTTGTGAATAGCGTGCGTACCTTCACGTAGCGTCCACGGTCGCTATCCCTGCCAACGTCAACCAGACAGCACAGCTGCGGATACTGCGAATTCGGCACGAACGACTCCATGGTCTTCAAATTTCCGGTACTGGTTTCATATCAAGCATGGCGGAAGTTTCTTGAAACATATTGATAGGTTCATCCTATTTCTACTCGTGAGCTCGATAGAATGTTTAAATAATTTATATAGAACACAACAATCAACAATTCACGAACAGAACCCCTCATCATGAGATGAGGCAGAATGGAGATGCTTGGTATGATATACATAAAAGTCAAAAAGTATCAAATGAAACAAAAAACAGCCGTGAACATACAGTGCGTTAGGCGATGAACACCATGAAGGTCTAAACTAAGAGTAACTACATATACTTGTAGCGAGAAACAGATATATTATATATACCGTACCAAACCAAACTTGATTTACAACAAAACTTGAGACACGTATGATAGTAATGTTACCATTCATCTCAGAGGAACTCATGGTCAACGCAGAACAAAGGAAAATCATTGATTATTTCAGGTTACTTTCCGAGATGGTTAACCACTACATCCTCTGCAACCGCAATGTACACATTCGATCACACGATCAGCGTCCAACTTGCTCTTCGGAACTCGACAAATACAGTTCGTTCCGAAATTTGTATCGCGCGTTTGTACGCATCTGTAATAGAACAGTAAGCTCTAAGCTGTGTAAAAAGTTATCAAATGGAAATACGTTAATTTTTATTGAAAAAATCAGCTGTTAAAGCGATCTTTTGAGTTCAAAATAAACATAGAGAAGCTACATCCAAAACCAAGTTACGAACATATGATTTCTTATTTTGTCGTGGACTACAAATCTAGCTTTTCTAGTTTCCCGACAATTACCGAGCTTAAAATAGCCAAACTTACTTTAGACAACAAAGATTTTCATATCCCTGCTTCTTCCATTTTGCTATGAGTTGAGCGTCAGCTAGCCGAATCGTCAGACAGAAATCATACAGCTCCTTCGAAATCGCTTCACGCTTGTAGTACAGATCATAAATATATCGAGATCGTTGATGATGAATTCTGAATAGAGAATATTAAAGAAGAACATCCTTCCATTGTTGAAAAATGAACAAAAAAATTTCTGTAGGGGAAAGGGCGGCGACCTTCTCACATTGTCAGCAACCCACTGATTTTGAACAATTTGATTTGAACTGATCTGATAATTATCACACCTTCCCCTTCCCCGGAATTCGATTGTGAGCAGTTGAACGGTTTCAAAACACCCTCGGGTTTTCCGGCCTCGGCATTGCATTAACAATAGTGGGGTTCACATGATGTCGATAGTCTATTATAGTTTGTTCCACCCACTTATAACATTCTACAACAGTAATATGCTCCAACTTCTAGATCAAAGTTTGGTATGTTGGCGTTTCTGGATTTTCTCCAAATTTTGGTGTAGTCTTCTGCACCTTTACTACTACAAACTCTGAAAGGCTGAAACCGAAATAATGAATTAATCATTAGAAAAAGCCTGCTGAATATTTGATGGATTACTGTAGAAGGACATCGATTGTTGGAACAGAGTATACACCTAAAACTAACGGAAAGACCCAATTTTGGGAGAGTTGAAAGAGTGATCAATTATATTTCAGGTTAACAACGGCTCACCTAAGTAACCTGAGAAGGTTACCAAACATGATAGGTTTCTTCAAAATTAAACAGGTTGGATAAAAATTAACCGACAGGTAAACCGAAACCGATTTTCACAACTGGTGATGGTGAGCTTTAGTAGTTTGTGACGGTTCGAAAGGTAAAACTGGGATAGGAACCAGGATCACGTGAAATATTCCGTTTTTCAATTCAAATTTCAGGTAAAGGAATATCAATGATTTAGCATGAAACATAGTCAAATTGCCATGCTTTTAGCTAAGTTATCACGTTGTTCTATTTTTATGACTATTTGAACAATTTTACTGTATTATGGGCGAATATGACTAATTTGTGATTGCCTACCTCAGAATTGGCCATAGAGTTTCCGATCTTCTTTTCCCGTCATGTGGGTCAGTCTCAGCCTCACGCATTCGTGCTTCAAACTCTTGGAGAGTGGGTTCGATGAGATCCCATCCCTCTGGAGGGGGTTTGCGAGTACGACGCAGAGCATTGGCAAGAGACATATTCTGTATAACCTAGAAATTGTATTGACTCAGAAAAACAGCTCAAAGAAAATGTGCCACACTATTCTCATTTGATAACGAGTGATATTATAACACACAGGTACAATCAAATAGGCAGCTGTGGTGTGTGAATAAAAATCAAATTTGAAATATATGCAATTGAAACGTCATGTTGACGGTGCGACTCTTCTGATGTTTTTTTCTCATTCATTTCTTTCATTTAGATTGTTCTCTACCAGAAAAGTATAAAAACGAACTAGGCCGGACGGTCACCCGGTGTGCAGCGCAGTGAAATATAACTAATCTAAGGCTAAAGTTTATATCTGAAGTTGACTGTAGTTGAATAAATCACTAGTTTAAACAGATGGGTACAATTAATCACACATATATATACATATAATAAAATTGATAAAAAAAATATTTGAAATTCGAAATTTACCAAATGAAGGGTTGCCACGAAAATTGAATACGCAATGTAACTGCCCAATATTTCCTCTCATACAGTAAGCCGCGGCATGCGTTTTTAATTGAGTTTTCGTGATGGGAGCCAAATGCGACAACCAGTCCTTTAAAGTTTATTGCTTTAAAGTTTATTGCTTTTGCGAAAACTAAAAGTATTATTGTCGGCAATACTTTAATATACAAGAAATATAAAAGGTGTCTAATAAACTTTTGAGGAAAAGGCTAATTTCACTTGGTTGAAAAGTGCTCCGAATATAAATAGCAAAGATCTAGGTCAATTTTCGCGATATTTCAAAAAAAAAGTTTAATGGACCTCTTTCATATTTCTTATTAATGTAGCACCCAAAACTAATCTTTTCTTTTTTAACACTCGTTTTTTACTAATAAGAATAGTTTTTCGTCTCTCTCTGTTTCTTCTTCGCTTCTCTTCTCTCACACTCCGACTCTCTCACTCCTTTTCTCTCTTCCTGTTTAGTTTTCACTGCCAATTTTTCTTGTCTCTCTTCGCTCTCTACTTCACCTCCTCTCTCTCTCTCTCTCTCTCTCTCTCTCTCTCTCTCTCTCTTTCTCTCTCCTCTCTCTCTCTCTCTCTCTCTCTCTCTCTCTCTCTCTCTCCCTCTTCCTCTGTCGCATTCCATTTCTCTTTTCTTCCGCTACCCAACATCTCCAATAAAAACTATATTTATTCTTAACAAGTAATTAGATCAACTAAATCACAATCTCATCTACTCGGAGCTCTTCGGCTGCACCAAAGCAGTATTCAGAGTTGAGTTCCAAAAGAGTGTCCTCCATAGTGTCGAATCCGACGGGACCTCCAGTTTGTAGACCGGCGACCCGGTGAAGGTTGGGCGTGGGGTTCCTTCAACAAATGCAATCATCAGTCATTGCAGTGGTTATATAGACTTGTTGTAACCATGGTAGACTAAAATTGTGATCAAATTGTGACATTTAAAAACGTGTGGTCGTCTAAAATGTAATATTATGTAATGTAAGCAAATACTTGCCTACAAGACTTTATACTGAAAAAGATAAGATGTGAATCGATACGCATTTTTTTCACTCTCAACGCTACCGTGAAACTTCACGTAGGAAACGAGCTCTAAAAAAATCACCTGATTCCGAGTCTGTTCACATATTTCGGCTCCAGAGCCCAGCCGCTACACAGACGATCGATAATTCGGTCGCGAGTCGCGCGCGACAAAGTTTCGAATTCGCGAAGAGAAATCAGGGCATTGGCATACTCGTTGCAGCTGAAAATATACATTTACGGAAGATGTGACAATACATACGTCGATTTATCAACCAAACACACCAAGAAGAATTGAAAGGAAGTTCAACACTAAATCGATAGGTAAAATTATGGTATGTGGTTCTCTATTTAAGTTTTATAGTTTGATTCCGTTGATTTCAGGTTAAAATACGATCAGTGTTGCATGTATACTGATCAAACTACAACAATGGTTAAGTCGCCCGCTAATCCAGGCTTCACGCTTGTGCCAAATTAAACCACGGTCCGGGCAAGTTTCATAATTCACCGCACTGTTTTGGAAGTCTTGACTAGGAACTATAATAATTGAGGGCTGGAGGTGAAAAGTTGTTCAAAAATCATAAATGTGGATAAGTGGTCGTGAAAGTAGGACCATTATGTGGACCAATCCCGTGTTAACGGTCCTTTAAACTGCAATTAAAATTTTTGTGAACCAATTCGAACGCTTCAGTCCTTTAAACTGCATGTATTGCAGTTTAAAGGACTGAAGCGTTCGGATTGGTTCACATAATCGTCATTCTTTAAGAGTTCACCCTTTTTACAGCAGGTAAACAAAACATATTTTGTAGGCAACCTATGATTCTGCAACACATTCGTACTAAATTTCATTGACACGCTGCGAAACTTTCGTTGAGCAGGGCATATAATATACAGGTATCTATCGAAACTTCTTCAAAAAACGCTGACTTCTCTTTTTCTGTTTCTTCAAAAAACGCTGACTTCTTCAAAAAACGCTGACTTCTCTTCTTCTCTTTTTCTGTTCCCCAACAAAGTTTCAATCCGACTATAGAAGTCAGATAGGTGTTTGTGGGCAGACGGACAGTTTGTTGAAAAACAGAGGCACTTTTACAACTTTTTACGACTTAAAGAAGGACGATTATGTGGTCCAACCCCAACGCTTTCGTCCTTTAAACTGCAATACATTTTTCAATTGTTTAAAGGACCGTTGACACGGGAGCGGTCCACACAATCGTCCTGCTTTAAATGTTGACGAACCTAGCCTCAGCTCTGTATACACAGTTTCTCATCATGTTCTCGAGGCCAAACGATTCGGCGAACTTCAGTTGCTCCAGGTAGTTCTCAGTGCTGACAGCCGGCTCAAGCAGGAGAAGCTGAATGGAAATGCAGGGTTTAGAGGGTAACAAGTTGTAGTTTGATCAACGGTTACAGAATCTATCTCGAACTAGCACTGACAAATAGCAGGATGCAACAACAAACACAGCAGACTAAGGTGAGAAGGCAGTTTCTGCTAACCTCTTTTCGAACGAGTCATGTTTATCCCTGAACCCTATTTTTTGGCCGCGTCTACTAGAAGAGCGATGTATAAAGAAGACTGCCTCAATCGCAAAGAGTCTGCATCTCTCTGACCTGTACACTCTCTCGCAAACGTTCCGTCAGGCCACTATAGTTTACGTTATTCTTACTGAAACTTCCACGGTGCACATTCCAAGTTTCTGACGACCGTTTCCGATACAAATTTCAACTTTGTCAAACTTTGTTTCATGCACTATTACTACTATTACTAATGAAGAAACAAAACGGAATGCCTAATTTGTTACAACACTTAACATAAACATTTACTCAGGTACAACTTTAGGAGTTTCCGTATGAATGAAAAACACTATCAAGAGTGGGTGGCTAATTGGCTTGATATTCTGTGAGTACCTGTTCGAGGCTTTCCTTGGCAATGTTCCATTGATGATCGTGACAGAATACGATGGCTGCACGGAGGAACTTGGCCTCCACCATGGGGCCACCCGGGTAGAAAGAGTTGAAGAGAGACACCAGTACCTGGAAAGGACGAATTGAAGGGAAACTGAGAAATAGAGAGAGAAAACCTATAGAAAGAAAGAAGAGATGGAAATAGGGGAGAGCTAGAGAGAGAGAGAGAGTGGAAGGGAGAGAGAGAAAGAAAGAGGACAGAAAGATATAGAAGGAGAAAGATATAGAAGGAGAGCGAAATGAAAGCCTCACCTCTCCGGGGATCACACCTCCTTTGCCACACTGAAGCTGTAGTTCACGTGAGAAGATGGCAAGCAGATTTCCTGTAAATGCATATAATAATTGGAAGAAGATAGTTTCAAAAACAATTCCAGTTGATATGATCGTTGTGACTACTTCGTTAGTGGACCGAACCGTAAAATGAGGTAACCAAACCATTTGTTTTTATACCCCACTATCAGAGATCATTTGGTTGGGTACCCCGATATTTAATCAGTGGTTAGATAGAGATATAGGCCCTACCATTGTTGTCGGTTCTAAAGGCGGTAGTTCCATGTACGGCCAGCACCCCCTTATTCACGTGGAACGGAGTACCACGAAACACCACCGTAGTGTTGTTCGGATTTTGTCTCGCCTAAAAGTAGAAACTTCAAGAATATATGAAAACTGAAGTATATTTTCGGTAAGTTTAATCTGGATGCACGCCACAATTCAGAACTTTGACCGAAAAATGAGAGATCAAACTAGAAAACAAACACAGCGGATTCTAGTCTACAACGCATACTTAGTCTTGAACTTAACTTGCATTAGAAAAGACCCTATGATATGACTGGAAGATAACTGTAAGTAACTGAGACAATGACATTGTAAAATAGTTAGCTCAAACGTTATTGTCGAAAGTACTTTTTGTAGTTTGTTCCCACGACACTTCAACTGGCTAACCCTAAGTACCAGAATAGTTCTAAAAGAGAGGGGGATACAAAATACAACTCCTCCAAGGCAATAATAACTCAGAAAAGGGAAGGGTAAAATTCAATGTTCCCTTCTTGTCTAAACCTTACCACGTCAGAAAAGTAGTCGGGAGTAGCGTATGGGTTCTTCAGTAGAGAGTCCATGACAGTACGTCTACGAGCCTGAAAGTGCACGATAAAATTGTCTTTCCTCAAATCATCTCTTGAAACTTTGAAACAAATTCCAAAAATCTTTCTTTCTCTTCCTCCTAGATAACTGTAATGAATCAGTCAATGCATTCACAAAGGTAAATCTTTCGCTGTAGTTTGATGTCTTATGAACTATTGGTGAAATCGGACCCAAATGAAACCTAATCAAACCACTACAAAGAAAACACAGTGAAATGCAACATACACTGTTTAGGCATGCTCTGGAGAAATCGAACATATCCAACTCACTATAAACAATAAAGGTAAATATACATAGATATATAAAATACCTCAATAATAGCCGGACAGACAATATTTCGGTAGACGGGGGGAGTGAAGAAGGACTCGGGTTCGAAGCCCAGCCGGATCATGTGGCCCCAGGCGCCACTCTGAGCTGCCCTGAAAATGATGATATTGTAGTTTGATCGCGAAACACGCGTAATTCACGCACCTCGATCACAAAGCAATGGGAAAAATTTGATTTGGATACACACCACAATGTTCGAATTGCCCCCGAAAAAAAGCACGGGATCAAACTACAAAAAACAGCGGTATACGGTGACACATGTCGTAGAGAGTCGCTTTGGAACGGCCGAATCCTATCACCGAGTAACATTCTCGCAGAACTTGCCTGAAAACCAGCTCCTCCACTACAGTATGAAGTTCCAAGTCGAGTGCAGCCTTCATACGGTCTTCCAGTGACATCTGAATTGTCAACAGATTTGTACTATAATAAGTTGAATAAATGAAAACATTTCTGACATCAGAAAATGCATAATTATTACGTTCATTTTTTTCTACTCATGATATATTTTCCACTCCCCTAACAGTCAAATGTCGAGACAAAATGAATAAAAGCATAATTCACTCGTTTCTGGACGAAATGTATTCTACAAAGTTGATTTTTTCGCAGCGATACGATGTATTTGCCCTATCTCACTTGAGTTTGTAGTTTGATCCCGTTGCTGTGCGTTGGAAAATCGTGAAACGAGATGTGTATCGAGATCAAACTACACAAATTATTCTATCATTTCGACAACTTACCGGTTTCCGGTTGTACTCGATGAGATGCTTGGAGAGGGCGTAGATGACCGAGTCGGACTTGAAGGCCAGCGCGGCTCGCGACAGACCGCGAAAGTCGCCCCACAGAGGACGGCGGGTCGGGTACAGCTGCAAACAACAAATAAACAATAACAACAACAAGACAACAAACACAAAAAAGCCTGTACAAAAGAGACGTCTTCCGTCCTTCCGCTCACCTGATACAACAGCTCACAGAAGTCCTTGCGAGGAAAATCATCCACGTCCAGACAATCGACCGAAGTGTCAGAACAGCGATTGGCTGAAATTTGAAAAAGATTTGAAAGATAGCCAGGTGGCGTAGCAATAACTCTAATCTCATGAGAAGTTCCCATCAACCTATATATTTTCTGAGGAGAATCTTATGGAAATCCCACTAACTGCTTGCAAACTTGTAGCATAGCAATCGATGGCATCTCATGCGAAGTTGATAAGATTTAGTTCATGAGGTGATATCTCGAGCTTAACGATCCCGGATTGCTACCAAGTATTCAATATAGCCCAAAATTAATGAATCACTGGAGTTTTCTTGAAGAATAAGGCCGCCACAATTATGAATCTTCCCGCAGTCTCGCAAAACAATCAATACCCATGTATTTGGAGGCGATGGCTAGAAGGGCACGGTGGGTGCGCAGGGAAGTTCCATCGTTGAATTTAATCGAGATATCGCCATCGTTGAACTGGGGATGGGCGAGATAGAGCTGTAAAAAACTGTTATCGATTGAGTTATCGATTTTCATTTAAGGAGAAAGAGAATAGAAAGAACTAGGAAAACAAAAAATATTGTGTGTCCCTAGTTTGTCTATCATAACGGTTTTCATTGTCTCCACCAAAAGAGAAATATCAGCATACTGTGTATCTGAATTCATGAATTCAAGCTGTGTGATACGTACTCGCTTTCCCCACGCAGTAGTTAGTTTCATATACAAAATACAAAGTGGCTTGACCTTATTGACGGTGCGCAGTTCAAACTTGACAGTTGCAACATCTTCCTTCAAGTCAACAGAAAGGGAGGGGCAATGGGGGAAGAATTCAACCATATCCTGTACAAGTGTAAATGTATATACTCTCAGTCAATTGAACAGTCATGTGAAACATGTTAAACACAGCAGAACTCAGAAACGTGCAATGACAAAGTGCACGATGCCTCATTAGAATGCTAACTTTACGTCAATTAGCGTCTTCCTTTGCAAAAAGTTCCTGGATATTCTAACTATGGGGCAATTCAATCAACGGGAAGAGATTTGAAAGTAAAAGTGTAAGGGGGATGAGGTTATACTACAACCCTACCCAAATTAGAAAGAAACGAACCGAATCGACTACTTTCGGGGAACCGTTGTTGACACCCGTCTTGATTCGCAGCTGGTACAGTAGATTCCATTCAGAGTCGCGAGACGAGGCAACCCACAACAGAAGACGGCGGCCAGACTACAAAATGAACATCAAAATACGAAAATACTTTCGAAACACTACACAATAGACCTCAAACTACGAAAATACTTTTGAAACTCTACAAAATGAACATCAAACTATTAAAATACTGTCGAAACACTACATAATAGACATCAAACTATGAAAATACTGTCCAAACACTACAAAATAGACATCAAACTATGAAAATACTGTCGAAACCACATTCACTCAGGTGATTAATTGTGAGTATAATTTTTTATGTATTCATCAATTGTCCCCATCTCTTCACTACACCGTTGTTATGTTCCAACAAACTAATAAGCCACTTATATCCCCCTTTCCGAGTTCCAGATTAGAGCAGAAAGTGAGAAACAACGATCAGACTACAACACAGACATCGGGAAAAATGTACAATGGCCCCCCACCCAACAATCACCCCCCTTGTGGTACTATTGCCCCCCACCTAATTGAAATCCTAGAAAAATCGCGCGAAGGTGGGGGGTCATTGATAAATGGGTGGGGGGACATTGTACATCTTCGACAATGAACAATCACCCCCCACAATACAAAATGGGGGGGGGATAGTACATACCCGGAACTGATGAACAATCACCCCCCACTCAACCCAAGCCTGCAGTAAATAAGCATGGTGTATAATCGCCCCCCAAAGGTGGGGGACGATTGTAGTACGAGCCCTTTTCAACCCATTTTCGACCAGGGTGGGGGGCAAATGTAAACTACTCCCAAATTCATGAAACAAAGGTTATTAATCATGACATTTTCGTTTTTTTTTGCTTTTGAGTATTGATTTTCTACTTTCTTGGAGATATTCAGAAAAGAGAGAGGAAAGTTAGATACCACGACCAAACTACGAAATAGACTTCAAACTGCGAAAGTACAATAATGATCCGTGGGAACGCACCCCAGCCACTTCCTGCTTTACATGGAAGGCAAACTTTTCATAGAGAAACTGTTCCTCGTCGGCCTCGGACAGAATTCCGTTGATGATTGCGTCATCAATCGATAATTGGACACGGACATTTGATCTATTCTCGCTATGAGAGGTCGGATCAAACTGCACGGCGGTAGAAGAAGACTGAAACATGGATGTTTTAGGGGTGCAGTTTGATCTATTATCTATTGTAGTTCGTTTGAAACACGTACATCTAATTCCTGTACAATTTTGTCACATGCAAACGCTATGAACAGTGATAGCATTCTCAAACTTCTACTGAAACACAGCAGAATCCAACTAAAACACAGTTCAAAAACAGATCGTGTACAAATTTAGTCAGACTTTGAATGAACGAGCAAACTACAAACACAGCATTGTGTGCTTCATAAGCGACACCTTTGCAAACAACTGTAAACCTACGAGAAGGTCCAAATCGAGTTCATTGAGATAGTTGGACATTGCTTTGACAGACGAGAGAAGAGAAGAGAATCGGCCTTCGCTGGAGATGACTTTGTTCGAAATGAGAATCTCATCTCGAAAATGCTCACGACAGTCGACGTGATCGCCACGTATGCTAAATTTCGGAAACTTTCCTGATACCCGTACACGGAAACGAGCAACCAGAAACGTTTTAACAGGGAAGTTTACGGGTTTCGAGTTTACGGTTAACAGATATAGCATGTCTTGGAAACTGACCAGTTAAACAGGTTTAGTTTCTCGACTACTTCGCTGATTCGGGAAACAACACGTGGCTTTTTTTTTGAAAAAAAAACTCATTAAACAAAATTGAACTGACAAACACACGATATCTCGTTGATCTCCAATGTGTCAAACGGTACCTCTGGTCTGCTGTGTTTGTAGTATGATTCCTTCACGTCACATTCACAGCTTTTTCGACGTGTCTGTAGATCATACTGCAACAACCCACGTATTTTTCCTACGAAATAGACCAACAAATCTTATTTGTAGTTTCCTCATAGAAAACATCACAATTCTTGAACTCCGGCCATAAAAGCACAGGCAACAAACTACAACCTTAACAGGTTGACACTGAATGGGACAAGATTCATTCACCAAATTCAATCTTCATTCAAAATCATCTGTTCATGGTTTATTCATAAATTCGTCGTACAATTGGGAAATATCTATCATCGTACAATCAGGAATTATCTATTATGAAACACAGAATCATTACTTCTAATACCGAAGTAAATGTTGTCAGTCCTGATTTTTGTTCAAAAGGGCCTGAATGGAGCACATGCTTGGCCTTGTCTCGGCATCCTGCCAGCATTTCGAAATCACCTAAAACGTTGAACTAAATTCATAAAACAAATTCTATTTTACATTAGTTCCAATCTCAGCTCTGTGATTTCCATAAGACAATTATTCTAATTTCATCTCCTACCCACGTGAAAAGTCAATGTTAAGATGCCAGAATGTTCTACCATACGTAATCAGAATACTCTCACACAAACCTCTGAAATTCGTTGCGGTAGCAGTTCGGGACAACTGGGCAGCACGGCAGTTTTACGAAACGTCTTGGTTCTGATTTGAGCTGCAGTTTCGTTTTCGAACGGCAGTACGCCTGAAGTTGAGGTTTGTTGAGGACATAAAGTACCTACAATCTCCAATCACCCGCGAGAGCTCGTAGAATCAGAATCTGACATACATACGAAAAAGAATCATGTTTGTCCATTACACATAGTGCTACGTCTCGACAATTGTGATTTTACTAAGCATTTGCACCTCTATGATCTATCATCTTTGTTGTAGCAGCACATGCATGTCTCGTGAGTTCACGAGATGCTAGCGCTTTTCTGCCGCTAAAGCGAACACAAAAACTAATCAGAAATACAAAGAATAGTGTTTACGAGAGGAGCTCGACCAGGAATTGTTTCCGCGCCCGGTACGGGAGCAACCCCTTCTCATGAGATACCTCATGAGCAATATCCCACGAACGCTCACGAGGGCTTTATGTGATTTTCATGAGCAAATCGTATACACTTCTCCGTAAATTGTTTCCGCGCCATAATAGGTTACGAACCTCCATGATAGATGCTCCAGACCATCGTCCCGAAGGTCCACACCATACCCTTGTGGTCATACTCTTTCGCATCCGGCAAAAGACATTCCCAAGGCACCCATCTGAAAAGATATCCGTTTTTCTGAGCCATTTACTTCCATCTCTTCTGTGTTTTCTTTAAATTTAACCCGGTTAATGTGTTTTTGTGTTGTTGCTCCCCTCTGTACACATCTTCTTTTTTCGGCCGGTGGGGCGGAAAAAGAGGGTATGGTACTGTGTACGCAGTTCAATCTAATGACGTTTCAACTGCCCAGGGGGAGGGGGGGGGGGGGTCGAATTTGAGTGGCGGACGAACAATGCAATTCTCCTGATGGTGGGGTCTAATTTCAATTTCTCGAGATCGATAGAACTAAGAACAGTGGATGGAGGTACAATTTCTCTGTCTCGCGGTGGACAGCCATACCTGCATCGATCTGTTTCCTCTAGGTACAATCTTTTTGGAAAGACTCCTGTAGACAAACCAAACACGGCAACTTTCACCTGAATGAAAAATAAATGTTTCTCTTACTTCGGCCTTGTGCGAGGACGTTGAGGTCTTGCGCCTTGATTAGTATCAGTATGGAGTACAGTTAGTTCTGTGGTGCGATTTTCAAAAAAGGTTGCCACTTAGTTTGCCAATTAGCACAATGATTCAGCTCAGTTTTATGAAAAAAATTGGTTTTCACATGTGGAAGTAGCCATAAATATACATTCGTACGTTTTATGTGGCCGTTCCCGTAAAAGAAGAGTGACGCTCGATGAGGCATATAGTCTTTTTCATTCCTACTGAGACTCCTACAGTAGGATTTCGAAACTTATACGTCGTCTTTCTCACGTACTTGATCGGGAAGCTACAGGATTTTCAAACCCCATTCTCGTTCTCAGTTACAATAAATATACGAGAGGATTTTTGCTGAAATAAATTCCCAGCGTCACAACCGCCTTTGGAAAAATTGTAAGGTTACTGTAGAAGTCTTAATAGGAATGGTGTGAACTATACCACTTGTTTTGAGGTCAACAGACAGACATCCGTGGACAGTTTCTTGTGCACAAAATCAACCATTTCGAAGTAGGAGACGGCAGAGCAGATTTGAAGCGAATAGTCGAGTAACTGCAATAAGTTGAAGTTGTTGGTGATAAGTTGTTGTTCAAGATGAAGACTTTTTTTATGGAAAAAGACAACAACATTGACTGATATTAGAAAAAGATGATTATGTGGACCAATCCCAACGCTTCGGTTCTTCAAACTGCAACACATTTCTCGATTCCAGTTTAAAGGACCGTTGACACGGGATTGGTCCACATAATCGTTCTAATTTGAGGTTTGATACATTGTATGCAATCATACAAACCGTCCACATAATTATCGATGTCTAAATCTTAGTCAAAACCAACGGATAGGACCATATCGTGATTTGTCACTCAGAAATAGAGTCAAACCTTCTCTCTGTCCACATTTCGTATCACATCGGTCAGAGGTCCTATCGAAACATCTTCTACCAACAGTGAGATATCAGTGTTTGTCACAACTGAGCCCCAGAGACGGAGAACAGCGCTAGAAAGACGTTTATAATGAATGAAACACACGTTGAAAATTTATATACAGTAGTTTTGCAACAATATTCACGTTCGTATGAGCATTCACGAATCAAATGAGTCTGTTGCATTAATGGGAACTTTCGCTATTCGTGAGAAAGTCATGCTTCCACCATTAAAGGGGGGCTGAAATGGAAACGGTTGTAGGTGCCCTGATCCATCGTCGGGGTACCCAATTGAAGGACTTTGGCAGAAAAAGAGACAAGCAGTTTGTCGCGAGCTAGCGTTTCATATGGGGATTCAATTCTGCCCCCCTTTAACAATACTTTGGCAGAGTCGCAACTGTGCAAACTGTAATGGTTGATCTGCGAGTAACTAACTCTATGCTCAATCAATATCCATGTCTGACGTCATATTCGATACAACGTACCTGTTACCAAAGTCGACCATTTTCCTTATATCCTGCAGCACAATCTGTCGCTCGTCTGCGCTCAGATCGTTGATTGTAATAGAAACTATAGGTATTGATTGTTTTTCCATCTGCAGTTTCTTGTGTGCGACTTTGCCCATTTCAAACAAAGGAGCAAGACCAGCATTCAGAGGAGTCTCGAGTGGCGCCAACTGAAAGCATCATGAAGAATTCAAAAAAGGAACTGAATAGCTTACTTCTGATCTGATGAAAGTAACCTTTACTCCAGAGTACGTATGCTAGAACATTCCGAGACGTTTATCCTGTTCTGCGTCTCTCGTTTTCGCACGTTTTCCTGACAGTCGTATCCCGGCGGGAAGTGAGAGTAGAGAAATCGCGTATGATTGGAAACAGGGTTCATGATAAATTCGACCTCAGTTCAAGTCTCGTTCAATTGTTGGGAAGAAAGGCATCGTACTTTTTTTTTACCTTTTTGGATGCTTCAGGGAAATTGTGCATCGTTATTGTGATACTGATAATCGCTCGTACGTGCAAAATGGTGTGTCACATTTCTATCGTGGATACATTTGTGTTGAAGTTCTCTGACTGAAGTTCGCGAAAAGCTCCAGTCGGAGAGTTTGGAACGAATATATGGTCTTGCGTAGTTTAGTCACACTTTTTTCGGTAACTTATATCTCAGTACAAACTAGGCAATCACGTGACAATTACGGCCAATTACACAAGCAACCGGGTTGATATCAACCAAAAAGCAACCCGGTTGCTTTTGTAAAGAAAATTTGGTTGCTTCCAGAAAGCAACCGAAAAGCAACCAAATTGCCTTTTAGAACCAACCAGCTTTTCTTTACAAAAGCAACCGAGTTTCGTGAAGTAATAGAGCTTGTTAAATTCCATATCAACCCTGTTGCTTTTGTAAAGAGAGGTTGGTTGCTTCTCAAAAGCAATCCGGTTGCTTTTTGGTTGCTTTGAAAATCAACCAAACTTTCTTAACAAAAGCAACCGGGTTGACTTTTGGTTGATATCAACCCGGTTGCTTCTGTAATCCGCCGACAATTACCTCTTTAGCTCCCCAGACGACTTTTCTTGGAATCGGTCGCAGTCTTCTGTGCAAGATCCATTTCACCAACTTCGGCGGGTTTGATTCTACCAACACGTCGTTGGCGGCACATTTCACCTAGAATCACACTACTTGTTGGCTTTTTCTGTTTTTGTAGTTTGGTCACTATTTTTCAGTTGTAAGAGAGATTAACCGTTTTCTCTAGTTCCAAAACCCCAAAAAGTCATAGCTGTATCTTTATCACCCAATTCTGTTCTTTTTGTTGAATAGGGTATGTAAACGAGATAAAATCTTAGCTTTCAAGTATTAAGCCTCTTTGCGCACTATAAAACACAAGTTGCCAAACTCACATTTATTTTTTCCACTCCTGTCGCTGTTTTCATGCACAGAGAAAATCTAGCCAACTCTCCTCCCTTCTTGGTTATCTTAGGAGGGGCATCTATCAGGATACAGTCACCTGAAGTGAGTGGCTGTGGTAATATATCAAGCACTCAGATTTCAATACAAAATATGATTATTGATCGCGCCTACCGCGCATCTAGGACTCAAAAGATAATTTTAGCTTGTACGTTGAATGAATGAATGAATTTATGACGCAAATGAAGCGTGTGATGAAATAAATGGATACAATAGCAAACATTGTCGGGATTGCAAAGACAGTATGGTTTATAGACGCGGAAAGATATTACAACAAGTTGGAAGCAAATTCTACACGGAACCGAAAACATAGGTAATATACAGTACAATAATGAATAATATGGCAATAGTTACGTAGTAAACAGTCAGTCAATACAGTACATATGTCACAATATTATTTTATTATTCTTCGTCTCTTCTTTACATTGATGGAAGTGAACGTAGGAATGAAGTCGTATCTCAAATGCTATCCTATCCGGCCGAGGTATGCAAAACAGTGAAGTAGAATTATAACGCAGCGTCGGATATTCTCGTTCAGTGGTGCTAGCCTACCTAGTTGTGGTAGGACGTTGGCAATTTGTTCCTCCAGAAGAAGAGAAGCCCAATAGAATGGGAGAAGACTCGTGAGGCGGTGCGCACTGAAACAGATGGAATATTGAAGGGATTAGTTTTTGAGCCGTACGTATGGTGGGTGCCAAATTTATATACTTTTGTCTCTCCTCGGAAGCGAACCTGCGAGCAAAATATTCGTAGCAGGGCGCTAACCACTGCGCTATTAATGCCATAACCGGCAAGCTTTGGAATCAAAGACATTTGTGCGTACACAGCGGAAAGTAAGATATACAGTACCCTCCCACCTTTCCGTGGGTGACGACTACAGCAGGGGCGCGTTATATAAGAGTTGCTCAGAGAATATGAAGCTCAAACTTTGCATGCCCGTCTCAGCAGCTGTGTTTATACCTCAAAACATTGATGATGTTCAAAAAACACCGTGTGAAGGTTACTGAAACAGGATATATGTCAGTGATATAGGGTTTACCCACCCCTTCTTCCGTGCCGCCGAGACGTTGATGTCGAATCTGATGGAGTCGTCTTTCTTCATCAGACGTCCACTCTCGTCCTTCGGTGTTTCCGACGTTTTTGCTAAAAAAAATATAAAGTTGTGGCAAATTCCGTAGGTTTTTCAGAGAAGATGGCTTTTTTGCTACTTACTTTGTTTGATAGAAGTTGGCTCAGACTTCTGAGATGGGATTCCATTCTGGGGACCATTCGACGAATCCTTAGTCGGTGACGACGAGTCGCTGCTGCTACTATTCTCCGACATCGGAAAGAAAAAAACATTATACAGTTGTAGTTTGATCTTGATACACGTGATAGTATAGAAATTTAGGCAGTCAAGCAACGAGTTCACACTACAAACACAGTGGGTTCGGGCTTTGTTTTGAGAAAGCGGACCCTACATGGGGGTCTTTCAGTGTACATCACTCGAATAGTAGTTTTTCATCGTGTTCCGCTGTGTTTGTAGTCTAGCGACATTGTCTGTTCGGCAAAATTACGCAATATTCTTTGTTCGAGATCAAACAACAACTCAAGGTGTTCATGCATGACCATGGCCTACCATCCTTTAATGAGCTTATGAGAATTTTCAGCTAGTGCATTCAAATAACAAGTGTTAAAACACGTTTATTCACAACATAGCAAATATTCTGCGATGGACGACCGTGCAAAGTACAACTTGAATTGGCTACTAGCTCAATGACCAGTCTCAAAAACGTTGAACAGTTGGCATACTACAAAAGAAAAAAAACAATATGCTATCCATTTTCTCTATGTGCACTCGGTATCTCCTCAAATTGAGCGGAAGATAGCGACGTAACTACTGTAGTCAGTTTCACCAGTTTTTCAAACTTACCAAGTAGCAGCCATACACTTCCTGACCATTCGTTGAAAATGGGAAAACCGCGAGGAGTTTCCACACTACTTGTTCTCACGTCTGACGAGTGAACGGAAACGTGTTCTCACGTATAACAGACATTTGTGCCCCAAAAGTTAGAAGAAATATATTTGAACCTGAGCGGTTTTGAATGCTTCCGAGATTTGTTTTCCTTTTCCTATTGATTCTAAAATAGAGGCAAAATAGAGGCAGGAAGGAAAAGAGGAAAAAATGTTGTACAGTGTATTTTTTAATGTTTTTTTGGTAATTCATATTTCAGCACAAATAGACAATAACGGAACACGACAACATTCAAGATGATAAATAACATAAATTATGCTTTATAGGTGAAATAACGTGATACGTCCTGCTCGAACTCTGAATAATAATAAAACATCATATAACAATAATGTCCTTCACTTGGTTTGACAAAACATGCCTTCGCAGTATTACGTGAAACTGAGAATACATTACAAAATACTATTGAGTTAGTGAAGTAACATTATACATTGTAGTTAAATAATCCCGTATTTTTGGAGAACAAATTTATAGAAAAAGAGAAGATGAGAATGAGAATGAGAACTTTTCATATCAATTTTTTCAGATGTCCGTTAGTTATTTTTTGTCCACGCTCGAAAGATGATTTTCAATGATAACAAATACTATCCAATCAAATTATCTAGGGCTCAAATGCATGAACTAAAAAGAGAAGTTTGAAAGAAAACAAATATTGGGCTCGCACTACAATCAAATTTTTTTAATGACCTAGTGCTTGTGGTTTGACTTCAGCAGAGTTTGAACCAACTCTGATGGTTGTGCTGCGTTTCAGACCAAACTACAATTTAGGTCAACCCCTATATTTAGTTTTTCTCATAAAAAGTCATCGAAATTGGTCAAAGTCCCCTGTAATGTGTCCTCGTGTTGGACACATACGAGGCCAAATAATTTTCGAGTACAAATGCGAGTCTCCTCCAAATTTAGACATTTCCGCAGGCTGGCCGGCGGAGTTCTGCCGTTGCCGCGCGGTTCTGGGGGCGGGGCCTCGGAGGATACATCCTCTAGAAAATGGGCTCGACGAGTGGATACCGAACGACCCGTATTCACTTGAGACAAGCAGTTGTAGAAGCTGTAAACACAGTATTGTTTTAAGTTCATAATTAACTTTATTAGAGATGACTTAGGGGAGGGCCACAACAAATATTTAGTTTTGTTTTCATAGTATGCTGTGTATTTGGTTGGGTCTCTTTCGGTTTATTAGTGAATATAGAACCTTGTGTTTGCATGCTGATGAAACTATAATTCAGTTTTTCTCAATCTTGAGTTTTTCAAAAAGTGTTAAGGCACAAAAGTTGGCCCTTGAAATCTGATACCGTACACATGTTGTAGTGTGACACTTACAATCCGTCTGAGTTCTACGCATTTAGAGTATTTCAACTATACGTATTACTCTAACTGACCTTCGCTCGCATTTGCAGTAGTACACGTGATAGGGTAACGTGTTCGATAGCCCGTACTTTGTACTTTCTTTTTCGAGAAGGATCGGACAGTTCAAGTGCTGAATGCAACACTTCCGTATTGAACTGTGCGAGAGGCCAGAGGAATGACAGTAGTTCTTGTGAACATTCCCTTCTGAAATTAAAATTATAGGAAGTGTTCAAATCTTAATGTAGTTTGATCTCGAAACACCCCGCGAGTTTCAACCGGAAATAAAAAACTACAAACACACTGCAATAAGAAAACAGACACCGTATCGACCTGTTCTCAAACTCGCGGACCCTACCCCCTAGACCCTAGAGAAGGCGTTCTTGTGTAAGCCTGTCAACACCGTTGAATGTGATGTGAAAACGCGATCTGAGGCTGCGACCCTGCTTCGAGCCCCTAACTTGGGAGGCAGCGGCACAAACGTGAATATGCAATCGTATCGAGGTGGCGTATCGATTGAGCGTCTGCGGTATCTGGATGCTCACTCTATACTAATCGTTTGCACATTCGCGCCTCTGCCTCCCAATAAGGGCTCACAATTTGACCGCAGTCACACCGCACGCGGCATATTGCCCAGACCCTGCCGGCGCCTTGGTGGCGCATAAAAACGCTTCCGCTACTAGCGGGCGATGCCCCCATGGAAAAACGGCGGGGTGGGCGCAATTGACACTCCATCATTCTATCTATTTTTTCGTATCGCGCAAAGATTTATTCGATATTCTTATTACAATCTGGTCTTCTACGACACTTTTGGTGTTCGATGGGAAAATAAGTAGACTAGACACTAAACTGTGCATGCTGCCATTTTATGCTGTATTTGTAGCTTTTTTTTATGTTGAACCCGCTGCGCTTCAGTCGTAATCATGTAGGTCAAAATACAGATGTGTACGTCATATCGAAATTTCACTCAGATATGGCCGTCCCCTATACAAAACAAAGCATAGCCAAAACATGAAAACACAACATTACTTATGGAAGAGGGAGGAGTCAGGGTACTCTCGGGGTGAATCTTAAAGAAGGGCGATTATGTGGACCAATCCCGTGCCAACTGCAATTAAAAAATGTATTGCGGTTTAAAGGACTGAAGCGTTGCGATTGGACCACATAATCGTCCTTCTTTAACGGATGCGACAACTCTCATGGACATATATGTTCGAAAAACTCACCAACTCCCAGAGAGGCCAGTCCGCACAAGATTGAGAATAGTATAGTTCGATTCATAACAAATTTGATGCCATAAATCGTGTCCTCGCGTCAAATATAAACTATCTCTGGGAAGGTTTCATTACACACCTCCATTACACAAAGAATAAACATATTTTACGAATAGGGTGATTATGCAATGGAAAGGAGTCTAAACGAATATTTGTTCAGTGAAAGTATACGTGAGACATTTGAAATTTCAGGATTTGACTACGCGTAATAATATAATGCACTTTGCTGCTGATGGTTCTCACGCTTTACATAATAATTGCTCGTAGCAAAACGATGCAAAATTAGATAACATGTATGTAAAAATGCAAGAGCATTTGAATATCTCAAAAAAGTTCAAGAAGAATTTTGATCAGGTCGAAATTTTTCCAAAAATTTGAAAGTTCTGTATGGGATTGGTCAAAATTGTTACAGTATGAGAAGAAAAGACTTTTCACAAACCGCAATATTTCTATCAAAAGCATCGCTGCAAAGTTATCATTGGCGCGCTGCCAAGGTCTCAGTAGGAATGAAACGTACTCTCAACTAATACATGATAATATACATGACAGAGAGGGGGGGGAGGAAACTTGAGAGATGGTCCAGTAGAGGCGCCCATGCAACCAAAAAGTAATCAGGTTGCTTTTGTGGAAAACGATTCGGTGCATTCGAATTCCACCGGGTTGAACGCAAATGTAACCAAAACCACTGTAGACAGTGTTGGTTACATTTCAGAGTTAACCCGGTTGCATTTGAAAGAAACCAGAAGTTTCGGTTACTTGTTCGTTGCATGTGTAACCCGCCTTTATTTGGAGGGGCTCAGTATCTTATTGTCAAAACTGAATGAAAAGGTGTTCCGGCGAGTCATGTGGCAGGAATGTCAAATATGAGAGAGGTGTGGAAATAACACATAAAAAGTGGGGAGAAAGATAGCGAACGCACGGAAAACAATAAAACATCGGAGAAGCGCGAACGCGCGATAAGGCTGCGAATGAAGGGGTCAGTTAGATTTAGTTGAATTGTTACTAGCGCCAACTAATATAGTAGCAGGTTAGTCAAACGTGAAAAGTGAATATACATTAGCAAGTGTGCAGTTCAGAAATGCTGATTAAATTGTGATGTGTTCAACATCATATATGCGACCATGCAGTAGTGATGTATTGCCAAAAAGTTAACATGACTTTTTCTAGCAGGAGTAGTTTAATATGCCAGACACAGAAAACTGGATCAAACTACATTCACATCGGAGAACAATACTAAAGATCATTAGTACGTATGCTAGAAAATCCCGGCACGTTCATCCCATTCCGCGTCTCCTCAAACATACGCTATTTCTCTGCTCTTAACATCCCGCCGGGGTGTATGAGACGAGAAATAGTGAGGCAGAGCGAGAGACGCAGGATGGAATGAAGGTAACGGGATCTTCTAGCATGCGTACCATGTTTATGTCAATTGCTGTGGCTACTTATATATGTGCACAGCACATCACATTGCATCATTATCAGGCAGTGTGAAAAAAGAAGTTCGTGTGGCCTGCCTTTCATTTACAATCTAAACTTTACATTCAATTGGAACGAAGTTCTCTTCCTTCAATTTCTAAAACCTTAATAATAAGAAAAAAATGTGTGACTGCAGACAGAAATGTCAAACTCTACAAATTTCTTATTACTGTGCAATTTTTGGAATTTGGTGAAATCTCGTTGGAGTGCCTAATTTCGTATAAAACCCGCGTCTTCTGTCTTCAGAGTGGAATAGTTTGGAGAGCAAGTTGGAATACGGATTATCGTAACTTTGACGTTCAGCCGGTAGTTCGATGTAATTAAAAGGAATGGAAGTTCGAAGTTTATACCCTGGGCGTCCACACAGGAATGAAAAGGACTATAGAGAAGAAGTTCAAACTTTCGCGCTCTAATGGGTTCTCGAAACATTCTCCAAAAATTTACCGTGTTCAGTCGACAAGAAACAGCTGATTATTTGACGACCTACTGTAGGGAGTTACGGAAAGTGATTTTATTATATAGAAAGTGAACAAATCTTGGTTATAGTTTGACCTCGATATATGCAGGATTTGTTTGGTTATCGGCCGAAAAGCCGCCAGTGGATCAAACTACAAACACGGCGGGATAGAACAACGTACACTATATTTACGATGGAAAAAGCGGACCGTATATTTTACAACAAGTATTACAAGCGTGTAGGGGGGAATGGGCGGGAAATGGCGTGGTGTATGGGTCTATCCGATCGCCACGCGGTGATAGATGAGTATGGTTAGATGTCATCATATTTCAACACGTTTCCCCTACTTCCACCAGAAACCGTACCACTTTTTGCACGCATTCCGTTTCGTCTAGAAGGGATGGAATTTATAGTGTGAGTGTGCATCATGGAAAAGAAACAGACTAAAGGAGTCATTCCCCCACAATTCGCTGTGTTTGTAGTTTGCTGTCAATGTATGTTGAGCAAGGTACCGAGTTGGGCTGTGTTTCCAGACCAAACTACAACTGAGATTTCACCCCCTTAGGTATGCCCATAACTCGCCAGATGGAACCCACAAACTTTCTTATAGATTCTCCTATTTCCCTGATGAGCAAGTTTCATCTTCTTTAAAGTAGGACGATTAGGTGGACCAATCCCGTGTCAACGGTCCTTTGAACTGCTATTGAAAAATGTATTGCAGTTTAAAGGACTGAAGCATTTGCATTGGACCACATAATCGTCCTTCTTTAAAGTTTAATAAATAAAAAAACAAACAAATAGTTGTTGGCTCAAAGGGAAAGCTTGGAAGAGAGACAGCATAACCGTGATTGGATGGATGTATCACCGGGTCTACCTTTGAATAGATCGATATATTCCATTCGCAACTGTTTACAATAGCTGTCATGACCTTTCCTTTTGCTTATTCATCACCCTTCGTGGGAAAAGCGGTTCGAACCAGCTACGCATCCATATATCTGGTCGGTATATGGGGTATTTACAAACGATTTTCGTGGCCGAAATCCCCCTGTTAGGGCCTAATAGTCCCTTCACTTTTCACCTGAGTACTGTATATGTTGCCTCATCTTTATATGTTTGTAGTTTGATCCCGGTTCTTTTTGGTTGATTATGGCATGCATAGAGTTCAAACTACAAGTCAGTTACTGACATAGTACTGCGTATTGAAGAGTTCGGTTCCAATCAAATCTTTCTACTTAGGTGAAACTGATGTGAACGCATAGGTGGTTCAACCTAGGATCAGAGAAAAGTTCTTCACTAAGTCTCCAGTGAGAAACAGTGGCAAATCGTGGTAAAACAGGGATATTCTCTTTGTATTTGGATCGGGTCACATTGCTTAATATATGTGTTACCTTTCTTCCTTGTAATTTTCAGAAGGACAGCAAACACCCGGTGACAAACATTCATAGAAACCGAGAGTGAATAATATACGATAGAATGGAGAATACGTAAATAACAACAATAATGATAGAGAAAACACAGTGAGTTGCAGCAATGTACAGCGAGAAGAGAGTACACGGCCAGAATAGTTGCCCCCTCAAAAACCACGACTAAACTACGCATAAATATTCCTATTCCCTAATACAACGCGGTAAAAACGTGAAAGAACTGTTTCAGCAATTTGGGGAGCGAATGAAAGCGACTACTCCTAGGTAACATAATGTACACTAGTCCATGTCCCCGGTGACGAGACATGGATTCCATAGATATTGATCGATGTCACGCAAACAGGAAGAACAAAGGAAGCGCTTCGCACTTTCACCGGAATATATATGTATATATAACTAACACATACTCCCGCATAAATTTACAACACTGACAAATGATAATAAAGTACACCATAGGGTACAGGGAAAATAGTTAAGGTACACACACAAACCAAAAACTCAATAAGAAAAAAGTGCGGGAAAAGAATGAGATAGTGTGAAACAATCCCCTGAGGGCATATTTACTCTCAAATAGAAATAAAACATGTACCTAGAGTAAATATTTGTATATATATGTGATGGAAGACATCCAACCCACGCAACAAGTAGTTACATTTACGAGAGGAAGGAATACTATTTGAAAGACCAAACTTGTTGCCTAGATGCGTGTAAACTAGTCAAAACACGCTTGATTGTCTGTCTCCAACTTAAACCTGACAAACGTGAAATCAGAGAATGTATACATAGATCAATGATCAAAAAGCAAGTCCGATGAATGTCTGGCTGGTCGCACTACGAGACAGCCGGAAGGAGCCAACCGGGAGGCGGGCGTAATTTGCGGGAAGCTACATGATGACGTCATCCTTGTTTAGATGTATTTGTTTAGATGTTCGCGGGGATGTTGTTTCCCTGGCATTCGGTGATATGATCGACCGGCAAACCCTCCTCATAACGACGCCACATCTGAAAAGAACAAGGTTCAGAGATAGAACGAATTTTTTTTTCTGGGGCAAACTATTGAAATACGATGGATTTTAATCAGAGAACGGCTTCTATAATGGACTAAACGTCGACCCTGCTGGTGTGGGGCTGCACTCGAAACTGATTGGTTCACGATTAAAATAAATTTTGATAGCTTACAACAATTATGTTAGTTGAGCTATCTATAGCGAGTATAAATTGTAAAAACATGATAGATTCGGCTTCTCTGGGGGCCGAGTGGTCAAGTGGTTAGCGTTAGGCTGTCGCTCCACAGACCTGGGTTCGATCCCCGCTCGCCGCGGTATCTGTCTGGCGGACCGCATGAGCTGGTAACAAAGCTCACCCATGCCTATCTCCACCCCCCCCCCCCCCCCCCCTCTACGGACAGTCCTTCTACGGTTGATATATGATCTGTGTGTGAAATTGTAATTCTCTCAATAAAGTAATACACGGCTGAAATAGTTGCCGTAAAAGATTATTATTATTATTATTATTATTCTCACCATGTAGAGGAGTGTCTCCATGTCCGTGCAGTACTGTTTCACGTTGAAGAGGGTCGAGGTAGTTCGTGCCTTCCACACCTTGGCTCTCGTGCTGCTCAGACTGAAATAAGGTTCATAAATGCACAAAATATTCCCAAAAACAACAAAACTAATCCTATGTTACCCTTTGGAAGACGTTTATCTCCCTACTGACACGGTTAAGTCCTTCTAAAACAGCCCATGAATTGCTTTCCATCTCATCATAATGTTATTATCTATTGAAATCACGGAAACCCGAAAATGCATGACTAAACTATTAGGGGAATAATCAATAAATAAGTAAGTTGCAAGGTTTTTGCAGATGATACGAAAATCTACCAAAATTTCTCAGAAAATGAAAGTAGAGAACATTTGCAAGAGTCCATTGACACTATGTATTCTTGGTCGGTTCAGTGGGAGTTACCTTTGTCAGTGGAAAAAACCAAAGTGCTTCACATTGGTAGTAGAAATCCTAAGAATGTGTACACCGTAAATGGAACTATGATAGGTGGTTGTGAAACTGTACGTGACTTAGGTTTCACTATTACAAGTAGTCTAACCTTTGCCGATCATTGCAAGCGAATAGTAGCTGCTGCAAAGAGAAGAACATTTAATATGTTCAAGTGTTTGAAATTGAAAAATAACTTAACATGGATTAAGGTTTACAAAACATATATCCGTCCGCTTGTTGAAAGTGGTTGTACTGTCTTCAACTCCGAAAGAATGTATGTTAGAGCGATTGAATCGGTGCAGAATGACTTTACTAGAAAGTTGTTCATGCGACAAGGAGGTTATAGCTACTGCAAAATACCGTCCGCTGAGTTTAGAAACCGAAAGTTAGGTCTTCATTCACTTGAAAAACGACGCAAAGTTTTTGACTTGATCATGGTACACAAAATTGTTAACGAACAATCAGGCCTCACTGCATCAAACTTCTACAACTTCGATAATTCGCGCACAAGGGGTGCGAGTTTGAAATTACGTTTCAGTGCGCCGAAATTCAAAACTAGAGCACAGTTTTTCACTATAAGAGCTGGCTCGAAATACTTGAAGATAATCAAGAATAAAACAATGCCGCTATGTGTCAAAAGCATGAAAAGGTACTTGCTGGAAACCGTTAACTAGGTTTAGAATTGAACGTATCTGTTAGTTCCCATTATTCGTAGTCTAATGCATTGTGTTACACCTTGTTCAGTTTCTGATTGTACTTTTGTGACAACTTTTATATATACATCGTGTTACTGTACTCGTTACTGCATTGTGTTCATATTTCATTCTGTGACTGTATTATCCAATGTTGTATCTCAACTTCTGGTTTCTTCTTACTTTTTCATTCCTATTCTTCATATTTTTCACGCTTTCATTTGCGTAATAAATCATCATCAATATATGACTCACTATGCCTTGTCGGTTCCCAATCGGACGGCAGTGTTGATGTATTCCTCCCGGCTACTAGCCACCAACTCGGGTACACCAAGGGCGTACAACTGTGAAGAGGCGACTCGCGACGCCAGGGTTTCCACTGGAAATATAAAGGTAATTAGGAGATTTAGGAAGTAACCAAATCATGGTTGTAGTTTGACCTCTATACACATTTCAATTTTTGATCGAAAAAACATAGAATAAAACTACAAACACAGCGAGATACTGCATCGAACACCGCAAAGACTCGCTTTGGAAGGAGCTTACCGATATTAGATAGTTTTTCACTCTAGTACATATTAGACTTTGTTTTAATTAGATTAAAGTACCGTGAATATATGTAAACTGTGACTGACATGGCATGGTGATCATGGGAGTTCCCGTCCACAGAATATCCATGCCCGTTGTGTGTCCGTTGCAAAGGGGAGTGTCCAGGCACACGTCGGCCAGTTGACCACGACGCACGTGTTCTTCCTATGAAAAGCACCATTTCGTGAATCAAACAACTTTGAGAACGGCTTGAATTCTCTGGATTGGATTCAAACACAGAATTGAAATATATCGAAAAGTATAAAATGTTGAAATAAAACATCTATTTGATCTACTTGCTGAAAGGCTCTATTGAAAGATGAACCAGTTGATTCGAAGTGAAAAATACTCGAAATATGCCAAACAACTCAACCCAAAATATGAAAAAATAGATAAAGATGAAAAATGACGTCATTCCCTGCATACCTTGGCGGCAACGTTGCTAAAGACGACTCTCTTGGGGTCGATTCCTCTCTCGGCACAGTACTTGTGCACCTGCAGCTCGCCGTGGAAGGGGAATCGCAGCAGCCACAACACACTGCGAGGCACCTGAAATCATTCGTGGTTACTTGTGTCGTCGGTTACTTCTGTGATTCACCGAAGTCATGGAACCTATTAATTGCCCCACGTGTGGTTGTATTTGAGAATAGTCAGAGATGTTCCAAAAGCAGACCTATTCTCTACTAAAAATCAAAACAATTCTTATCTTGACGCTTAAATATAGAATCTGTCGCATTTTGACATATTGCCGGACCGTACTTGTGTATGCAAATTCACCCCTTCAGTATCGATCCCCTAAACTCCTTTCTGAAAATTCTATCAACACTCATACACGTCAACACTTTCAGAATCTTCTCTATCTTCAGAATCACTCACCCTCTTCAGGATCTCAATCCACATGTCGAGCGTGGGCGGATCTATCTTGTACAGCTGGTTGAAGTTGCAGAACACGATGGCGTCATCGGGCAGGCAGTATTGCTGGCGACTGGTCAGCAACATCGACTGCGGCACCTCCTCCCCGGTCGCAGCCTTGTGGTGCATCTGAACGAGATGCACCTAATAGAACGGTCAGTATTGAATGTGACCAAATCTTTACTATAGAATTGTAGTTTGATCTCAAACCACATTGTAGTTTTATCGTATGCGCCTAATAGAACATTCAGTGGCCGTACTCACAAAACTTGAATACGGTCACCGCACAGCTGAACAATTGCAACGTCAGCAGATAATCACAATACTGATATGGGTGTCGACCTGTTGACCCGTCTGAGAGTACTCTCTCGTCAAAAGCTCTAGAGATACTTACATCTGTATGTCCGAAAGATTTTTTAGAATAATTCATAACTCAGACACAACATGAAATTCTGTCTGTTTAAGCTCGCATGCACGCAATACGGCTTGTAACATATGAACGTCGGCACCTCAGAAAAACTCAAGAAAAAACTTTGTGAATAAAAAATGTTCCTCGCAGTCACAGCTGGTTTGCCTACAGAAACAACAGAAGGACTTTGAGCCAACCTGCGTCAATCCATTCTGCACGTGAACACCCTCCACCATACTAGTCGCGATCTGACCATTTCCAATCATCTGCTTCAGTGGCTCGGTGGTTGGCACCTGCAACTGTGAATAAAGATGGTCAGAAACAAAGACGCAGCCAAAATTAAGTTGAAACAACATCACCTTAGCTGAAAGTTCTATAAGAAAGACTAACTTCCAACAAAGTAATCACGTTAGCTAAAATTCAATTAAAAATTATAGAACACACAACAACAAACCTCACCAACAAACCAACGAAATAAATACGTTTCCGTTTGAATACACTATAAAAAACGGTCACAGGACACCCATAATCATCTGCATCTCGAAACGTACCTCTACAATAGGAACGACGACTTCGGTGCGGATCATCTCCTGACCGGGTCCGTGTGAGACATCAGCCTCAGTGATGTGCGTCTAAAACATTTGACAAATATATAGTTTTTCGATGCGCAACATACAAAAGAACCTTTAAAGGGTCATTTCGAAATAAAGTTTCCTAGAGCCGGTTCAAATGAGTATAGATAGTAAGATAGTGTGCACTGTATGGTTTTCATACGTTTCATTCAGATCAGAAGAGATTCCAGAGATACTTGTAGATCGTTTTTCTGAAACCTCTAAAAAAAGCGAAAACACCCACCTTCACGTCAACCTTGCTGAGCAGAGGCTCGAGATTTGTGGCATTCACCACGGCTACAGTGTCCTTGTCGGTGAGCGACTGCATATCCTGGAAGACATAGGAGATTAGTTAATACAAAGCTTACACATACAGTTTACTAAGTAGAACAACCTTGCAATACATGAGTTGTGAATTAGTATCTTGCTCACCTTGAGAATAACTCTCTCCGTGAGATGCTTTAACATCTGGGCATGATCTCCGATGAAGAAAGTGTGAGGCATGTAAGCCAGCTGGAAATAGATGTGATGAAATGAGTGAGGATAAACGAAGGAAGCGCCCATTTGTTCCTGCCAGCCGTAACTCTGGGTGACATGACTGCTTTGTTTAGGCAAGTATTGCACTGGTCCTTATGCTTTACCAGATAGACGTAACTATCCAAGTCATCAAATGAACGCTTCAACAAGCAATACGCATGAAAATAGCAATAATATATACAAAGAAGCTTACGAGACATAGATCAAAAACTTAAAATTTGACCTCTGAACCCAAATTGTAACTGACCTTCTCGACATAAGCATGTGCCAGCCGAAGCGGAGAGGTGACAGAGTCGGTGATAATGTAATCCATGAAGGAAGCACCCGACGTTCCCGGGTATCCAAGCCACATGACCTGAAACATCGACACTCCCAAACTCATATAATAACACCACCTCGAGTTCGGTTCCAAAACCGAAACACACTGACCTATAACTACAAAAAAGCGAAATTGTGATTTATAAATGTACACCATGCAATAGACTACTGAATGAATGAATGAATGAATGAACAGACAATAGACCAACTGAATGGAGGAGTGAGTGAAATATTACCAAACATGAAACATTCACTATTTGTATGCACGTTTACGCTAAGCTATTCAAATTTTCAAATTCTGATGAGTTGAACAAGAAATACCTGAATCGGTGCCGGCCTGAGGGCGAAGATCTCATTCCTGGCTCCCTTCGTGTACCCGTTCATATTGATGAGAATGTGGATTCCATCCTGAGAGATGCGGTCCGCTGCCTTTCCGTTGCAGGGAATCTAAATGGAGAATTACAAGAATTCACAAGAACCTATAACTAAAGATAGACAAAGATACAAGCTACCGTGGCTGAACCTACTCTATTGAAGAGGTTTGTAGACATTCTGTTTTATACAAAAATACAATTACGGTTGTTTCTTCGAAGAAAAACTAATATGAAGATCACGATTCCAGAACGAACTTACAGCTGACAAATCGACAAAATGTTCGGCCTCGGCCATCAGTTTCTGTCGGAAGTTGGTATTGTCGTTGACGGATAGTGCGTAGCAGTAAACCTGGAAACTAACTTTTTTTAGTGTGCCAAATTACTAACAAACTGAGAACAAATAAAACATACTTCTGCGAGAACAAAATTTGACTCAGAACAGGACCTTTTCATAATGCACGAAAACCGCAGATCCGATTTCAACCACCCACCTCAACGCGTTTTCTATCGTGCATACCGGGAATAGATTGCATCAAATGGCTGGTTGGATGGTTTCCGAAATCAGACGACACGTAGCCGATCTTCAAACGCTTTCCTGAAAACTCGAAACTTACGAAAACTTTTGTCAAACTCCAAATTTCATCCACTCTGGAGAACTTGAAAGATTTCGTATCTTGCCAATTTAACATGCATTGGCTAAATTCGTATTCATAGTACACTAAAGTAGTTGCCGTTCACATGAGACACGATACTTACCAGTTCCTTTGAGACAAAGCCGATCGGGATACGTGAATGGTGGATGACACAACATGGTGACCTGAAAACTAAATGGTCAGTGAAGGAGTCAGGCTGGAAGGAGAATGGCGCGAAGTAAATTGACACCGGCCTCTTATTCGATCTATGAACTGGCATTAAGGAAAGGTATACCGGAACGGTACATATTGTTTTCTGCGTTTGCACTTCGATCCTGCAACAATTCGGTCGCAATTAAAAGGTTGTTGCGTATCAATGAAATCATTCTGTTCTAAAGTAATTGTAGTTTGATTCCGCGACAAGTCGGACGCAAATCCACAATCAAACTACAACAGATCAGGCTACAGCTCAAAGGTTTCTCGCCCCGTTTCCCTTCTCAATGCACAACTGTGCGTGTTGTTCTGTTCTACAGTGTTTGTAGTTTGATCCCGCAACATGAACATCGTTTTGTTTACCTTTTCAATGCACAACTGTGCATGTTTGGCGGCGATGGCGATTCGGGTGGCGTGTGTCAGGGGGTACAGCATGGAGTGGTGGGGATGGACGGAGGGCAGACGCTTCTTCCGCAACTGGTCGTCAACAATTTCCACAAGACGCTTCATTCTGGAAGAAAATGTAAGGGTGCTTGAGTCAAGTTTAAAGTTTCAATTCGTCCCAGCACAATGTTACAGTATATTAGTTACAGTGGTATAGGAGATTGGTTAACATGAGGGTGAGGTGAGAAATAGCAAGACTACAATTATACTGTTAAGCCATACGCCAGTAAGGTCTGACTAAGCGACATAAAGTAGTCCGTTTTCAGGTGTAAACACGTGAAAATTCAGGATATTTCATCTAAAGTAGACCGATTTTCATCCTTTCGACTTAAAAGTAAAAGTCCGTTTTTCGAAGTTTTCTGACTATTCGGACAACCTTGCTGGTGTATGTGTTAAGCCCTCCCCTCTCTCAATTTCAGTCACGAAATGAGACATTGATTGTTGTTTCTTACTGTGGATGTTTCACTCCCACGGTGTGAGACAAAACTGGGAGAAACAAGAATTGGAAGGGTGATTGAAACGGTTGGCAAAGACATAACGGCATGGTATCCAGAGAAACTACGTGTTAAAGAAGAACGATTATGTGTTCCTAACGCTTTGGTCCTTTAAACTGCAATAAATTTTTAATTGCAGTTTAAAGGACCGATGCGTCGGGATCGGTCCACATAATTGTCCTACTTTAAGGTTCGAAACCGAGATGAAAAGGATTAATCTCCCTCCAGCTGTCACTAAGTCACTTACCTCTCCTCATAATCTGTCCAATCACAAATGATCTGCAGACAGTGGGCCAGATTACAGAATGCATCGGGGAAATCTGGTTTCAGCTTGAGCGCTGTCGAGTAGGCGGAAATAGCATCAGGAATATTACCAGAGTCCTGAAACATGAATACATAAATTACGATCTATTTCCCGAATAAGATAAGATATTACATCACTTTTACAGAAAGATGTGACCTTCTCCAGAAAGGCTTTTCTAGCAAAATTGCCTAAATTACCCTTAACAAATCTCGCGAAAATGAAGCCCTTATTGATAATGTTAAGCTATTTATCCACAGTTCCCAGAGATAATCTCACTTTGTGAATGCTGGCCAGATTGCTGTGCGCGTCAGCAAAGGCGGGATTGATCTGGATGGCCCTCGTGTAGCATTGGAGCGCGTTTTGAGCGTCGCCCATCTCCTTCAGCGTGTTTCCCATGTTCGAGTAGGCGTCGGCAAAGGTGGGAGCTATGCGAATGGCTTCCTGGAATAAAAAAAACACTTGATGAAATATTTCCGTGAATTTGTTTGCAATATGCTACAAACCCATACTCACTATTGTTGGACTCTGTCCTTTTCAATCAAATGTCGGAAAAACACCACTTGAATCCACTCTCTAATGCCAATATTCATTCGCGTACTCAATTTCCTGTAATATTATGTGCAGTGCAACTAGCTATAAGTTGAATGAAACATGAATTTTCAAAAGAGCAGAAAAATGATTCAGCTGACCTTATAGTGCAGAATGGCCTCCTGCAGCTTGCCCTGCTGCTGTAGAATAGACGCCAGATTGCTGTGCGCAGCGGCAAACTCCGGATAGATCTGTAAGTAGTGACCATGACAACAAATTCCAAAGTCACAACATCATCAACGAAAAAATACTTTTCGATAACTTCCATTACAGCTGGTTGGATAATACAGCACCAAAATATAATCCTGGTCGAGAAAGTAACTATATAATGCTGCTAAGAAGGCCAGAGAATATATTTTTACAGACCAGAGAAGTTATTTTTCTCAAAAAGTAACCAAAATATCTATTCGTACCTCCAATGCCTTCAGGTACAGCCGGGTGGCCTCATCAATCTTTCCCTGCTCTCTCTTGATATTGGCCAGATTGTTCTGAGAATCGGCATGCGTTGGACATAACTGGAAATATAGACTTTAGTAAACTAGTCATCATTTTATTCGCGCAAACCGTCGTGATTGCGCACCGTTCTCTTTCGGTTGAGTCATATGTTCGCAAGCTTGTTTTACTTTACGAGATTGGTCCCTGAAGGCTGGTTTTGAGTGATCAAAGAAGTTATACTTTTGGGTTTTAAAGTTGGATTCGGTGCCTACTCTGAGAACTCACTGACTCGGCCCCCGCCGACTGAGTCGAAATTGAGACGGCAACGACAATGTCGCTGCCGTGACAAGTTTTACTCATAAAAATAGCATATGTTTTGAAGAGACGTAGGCTTATAAACAACACTAAAAACTGAGACGGCCGCCACAATGTCGCTGCCGTCTCACTTTTTACTCATAGTAGTCTTGTGAATGTTTGGGAGAACAAACCTGAAGTGCGGTCATGTAGGCGCTTTCCGCCTCGGCCACCTGTCCCTTTTCCTTCAACGCGTTCGCCAGATTACAGTAGGCATCGGGGAAGTTGGGTTGGAGTTCGATGGCCCGTCGGTAGGTGTCAATGGCCAGATCGATCAGGCTGGAAGAAACGGAACGGTTGCACATCAATGGCGCCACGGTTTGATTCGTGTTTGTCTAGATGAAGTAAGCTGAACAAATTCGAGATATGTGCACCATTTGGTACTTTTTCGTGAACTTTATACTTAGGTTGAGTATAATTTGGTAGCCTTCCAAATATAGTTTTGCTTGATGAAATAAGGTGAACAAAAAGATATGTGCCCCAATTTGGAACACACTGGTGAAAACATTTTTTATTCATAATTGCACTTGTAGTTCATCTAGATGGAAAACCTGATTTTCAACCAATTTTTTGAACAACAAAGGGATGAAAGAACTTACCCTTGTTCATAGTAGACACAAGCCAGATTTCCGTGAACTACTGCATGATTTGGCGCCAAATTCAAGGCTCGAAGATAAGCAGCTACTGCTCTGAAAAGCAAAATTATTGCAACCATTCTTGACAAACAGCCCGATAACAAATATTCAGAAAAGTTAATAAACGAATAAATTCTATATTCCCAACTTTGTAGGAGCGGAGCAATGGCGCACTAAAACGAACTTATCAGAAAAAAAAACAGAAAAATATCAGAAAAAAACTAGAAATCTGTAAACAGACCCCAGAACAAAACAGTATGTACCTGTCGAAAATTCTTGCTTCTTTAAGAACGTTGCCCAAATTGATGTACGCATCAATAAAATTCGGGTCCAGCTGTACAGCCTGTAATTACCAATATCAAGCAATGTTACATAACAAGATTTGTCACACCCTTGTCCCCCGACCTTTGCTATTTCCAAAAAAAAATTGAAAGTTTTCAAATTACATGTTTAATTATATTGACATGCTACAGACAAGAAGCCGGGCGGTCATCAAATATTGAGCTAGAATAGGTATATTATGTGCAACTAATAAAGGTAGATGAATGTTTGCAAACCTTTTCAAAATGGTGAATAGCCAGCCATATCTCGCCCTGTGCATTGAATACGCAGCCGAGGTTGGACCAGGCGACGGCGAACTGCGGCTGCGTCTCGATCGCCTTCAGGTAGCACACCTGAACACAGCAGATGGAGGTATAGTTCGTTTCACCAATCGATGACTTTCTACAGTAATCTTTCGAAAATTCAAACGCATTTATCTAATCAACAAACAGAATTCAAGATTCACTGTTTTGTATGCTTGTAGTACCCACAGTGGAAAACGAAATCACAAAGTTTAAACTATGTACAACAACTACAAGATATGATAAACTCACTTGTAAGTTTTATTATCTCACTGTAGAGGGCTATTGTTTCGTGAAACAGACTATAAGTTCCAACCACTTACTCCAAAAGGATTAAAATTTGGAATGGTGCAGAAATGCAATACTGTCGAAAAAAACACGAAAAAGTCGAAAAACTGCACAAAATATGGCCAAACACGTGTTCTTCTTATGCGAGTGTTAATGGAGTAGAAATACGGCACCCCAAACTGCTGAATATACAACGTTCATATTAACTATGATGCGTTTACCTTAGACTCTTCGAGGCGACCCATTGCCTTGAGCAAGTTGCCCAGATCACTTCGAACACAATACAGCTCCTGAAACAAAATGCATCATAGAATACTTATTGAATCGGGCAGAAGATGAAAAAAAAACACCACGCTCGATCTGATGATGATCTGTCGCAGGTTTAAAAAACGCTCGATCTGATGATGATCTGTCGCAGGTTTAAAAAACCACAATTCTTGATAAAAACCGCTTAACTTCAATTTCTTTATTTTGCATCAAAATACCGACAATTTCTAAGGACTTGCATAGAACGAGTATTTAGTGACTGTCTAGGAAGTTCACCAGAATAAGAACAAAACGTACCGGATTATACTGTAGAGCACTGAGATAGGCTGCTACCGCCTGCTCCAAATCGCCACCGGCCACCAGGGCTGCCGCCAAGTTGATGTAGCCATCAATGAAATCCGGCTGAACAAAATAACAGAATTAAAGATGGCAAATGGTAACAAAATCAATAAAAGTCCTATACTTATACAACGCAACAATATCTACTCTCCATGATACGGGAGAACAAAAGTTCCCTACTTTTCTGTAACATCTTAGTTAACACTTTGTTTCACAAGAACTGAAAACTATTTTCCATTCAAAATATACTTTTTTCTTTCAAAAGTCGAGCAGCAGTCGAACCCTTCAACCTATATCCAAATACGTAAATAGCCATACATAACTATATTGTAGCGTTGGAATCGTGTTATTCTCACCTTCAGTCTGACTGCGTATTTGTAGTTCTCCAATGCTTCGGCCAACTCTCCTCGCTCTTTGAATACATTTCCCAGGTTACTGTAGGCCTCAGCGCATGTGGGGTTGGCTTTGATGGCAAGGGTAGAGAACATTTTCGACCTGGAACCCAAAACTGGAGATGGTAAAAATGAAATTTATAGGATTTTGAACTCGCTGATAAGAGGAATTGAGAAAAAAATTTGATGCAGGATTCGAGTGAGGAGTGACTACAATCCCCAAATACGAATTAACAGATTAATGCATGAATGTACTACAGCTTAAAAATATATGCTGACAAGCTGAAGAAACGTTAATCTCACACTGAACACGGTTTTTTCCCTCTCAGTGTAAATTTAAAGAATATACTGTATCAAACTGTTATTTAGTACAATAATAATTTCGCCTATCATTGAAGTCAAACTTACTTATCCAGATTCTTCAGTTGGAAGTGAATTGAAGACAATAATAAAAGAACACTGACATTCGATGGATCAGCCTGAAAATTATTATTATTTATTATAGAAGTTTAAAACTAAAAATGTGTATAAAATCTGAAAAGGCAAAGTGTTATTTCATGAGATAAGAATGACTCACTTGATAAATCAAAAGACAATGTCGCTCCGCACTTGTGTAGTCACCTGCCTGGTACTCACGATGAGCCATTTCAGTGATCGCTGAAATAAAAACAATTAAAGTAATTGTAGTAAATACGAGCCAAGTTAAGTCACTCTTACTTGAGATCACAATGAAAGTTTTTATTCCCAAACTCATGGTGAACGTATAAAATGTTACTTTTCATTATAAAATAAAAAATATATAAAACTACTACAATTTTTGAATTTAAAAAAAGTATCGGAGTATATGGAGATCACTTCAAGTACAGACTTGATGTGGACTATGATACTTAGCTACTATTTCCCTCCTCTTTAAGCATTGCACAACGCTATGAAGCAATCGGCAACGTAGTTAGAGAGGTTGTCTCCAGCGGGACTCGAACCCGCGCTGTTCGGGCGGTGCGGCGCACACAAGCAATCGGCCAAGAACTCACTGGCGGTGTCGACTGCGCTGTTGGCTACTTGCTGCTGCTGGGCCTGCGAGGAGCTAATCTGCTGTTGAATGGCATTCGTCTGTTGCAGGAATGCTCCCGACTGTGCCTAGAAATTGAAACGATTTTGATCTTCACTTTCAAAAATACACAATTTTCCAATTCAAATCGAAACAATTGGATTTGTACCATATAAAATCTCGAATTACGATACAAACAATCAGTAAACTAAAATACTAATTTCAAAGTGCAGTCTCCATTATAAAAACACACATGTCACGTAAAAACGTGTGAATTAGAGTAAGGCTTGAGACACCCGACTATGAATACCTTTTGCATTGCTCCCATAGCGGCCATCATGTTCGACAATTGCTGCTGTCCTTGTATTCCTTGTAGAGAGGGAGCTAGTCCGGGAGCTAGAACTGGCTGTTGGGGCACGGCGCCAGGCGCCAACTGCTCCCCGGTGGCGCCAACCAGCTGAAAGCAAGGGTCCAATACTTTTCTGCATTTCACCACATTATCACTATTCTTTTCCTGAGAATGCAATCAACATTCACATCATTTCATCGATCCTATATAATCAAAAGCTCAACGATCAGCGACCAATTCCACGTTTCACGATACAGTATAGTTTTACCTTCTGAATTCCAAGTTCTAACCATATATAACACGTCCCTACTAGATATCCTTCCCTAATTCGTTATCGACTTCCATTAATAATTACATGTTGTTTGGTAACAATAATGAGTCGTCTCTACCTTGTTGTAGGATTGAATGAGAAACGCTTGCTTAGAGGGATCCATCTGAAGTTCTGAACCATTCAAGATGGGAAAAAGACAGCTCTAAAATAACAAAAATACACTTTCACCGTAGAAATGTAAACAAACCAATCGGTTTATAAGAGCTTGGCATAAAATTTAATATTAATTTGTAACTTCCAGAACACAATGCAAATGTAAAAGAAGAAGTTTCAACGACGTTTAATGACGGGGCAGTACAAATGAAGTAATATATGATTACTGTAAAGAGAAAACAGAAAAAGAGAACGTTAGAGAGTAGCTTAGTACATTTCACAAATTAGCACATATCAATAATGCTGACAGCAGTTCTCAAAATAGATTTGAATTGCGTCTGATGGCAATGCAAGAAATACAGCTGACAGTACAATGTAATTTAAGTCCAAGACAGGGTATGTCTTAGATCACTCCAACGTAGAGCTGCAAATAGCTTAAAAGAGCTCATACAACAAATAAATGACTTTTTTTTGAAAGAAAGGTTGTATATAAAAATCTAGCCTCCCATTAATGCATTAAGAGTTACTCGAAACTCAGGTCCGGTTCTTTGGAAAATATTTTTTCAGTTTATTTTCTTGAGATAAAGACGTCGTGGCTGTGAAGTCGCTAATGGTATGTGATATCTATGGAATAGAGAAAAACATGCAAGCAGGTATACGGATGGGTAAAATACGGGAGAGGGGTAATGAGATAGGAGGGGGGGGGTAAGAGTGAGAGTAAGAGAGATAGAGGAGGGGGAAACAATGGAAGGTACAGAATGAGTGAAAGTGGTAAATACATGTGATGTAGCAATAGTATACTACTAGTCGTTTCTAGAAAGTTCTCAGTCAGCCATCTGAATAGCATGGTCATCTCGCGCAGAATATGGCAAATTTCCACCTCAAATGTCAATCTCTAGGCGTGTTACGGACTGAGCAAAGCGCAAGAGGAGGAAGAAAACCTCCGAGAACAGTTCCCTTTTCCAACCACATTAACTTGCAAAACCAAACTACAAAATACAGATCCAAGTAGTATAACACCCTACCTAGCAGATCAAAACTACTGTAGAATAGTAGAATCAAGAACAATCAGTGCCAGTTACAGTGGCCAGTATCAAAATGAGATTACCAGAATGTGATGTGCAGATCTGATAGAGAAGCATGACGCGAGAGACAGAGAACTACGCAACACATGGCAATACGTCATAGAAAACAAAACATCCTAATTACCAATAATCATTCGAAGCTGGACAAATCAATTTGGACTTATCTTCTGAATATTCTCAAGACTTCTTAGTATATTGTTCAATTTCTCCTGTTCGTTGAACCAAGTGGAGGGACCTACATACAGAAGGGCAGAATTTGATCGTAGGAGCTATAGACTACAAACTACAGTAGATAAAGAGGATAGATTGAACGCGGAGCAAAGTTCAAACATGCCTATATACGTCATAACCAGAGAGCAGGAACAACAGGGTGAAGAAGGAGTACCAGCTGAAGTCTACTCCTTCACCACCGAGGCTACGGCTAGTGTCTGCACATAGGTCATTCCCATTGTCTCTCGCCGCTGTCTAACCTGTCTGCGCACTCCACGGGCCTCCATCCCACTAGCCTCCTCTCACAATCTGCGTCTCCAGGATTCCCCTGCTATTTAATACCCTCCGCCAATGCACACTATTTCACCGAAACCATGCTGTGTCTAACGCCTCCGAGACGCGTACACTGTTTCTAGCTCTCTGCCATTCGTACGCTATTTCGTCAACCGTCTAGCTTTCTGGCGCTCTTTTCATCTATAATCAATAAACGGCCCTGCACAAGTTCAATGTTTTTCGATTGTTCGAGAAAATAAGTTTTTGTGAATAATGTTGAAAATGGATGGTAAGTCCAATTCAGAAGGAGACAGATCTATTGTATTCACCACAGATCCATTGTATTCAGACCAAGAGGTACAAGGAGACAGTAACCAGTTTTGTTTAGAAAGATACAAATAGTTTCATATGATTTATTTACCCTATTTAAAACATCTCTATTACGTGTACCAACGGTCGTTACTCTCGATAACAATGAAGAAAATTCCCAGCTTGGTCGAGAGCCAAATAAGCCAGGATAAAACCGGCACAAACACACTATCAAATGTACAATCAACAACTACAGTTAATAATAGATCTCTAATGATGATGATGCACATAGTCTGGATCATAGGAATCGGAATCCAGGTCGAGCGACGTCTCGTGCGACGTCAAATCGTCGTAGTAGGCTTCCTTGTGGTAGTAATCATACCTGGAATATGAAATTTATCAACGATATATACATTAAATAATAAATAAGAGTCTATTAAAGTATATTCACGTGCTCAATGTGAATTTGAAACTTGAAAAATGATCCACAACCTTCTCACAATTCAGTTTTCGGGCATTTGAACATTCATGTTGCAATGGAACAACTATTTTATTGAAATTTTGTCCGAACAAAGATCACAAATTTTCCACAAAACAAACCAGGGTTCCGGCAAATGATGAGCAGTCCGCCAGATATCCATACCAGCTGGCGCGTCTCCCTTTTCTTTAATGTATCCATAGCCGTAGGGAGATTTCAGCACCTGATAAAGCAAATAGAAACAACATTTAAAAAGAAACGTTGAAAAAAATCCAGTGGGGAACAGTCCAGGAACAGCTCATTCGTTTTTGAAGCTAATAACTTTTGAATAATTGAGTTATTTTTAGAAATTTCGCACTGGATCACCGAACCCTCACTCACGCTCATATTGTCATAGAATAATCGCCAGAGGTCTAACGACCATTTGTCTCACCTCCTTTCTCATAACATGCAAAAAGTGGCCGGTATCTCTTGGGTTCGTGTAGAGCTCTCCCGCTTCGTGTGTCAGAATTCCATCGAAAGCCAACATGCGCGCATCGTGCTTGCTGGTGACACTGAAAAAACCTGTTTCAAACAAAACACTAAAAAAGAGTTCAGTTCACTTGAAAATAGCACAGTTAGTGATTCAACAGCCATCTTCTCATCTCAAAAAAGCGTTCTACCAAAAATGAAAGAATGTGGCAAGTTTTGTTGCGAGACTTTTTATCAAAAAATACTAAGACGTTATTGGTCTAAGCCACCGAAATCTGTCAAAAATAGATACCACTCGGGTGGTTTCCAAACTCACTGCTGCCGCCAGCCTCCCCAGCCGACTTCATCGACCTTGGTGTTCCACTCTTCCAACACATCGCCACTGTGCCATTCGAAGAAATCGAGGTCTAGTCGTTCAATATCTTCTACCTGGAATGCAGCTGGAAATAATACAAACAGGATAACCACAATTGCTAACGAACGTCAAGAGGTTCAATGACCATGACCATGTGCGAAAAGAAGATGAATATATCATATTATCACAAAAATCATTCGATAAACACAAAATACGTACCACAGTATCGGAGTCTCCGGGTTTCGTCCAGTCATATGCGAGAATTTTGGAGTGAACTCTAGAAAGAAAGAACTAATAAACTGTAATCCTACCGCCGAGCGGCGAGTTCACAATATCATCCGCGTAGCCGGTAGCCTTCAAATATGACAACTAGTAATTTTTTTTTGACTCTAGGTGTTGAAGATTCAAATAGTGAGTTATCAAAGGTCACAAAATTTGAAACATCGGGCCTCAAAAATTGGGGTCTCGAACAAAGACACTTTTTTTTGAAAAAGTAGGTACGAGGAGACCCTATTGTAAAAAATTAGGTCTCATGGAGGGAGGACCACTCAAAAAAGTCAGCTGGTGTATGATGAGCCTCAAAAGTTGATCTAATCTGACTGTCATAACGGACAGCAATTATCCTGAAGTCGTAAACAAATGCGCCCTTACCTGTACTCCTTCAAAGAATCCTTGTAAGATTCCTCGATGGTCTTCAAATATGTTTCATCGATAGCAGCTACTTCATTGACCTGAAACACCGCCATACAAAGAACCACAAGCAAACACAGCCTGTTGACAAATTATTCGCGAACGCTCTTATTGAACAAAACCGCAGGAGCATTGTCTAAACGAAATGGCTAGATTGTTGTTTTCTTTCTACACTCTCTTCATTCACTGAAGTATGAACAAAAATTCGAACGAACGCTTTTACGAATGGCAACAAGAATTTTCTATTAACGAATGACATAAAAGTAACGTACATTTCCGCGTTTCTTGATGTTCTCCAGGCATTTTGAGACAGGGGTATCAAGATAAACGACGAGATGAGGCCAGAAGTGCAGTTGAGGAAGAGCATTCTTGCGCACGTAGTAATAATGCTTGAAGTCTGAAACCGTTTGAAATTACTACAATAATGAGACCTAGGATTTGGTTGGCAGAAAACTAGTGCTAAGGACAAAAATTAAGCGCCTTGAAAGTCGAAAAAAATTCAACTGGATGTATAGTAGGAGAGATCCAAAACAAAGTGAGTGAACTGAATTATAGTGTTTACAAAATCGGGATATTGGGAACGTTTCATTCACATAACATACACTTTGTCACAAAAAAGTGAGATTGATATGGCAGACTCACATTCATGTCCGATGTAGTTCTTGCTACGCATGGCATTCGTGAAGACGAAATCAGAATGGGGTGCTCGTTCCAATACAACTCCCTGACCTGAAAAAAGCAAAGTTTGCAAATAACAAACTAGTACGAACGGGATCGAAATACACGTGTGTCGAATGAACTCGGGCACTGAGTATTTTTTGCTAATTCTAAATCCTCTAATCATAATTCTATTTTCTAAATCAATGATTTAGTATAATGCTGACCGGTGTTAAAAATGTGGGATAGAGCATTGAGATACTGGTCGAATCTGCAGTTGAAAATTCGATCCTGCATGGCAGCGGAGAGCTTTCCCATCGGATTCTTGTAGAACATGTCCATGTCCGGCATTCTGTAGCGCTCGGGGAACTGAAAAGAGATCACATCAAGAGGCCGTAGAGAACAAACTTAGGGCAACTTTGTTGGGTGATCCATTGATGTCTCCCATTTCCATCAAATCCGGGTTTTGAACTATCTTAGTTTCACTTTCAACAATACTCGCCTTTACGGCGGAAATCTTCACCTCACACCTAGTTCTGTAGTTTGCTCTTCCACTCCCAGACAAAACACTGAGTGAACCACGCATGGCAGATAACATGTACATATGCATAAATAACGATCCACTGATCAGAACTCCAATGAAACCCCATGATGTAACTTGTCGTGTTCAAAACACTTCGCGTACGCGCAATGACACATATGATATAAAACATCACATTGACCAGTGTTTGATTATATAACTTAAAGTGGTTTGAGGAGACCAGACCAGCAATCAGACGTTTACAATTATTGGACGACTCTCTGAACTGAATTCTGGGTGACAGAAACAAAAATGGTGTAACTATCTATTTTTTGAGTGATCAAAAAAAATGATATTTTGTTGTTCAAAATCCAGATAATAACCCAAGTTCGGCGAATTTTTGGGTGATTATATGAATTTTTGGAGTTTTTCACGAATTTTGGGTGACCAAAACTCAGACGTCGTCTAGGATTGTATACGTCTGGCAACAATATGTCAGAACATACCAGATGATAGAAGTTTCTCAAGTCGTTGCCATAACGATCAATCAGAATGTCATCCATTTTGAACTCGGGTAGATGAAGGAAACCCAACTGATCTGCTAGGTCCTTAGCCAGTCTACTCTGGAAAAACGAAACATTTTTCCTAATCACTTGAATCTGCATTCAGATTAGGAATGATATGATCATACGAGAAATGTCTATTACTATTCTGTTACGAACATTTTTCAAGTGAAACTACAATATATATTTTGCTCATTCAAAGGTACAACTCGCCTTTCCGGAACCGATGTTTCCTTCCACGACGATGAGCTTGGAGTTCTGGTGGAAACGAGCTTGAGTATTGTCCGTCAATCCATCGACGTAGTTGAAACCACGCTCCTTGTAGGGCCACGGTTCGGGATAGTCGGTGGGCAGCCTGAACTGAATTTAACTTAAACTCTCAAATTAGAAAAAAAAACACAACTCATAGATACATAACTTGGGAAATAGATTTGATCCAACTAAAACGTCACTGTTGATACAAAATATAATTTGTTTGCCGATCTTGGATTCAAATGAGTTATGAGGGTGCTTTATTGCAAATCGTCATATGAGCGATTCCACTCTCACCTGAGGAGACTCTTGTGCACAACAGTCCTGTTCTGCTGCAGTTGCAATGCCGTCACACACAACCTGCTACTGGACAGCAACCGGCGAGTTGCCGCTCCGCCAAGCTTACTCACCGCCATCGCGGTAACTGAAGTCTGAATAGATTGATATAAAAATGAATTGAGCGAAGATAATAATAATAATAGTGTATCGCCAATACTTTATGGGAATACAACGGGTCTGGGAATCGAATCAGTTGCATCAAAGTCTGTTAGAGAACATGAACTAGAGTTGCCATGCAACTGCTCCTTGATTATCAATTCTGTTCGATTGACAGTATACCCAAAACCGAAGCGATTCTTCACTGAACGAATGGAAAGTGAAAATCATAGAACAAAAATACAGATATGATGTGTATGAGAACACTAGGTCGTTAAGGAAATAACCGTTGTTTAACCGCTTTATTAAAATAAACCTATTAGATAGCAGTTATATGAATATTTGAAAGAGAGCAAGATCATGACGTGAAAATTACACATGGGATAACCAAGAGCACAAACACAACATGTGAACAAAAACAATACGGAATGAAACTACCGAATCAGAATAAATTACGGATTCAGGATTTACGTGAAACGCTGAAAACGAGCACTGCTTCAGTCTAGAAGCTAGTACGAGGATGAACAACGATGATGCATAGACGACTCGCGAAACATCAACACAGCAAAAGATATCGTCAACACTGAACAATTCATGTAACAGAAGAAGTGGAAACCGCGTGTCGATTCAGAATTTGAATAGAGGGAACGACCACAATGGTTGCAGTTGGTGTCACAAATACCCCCACATATCGATCAATATTATCAATGGCAACAATCAATAGATCAATATCGTCGGTCGCGACCACCCCCGTAGCCATTGTCTCCTCCGCGTCCGCCCCCGTAGTCTCCGCGTCCGCCGCCGTTCTCACTGCGTCCGCCTCCGTAACCGCCGGCGTAACTGTTCACACTGGGTCCGCCACGATAACCACTGCGACGATCATCACGGCGGTCATCGCCGCCACGTCGATCGTCCCTGCAACACATCTGCTGTGAACCCACTCTCATAAAATTCAAGATTTTCAATATTTAGATAAATTTTTTTTCCAGCGCGCCGCGGGACTGCCGAAAATATAATCTGCACCTCTGCCGCAATTGGCCACAGTGCTGCGAAGCTGCCAAACAAAAGTAATTACTGATTATTATGTATACAAGGAACGTATGAAAGTATATCAACTGATTATTATGTATACAAGAAACGTATGAAAGTATGTCAACTCTCTCATAGGCAATAATTTAGTGCTAGGCTACAATTTCCGTTCAGATACGGACATGTACATCAATTGTACGCCTCAAGCAAAGGGGTTGAGCTACTAACACTAACCTTCTGGTATCGCGTTCGCGCGACCGACTACGATGGCGTATGCTGCTGCTGCGACGGGTATCGCCTCTGTCCCGGTCACGTGACGATCGATCTCTATCTTCTCTGCCTGGAGCTGCCACCGCCGTCAGAGCCTCCTTCTCCTCGAGCGCTCTCTTCGATTCACGTGCACGACGCGTATCTCCCTTACCGCCGCCTAAAATTGAAACTTCGTCGAAAGAATTTTGGCAGAGTGCCAAACTCGAAATGGTCTCGTAGCAAGGCCCAGATAAATGCTCGCAACCATTTCGAATTTATCCTTACAAAAGGAATCATTTTGCTTTAGAAAGAACAAACGTATAAAATCAGGATATCCATGAATTTTATTTCGGAGTTTGCTCAGTGCAAACAAGCTTTATTCCTTTTCTACTTTAAAAGTTATTATAGCCGCCAACCACTAACCTAATCTGCGAGGTAGCCAGGATTTTTGCGTCCTTCCCCTCTCATAATCCACCACGAGCCGTCGGGAGTCTACTTTAAGACCGTCGGCCTTTTTATAGGCGCCTGAAACAAAAACAATTGAGAAAAGACATGGTTGTTTCAACTGGTTAAAACGGGAGATGATACCTGAAATCTTTGAATAATATCCACAATCGCGCGATTGTGAAGCAGTAAAACAAAGGGACAGGTAAGTATTTATTTTTTTAAGTTCTGAAACGCCATGATACCCAGATGAAACGGGTGAAGAATGAATGAGAGAAAGAAGTTAGTGTGCTCTTGAAATTGAAGAGACGGTAACTATAGAGTACTTATGAATATGAATCGGGTCATCACACTATCAAACGTTGATTTTGGAACTCACGTCATGCTGCCATTCCGTACATATAAACTTACGCGTAAGCAAAACTGGGAGAGCAGTTATACATCCGATCAACTTACCCGTGAGCTTACCCGTGAATTGTGTTATATAAAAACAATATCTTATCTCAGTTATCTTTTGAAGAATGATCACAAAGCAAAAAATCATGAATCTCAACATTCTAAACTAGCTTAGACGGAGCGGAAGCAAAAAAATTACCCAGTGTTCCAAACAAACCAGGTGACTTTGGAGCATGTACGATGTTCAAGCCGGGTTCCGACTCAATGAAACTATCGAACCACCATTAACAGCTAAGAACTAAGACACTAGAGCAAAAATAAAAAGACGCTTTACGACATTTTTCATTCGATGAACGATGAATCATACCCAAAACCAAAAATAGCTCAGACCCCACCCACGCCTATGCTCACCAAGCTTAAGTCGGAACCAGGCTCAAAACAAACCTATCAATTTGAATGCGAGAGAATAGAAAGCCTCTGGCGACAGGCTGCAATTAAAAAATATGAGATTGCTAACGCGAACACTAAAAACCACGTTTAGCTGAGAATTTGGATGCTAACTCACCAGTTTTTGTCATAACCTCTACAGTTAGAGTAGCACACACCTACACCCTACTAGATTTCCTCCGAGCAGCTACCAGCTACGTTTAATTTTAATTGTTGAGCGAGCGGAAGTGAAATTGATGTTACAACGATGAAAAGGCTACTAGTTCACTTTACTCACTGTGCATTTCCGCTTTATCTGAGTATTCGATAAATGCATATCCACGAGGCTTTCCATTTTGATCATGCACCATTGCCATCTGAAATTGAAATAATATAAGTAAACCTCGAAACAGAAACATAGTACCTTTCATTGATTATAAACCAATAATTATTTAATTCAATATATAAAAATTTGCTCGTGTGTTGCGGTCACATATTTAATTAGCATCGATTTCTTCACCGAATTTCAAGGTTCGATCGTGATACTTAGTAAGCTCACTTTAATATATCAAATATCATAATTGCCCCGATCCAAAAATTTGAAAGTATTATATGGATACTGGATTAGTAAGAGAGTTTCTTAACTCACATTTTTAATTTTCCCATACGTTTCGAATTCGCGACGAAGCTTGTTCTCGGAAGTTTCGTAATTCTGAAAATAGAATCTTCTAACTAGAAAAAATGGAAGATCGATAATTCACTATCATCCATCATCATTGTAAATTTTTCACATACCCTAAATGCCTCAGAGTTGTGACTTTTTCAAACAGGGGGGTTTTGCCCCCCCCCCCCTCAGCCAGAATATAAGGGGGTTTTGCCCTTAATTTAGAAAATCGCTAAATCTGAATTTGAGGGGGGGGGGGGGGTTCGCCCAAATCTTCGGACCAAAAACAGGGGGGGTTTTTCTCAAAACGCTTAGCATTTAGGGTATGATTTTTCATATCGGCAACAAGTGATTCACCACGGTGAGACCGCACGACTAGAACGGAACAATAGAAAAAACGGAAGAAAGACAATTTTCCGCGCGGGTCCGCAGCTCTGTCTGGGATGAGCTGGCCGCAGTTTAATTGGCAAGGTTCGCCGTTTTTCAACTGCGGGAAAAATTCAAAAATGCTGGGAAGCGGGCTCACCGTGTAACATTTCGAATATAAATATTTGCAAAATCCCGCAAAGGCTAACGCATCATATTTAGAGTTGTTTGACTCTCATGACTCTCATATAGAGAAATTATTACGAAACTCACAATTCGAGAAACGAATAACGTTTTGTATGGATCTTCAGTGGCTTTGGGATTCTCAGCAGGGTTCCATTGAGCGATTCCCTGTTCAACTTTATACGCTAGTAGCTCCTCCTTTTCTCTCCTCTTGCGTTCCTTCTTTTGCTCACGAGTCTCGAGCACAGGTTTTGCTGGTGTTTCAGACGGATCCTAAAAAAAGTATGTTACAACTTAGAATAACCACTTAGAATAACGAATAGAAAATGCCACTATCACTTCTTAGTAATTTTCACCAGCTTTCATATTTGCAGGGATAACCATCATTCCAACATTCAAAATGAACAAAACAGAACCAGGAACCAACCTCAAACAAGTTTACATGTTCCGCAATCCCACCGAAACGGACTTCTGGAAGCTTCTCATTCTTATGCACAAGCAATGGCTGTGCGGGAGGAAGAAAGGGAATAGGAGGCCGTGCTTCGAAAAGCGCCATGAGGTTGGGTGGCAGAAACGCCGTCATTTTTACTGAAAACAAAAAAATATGTGTAATCAGACGGAATACAGAGAAGTGAGGCGTATAGCACACATACAAATAATGCAGACATGAAATATTATATAGTAATTCATTCGGTGCCATGACCCAGTTAGCTGACTAGAGTATAGACGGCACCCACCCCCTAAAAAGAGCTGAAAAAGAGCTACAATTTCAAAACTGCTGCAGTTACTTGAACATTATCAATGGACCTATGATAACTTTTAATTTTCACTAATGGGGGAATTTTCAAATCTGCAGACCCGGAACACTTATAAAGTCATCGGTCCGAGAAAATCTGCTATTTTAGATCCACACTCTTCCTTGAAGATAGAATGACAAGACACAACAATCTTATAAATGAAATGTCCATAAAGAAGCGATGAGTCTAACCAAAAACAATTACGAGAACACCTCAAAGATCTAGCGCAGATACTCAACAGACACACACACAACAAAAATTGGGGAAAAGGTGAGAAACGGAAGTAACGAACGTCGAAATATCGCAATGTATTGGAAATATTTCAAATGCATCAATTATCAATCAATATCCCTATGCGGGCGCGCACGCGGTGCGTGTCAGTCTCTGTTTCCTGACTCCATTCGGGGTGGGTGTTGATTTATTTTACGTCAAGTTCTTTTATTGACGTGTTTTGATGTTTCCTTTTTTTCAAATATCAGCTGTTACGATTTCATGCATATGCATTCACTTTATTCTTATTTACATTTCTGTAATGGTTCAGCAGCGGGTGATTTATCCACATCGTTCATTTATTTGGTGGTTTTGCCATGATGGAATCCGGAAACCAACATGGTGATGAATCTGCAATTGTAGTTGAAGAAGTGTATGAAGAAGACGTGGACGGTGATATCGAAGTAAGCATTCTGTTATTTTTATTTTTATTTGAATACGAATCTCGTGCAAGCTATCCTTGAGTTATATTATGATGTGCGTGCTAGACATAAGTTCAAACCGGTTAACCGCCCCTGAAAACGTTTGATGTTCAAGATAATGCTATGTATGAATACTTTATTCCAGTGGAAAAGTGAGAGGTAACAAAAAAGAAAACAGCAAAATATGAAGTCACAACAAGAAGAAAACACAAAATGGAGAAACAGAACAGAATCGAAACTATATCTTCACAATAAACATAAACAAAACAGTATATTATATTATGGACTAGGTGCCATCATATAATATTAACACTGGCTCGGCGCCCATCTCTCCACCAGGCCTGGAAATAGACATACGCTCATAATCGGAACATACAGGGAACCAGAGGAGTTCAACTCAAGATTTGGTGGAAAGGGGGGGGAGGGGCGATGACACGCAAACTCGTTCGGATATCCAAATAGTTTTGATAGTGCGTTTTGCAGTTGATTGATTTGGGGTGAGTTTGGCGTGAAAAATGTCTCATTATGAGTATGAAGACAAAAAAGCGCAAAGATTTTACTTACATCATAAGTCCAAAAAATATTGAATTCGGTAACTAAAGATTTCGATGCGGTGCTGCCAGAATCCCCGGAAATATCCTGAAAAGTAGTATAACCGTTTCATATCTGGAAAGATCCATTGGGATCAGTCCAGTTTAAGAGACGGTACAATAGTAGACAAGTCCACTTTTTCCAGACGAGCGTGAAAAGCAGATAGAGTTCCTGCTTCCACTACATGACTTGGAAGTAAATTCCAAATAGCTGGCATTCTGTTCGCAAACGAACCAAAAACTTGCCTTTTACTAGCAAAATTTCGCGAGATTTGAAATGAATGAGGCCTTTTTGACCTGCTTATCGTAAATAGCTGTAGTGAAGGATTTTTTTCAAAACCATGGATGATTCGATAGCAAAGGGAGAGATCAAATACCAAACGTCTATACGCAAGTGATTTAAGTTGAAAACTTACCAAACGACCCGCATAAGATAAAGTGAGAGGATTGCTAACACATTTTCTGAACGCAATACGAGTGAAACGTCGTTGCACGTTTTCAACACTGGTTGTATCCATCACAGTGTTGGGGGACCACACAGGAGACGCATATTCAAGAATTGGACGAACATACGTTATAAAAGCCTTTCTGTAGCTGGAAATTTTACGCAGCTGAAAAGCTCTCAAAATACAATTTGCAACCCTGTTTGCCTTCTTTACAATTTCAGAAATATGAGATCTGAAAGAGAGATCGTTGCACACCGTAACACCGAGATCACGAACCGAATTGTTGTTTGGAATAACTACTTTATTCAATGTGTATTGACTAGGATGTGAACTACTATTGACTGACAAATGCTGGGATTTAGCCTCGTTAATATTCATAAGCCATTTAGTAGCCCAAATCGAGATACATTCGAGATCACTTTCAAGTATATTGCTGTCAAAATCACAATTTAGTTCTCTGAAGATTTTGAGATCGTCAGCGAAAAGAAAACAAGGACTAGCTAGACGCCAAGAAATATCATTAACATAAATAAGAAACAGCAATGGGCCAATGACCGAACCCTGTGGTACACCCGACGTACATGGCTTTGGTAATGACAAACAATCATTCACCCGTACTTTGAATGACCTGTTTGACAGATAACTGGCAATCCATTTGCACAAAACATCACTTACACCATATTTTTGCAATTTGTACAAAAGGAGCTGATGGGAAACAGAATCAAAAGCTTTTTGGAAGTCAACATAGATACAATCTACTGGTTTGTTATTTTGCAGTGAATTTTGCCAGGACGATATACAGGACATGAGATTGCTCAGAGTGGAGCGACCCGGTAGAAAACCAAATTGATTCTGGTCAAGCAAGGAGTTTGACGTGAAAAAATTTAGAAGTCGTTTACTCAGAAAAATTTCACATATTTTGCAAAACGAGGAGGTTAGACTAATCGGTCTATAGTTTTTCGGATCAATACGCGGGGGTTTTTTGAGTAGAGGGATAACTATCGCTTCATTCCACTGTTTTGGAATACTACCAGAAATAAGCGACCGTTGATAGAAAAAGGTGAGATGGGGTAGGAGCGTATCCGAAACTCTTTTGATGAAATACGAGGGAATGCCTTCCGGGGTGAGTGACTGTTTATCACTTAGTTGTTTGATAGCTGAAATAACATAAGATGAGTTGATAACTATTTCAGGAAAATTGGGTAATTTAGGAGGAAAGAAATCAGGGGGCGTATCGATAATAGCGCCCTCGCTGTAAACTGAATGGAAAAATTGGGAAAGACAGTTACTTACGTCAGAAGGAGAAGTGAGAACCTTGGCTGGATTCTCCATACTATTGATACGCGGAATGGTGCTTTTACTCGAGTCTTTTATTCTCGAGTTAACGTAGCCATAAAAACGTTTCGGGTCTCTGGAATCAATCACCTTCTGTTCAGAATTCATGGCAAATCTTTTACAGTTCAAAGTATGCCGTTTGGAACACACAGAATAAACTGAAAAACTACCAGTGCCATTAATAAAACTTTCCCATGCCTTATTTTTTGAATTGAACGATCGTACGATGTGAGCAGGAGAAAACAATCTATCGCGCGGTGAAGAATGTGGAATAAAAGTATTAATTGCTGATTTTAGAATACTGATGAATCGGTCATAAACTGCTTGGAGAGATAGGGACATATCATAAACAAATGAAAAATCTTGATGTGCCAGGTAGAAATTTATCTGGCTATAGTCGCCTTTTGTCCACTGTGGCGTGACTTCATTTGGTATCGGACGATCTTCAATATTGACAGAAAAACTTAGCATGTTGTGATCACTATTTGAAAACTTGCACATGGTTTTCACGTTTTCAACAAGGCTATTATCATTCGAAAGTATAATATCCAAAAAATGATTACCGTGAGTGGGTAAATCATGCAAGAAGAAATTTAATTCATTGTTCACTATCTTGCTTTTCATGCTAGGGTATTCTACAGGGAGCCTTTAAAAAGACGGAATTGTCTGCGCAGTTTCGGCACCGTTTTGAAAAAAATGGTAATATACTGTATGTCAGTGAATGTTTTGTGGGGAAAAAATACGATTTTTTTAGGAGTTGCTAGTAGAGAATGGGGATCACAGCATACGCTACGACGAAGAGGAAGACCGGAGTGATGGTGACGAATATGGAGGAATGCCAAATGAAACTTACAATAATATCGTAAAATATAAGAGGTGGGTAGTTATGGTATTCCACATAGCCTAGGCGAGGTTCCTGAATTGGGTTTGCCGCTTTTTTGAGGCATGCATCATATGATACTCCAGAAATATGAACCGTTCAAACAAAACACATATTTAATATTTGCTCCTTTTATGAGAATTGTTATTAAAATATACAAACAACTGAATTCATTTCTTGCAGGTCTGGAGCCTATCCACCGAGTTTAAATAATCGAACGGATCGGAGTGCTTTGAGTCATTGGAGGTGGGTTCTGTTTCATTAATAGACTTGTACAGTATCAGTTTACAATTCATGAAAAAATATCATGTGTTCTGTTTAAGTTTATTTAAGGTCTTGGTATGATTATTTGATAGACCCACTGACAGACTCATACGCCTACCGAAGAATCAGTTACGTACGAGATACTACAACATATGACGTAATAGAAGTACGGTAACATAGTTTTTCAATTTTCAGAGCGCGTTGCCTGAGGTTTGTGCTAGCCGATGACAGTGAAACATTGCTGTACTATAACCCGAACAGCCCCGTGAATGACCAGCCAAAAGTAGTCGTGAAGAAAGGAGAAGTTCGTCGGGTCGTTGAGAGAATCCATGAACTCATTGGACATTTAGGCCAGAAACGCACGTAAGTTTTTTTACGACTTTTCGGATTTTGGTATCACTACCTAGTCTGTTTCCAAATTTCTATCATTTCACGGGAAACGCATTAACGATGGTATTATTTTCTGCGTATTTCCCCATATAGGATACTTCCAAGGCGTTCATACTTTGGAACAATTTAAAAGTCAAACGTCTGTTCCACGTCGTGTAGTATGATATTGAGCTTTCCAGACATTTTCGGAATTCTTTCATACTTTTTAAAACTTTGTTTTCCATACTGACATTTCAACGTTCGACCGCACAGTGTGTGGTGTTATGTATAAGTGCAACGGAGTGTACTGAACGTGCTTTGTGCGTGCGTTTATAAGATATTGTTTAGAAAGTTTGTACCCTTATTCCTCCCGATTTTCGTGACTCACTTTCAGGCAGATGGTGGTTTTGAAGAAGTTGCATTGGCGATCAGTGCGACAGGATGTGAAGACGTGTGTCCTCAACTGCGGTTTCTGCAACCAGAAAAAGCTGGAAGGAAAGAAGATTCTGAAAGCACCCGTCGATATCTCTAGTGAGGACTGATGGTTTTTCATTCACCTGTTTCGCCTCGGTTCCATGTGGTACTTCGTGGCAGTTCATACCAATTCTAAAAAGAACCTCTTTTTAAAGTGGAGATTTGGGGAGTGTCATAGTGTGGTTTAGATGGAAGTTCCCTGCTTTCAGGTGACCATTTCGGTATCAATATTGAGGTGAGAAGCAAAGCTCCGGAGGATGGTAGTGGTATGGAAAGGCTCTCGTTCAGTCTACTGGGGTTCGTGAAAGTCGTTCTCTAATCTCTGTATAAGTTCAGTGAATCATATTGAACAATGAACGTTTTTTCAAGAGAAGGTTTTTGTTTATTACGTCGTTTTTTTCACGTTCTCATTAAGTTTGCAGATACAACGAGCAAGATGTGCAAGCCGCAGCTGTAACTAGGATGACTAGTTATACATTCAAAGAAACTGCTCCAGATCTACGAGGGGGGAGATACCCAAGAATACCCAAGTCGGAATATATATCGGTGAGAGGGTCGATTTCATCAAGAACACGGATATATGGAGATTTACCACACTATGCCTAATTTAGATACGAACTGTCGATACCCTGTAAGTGGGGTATCTGCATACTTCCAGTGAAACAGAAGTTTCTGCAGGAAGCCGCTCCGTTATGATTGGTGCCAGTCGTGATGTGTCCCTTTTCTTGACATGATTTCCCCATTTACGCGACTATTCTTTCAGAGTGTGGGACCGTTCCGGAGACAACCCTACATCAAGCGTCGGTATGGAGCGTACCCTTCCAGTTATATTCTACCGTACGCGCCCAAGTCAAATAGTGTGAGTTTATCTCCTCTTCATATTTATTATTGTTAGTTGACCTTTTATTCATATAGCTAAAACACTTGGTATTCTTGGTAAGTAGATAACTTTCGTCTTTTCAGGAAACCGAGTTCATCATTTATCCCGATCCTCGAAATCAGCCGGGTGGTTACCACGGGGAAAATGACGAGTATGTGGTCGAAGAGTGAGTTTTGTTTTGTAGCCACATGTTCGTTGTGAATCTAAAGTTGTTTGCACTATACTCAACCAAATCAATTAAAGTCATGGAAGATACACCAGTGGTACTTGCCTGACATCGCAGTTTCTGTCGCAAAAACTAGGCTATGCTAAAAGAAACCCGGAGAGCAATCTAACCGTATATGCCGTAGTTTTCGTGTAGGTTTACGTAGTATATTTCCAGAACTGTAGAGGATTCTGATCCACGACCATCAACATCTCACGATGTGCAACACCAATTGAATGATACCCATCACGAAGAGACGGTGATGCATACAGAAGAAGTGATCCAGTCGGCACCGGAAATAGAAAATGTTGGTTTTCTAATGTTTGATCTTTGTCGATCCATTTGCTAGACAATCTAGACTGAAATAGACAGTTAAGCCCCAACCATTATGTTATACCGCTATGATTCGTTACTCCAATCTTCGAATTTGTGTTAATCGTATGAATTCCGTGAAGCTCACTCCCAGTTTCAGGTTCAACTTGTCGACCACATTAAAAATGAGCCTGCTGCGCCCCAGCAACAAAGTCCCGTGAACATGTATTACCAGTCTCCTAAACGAGGTAATTTTGATGTTTCATAGAGTCATGTATTTCTAAGAACTATTTTCGATGGAAAAGCACATTTCCTAGTTTTGCATGAAAATTTGCCAATTTTCTATGGTTTGTGAGCCCGTTTCTTGAAGTTTCGGGATGCTCAACAAAGCTTGTAAGAGTATCAACGTGTTGTAGTCATTAATTTTTCAGTTCGTTCACCAGCTCCAGTTCCAGCATCGAACTGTCAACCTCCAACCACTTCGGTTCGGCGTAAGAAGTTCAAATTCTCAAGTTCGAGTGGTATGGCCACTCGTTTCAGTCTAGCTGTCGGAGACCTGGATAGAATGGGTCAGTCAGTTGGAATATATCGGGAAATAACTCAGATAGAAAATGGGGTATGACCTACTGAAACATTTCCCGAGTGGGTGACGATTAAGCTCAAATGCATTAAGCTACAACCTATAACACTAGTTTAAACAACAACAGAAAGTTTAAAGTATCACAATGGATAGTTTGAATGAATAAACTACGCTTGTAAAAATTTAGAGAAAAACCATTCATACAGTTTTTGATAGGAGACATCCGCTCAATGTGTTCAAGCTTAATCGTCACCGACTCATTTCCCGATAGTGAATATTTTAGAATAGCGTGCTTTCAGATGTGAACGAGCACACAGCAGATCTGCTGACACCACTGGACGCTGCGCAAATTCGACCAGAAATGGTTGGCATTGCTCCCATCATGCTCATGCCATCAGTGGATCCGGAAGTCGTACATCTGCAAAAGGAGGTAAAGCCCGTCGCAACGTCTTGCTTCAGCCTAGGGGTATTCAATAAGAAAGCTCGAATTTCACGGTGCTCAGGATCTCAAGTGATTCATTTATGTTTGAAAAGTGGTAAAAATGCCTCTGTAATGTCGTGAATTACGTCTTCTTTCTTGATATTGTGGTAAACCTCTTCCAACACTTTGTCTTTCCAGCTTCTCAGTCGCCAACTCCGAATTCAGGAATTGCAAGAAAAAGTTTTACATTCGCAGTTTGAGTCGATGCGCATTCCCATTGCTAGGTGGGTTCTCGTTTTTTACCGTTCGATAATCATGCATGTCCTTATCCACGTTTACTAATACAGTGGTTGGAATTGTGATCTTATCGAGGGCTTGAAAAGGTAAACATCCCCTTCCTAGGTAGAAAACGATTAGTTATAAGATTTTGAAATGGAAAAGTTATGCTTCCGTCTAGCCTAGTTGAAGATAAACTTAAAATTTTCCCGGTCAGCTGACCACGGTATAGCACCTATGAAAACAGTCTTGATTCATTCAATATTATTTTATTAGATACGAGGAGATCGATCCCAATGGAGAGCGGATGCAATTGATAGATCATGGAGATGAAGAAGTTATTGAGGTGAGCTGCCAATTAACTCAATTTTTACCGTGAGGTGCACTAGCCAGATTTTTACTTGTAGATGTCAAAGTTACACACTGATTATTTTGTATAGCTGTCAATAATTATCGTCCATATGCTGCTCTTTACTTTCCAAAAGTTGTCATTCTTATGTGAAACGTGTTTGTAGCCGACCACTCAGAAATGTTTCAATTTACAGGAAGGTGTTGACTTGGATCGCGAACTAAATGTAATGGATAGTGGAGACGAAGAGGACATTGATGTCATGAAGAGATATAATCAGAATTAGTTGCAATTTCAACTTTGATCCAAATGTTTTACCAATTTTGTCTTTTAAATATCAACTGTGTGTCACTTATAGCTCTTTCAATGCTTAATTTGAATAATTATTTGTTTATTAATTGCTAATGTCTATGTCTAGTTTGCACGAGTCTCCGGGTTTCCATGTTTTTGTTCACAGTTTATAAATCTTTTCAGTGTGGCAATAAATGCAGGACATGGTCTATGGTATGCGTTTTTGCGCATTCAATTTCTGATGCATATAGCTATTTATCATTTAAACGTCTGCTCCCCCCCCTCTCCGCCTTTTTTCTATTCAAACGAGTACTGTAGGTGAGGGTTCAAAGTTCAAACTACAACTTTCTCGATTCAACTAAAAAGTTGTATGGCGAGGTTGTTTTGGCGGAACTACAAGATTTCGTAACTCAGTTCGTTGCGGTGGTCGACGTGTCGCTTGTGAACGCCGATGGCGTGATTCTGTTATCCTCTCTGCGTCTCTTGCTCCAACAACACTCTCTCGTCATATTTAGGGCGAGACTCATTTTGCTGCTGCGCGATTGCAGGAATGCTGTTATCTAACTCTTCAAGTTCTCTCATGACTAATTTTTATAATAAAATAACTATGAATAGACTGATTGATTCAATGAATAATTTGGTAGCATTTTTGAGTTATCGTGGCAATTTTTTGGTCTTGTAGCAGTTTTCCCCTGCCGCGCGCGGCGAAAAAAGTAAGCTGTAAATTGAATTGCTGCGTTCGTTCATTAAAAGTTTTCGTTTGAGCTTATAGAACTTCAAAACTTTTAGGCCTTAGAATAATTGGATTAATCTACCTGCCGATGGTTTGTGTGTTGTAGTGTATTTATAACTCAATTTCAGAGGAGGGGCGCCCCTCGCGCAGCAGGTTGATTTTGATTTTTGCAAAGATATTTATATTATTGTAGTGGAAAGCCTCGGGTGGAGTATGTGTGTATTTGCATAGCATAGCCTGGACTGGTCTGATATGACCGCTGATAGCATATGATTGAGGAAGTTGTTGTTCGACTTAGGCGGATTGTTTTCCTATGTAACGTGCTTTCAAATCTAATCTGTCGTAATTGTTGCGATTGACCATGTTTCTTCTCTCTTCTTTCGTCAGAGCAGGGTGTCAAAATGATTGATCACGCCGCGAAATGATAGTGATATGGGTTGATTGAAGGTTGTTTTAAGTTCCTCCTGATAAAGATAATGTCTGTATTCATTTCTGCAATCTGTTTCTACTACGTGTTATCGATTGTTTTATCATACAATTTGAAGGGTTTTCGCTGACTCTGTTCCATACATTGCAATCTCATATTCCACTATTGGAGATGACTAACGATTCCGGTGCCATTCTTTTCAAATGAATCATTACGAATTTTCGGGAACATTTCTACTATTTGTGACCTGTTTTTTTCCTCCACAGGAACCTGTTGAAATGATTTATGTAGACCTTTTTGAAAAGATTAAGCTTAGACCTGTTTTCGCATGGAAGGTATGAAACCCTTTGAAACGGGGACCTACTAATTACCGCACCTACCGCACCGGGAAAATACCGCACCGCGATTTGAAAATACCGCACCGTACCGCACCACCGCAAATTTGCGTATTTTTTTCAAAAAATTCCAAAATGTCCAATTTTAGAAGAAATAGTTTCTAAAGCATGAATCCTATCCTTTTTTTCACTTAAGATATAGCAAGTCTGAAAATGATGTCTAATGACCGATCACAATGAGTTTATTCCCTTTCCTGCAAAAATTGACAATCTTTGCCAACGAACACAAATCTCTAACTCTATTATGGTAATCCTCGAAGGGAGAAAAATATCATATCCTGGTAAGAGTGATTTAAGCTTTATGTTCTCTGTACTCAACTGCAAATTGGTCACTTCACTATATTCATCGAAGCCTGCACCTAAGATATTTTCTGACTATTTCCAGAAATGTTCGTTGATAATAACGGTAATTTCAGTTTTCCT